>CM033471.1:106424839-107024839 GCA_019447015.1 Hymenochirus boettgeri | reverse complement strand
ACACTCCCATATTTATAGACAGGGGTGCACATAAACTTTTTGAGTGAGCTACCATACTCAGATGAGTATCAGGAGATGGTGTGTGGTACTCACCCTGTACAGTTTGAACCCACAGAATTTTCTGGGTTAGTAACTACCGTAACCCAAAAATACCAGCACCCAGCACGTCAGCTGTCTCTTTCTTAGCTGGCTGTGCGAGTACCCTCGCCACCATGTGCCAGTCCCGGGTAGGGTCACATGACTGGGGAGGCTGACTGTTAATGAGAGTAAAGATTAAGTTAAGAGTACTAAGTTCTTAATATGTTACATGGTTGACATAAAATTGTTCTTAAACTGTTGTTAACCTTATACAGTTGATATAAAATATTTTACTACAGTATTTGGTTCAGAATCTTTTTTTTCTAGATTTTCCTCCTTAAAAATTGGGTGCGTCTTATATGCCGGTGCGTCTTATATGGCGAAAAATACGGTAATGATTACCCTAAAGGATGTACAGAATGGCAAATCTGGTTAGAGACACTATTAAGCTCTGTTTAGCTACCAAAGCAATATTAATATTAGAAGAGTCAGCAGTTTATCTAATTAGCATTTTGCATTGCAGTTATAAGCCTCAAAAATAAATGTGACATGTGACAATTCTAATATCTTCAGACTCTTAATAGTTCAGCACTTTTTACCCAAGAAACGTTGCTTTACCTCCATAACTTAATTTGAATCCCTTCAAGGTTTTGGGGCTATAGTGTTAAACTAGGGTTTAGGAACCTTTAATACATTCTGAGAAAAGTTTACTAAAACATGCCCACACTGTTTTCATCTGTTGCCCTTTCTGTTTTAGTTATTGCATACCAAGCATATTTAATAGATTTTGAAATATTTTTGCAGGGATGTGTAGGGGGATTAAAGCAATGGATGGAAGAGGGTGGCAATGTTTCACGCACAAATGTGGAAATCACAGTTGTGCGATTTAGGTGATATAACAATTATGTTTGTATGGAGTTGTTAGGATTAGTAGCATAACAACAATTGAACTAAAAGGACAATTATACTTCCTTTTTTCCAATCCATTTCTGCAAAGTACCCAGGGTGAGGACCTAAAACGCTAAGTCCTTACTTCTGGGTACTTTACAGAAGTCCTGCAATACTTACTTGAAGACTCCATTGGCGTTCCTTGCAGAGTGTGTCTTATTAGCTGCCTCATGAACTGTCACTCACAGTAGCAGAGAGGAGGATGCAGTGCCTAGGGCAGGGGTGCCCAACATGGCCTATGTTGGGGACCTCGCTAGCAGGACACCATGCTGTGTGCGGGTCGTAGGGAGTAGCTCCACCCCCCTCATGCCAGTTTACGCCCACAACATGCCCCCGACACGCCCCTTACCCTGTTGGGCATCACTGGCCTTGGGAGACTTCTAGTAAGTATTGCAGAACTTCTGTCACCCAGAGGTGAGGACTTGGCGTTTTAGGTCCTCACTCTGGGTACTATTCAGGAATGGAAGTGGAGTATAATTGTCCGTGAAGTAGAGATTCAGACAATAGTTCATATCAGGGTTAACCTTTTCACGTATAATTTTCCAGGTTAAGACACTTGCCACATATTGGTTTTCATTCATTATTTGGTATTTTAAAAAGCTTGTATATATAAGAATATCCCAGTTTATCTCCTACCAATGCACACTTTTCTTCAAGTTTTTTTTTTTAAATAAAAAGCCCTGACGGTGCAGATGTCGGGACCATCTTCCCTTCTCGGCCGTTCAGCCACAACTGGACCTAACAAAAAAGGGATCCATAGGGCCCCCCTTTGCCAGGAAGCTTTGGAAGGCCCACCAATACTTCCCTAGTGGGAAATGGTGAGGAATAAGTGCTATAAATAGTAAATAAATAAGAGTACCAATTCATTCAGGCATTCACCGGGCTTCCATACCCTCCCGTTTAAAGCTAGATTCACACAATGTCGATAAAGCCCCGATACCGATGGTGTCGGGGATTTATTGGCAGTGTGTGTAAAGTCTTTTCCAAATGAGTCAGCCACATTTGAGGGAAACAGTCCTCTATGCTGTGTATAGGGAGAATGCTCGGGACTGTGTGGATCCTGATCTTTGGAAAATTAACGACAGGATCTTCCAGATCCTGTCTGTCATCTTTCAAAGGTCTGGCATGTGTGTACCCAGTGTAAGGCTTTGATCAAAATTTTGTAGTGTGCAGATCAGTCCTTTCAATTCGGAGGGGGAGATTGCCCCATGCCCCATAGAGGCTCTCGATCCCCCCTCCTCTTAATTCATAGTTATGGCACTCGATTTAATATTGCGATTGTAGCAGACATGTGTTAGAATTTAAACTCTGCCCCCCTACTTTTAATATTGTAAAATATATAATTAAAGAACACAAAACCTTCAAATATGTTGCTCCATGAAGTTAACATCACAAAAACTATTCTACAACAAGTCAAGAAGTTCTAAGATCCAACAAAATAAAAAAAAACATATTTATGCTACTTAATTTAACTGTGTCAAGAGTCAAAGCCAATTCACTGAAAATCCTGTATGTCACACTGCAGCATTTATAATTTATAATATGATTTCTAATATTTACCTGGTGAAAACAAATAAGGGCAGATTTACCCAGAGCTGCAGAGCTCTTTACAGGGTTAAAGTAGCTTACTGATTCAATACAGCGTCTTTAACCCCGTCATTGCGCTGGCTGCGCTAATATCACAAAAGCCAATGAGCAGCCGACTCAACAAATTCAATATGCGATTTGATTTGATCCTGGAAGAGAGAATTTTCCAGAGCAATTGGGTAAATCTCCCTGATTATGCCTATAGGAGGGAGAAGAAACATTTTAACCTGGGACAACTAGATTACATAGGGAATTCATAAAAATTAAAGGGCATGTCTACTTGCAGCCGGGAAGTCTATTTACATTCCCCTCCACCTCAAACCTAGAGATAGTTAAACTTACCCACACTGAAGCTCCTCCTGCGATGATCATTCTAGTCATTGGGATTGTTTGCAGAAGAAAGTCATTGGCTGTGATGTCACCAAAACAGCTGCGACTGGCAGTTGCTACCAGGAAGAAAGCCAACATCAAAAGGAGATGCTGGATTTACTGCAGATGCAGTAAAGAAGTAAGAAAATTGAGCTGTATGGACAGTGGGGAGGTAAATAAATATAACAATCTTGTGGTTTGGAGGGGTGGTGACGGTAAGTATAGATTTTTCTTCTAGGGACGGGCATGCCCTTTAATAACCCCTTTAAAATATTGTTTTCAGTGGAAGTCCTCATATTACATGAATATTAAATTCAATTCTAAACTGTGCTTAAACCCCACTCCCAAAGGATCAATATTGTTGCCCCAACACAAGGTCATGCAACTATTGTAAGATTAACATCGTCAACGTCATTTTGCCAATTAAGTTTGAAAATTACCATTGGATACTTTATACTGATGAGGTTCTATTTGTCTGCCATCTTATTGGGTAATAGTGCTCTTCCAGTAACTATCTGATGAATCAGGAATTACAGGGGAATAAGATGTGTCTGGGTGATAGTTGTCAAATAAGCATTAGTATTATTAGTAATATAATATACTAGCAAAATACCCGCGCTTCGCAGCGGAGATGTATTCAAATAACCTTTTTAGTAAGAAAGCAATAATGTATCAAGATTGCTGTAATCAGTCGGCACTTGATATATTAAAGAAAGACAATTCAATAAGCTTTACGATAATGCAACACTCATTAACTTTAATTTAATATTGTATTTTTTATTCAACTACGAAATTTTGGTGAAAATAACCCCCACTACCCCTCCCTGTCCGCCCCCAATACCCCCCACTATTCCTCTCTGTCCACCCTCCAAACCCTTCCCCTTACACCTCAGCCAGTCCCCGCACACACCCTGAAATTTTGGTAAAAATCGGTCCAGCCGTTAGTGTGCAAAAATTCTATTCCCCCCCCATTCACCCCCACCCTAAAAAAAATATTTCGTTAACCTTTTACTGGTAAAGGAGTATATGCATACAAAATTTGGTTGAAATCGGACCAACCATATAGATTTGTATAGCTTGTAAGATAGGTAACCATAAGTCTGTGCAATGTCAAATACTCACCGTTACAGGTGGAATTTCGAAACGAAACCTGCTTAACTTTTGTAAGTAAGGTGCAATGAATGAGCCTGCCAAATTTAAGCCGTCTGCCTCCACGGCAAGTTGGAGAATTAGTGATGAGTGAGTGAGGGCTTTGCCTTTTATTAGTATAGAACTACGAAATTTTGGTGAAAATAACCCCCACCACCCATCCCCATCCGCCCCCAATACCCCCCACTATTCCTCTCTGTCCACCCTCCAAACCCTTCCCCTTACACCTCAGCCAGTCCCCGCACACACCCTGAAATTTTGGTAAAAATCTGTCCAGCCGTTAGTGTGCAGGAGTTCAAAATTCTATTCCCCCCCCCCCATTCACCCCCAACCTAAAAAAAATATATGTTAACCTTTTACTGGTAAAGGAGTATATGCATACAAAATTTGGTTGAAATCGGACCAACCATATAGATTTGTATAGCTTGTAAGCTAGGTAACCATAAGTCTGTGCAATGTCAGATACTCACCGTTACAGGTGGAATTTCGAAACGAAACCTGCTTAACTTTTGTAAGTAAGGTGCAATGAATGAGCCTGCCAAATTTAAGCCGTCTGCCTCCACGCCAAGTTGGAGAATTAGTGATGAGTGAGTGAGGGCTTTGCCTTTTATTGGTATAGATTACTGTACGTCTATATGTTTTATTGAACATTCAGTACAGTGGCATCCTTGCTTAGAATACGTATTACTTTAAATCATAATGTGGGCAGAGGATAAACTGATTACCAGAAGTTAAACATGGCTCCTTTTTCATCATTTTGGGTAAGATTTGTAAATTATTATTGTTTTGTATAAAAGTGAAAAGTGAAAATAGCAACAACAAAAAAACATACAAAAGTTAGCACACTCCAAGATATTTGAGTTCTAGCAAAGGTTTTTAGACCTTAATTAGCTTATAGAGCTATGGCTTGTTCAGGGTTATTATTAGGAAAGGCTAGGTAATGCAGATATCAAAGCTATATATATTTTTTTGACTCAAACTATTTGAAAGTGTATATACATGCCTAATATCTCTCCTTCCTGTACCAGGAAGGAGAGTCCCCTACATAAATGGTCCATGTATATAAAAGATTTAGAAGACACTGACTGGGATGAAATGGTGGTCTCAGATAAATTAGTCTCCCCAGCAGCAAATAATAGACTAATACAAATGTATATATTGCAACAGGCTTATATGTACCTGGTAAGACTACACCGTATTAACTTGAATAATACCACTGAATGTCCAAAATGTCATAAAGAAAAGTAACTTTTGGCATTTATAATGGGACTTTCCAAGAGTACAATGCTTTTGGCAAGGAGTGTCTTCCATACTAACATGGTAGTAAATTGAAAAAATTACTTTGCCTCATCTTAATCTATAATGAATACATGTAAGTAGCACTTATTCTGATTTGCGTGTGTTGCTGCATGCCTTCAATCCAGCACACATTTTGTTTTGAAGCGTCACACTGCAGCATTTATAATTTATAAAATAATTTCTAATATTTACCTGGTGAAAACACATAAGGGCAGATTTACCCAGAGCTGCAGAGCTCTTTACAGGGTTAAAGTAGCTTACTGATTCAATACAGCGTCTTTAACCCTGTCATTGCGCTGGCTGCGCTAATATCACAAGAGCCAATGAGCCAATGAGCCAAATTCAATATGCGATTTGATTTGATCCTGGAAGAGAGAATTTTCCAGAGCAATTGGGTAAATCTCCCTGATTATGCTTATAGGAGGGAGAAGAAACATTTTTACCTGGGACAACTAGATTACAAAGGGAATTCATAAAAATTAAAGGGCATGTCTACTTGCAGCCGGGAAATATATTTACATTCCCCTCCACCTCAAACCTAGAGATAGTTAAACTTACACTTAAGCTCCTCCTGCGATGATCATTCTAGTCATTGGGATTGTTTGCAGAAGAAAGTCATTGGCTGTGATGTCACAAAAACAGCTGCGACTGGCAGTTGCTACCCGGAAGAAAGCCAACATCAAAAGGAGATGCTGGATTTACTGCAGATGCAGTAAAGAAGTAAGAAAATTGAGCTGTATGGACAGTGGGGAAGTAAATAAATATAACAATCTTTTGGTTTGGAGGGGTGGTGACGGTAAGTATAGATTTTTCTTCTAGGGACGGGCATGCCCTTTAATAACCCCTTTAAAATATTGTTTTCAGTGGAATAATGGAAGGATAATCCCAATGTGAGCCAATGTATATAGGTACCAGTTAATCAATCATTGTAGGTCCTGTTGATAATCTGGTCTATGAGAGACCACATTTACAGTCACAACTAGACCCAAAGATATCAGTGATTCACGCACGTGTAGCTAGCTTGATACAAGTATCTTCTTTTAGCTTCCTGCCTTTACAAAAAGTCCAAGGGATGAAGTTTCATTGTGGCGATTAAAAGAATACAGCTGTTATTTTGACTCTTAAATTGTAATTTGGTTGCTTTTTCTAGAAGGGCTAAGTAAATGGTTTGTTAAACATATAAAATATACATGTCTGTGATGGAACGTGTCAATATTATATTACAATAATCCTATTTCATCTTTGCCTGCTTAATGCAGCTGTCTGTGCAAGACAAATATTTGATGGTGAAGTAAAGGGAGAGACAATTTGTCTGTGATCTCCATTAGGACAGACTGTAGTATGCAGTACAGAGAAGAACAGTTTCCTTAAATGCACACACTGACTCAGAGCATCCAATTACCACTGCTTCCCTGTTATATGAGCAGAGTCATCTATTTGCATTACAGCTAAGCCCATTCACAGGGATGGGAACGGCAATGTACAAACTGTCGGGCAAAATTAAATTTCAGGTGAAGAAAACTAAAACCACAGGTATAGATCTTTATTATTAAGAACCCTTTTATCTTGTTTTTGTACATTGCAGACATCAGATTCTTATGCATGTTTCCATCCTGATGTTTGTTAAAAGGCATTTGCTTATTTGAATATTTCATTTCAGCTTATGAAATTACTGCAATACTAAACAGCAATGCTATCATGCATGGGGAAATAAACAGTAAACTAATGGACAAATCCATACGTAGAAAAGCTTGTTTTTTGTCTGACGTATTTAGATAGGATAATGGGTACAAATTAACAAAGCAGTTTAAGTGATCAGATCCATTTGGTTAGAAACATAGTTCAGTATTGTTATGTTTTGCTTTTTCTAAGAATGTCATATTTATTGTAAGAAAGACTCCAGCATCATTCTGCATTCTTTCTGCAGTGTGTGTGTAGCCTGGTACCATGCCTTTAACCTGTGGTGGACCTATTATTGCCTTTAGACTTGCTCCTACATTTTATAGTAGAACTATCATTTTATCAGATCAGATCATTTTAATATGTAAAAATCAGAAATCTATATGATATAAGAATATGCTTAATCATCACATTCGTCCACCTACGCCTTCAGAATTGTATTACTCATTTGTTTAGTACAACAAGGCATAGATTAGAATGAATTATAAATGAGAAGCATAGAACTGCTGTCTGGGAAACAAGTTTCCGTCTTTAGTACTGGTCATGGAACTGCATTTTGGCCTTGCATTTTCTTCTGCATTTAAAATATACTGCGTGTATGAGGTGTTGGGTTAACATAACGTGATTTGGTCTTGTAAGTATGTGGTGGTAGGTTAATATGCTGCATTTTGGCCTTGTGAGTGGCGCTGGGTTAACATAACGTGTTAAATTCTTTTAATTAAGTAGTGCTGGGTTAACATAACGTGTTATGGTCTTGTTATTTAGTGGATGTAAGTGAATATACTGCATTTTGGCCTAGTATGTGGTGCTGGGTTAATATAAAGTGTTGTGACCTTGTATGTGGTACTAGGTTATTAACATAATGTAAGTATGTGGTGCTAGGTTACTTTACTGCATTTTTGCCTTGTATGGGTTAACATAACGTGTTAAATTCTTGTAATTTAGTGGTACTGGGTTAACAAAGTGTTATGGTCTTGTAAGTATATGGTGCTATGTTAATACTCTACATTGTGGCCTTGTATGTGGTGCTGGGCTGACATAATGTGTTATGTTCTTGTAATTAAGTGTTGCTGGGTTAACATGACATGGTATGTCCTTGTACGTATGTAAATCGATATGTCCTTACCCCTGGGTACTTTACCTACCAACACCACATATTAAAACATGGAGTATTATAAGAACACTCACAACCCATACGAAATTGTAGTTAAACAAGGATGAATTTAATTGCAGACCCACTCACACATGTTTTGGCCAGCAAGGTCCTTTCTCAAGTGTACTTTACCTACCAACTCATATACTTACTCAAAGTTTCCCTCAACGCTCAGGTCAATTCCTCCCCTCTGCCTCTGTCAGTGACTCATTTGTAGCATAGAGTAAAATATCTGGGCTTCTCACTGCACATATCAGCATCCTGTGTCACTGAGCACAGGTCAAATATTTCTTCTTCTAAAGCATCTTACTTAAGCACCTTGATTTCTAGCATATTAAGACAGATAATAATTTATGGTATTTGCCCATAAATAGTTAGAAAATAAGCATCAATGAACTCACTCATAAAAATTTAATGTAGGAAAGCCCCCCAAACTTGACCTCGCTAGGTTTAAAAACCTAAGAACAGCAGAAGGGGCCAGACTGGCAGCTACGTCTGTGATTGGCTGGGATTTGATGATTTATTTAGTAATGGTGTTGTTTGAATATTTACTGTGTGTTTTAAGAGTGATTAAGTGATAATTGGTCTCTCTATTATGTTTGCTGTGCCTGTATGCCCAGCAGATCTATTCATTTTCATCTTTAAAGGGCATGTCCACCCCCAAAACTATAATCCCCCCAACTACTGGCCCACCATGTAGTGTAGTTTAATCCTTACCTCACATCCCAACTCCATCTGGTTCTCCTGTAGTCCCCCCCCAAGTTCCAAAAACTGCCCACCAGGAGGCTAGCAGGTCCATATAGGACACTGCCTGCTACCTGGCCTCCCGAGATTCCTGCCATGCGTGCTGCAGCCCTTCTCCCCCCCCCCCTCCCTCCCCTCCCTCTCCTCCCTCTCCCTCCCGTTCTACTATCCCTCCCCCTAGCTCATATCCCCCTTAATATTCGGCTCTCCCATTCCCCCAGCCCCAACCGCATGTTTTTTTTTTTTTTTAAAAGCTCCCCAAACTCTTACTTACCTCTCCGCTTTCCTCCGCTGCATTGAATGACCGGCAGCCGCGTCCGTGATTGGCTGCCGCTCGCCAATCACAGACGCGACTGCCGGTCCCGCCCTGTGCTTGCATTCTCGCAAGCAGAGGGCCGGCAGTGCGGCGGAGGATCGAGGGGAGGTAAGTAAGAGTTTGGGGGCTTTTTAAAAAAAAAAAACATGCGGTTGGGGCTGGGGGATATGGGGGAGCATAATATTAAAAGTGTAATTTAGGGGTGGCATAGCCTTTAAAGTCTTCAATCTTTATGAACTGCACCGTCCGTTTATGTTACTATGGTCCTCTAAAGTGTTTTGCTTGCACTTTGGGGTATGGGTTATTATTAAAACATAATAAAATAGGTTAAGTTCGATATCTAAAAATCAGTTTAAATTACATATCCGTATATATTTAAAACCTTACAACACACACTTTTTCCTATCCACCTCTAGGGATATTGCAGGCTTTATTCTGTTCTACTCTGATGCTTGCTTGGTCTATATTGCTCCCAACAGGAATAATGTTGCTTACAAACTTTATTCAGCAATTAAAAACAATAAAAAGCACTAAAAACCTTGCAGGCAAGTGTGTCACAGTCTAAAAAACGTTTGAGAAACACTGCACAATGGTGTGGCCCTTTAAATTAGGTGATGGCTTTGTGAGGTAGTTCTTTTGCCTTTAATTACTTTAATTACTATGGTATCTTACAGGAAATCCTATGTTCACTAAAGGGGATTAGGGAAAAGGGTACAATGTATTTTGATGTCTTAAAGTGGTCTAAAAATGGCTAAACCTTAGTCCTATTTTTTTTTTTAGTGAATAAAGTTTTGTTTTGTTTATATTTAGGGATTTTTTTTACCCATTACATTACCTATCTATCCGGTGTATTTATCAGAATACACATACATAGCTTGTTATCTTTGTGTTTCTCTCTCAGACTGTAAATACACATGCCACTCGCACTGCAAGGACCGTGTGCATCTGAACTGTGAACCCAATGAGAAATTGATGGAATGTATCCCTGCAAATAGAACACTGGACAACTCTAACAACAACTATGAGAAGGTATGTTGCTAACCCTCTACCTCCCACTTATTTTTGTAGCCGGCCCTGTAGATCATTATTTTATACTATAAAGAATATGTGTACACATTGTGAGTGTAGAGTTCCTGTAAAGGAAATAAAACATTCCATATTTAATATGAATATCTTTTTTTATGGTGGGAGTTAGCACTTCTTGGTCCTGTTATTGGTATAAAAAGACAGCTGTAGCAACTTAAAATGGTTGATCATTTTTGTTCAGGTGCAATAATATATCTAGATTTCAAATGCAAAGATCCCCTTTGCAACACCAGTAGAACATCAGAACACTGGTTCTCAGAAAATTACAAGTAACTGCCACTGTGTGGCAGACCTTGCAGACATCAAATTAATGAACCAGGCACATAAATTGACACAGGCCCCTATGTTGAGTATTGCTCTTGGTTTATGTTTTTTTTTTCTCTATGGCGATAATAAGCTTCTTAAAGAGGCAGTTCAGTGGAAATTATCAATATTTGTTAAATTGTTAGTTTGTGTAATGCCTTCTCAGTTATTCTACATATTCTCTCTTATTTTGAAAAATCAGTTTATTTCATACCCTTTGCTGTTCCCTGCTGTTGATATTAGTGAGCTGACATTTTAGGTTCTAACGGTCCTTCTTCTTCCCAGGATGCACCACATCCTTGGAATGTTTCTAGCAGTAATTTCTACTGATTGGCTGTTGGGTCAAAGATGCTCAGATCTCTACTGAGCAACTGTATCAATCCAGGCGCTGGGTCAAGGGCAAGACCATAACGCTGTCTACTAGGGGTCCTGCAAACAGGAAGTCAGTAATTTTGTTGCATTTATTTATACACAGACACAATGATGAATGAGCAGATTAAGGTCATTGGGATGAAAAAGTACTGCTCTTTATTCTGAAAAGCATATGTATTTGCGCTGAACTTCCCCTTTAAAGATCCTTTTTAGGTTACATGGTCTGATAGACAAATTCAGATCTAGTGCACATACGTTGGCCAGCATTGTTTAGACTTATTGGTAGGTGAGGAACTAAAATGGTTGAAAGCTGAACATACAAAGCTGAGATTTAAGGGAGAACTATAGCATGTGTAAACTTTTTTTTTTTAAGTGGTTAAACTGAAAAGTACCTAGGGCAGGGAGTTAGGATTGATACTTTCTACCTCCCAATACAATTTCTATGAGGAGCAGCGTGTACAAAGAAATAACTTCTGCCAGGATTCCTGAGTGCTTCAGCACTATCTTTAATACACGAAGGCCCAGGGCCATAACCTGGCAGATGAAAACTGTATGTGCTGTAGCTACTCATCAAAACAGTATTGGGGGTGGGATATCAATCCTACTTCTCTGTCCTAGGTACTTTTCATTACTAAAAATGTAATTCTTACAGTATAGTTGTCCTTTGATAGATTTGCTGTTGAGTTGTCGAATAGCGATGCCATAAAACTATGTGCGCCACTGTGCGCTAACGCAGGAGAACATTGCACAACAAATCAAGCGTTCCCTGCACTATAGGCTCATAATGTGAAGCTTACAGTAATAATATGTCACATTACCATTTAGGTAATTTCAATTTTCAACTACTGAAACTTTATAGTGATGTCCGTGTAATGTACTATATAGAGTATATTGCAATATTGCAAAAATACACTGTAAAGCATACTATTAATTGCATACAATACTATAAATTAAGTGTTGAGCTGTTTTGTACAAGTCCTGTTTGTGGGTAAATTGGAAAACTGAACATAACAGTTAATATGCACAAAGCACCAGGCTTGGTATGTTCACTTCTAAGCCAGATGCATTTCAAGGACACACACTAGTAGATTTCCAGGACATTAAACACATTTAACTGTACTTTTTATGTGGATGCACCTGTGGACTTTGGTTTGCTAGTAAAAGCAAAACGACTGGCAAGGATTGGTTTTTTGGGCTTGGCCTCTGCTTCCCTTGTGTTTCCAGTAATTCTTTGTATGTCGGTTGCCCAGTTATTTAAGGGTAAGTAAAAAAGTCTGTGTTTACTGTAAATAAATTGAAGATTATCTGCCTGTTTTTTAGTTTATTTGTATTATGTTTTATGCATACGCCTAAAGATTAAAGGGGAAATATTGTCTTTACCCATAGTTCTTCTCCTCTATGGGGTTGGGTGGGGGATTTAAAGGATAACTATACTATAAAATTTTATTTTTTAAAAATGGAAAGTACTATGGACAGGGAAGTAGGATTGATTATTCCTACCTCACAATATTGTTTCTTTGAGGAGCTACAGCACATACAGTTTTTATTTGCCGGGTTAGTCCTGGACTAGTTCTGTATTAAAGGGGAACTGTGGTCCAAAAATGACTTTAGGTAAATTGAGGTAAATTGATAGGAATTGCTCCCCTGAGAATTTTTGCAATTTATTTCCATTGTTTATTTTGCATAGTTTTGAAGATATTTACATTTTTGTGTGTGATATAGCAGCAGCATCACCAGGTCCCCTGCACCTTCTGCTTCCCGCTCTAAAACTGTCAGTCAATCTATCCTGTGTCTCCTCCTCCCCTTTGCAGCCCCCCTGGTCCCTCCCACTCATGGACCCCATGGTCCCTCCATTTGCAGGCAATCCATTATCTTACAGACACCAGTGGCCCCGCCCACTCGCGGGGGTCTAAGCCCCGCTCACTCGCGGGTGCCTAAGCCCCGCCCACCCGCGGGTGCCGTGGGTTACTCAGACCCCCCCCCACACACCTTCTCTGTCAGGACTTCACAGAGCAGAGAGGAGGAGGGACTTCCTGCCTCCCTCACACACTGAGGGAGTCTGAGGCTGTGCGCCGGGTCACTGTGCAGGAGAAGCCTCAGGAATGTCACATGTCAAACTCCCACCCATTAACTTTCTGGTCAGTCATTTCTGTATATCTTGGGCTGTTGAGCACATAGAGAGGTGGTTGATGGCTCTTTTTAAAGGTAGGAAACTGGCCTTTCATTTAAACTTAACTTTTTTGGAGACCACAGTTCCCCTTTAAAGATAGAGGAAGACTAGCAGAATACATTTTCTTTAGGCAGATGCTTCTAGGAATTACCAGTCCTATATCCCTGTCCCAAGTACTTTTCATTTTAACTGTATTTTTATTAAAAAAAACTTTATACACACGATAGTTATCCTTTAAAATTGAAAGTAACTGCAGGGTTGCTGTAGTAAAAGGTTTTGAGGGGAATTGTAAAATATCAAAAATAAATTATTAATGGCAGAGGCACCTGATGTAAAATCCCCTGAGATCATTCACATAGTAGCATGAAAACAAACGCCTTATAATGGCTGTCACTAACGGAATCAATTGCTAGTATGGCTCTTGGTAAATTCCATTTTGGAGAGATGTTTGCAGAGATTCTACTTTAAAAGGATGGTGTAATTTTTAGATTTAGCAAGAGCAGATTAGTAGATTTCCCCATAATACAGTTAGGGAGATTTACCCCTAACTCTGGGTAATTTCTTCCTTCCAGGATTCAATATGCGATTTACACGTATCGCAACTTTATCGGCAGTTATTAGCTGGCGTTAAATATTCGTGCTATAAGTAGTGTAAATCACAAATTGAATTCAAGCACCAGCTGTGCGGGGGTCTTTTGCGACATCCGCACAGCCATGTAGTTGTGCTAACCGATATTGAATTGAATGTCCATTAAAGAGCGCTGCAGCTCTAGGTAAATTAGTATATTCTGTAAAATTAAAAAATCACACCTTGTCTTTTTTATCACTGTATTGGGACTTTTGATTGAATACGCTGCTAGAATTTCTTTGTTATAGAGAAAAATGATCTCTTCCTTGCAATTTTTTATTGTAAAAAAAACAAAACAAAACCTTTCTCTAGGCATTTCCCTCTGTTTATTTTACAAAAAATGAAAAACCAACACCCAAGGGTCTACAAAGAGTGAAAGAATATCACATTACAATACAAAATGCGTGAAGTCCATCTTGAACAACAAAAAGCATGATGTACGGCTACAGCAATTTAGAGCGCTGCAGACCCCAAACAAAAGCTTCTACAATATAGGAAATAAGACATTTCCCTTAAGGTCTGTAAGACATTACAATTTGCTCCTGGAAGGTTTTAAATATAAACCCTGTAAAGACTATGTTACTATTGGAGATATGAATGACATTTATATACAAATATAAACCCTGTAAAGACTATGTTACTATTGGAGATATGAATGACATTTATATACAAATATAAAGCCTGGAAAGACTATGTTGCTATTGGTGATATGAATGACATTTATATACAAATATAAACCCTGGAAAGACTATGTTACTATTGGAGATATGAATGACATTTATATACAAATATAAACCCTGGAAAGACTATGTTACTATTGGTGATATGAATGACATTTATATACAAATATAAACCCTGGAAAGACTATGTTACTATTGGTGATATGAATCACATTTGTGGTTATTGTCATGCTAAGAAATTTAAACCAGAGCCTCCTGGAATGTGCTGTAGTAATGGAAAATCCCCCAAGGCATCATCACCACACCCCCAAAGTCACGGCCACATCACCAATCATAACGGGCACACCCCAAAATACCATGGCCATGCCCACTCCCCCAAACATCACGCCCATACCCCAACCGTCAAGGCCACACCCCACAAAAAACTGCTACACCCCCAAACATTGCAATCATGCCCCCAAATCTGTGACCACACCCCCAGATGTTGTGGACACCCCCCAAAAAACATGGCCATGCCCCCAAGCATCACATGTACTCCCCCAAACATGCCCACAAATATCACATCCATACCCCCAAACATCACAGGCACACCTCTAAACATCATGCCCACACCCCAAAACTTGATACCCATGAACCAAAACATCATACCCACGCCCCCAAACAGCTTGACGCCTGTCAGTCACACAAGTGCTGTGGTATTTCGTTGCAATCAACATGTTTTTTCTTAGGCCAATTATATGTAGCATGTTCACGCGTAGGTTCACCACAACATTTTGTAAATATATTTGCTCCAAGTAGAAAAACTGATAACGTTGTATATACGTCCCTCAAGCAAAGTCACCTCCTCGACTGTATAATCTCCATAACTATTAAATACATGATGTACATTTCCAACTGTGCACTTCCTTTTTCCCTGTTTCTTCCACCTAAGCCTGCACGTAACAAATACCAACATGTGTACACGGGCAACGCCGGGTACAACTGCTAGTTCAAATTCAAATTGCTTACATTCCGTATCCCTGTTATATTTCTGATTATTTCTATAGATAAATGAAACAAATTGGTTTGTAATAAGCTCAGTCGCCCCTTTATAGTTTGTTCTAACACTATGTACTGTGTTCTAACACTAGCACTTTTATACTTTATGAGCCTTTTTATGAGCTTTTAATCTTTTTATAAGCTCAAATCATTTGCTTCATGCCTTGTTTACTCGGGTTCGCTCTGGCTTAAAATACTTTCCTTAAAAAAGGCCTAACTCTGCCTTCCGAACCTGCTTAGTGATTGTCTCTCTGGATTTCTAAATGATATTGTGATATTGAGGAATGATTCCTTTGCTCAATCAATGCGCGGGGGTGGGCGTCTCCGTCTCCTGGTCACTCACTGAAGTACAGGAAAGCTTGTTCGGACTGTATAACTGTATATAAACGATTGCGGGCGACACCCTATACCACAGTACAGGCAGCTGACGGTGAACAAGGGAAATTTCTAAAGCCGACGGCAATCCTTTGTCTGCATCAGAAACAGTCACTTTACCATTACGTACATTAGTAAAAAAGGACCGATCCCATTGGCACTTTATCGCTAATGTCTGTACATAGCTTAATGTTATCAAACTGTATGTATGACCAGCTTTATACATGGGGCTTTTTTGAACAAATATCCTGAAATCTGAATGAATGCTTTAGATCTTCTACAGACTTCCTTCCTTTCATTCTACATCTGTTGGGCTACTGTAAACACTTTTAAGAAATGCAAATACCATACTTCTGTTGTGTTTTAACTGGTGCCCAAAAAATCTTGGTTGTCAAGTGTCATGGTCAATATAATGGTTTTACCGATTATTCTGTCCCTTTATATAGTAACAACCGTTCTTTATCTTTTAACAGAATGGAAAAATAGTTGATTATGTTGTTTGTTCCTAGTAGGCTGGTAGGCCAGTCATTAATTCATTCTGGCTGAAAAATGAACTTCCAGCACCATGATTTTTCACCCTTATGTTTAATTTTAAGGTGCATCATGTCATACAGTTTTATAGTGTGGTAAGTGGCTGCTTTTCAAACCTTTTTCTTGTTTTCTAGGGACATTTATAAAAGGGCAAAGGAGACACTTATACAGAGACAACACTGTCAGGTTCTCCATCAATATACTGTGTCTAGTAAAAGAGGCAGACATCAAGTTATGTCATCAATATGAATAGAAATGAGTAGTACTCAATTTAATGTACATTCATATCTGGAGTACTGAATTCAGTTTTACTGGTACCGTATATACTCGAGTATAAACCAAGTTTTTCAGGCAGTGACGTCGGCCGGTGTGCCAGTACAGGACCTGAGCGCGCGGCTGCCTGGCAGATTGGATAAAGATGAGTTAAAGTAAAGGAGAGCAGACGTGTTCCTGTAGCATGTAAAATTCCCTACCACTTGTTCTACACATCTCCTAGATTTCCAGGTAAATCAGATGACTCTTGCACTTCTACAGTAGTGACTCAGGAGGCATCACACATTATCAGGGCAACCGGGTACAAACTGAACTGGGTGGGAGGGTGAGGATGGCATTCAAGATGTTTGGAAACTACAACTCCCAGCATGCTTTATTAGCTGGGAGTTGTAGTTTCCAAACATCTTGAATGACAAGTTTCTACCCTCGGTTTATACTCGAGTCAACAACTTTTATTATATTTTTTAGGTGAAATTGGGTACCTCGGTTTATACTCGGGTCGGTTTATACTCGAGTATATATGGTATATTTATTGGACACAAGAGCACTTTAAAGGGGACATCGACAAACATACCACTCATTGCATATTAGAGAAGAAGAAAGATGAAGGAAACCAAATTTATCTTTGTGCACTAAACTGCACTGAATTCTTTTAATTAAAGTTTTCAGCAAAATCTGTTCAAACGTAAAAGGTACATGCTGTACAGTCCTTAAGCTGCCAGACTGATATTGTGCAGGTATTAAGTTGCTAAGTTAATCTACTTTGCTATGGCAACTATATCCAAAGGAGTGTCCGGCTAGTCTTCAGTTTATATGCTCAACAGAACCAGACACACAGGATTCTGAAATAAGTAATTAAACACAACCTTTTCCCACAGTAACTACAATTCTACATATTAGAATAGCAAATTTTTTTGTTGTTGTTTAAATATGCCAGGGATTTAAAATTACAACTTTGAAGCAAATTGAGAAGTGAAGAGCTATTTACTGTACATCATAACAGCTGTGCATCGCCTGTTAGTTATAAGAGGAATTCCCTATAAAACACAGAGGTGAGAGGATAACGTGGCCTTAGGCAAGGCCACACTACAGCGATTTCTCACGAGCTGGATCTGGTGATATCTAAAAACCCTGAGCTCATTTTGGAGATGAGGGTAATGGGAAGCTTAGGGAATAGTGACCATGATATAGTGTCATTTAATATAGATTGCAAAAAACTAAAGTGCACTGGGTTAACAAAAACTTTTAACTTTAGGAAAGCTAATTTTATGCTGTTAAAGGAATCACTCCTGCTCATAGACTGGGGGGCATTGTTTCTAGGTAAAGATACAGAGCAGATGTGGACCACTTTTACAGGGATATTAAACTATTACATTTCTAAATGTATACCTTTAGGGAACAAGTGTAAAAAAATTAGGTCCACTCATGCATGGCTTAAAGGGCAACTCCACCCTCATAAGAACATCTTTTAGAAAGAATGGCCTCTGTAAAATATGTTGATATATCATGCTTTGTCCTGTGAATTCATTACTGCTATGCTTCTGGAGGCCTCATGGAAACTGAGCCATTTATAAACCTGTACTGAGCCTGTACTGAGCCTGGGCATGCTCAAAAGAGGCAGCTAGGGGATTAACATTTAGTCATTGGCTGTGATGTTATCTGTCAAATCCATAACTGACAGTTGCTAACTGGAAGAATCAGAAAGCAGAAACAGGGAAACAGGATATTGTGCAGGATTTCAGGTTAGACTATCGTTTAGGGTTTTGGGGGGTGATATAAGTATATAAGTTTTCATTTTAGGGCTGGACTTGCCCTTTAATGCTCAGGTAAAAAGAGAAATGGAAAAAAAGAAAAAAGGCTTTTAAAATTTTGAAAACAGAGGGAACAGAACAGTCTTACAGGGAGTATAAAAGCTGTAATAGTGCAAGAAAGCAATAAAACTAGCTAAAATAGAAAATGAAATACGGATTGCCGAACAAAGCAAGTCTAACCCCAAAATGTTTTTTAAGTATATAAATGGTAAAAAGATGAGGACTGAGAATGTGGGACCATGGTGGGACCATTAAAGGGCATCTCCACCTCCAAAACTAATCCCCCCAACTACTGGCCCCACCATGTAGTGTAGTTTAATCCTTACCTCACATCCCAGCTCCATAGGGTTCTCCTGTAAACCCCCCCCAAAGTCTCAAAACTAACCACCAGGAGGATAGCAGGTCTCTGCCTGCTATCTAGCCTCCGGTAGATATTTGCCATGCGCACTGCAGCCCTTCTCCCCCCTCCCTCCCTCTCCCTCCCGTTCTACTATCCCTCCCCCTAGCGCAAAACCCCCCCTTAATATGCTGCTCCCCATGTCCCCCAGCCCCAACCCATATTTTTTTTTTCAAAAAAGCTCCTCAAACTCTTACTTACCTCTCCGCTTTCCTCCGCTGCACTGAATGACCAGCGCGCCGCGTCCGTGATTGGCTGCCGCTCAGCCAATCCAGACGCGACTGCCGGTCCGCCCCTCTGCTTGCATTCTCGCAAGCAGGGGCCGCAGTGGCGGCGGAGAACGAGGGGGGTGTAAGATTTTTGGGGGGTTTCTGAAAAAAATATTTATGCGGTTGGGGCTGGGGGACATGGGGCAGCATATTAAAAATCATTGTTTAAGGGTGGACATACCCTTTAAATAATGGGGCTGAGATGGTTGTAGAGGATGCCAAAAAGGCTAATTTACTAAACCGTTTTTTTTCATCGGTTTTTACTGTTGAGAATCCTTGTCCTTACAGCAGGGATTGTAATAATATGCAGGGTAGAAATGAAGAGTATTCACATTGGCTAACAGAGGATATGGTACGGAAACAACAAGAATGTTAATATTAATAAAGCCCAGGACCAGATGGATTGCATCCTCGGATTTTAAAAGAGCTTAGTTCAGTTCTATCTAGACCACTGTGTCTCGTCTTTTCAGATTCGCTTGGTCTCGGGATGTGGCTGGTTGGAAAAAAGCCAATGTAATACCAATATTCAAAAAGGTATCGTTCACAGCCTGGTAACTATAGACCTTGTAGCCTAACATCAGTGGTAGGCAAGGTGCTGGAAACTTTGTTATGGGGTCATATCCTTGTCATATCCATATCCTTGTCTCCAGAGCTCATCTTATTAGTAGTAGTCAGCATGGATTTATGAGAAATAGATCATGCCAGACAAATGTAATAGTTTTTTATGAAGAAGCAAGTAAGAAGTTGATTCAGGCACAGCAGTGGTTGTGGTATACTTGGATTTTGCGAAAGCTTTTGATACTGTGCTACATAGGCGACTAATGTATAAACTGAGGACTGTTGCCTTGAAGAAAACATTGTTCATGGATAGAGACCTGGTTATTGGATCGCAAACAGAGTGGTGGTTAATGGAGCTACATCTATGTGGGCTAAAGTTGTAAGCGGAGTGCCTCAGGGTTCTGTCCTGGGGCCGCTTCTGTTTAATCTGTTTATAAATGACTTAGAAGGGCATTGAGAGCAAGGTCTCTGTGTTTGCTGATGAATTAAACTAGTCAGAGCTTTGGAAACTTCAAATGATGTGCAAGTGTTGCAAGCAGACTTAGATAGATTATCAAAATGGGCAGCAGAATGGCAGATGAGATTCAATGCTGATAAATGTAAGGTGATGCATTTGGGATTTAATAATCCCTGTGCCACCTACACAATAAATAACTCTGTGTTTAGTGCATCTGTAATGAAAAAAGATTTGGGGGTTCTGGTAGATAACAGACTAGCATTGCAAACAATACCAGGTAGCAACGGCTAGAGCTAGCAAGATATGTCTTGTATAAAAAGGGGAATAGATTTAAGAGAGAAAAATATTATTCTCCCTCTTTACAAGGCACTGGTAAGCCTCATTTGCAATATGCTGTGCAGTTTTGGAATCCCATATACAAAATGGGACATCTTGGAAATTGAAGCAGTTCGAGAGGGCAACTAAATTAATAAGGGGAATGGAGGGCTTGAATATGCAGGCAGATTAGATAAGTTAGGACTGTTTCATTGAGAAGCAACGTTGCCTGGGGTATCATACCTTATACAAATATATTATGGGCCATACAATGAACTCTCTGGTGCATTGTTTACTAATCGGTCATATCAGAGGACTCGTGGACATCCTTTAAGATTGGAAGAAAAGGAGTTTCATCTTCAGTTAGGAAAGGTTTCTTTACAGTGAGAAACGGTGAAAACTGTGGAACTGTCTTCCAGCAGATGTGGTAATGGCAAGTTCATTAAATAGCTTTAAAAGCCTGGATACGTTTCTCTAAACTAAAAATATTGAGAATTACTGGTATATATACATATAGATCTGTTGATCCAGGGATACTTCCGATTGCCGTTTGGAGTCAGGAATTTCCCCCCCCCCTTCCTCCTTTTTAGCTGGGTTTTTTTTTCCTTCCTTGGATCAACTGTTTAGTTAGTTTACAAAAAAACAAAAAAACAAAGGGGGTGAATAGGTTGGACTTGATGGACGTTAGTCCATCATGCAAAATTGCCCAGATCCCAGCGCAGGCGGTAATGCACTGATGTGAGCATGCTTTTCACGCATGTTGTCATCCACCACAGTGTGGCGTCAGCCTTATGTTGCCATTTTTAGCATATTCACCTATTTTGCCAGTTTAGTAATGGAATTCTTTAATAACGGTGACAGTACAATTTTTTGGTTCAATTTTAATGGACAATTATATCCCGAAACCCACTCCCTCCTGTTAATGGCAGCCTTCTAAACAGCAATGGATACTGAAGCTGCATTATCGTGGGAATTGTTTCCAGATGGGTGTTGGCTCTGTACAGCCATAGTAAATTCTGTGTAATACATGATTCACACATTTTGATGAATTCATATTTGGATGGCCTCTCTTGGTCCATGTGGCAGGCCCAGCTGGAAATGTGCTTTCAGAAAAGTCTTGCATGTTCAGCATGTCTAGCATCACATTTTTTATAGATTTTGTTTTGTCCCAAAATATAACATTTAAATTAGCATTGTCACCTGTGAGTGTAAAGCTTAGAACACACATAAAGATACTTGTGCCACCAATAAAAAGCGTTGTTGCTTCAACTGGGACATCGTTCCAGCAGCATTAAGTTAAATAGTAATCTTTATTGACGATACAAACATAGTGCTGATGCCTGGTCATACCTGACGCATTTCATGTCTTAATTGACACTTCCTCAGAGGTGTAATCAGGACACATCCCCTCACATTTAAATAGGCAACCCAACCTCAGCCGGGGCCATATCTTAAATTGCAATACACATCCAAACAGAAAAAAACGTGTACCGTACTATATGCATATCTACATTATGGTAACTGAATAACCGCTACTTGTACAGACAGTCTACTCGAAGCGATTTGGAGACCACCCCCAACATGAAAGGGATTGCCCCCAACATCTGGACAGATCAGTTAACAATGTTGGTAGCACCCTGTACAAATGCTAGATAATTCCTGTCCAGAGCATCTGACAAAGAACTATTTCGGCCTACAATTTAACAGTATTGTGTGTATGGGCCGTAAGACTAGGTTTCCCTGGGAGCTGTAGATAAGCCACAGTTGGAGCCCAAGAGTTGAACATCCTCTTCTTTTACTGTTTTAATGTGGAAACTATTCAAACTGCCTGTGTGAAAATATTGATCCTACTCCTTTCTGCCATTATATGATCCTCATTGCACTCACTTTTTGTAGATCACATTCCAGCTGTGTTTATACTTGTATTAAATATTAACATTGCCAGGGAAGATATATTGTAAATCAAAGGTGAATCGTGCTTCAGCAATACAGTATCAGTTGTTATCAGACAGCGGGTAACAGTGTTTCTCAGTCTTTTTACCCATGCAGACACAATTTTCAAATCTCCCTCAACTCCTGCTTGAAATATTATGTATTTTTGTGAAAGGGTATGTCCACCCTCCAAAAAACCTTTTTATATTTGGTTGGCAACCCCCCAAAACCCTCGACATTGCAAAGTTTATAAAATCCAAAGCGGCTTCTAACAGTACTTACCCAGCCTTCTTTCCCCCGGCACGCTTCTGCTTGCTTCCGTGCCTTTTCAGTGCAAAGAAGCAAGTAAAAGGTGCCGGGCCAGCAGCGTATTCTGTGATTGGCTGAAACATCGTGTTCGTCTGATGAAGGTGCTAAGCTAGCACCGAAACGTTACGTGTGAATAAACACATAATTGAATCAAGACTGGTGTGTGCTGTGGAACTATTCTATAACTTTGTGATATGCACCACTAGCCATGGTGGATCAGCAGCACCCAGCAAACAAATTTTTCATATTGAAGAATATCTAAAGGGGAATCCTGTTATATCATCATCATACAGCCTACTTTGTTGTGTAGGGAGGGTAGGAGAGAGTGATTATTCACTAAATGTGTGGTGCCTGTCTGTATAGCTATCATCAAAATGAAATCATACAATTGCCACTTGAATCTAGTATGATCATTTCAGGCAACAATTATCTGCTGTCTGTATATAGATTTACATAAGCTATGTAGTAAAATAGCCACATCTTTATTTTAAAGAATTAATATAAAGCTGTAGTTATGTGTTCCCCTAATCACCACCTCCCCGAATAGTACCCAGGGTAAAAACTGCTAGGTTCTCACCCCTGGATTTTTCCTAGGTCTGACATACCATGTTTTGTCCGCTCTCACAGTTCCACTTCAGTGGGAAGAGAGCGCAGAGCCAGATAGGTAAAAATATTTTTTTTTTGCCGTATTAGTCCAATAAATGTAGTACTCTACTTTTTACTACAGAGCCAAATAGACACAGCTAAACTTTTCCAAGCATGGTGTCTTATTTAGGGCAAGCCCAGAGGTGAAGATTTAAGCTGGGTACAAAGAATACAATTCTTTAAAGGATGTCAATTCTGTCTGTCACTTTTAAAGATCCCCCTACACACAGTCCCAAGCATTCATCGTAGGTAAAGCATAGGGAGAACGTTTGGGAGGCCACATTTCCCTCGTGGTCCCCCTATACTTACTAGGGTAACTGTGGCCAAGGGAAATTTTTGGGCAGTTCCGAGCAATTCAGAGGCCGATGGTGAATGTTTGTTAGCTTTGAGAACGCTTGGTACTGTTTTACACACATTACTGATAGAGGGCCAATCCTGTTATTACTGATGGGATTGGTCCTTTTTCCGGTAATGTGTGTACCCAGCTTTAGCCTCAGGGGTGAGATAAAAGACTCTATAATGCTGTATTGTAAGATTATTCTAGATCACAGAACTGTATGTTCCAGTTCACAACTGCTGTAGGGTTGGGTGGTAAACACAACTTAAGAGGTACAGAACCTGTAGGAGGGCATTTGGCATCAAATATTCATAGGTAAAAAAGCACAAAAGTAGGCATGGCTGCTCATCTTATAGATGACTAAGGTTTACTAAAATGTAAGTATAAGCTTAGCCATTTCCTGATGATGTTGTGCAATAAATCCACATTTATTCCTTTACTGCATCATCACTGAACATTCCTTAGCAACTTTACACTTTAGATCTTTCATTACCCAAGCGGGACATCCTATGGAAGAATAAATAAAAACTAGATGAAATATGCCTTTGCTCAGGTTTTGAGAGTTTTCAGAGAACACTTTTTTGATAATTGTGCACATTAGATATAACGTTCACTGGCCTTACTGAATTGACAGAGAGAAAGTTATAGCAGTCTTCAAACATTTAGGAGCCTGATCTCTGTGTCTGCATTTTTGTGGTAAGCTGTAGTGGGATATTTTACATTACGAACTGGAGATTAAAGGAGAAGTAAAGTCTCCAGGCAACATTGCCCTAATAGAAAGAGCACATTCACAAAGATGCAAAAAGCTGTAGCTCACCTCTCCCTTTGCTGTGGATGCTGGGTGATTTAGGAAAAAAACATATGGGGACTAGGAGTCAGCTCCCATAATTCACCTTCTCTGGGAACACAGAAACCCAGCACTTTAGCAGCACGCCACCATTGCAATAGATACAAGTACATTTGAGTAAATGTCAGTAAAATCAGTTCACAGTTTTGTATTGTTACAGGAAGGTTGTCAGCAATTCACGCTGGTTGGTAAATAAAAAACAGAGATGCTATATATAACATTTGTACATATGTAGAAACTTTACATTTTTCTAGAAACATGATGGAAACAAACAAACAAAAAAGCAATGAACTCAGATAGTAGACTATTTTGCATTGTTTCATAAGTAAACCAGGAGATTTGAACTTGTGAATTCTTGGGCTGTATGTTCCTAAAAACATGGCACTTACATGGCATTTACCCTGTACATAGAAAGAGAGACTATTTTAAGCCAACATGGGCAATGAGTTGTACTGACAACAACATGGACTTGCCCATGACCTCTCAGTGACAAGGTTGGCTAGTCAAAAAATGAGTAAGAGGTTTTCAGTGGAGGTTGAATAAAGACATGCGTCTATCAAGTCCAACCTATTCACCCTCCTTTTTTTTTTACCCTACATAACAGAGAAAGGCAAAAAAACCCAGCTAAAAACGGGGGAGCGAGCGAGCGGGTAAGTTTCTTAGCTTGTCACCAGTCGCCTGTGTGTTCTATTGAAGAACGGAAGGTAAGGCACAGCTCCTTTACCTCCCGTTCTTCAATAGAACTGGATTACCAAAACTTGAAAAAACGAGTGGAGATACCCTTTAATTAAACACCTTTTCTTTGCTTGTAATATCTGTTTGCAACACATCTACCATTATGTAATGTTTTGTAAACATTCCTAAATGGGCACTAGATTAACATGAAGGACATTTAGAAATACAAATATTTAATGTTGTACATTACATTATCAGGTTAATCCTGTTTCTTTAATGTTTTTGCAGTGAGGTCACATTGTCCACAGATGAGCTAGTTATTTGCCTTTTCAAGTATTATGTTACTTGTACTAGCTTGAAAAATGAAGCTCTGTCATGCATTTTAAGGCCATAACACTGTGTTCACCAGAAACATTTTGTTACAGCAGTCTGTGGATTGCCAAACCTAAATCATCCTGCTTTATAGCTAGCAAGATTAAGAAACAGGGCAGCAGGGCCGCTTCTTGGCACAGACGACCTAGATGACAAGCTAGTGCCCCATTCAAATATAGAGGGCACCATTTAGAGTTTTTGTAAAAAAAAATACAGGGATCGTTACCAGTCACAGAGCAACAAGCTGTTACCAATCTAGTTTCCTGTAGCCTCTCTTTTTGCATTCAATATAATCATCTTGGCTGAGTTTTTCAATCTAACCAAAGACTAATCTAAGAGGTGGTTGGGGAAAATTTAAGTTGGGAAGGGGGCACCAGGGGAGACTTGCCTATGGCACCAAAATGGCTAGAACAGGCCCTGTGTACATGCATTTGACCTCACCGACGAGGCTCAATGATTTGCAACGGCTGATTGACGAATGACGCCTGAGCAAATGCATGTACAGGTGTGATTATAAGATGAAGCGCCCTGCCAGCTCTTAGGCGTAGGGCCTCCTCCATAGCATCGGACATGTGTACGAGGCATAAAGGACAACTCCACCCTAATAAGAACATCTTTTAGAAAGAATGGCCTCTTTAAAATATGTTGATATATCATAGTTTGTCCTATGAATTCATTACTGTATGCCTGCTATGCTTCTGGATGCCTCATGGAAACTGAGCAATTTAGAAACCTGTACTGAGCCTGGGCATGCTCAGAAGTGGCAGACGGGGGATTAACATTCAGTCATTGGCTGTGATGTGAACTGTCAAATCCATAACTGACAGTTGCTAACTGGAAGAACCAGGAAGCAGAAATAGGGGAAACAGGACATGGGATGCATGGGTGCAGGATTTCGGGTTAGACTTATATATTTTGTGATTTCACACTATTACCGTTTAGGGTTTTGGGGGGAGATTTACCTGTATGTAAGTTTTTATTTTAAGGCTGGACTTGCCCTTTAAATAACAGTGATATTATGTTGTTGCAAAATATTAAAGTGCATAAAATATTGATGTTTTTAGACATTTGAGGGTTTTTCTGACAAGCTGGCCATACACAAAGAAATTTCACATATAATGATATTCTGCACAGTAAAGGTGCCCATACACTATTAGATAGTATATAGATTAGATCTATCTAATATCTATAGCAACGGCAGTTTCTTATCTTTTGACGTTCCTGCCTGTCCCATTCATTTTGCATTCATAAGTTGATCACAAAAAAGAGCGTTTCAGGCGGTTCCTTCAGCATCGTTCAATATCATTGGGATGAAAAATTACTGCTCTTTTGTCTTAAAAGCATATGTATTTGCACTGAACTTCCCCTTTAAGGATGCTTTAAGGAATGTATGGAATTGGCAAACAAGTGTGACTGTAAGTCCGTAGTATTTGGGGTGTTTAAGGCTTGGTACACCCCAGATTGCTTTGCAGTCTGTCATTAGAAAAGTATACAGCTGTTAGTTTGACTGCATAGCTCTTTGCTTACGATCTCAGTTTGCATGCCAGTCCTTTTTAATGTGGGTGGCCACACTGTATGGGCTGTTTACCATTTTAGGAGCAAATGTGTTCCGATAACAGATTATTGGAAGAATCGCAGCACAAACAAACTTTAGGGCTAGGCCAAACTCGCGGCATTTTTATGCATTTTTTCGGAATATAGAAATCGTGGCAATGCACCGGAAACGCGTTTTTGGGTGCGTTTCGATTGCGCATCTGTTTGACATTTTTATGTGCAATCGTGTACGATTGCTTGTGGACCCAGTGTGGCTGTGCCCTAACTATTGTACAACATGTCACATTGCGATCACGCTTTTCATGTACATTGCTGTGTGCTGATTGTGGCCGCAGCATTCCTGTTTTGCACTACCATGTAGGGACTATGTTCCATCAGGGAATTTGGATAATTTTGCAGTCCTGCAGCCCTGTGTGATAATAGAATGGAGGGTGGGTTGTGTTCTGACGTTCATACCAGTATATGTCAAACCATTGACCTCCAGATGTTTAGAAACTACAACTCCCAGAATTCTTTACTAGCACCCAAGGTGCGACATCTCTGAGTAAAAAGTGGTTTTCGTTTGGGTGACAGAATAATCACCTGGGTCCAGCACGGTGGGCGGGCGGTATTATCCAATCACTATCTAGCCCACAGGCAGGGGGAGGGGCGACAAGCTGTAATTTGTAGAGCAGGAAACACAGCGTAGACATTAGACACCGAAGGGCGAATTGCACTGTTGCTGTACTTGGCCCGAAGATCGGAGCTTTGGTGCACCCGGCCGGGCCCAGCTTCCCCGCACGCTTTGGATAAAGGCCGCTTGCTTCTCTCCAGGCGATCATTTCCCCCGCTCAGTGCAGGGAACAGCCCGGTCGGGTGGGGGTGGGGGTGACCATGTGCCGGAGCCGCTGAGGGGCATTCACGGACAGATGACGTGGAGTAGCAGTATGAGCAGCGGGTACAGCAGCCTGGAGGAGGATTCCGAGGAGTTTTATTTTACAGCCAGAACTTCCTTCTTTAGAAAACCCCCTGGGAGGACAGTGCGGGGGCAACATGTGAGTAGTGCGAGGCACTTTGCTGCCTGTCGTAACTTATAGGCTGACCTGACCTGCAGTTCATTGACAGGAGATAATGAGGGAGAATGGAAAGTCTAGTATCTACTGGTCAGGCAGTGATGTCAACTCGCACCCCCATCCTATTCTGGAACTGTAGCAGCAGCTCCTTATCTCATCATGGCAGATAAAGCCCTGGCTAAATCACCTCTTTATTTCTAAGCGGGAAGTTACTGGTTTGTTGTTAACACAGTTTAACAGAAGTGAAGGAATAGTCCATTGGCAGCTGGCATGTTTTAATTATTTTCATCCGGTTTGTTTGATATTAGTTACTGGGCCTATAGATTGTTGCTACTTATTTATTTTTCAAATGAAAACATTACAACCCAAGGCCGGGTTTACTATTAGTCAACCTCCTCCCACCAATCCAACCCCTTTATTCTATTTCTTTTTTTTCCTTCCCCCCCCCCCCCAAAAGAAAATGGGTGTGGTTTGGGGGTGTGGTCTGCATTTAGGGGTGGGGCGAAGGGCGCCAGGCTCTTTGGGCCTACAGGCTCCTGAGGTGTAAATCCGCCCCTGTTGCAACCAATTCCTTTTACTGCCACCTCTATTTTCTCTCATCTTATTATATTGGGTCCAGTAGAACTCTTAGTTATAAATGTTATTAACATTAATGCTCATTGGGGGGAGATTCAATACTTAAGAACGTGTTGCCTACCTTCGCCTAAACTAGATTGCGTCAGGTATTGCAACGCGGGATCAGGCTAAGGTAAGAAGCGTGACTTTAACGCCACCCACACAGACCCGTTAAGTTTCGCTCTACCAAGTAGTGCAAAACTTAACATAACGGTTTTTGGATCGATAGCACTGTGCTATTTCCAAAAACATTTGGAAATGGCGCTGTGCTCTAAAATCCATCTAAAACCCACGTTAACCTGAAATTTCTTAGGGTTAACTTGGGTTTTAGACGGATTTGGGCCATATTGAACCTCGCCCATAGAGTACAGAGTCTGTCGAAACCTTGTCAGAGGACATGGCGAAAAAGCGAGAGACCGGGTATGTTGGGTACCTCCGTTCCCTGCTTCTGAACATTTTATTGAAGAACTGGAGGTAAGACCTAGCTCCTTTATCTCCTGTTCTCCAATAAAACTAACAAGCAAAAAGTGGTTTTCCCAGTGGAGATACACTTTAAATCTTTCAAACATATTAATATATCCTTAATATGCAGTAAGTTATAGAATCAAGGCTATGCATTATAACTAGTATTTATCAATGTCATCATCTCAGGTGTCTTATGAAGGTTGATTATTATAAGAAGTAGTGCATCTTTACTGTGAAATATAAAAATATTGTAAGTTACCTTAGATTTCAGTAATCTGTGTCCTTGTATTTTTGTGTTATAAAATAGCTTTTAAAATAAAGGAGTGCAATTTTCTTAATACAGCTGTGTGTTTTTTAGATTGAAAATTTCATTTTTATGTGGTATTTTAAATTGATGAACAAACTAGAGCGCATTACTGGTGCTGATGCTTTGGGTAGGGGATGTGAACTAGAGATGGACTGATTTGTATTGCAAAGTTGGTTTCACAAAATTGAGTTTTTTCAATACTATAATGCCATTCATTAATTTACTCCCTAATATACATATTTTATGTATCTTTGGTCCTCCTGGGTAGCAGACACTGGTCATGGCTGTAATAGTAACATCACTGCCAATTATTTATTGCTGCTTTCTGAGCTGCCTCCTTTGTGGCTGCGCAGGCTTGTAAAGTGAGTAGTGGAGGCTACTTCTACAAACAAGTCAGGTTGTTTTTTTGTGAGTTGTAGGGCTAGGCCACACTGAAGCGCTTTTAAGTGTGATCCAATCATGTTTTTAAAAGCACACACTAGTGTGGCCCAGTTGTGTCCACACTAGTGCGCTAGGAAGCACTGCAATTCGTAAATTGGAGCGCATGCGATCTGCATTTTTTGAGCAATTGCATGCGCTCCAATTGTGAAATCAAGGGGGATTGCGATTGTACGGCAACACACGCGCAAACACATTACAGTGTGGCCTCAGCCTAAATAGCGTCAAACCACAAAGAAATGCCTGTGTGAAACTAGTAAATATATTGTTTAGGGTAATACTCCAATAACGTTTCTATAGCGCTTTTCTCCCATGACACACAAAGTGTTTAAAGGACAATTGTACTCACCTCACCCTCGCTCCTCTTCCTCCATGGCAGCATAGTACCCAGGGTGAGGACCTAAAATCGCTAAGTACCCATCCTGGGTACTTTGCTTAACTCCTGCAATACTTACTGCAAATCTGCTTCGGCGATCGCTCCATTCCTCCACTTTTACTGCTTCAGTGACAGATCACGATTGCAGCCAATAGGAAGATGTGCTCTGCAAGGAGGCATGTCTTCCAATTGGCTGCCCTGTGACTGTCCCTGACAGTGGAAGAGAGGTGGCACAGTGCGGATCGCCGAAGCAGATTTGCAGTAAGTAGTGCAGGAGTTAGGGAAAGTACCCAGGGTGAGGACTTAGCGGGTGTGTGTGTGTGTGTGTGTTGGGTTTGTGTGTGTGTGTGTGTGTAAAGGGCACAATTTGTATTTTTACAATTTATCTCCCACTAGGCAAATTGTAATTCTACTGTATATAGGAACTGAATACTCTGAATTAAGAAGGTGTAAACTCCAGTAAGAGAGAACCCCGTCATATATAAGATGTGTAGGATATCCTATAACCCAGGCTAATATCCCTGTCGTATATAGAGATAACATGTAGGGTGTGGAGAATCACTGTGCTGTGTTTGCTCTGCCCGGTTTATTCTTAATAAACATGGGATCACCCCAGAACATTTGTTTGGTTCTTTTGATATTTAAAAAGAAAATTATACACAACCCCCTTCCCTAAAAGTACCAAGTACCTAAACCGCTAGATCCGTACCCTTAGGTTTGCCCTAGTTCCCCTATACGAAGTTCCCATTATATTGACTATGTGGCCCATAGTCTGGGAACATGCACTGTACATGAAGTGTGTCTTCTTATTGGCTAGCCCAGGAATAGTCCCGGACTGTGAAAGATCCAGGCCAGGACTACGAGTGGAACTTTAGAGCCTTGAACCTAAACCAATAGATCGCCTACTTTATTGAACTTTATTTTTAGGCCAGAACCCTTTAAGTGATACATTACAGTTGGATTCCTCATTGGAACATTGACCCCTTTAATTAATACAATCAGATTCCCCATTAGAACATTGATCCCTTTAAGTGATACATTACAATCAGATTCCTCATTAGAACATTGATCCCTTTAAGTGATACATTACAATCGGATTCCTCATTGGAACATTGACCCCCACGGTTATCATGGAATTTTTTAAAATTAGCTTCCAGAAAATAATTCCTTTAAGAGAAAAGTAAAAATAATAATTTGACAAAATTAGAGATTTGACAAATCAATGATATTTTTACTTAGAGAGATCTTCATTAGTGTAAAAACATCTGTACTTTGCCGTAAGGCATTTTTTTTTTTTTTAATTTACAGGGCTTTTTTTTTTCTTTTCAGATTCCCAACAAATTTTCTTGGGATTTACTGTCTTTTTGAAAGTGCAGCCTCTGAATTGTAGTAGCTTTGGGGCATGTGGGGGGGATATAGGGGGTTTCCATGCTGTGTAGAGTATAGGGAAACCGACAGGAAGAAATTTAACGCAAACAATTCCTCTCCCTCCAGCAACTGTTTGATCTGAGTTCAAAGCCTTAACCAAACTTCCTATTATTTAAAAGGCAGTGAATGTTTATGGTTCTATTTAGATGGGAGGTGTGAACGCTGAGAGTTTTAGGAAAGGTAGAAAGGGGCTGTGGTGACTGTAACTCTACAGTATGTGTACACTATAGTAATTGGGGTTATTTTTAGACATACATCTGTTCCAAGCTCTGTATGGCTACATATGGTATGGAGTGGCTGCATTTGGATAATGGTAATGTCTAGTGGGATCGTTTCCCCTTTAGGTGATCAGAACCTGAATTAAACTATAGAGTGATGTGGCTTTTTAAAAAAAAAAACATGGGTATAATTAATATTAGCACATATGTGATCAAAACGGCAGTTTTGTCAGCAGTGTCAGCAAATGTCAGCAGTTTGGGCACAGATTTGAAATGGAATGTCTGATAAAAGGGCATCTATACTGGAATTTTATTTTTAAATTTCCCATTACTGGGAATTATAATTCTTCCCAACTGTCACTGTACCTTTTTTTTTGTTAATCCCATATTTCTTTAGATATCCAATCTGAAACATCCTACATGTCAGCTGTCAATCAAGTGCCTTGATATCAAGGCACTTGATTTCAGCTGTCAATCAAGTGCCTTGATATCATAAATTTCCCATTGCTGGGAATTATAATTCTTCCCAACTGTCACTGTACTATTTTTTTTTTTTTGTTAATCCCATATTTCTTTAGATATCCAATCTGAAACATCTTACATTTCAGCTGTCAATCACGTGCCTTATTATCATAAATTATCCTGCTGTGTGCAGTTTTGCTGTAACTGCAATGGAGACAGATACATAATATACATAACATGTGAATTGCATGGTGGGAAATTCCCTTTCTCAGTGCTGACTGATTAATGAGCATGCTTTTCAATACAGAAAGTGCTGTCATAATTTCTAGATGAAGATCAGGCAAATTAATTGTTTCAATATACTTGTCCTTTATGTTGTGTATTCAGGTAATGTCACATGTGATGTTCCATGATGTCGCTTCTGTGATTTCTGTGATGTCACTATAGATTTAAAAAGTTAGAAATTTTAGGTGTAAAGTCCAATTGGTGTCTTTTCATGAACATTAATGCTTTCACAATAAATGAATTCACTATCTTTCTTTGAAATTGTTTTTCTTGTTGCTAGGGCTAGTTGTACCTAGCAACCAGGCAACCCTTGTGATTTTGCAGAGAAGCCAGTTAATGTGATTCCATCGTCTGTGGGTAATTTAAAAACTTGTATGGTTCTAGAAACATTTTCACTATTTTAAATGCTCTGCTTATTTAAACTACAAGGGTGTATTTTCCTACTTGCATCGATGCATACGTGTGGGAGCTGCCATCCTGTTTGTTTGGTTGAGGCTTTTGTCCATAGAGAGCAGTAGCATCATCTTTCTAATTATCTGATTTGGCTGATCTGCAAATATATCAGCTCCCACAGACATGCAAATAACTGCAAAATGCAAAGAATGAATTCTCTGTGCTCACATGTAACTGTGCCTTCATACTATACCAGGATAGTGCCCAGGAACATAAACACAACTTATAAATAGGACGCAGGAATGACTTGCAGAAAGTCGCTATCTGAGCAAATAGGTTTAGCTTGGGGGAGAACTATCTAGCTGGGGGGAGTACTATCTAGCAGGGGGGAATAATATCTAGCTGGGGAGTAGTATCTAGCAGGGGGGAGTACTATCTAGCTGGGGGGAGTAGTATCTAGCAGGGGGAGTCCTATCTAGCTGGGCAGAGTACTATCTAGCAGGGGGGGGTTACTATCTAGCAGGGGGGAGTGGTATCTAGCAGGGGGAGTGCTATCTAGCTGGGCAGAGTACTATCTAGCTGGGCAGAGTAAGTTCTAGCTGTGGGGAGTACTATCTAGCTGGGCAGAGTACTATCTATCAGGGGGCAGTACTATCTAGCAGGGGGGAGTACTATCTAGCTGGGCAGAGTACTATCTAGCTGTGGGGAGTACTATCTAGCTGTGGGGAGTACTATCTAGCTGGGCAGAGTACTATCTAGCTGGGAAGGGTACTATCTAGCTGGGCAGAGGACTATCTAGCTGTGGGGAGTACTATCTAGCTGTGGGGAGTACAACCTAGCTGGGCAGAGTACTATCTAGCTGGGCAGAGTACTATCTAGCCTTTGGGAGAACTACCTAGCTGGGCAGAGTACTATGTAGCTGGGCAGAGTACTATCTAGCTGGGCAGAGTACTATCTAGCTGTGAGGAGTACTATCTAGCTGGGCAGAGTACTATCAAGCTGGGCAGAGTACTATCTAGCTGGGAAGGGTACTATCTAGCAGGGGGAGTACTATCTAGCTGGGAAGAGTACTATCTAGCTGGAGTACTATCTAGCAGGGGGCAGTACTATCTAGCAGGGGGGAGTACTATCTAGCTGGGCAGAGTACTATCTAGCTGGGCAGAGTACTATCTAGCTGTGGGGAGTTCTAGCTAGCTGGGCAGAGTACTATCTAGCTGGGGGGAGTAGTATCTAGCAGGGGGGGTACTGTCTAGCTAGGGGGAGTACTATCTAGCTGGGCAGAGTACTATCTAGCTGTGGGGAGTACTATCTAGCTAGAGGAGTACTATCTAGTTGTGAGAGTACAAGCTAGCTGGGGGGAGTACTATCTAGCTGGGGGAGAACTATCTATCTGGACAGAGTACTATCTAGCTGGGGGAGTACTATCTAGCTGGGAAGAACTATCTAGCTAGGCAGAGTACTATCTAGCTGGGGGAGTACTATCTAGCAGGGGGGAGTACTATCTAGCTGGCAGAGTACTATCTAGCTAGGGGAGTACTATCTTGTTGGGGGGGAGTATAAGCTAGCTGGGGAGAGTACTATCTAGCTGTGGGGAGTACTTTCTAGCTGGGGAGTGTACTATCTTCCTGGGGGAGTACTTTCTAGCTGGGGGAGTACTATCTAGCTCAGGGTGAGTACTATCTAGCTTGAGGGGAATACTGTCTAGCTGGGGAGAGTGCTTTCTAGCGGGGGGGTATTATCTAGCTGGGAGAGTTCTATCTAGCTGGGGGGTACATTCTAGTTGGGGGAGTGCTATCTAGCTGGGGGGAGTACTTTCAAGCGGGGGGTACTTTCTAGCTGGGGGAGTACTATCTAGCTGGGAGGAGTACTTTTTAGTTGGGAGGAGTACTATCCAGCTAGGGTAGTACTATCTAGCTGTAGGGAGTTCTCACTAGCTGTGGGGAGTAATATCTAGCAGGGGAGTACTATCTAGCTGGGGAGAACTAGCTAGCTTTGGGGAGAACTAGCTAGCTAGGCAGAGTACTATCTAGCAGGGGGAGTTCTAACTAGCTGGGGGAGTCCTATCTAGCTGGGGAGTGTAATAGCTATATTTGGAGGTAGGGGTGGTAACTCAGTACAGCTCATGACTTCTACCAAATCTGCTGACTACTCAGAATGACCCTAATGAGGAATAAAGAGAAGAGATGGTTGTGTAAGTTTTACACTTTTCATTTATAATTTCCGTTGACTTCTTTACTTTCTCTTTGTAGGGCATTTGGGTGAAGGTGTCAAGTCTTTACTGTCTAAAGCTTTGTGACATATTCCTTTATCTTTAACCCTTTGCAGGATTCCACAGGCATGGTTGAATTTAGAATTTGAATATTAATGCACCTTAATTAGGTTTTTGTGACATTGTTTATCTTTGAATTCTGGGGCAGCAGGCTGTAGAATTGGGATTTCCTTTTGCTATGAGCGTTTACAGTTTTCATGTTGCAATAACATTCATATGAAGTGTAGGAATGTTTCCAATACTGTAACACACACGTGTCCCAAGATTGACTCATTTCTGCCCTCTCTAGGTCTCCCAGATAAACAGTTTTCAAACACACATTTAGGATTAATATCTGTTGTATTCAATTAGATCAACTGGACTTGAAATGTAGTTCTTGAAGACGTTTCGCTAGTCATCCGACTGGCTTTCTCAATTCAGAATGACTTGTACAAGAATCTGTGGCAATTATGTACCCTGGAAAATCCCAATTAGCGTATCACAGCCAAGTGTTAAGGACGTGATTGGATAGTGGCTAAGAGGTGTTATAGGAACGCCCAGAGTAAGGTGTTAAAACAGCATTGTACATGGCAGACAGTTGGTGTCGAACCCCCCCACCTCTATTTAGGCTTGGTTTCTTTATTTTCACATAAATGGCCTCCTTAACACCTCTCTTGAACCAGTCACGTTCCTTCGCCAATATGTTAACATTACAATCTTCAAAGGTATGTCCTTTATCCTTAAGATGCAGATACACGGCTGAGTCCTGACCCGAGGAATTGGCTCTTCTGTGCTGGGCCATACGTTGATGCAGTTGCTGTTTGGTCTCCCCCACATACAAATCAGAGCATTCTTCACTGCACTGCACTGCATATATGATGTCGCTTTTCTTGTGTTTTGGTATTGGGTCTTTCGGATGTACCAATTGCTGCCTCAGTGTGTTGTTCGGTTTAAAGCAGACAGGGATACGATGTTTTTTGAAAATTCTTCTTAATTTCTCGGAGACCCCTGCTACATATGGGATGACCATGTTCTTCCTCCTGTCTTGCTTTTCCCCTTCACTGTTGGTATTCGTGTTCTTTTCTTTCCTTCTACTTCTTTTGACAAAGGCCCAGTCTGGATATCCACAAGTTTTAAGGGCTCCTCTGAGATGTTTCATTTCTTTAGCCTTCGCCTCTGTGCTAGTGGGGATGTTCTCGGCTCTGTGTTGCAGGGTTCTGATGACCCCCAGCTTGTGATCTAAAGGGTGGTGGGAGTCAAACATCAAATACTGATCTGTGTGTGTTGGTTTTCTGTAAACCTCTACTTCCAGTTTACCATTTTCCTTAACTTCTACCAAGCAGTCCAAGAAAGCCAGTTTGTTGTTTTGTACCTCTTCCCTTGTGAATTTAATGTTTTGGTCCACCGCATTAATGTGTTCTGTGAAAGCTTGTACTTCCTTCTGGTGGATTTTAACCCAGGTGTCATCAACATATCTGAACCAGTGGCTGGGTGCTATGCCCTTAAAGGTATTAAGCGCCTGTGTTTCTACCTCCTCCATGTAAAGGTTGGCCACAATAGGTGAAACTGGAGATCCCATAGCACATCCATATTTTTGCTTATAGAACTTATCCCTGTATTTGAAATAGGTGGTATTCAGGCACAAGTCCAACAAGGAACACACCTGTTCTGGGTTGAGATCAGTTCTGCTGGTAAGAGTGCTGTCTTGGCCCAGCCGTTTTCTCACCATGTCAACAGCCTCCTTGGTGGGTATACAAGTGAAGAGAGATGTCACATCATAGGACACCATAGTTTCTTCTACACCGAGTACTATATCTTCAATCTTGTTGGTGAAATCCTGAGAGTTCTGGATGTGATGCTTAGAACTTCCCACCAAAGGTCCTAAGATGTTAGCTAGATATTTTGCCACCTTGTATGTTACCGAGTTGATGCTGCTGACTATAGGACTATAGGTCTTAGTGGGGCCCCTTCCTTATGTATCTTTGGGAGAGGTGGGGGGGTTCGACACCAACTGTCTGCCATGTACAATGCTGTGAGCTGTAGATCTCTGCAGCTTGTCCAGAGTCACCATGGGCCTCTTGACTGCATTTCTGATCAGCGCTCTCCTTGTTCGGCCTGTGAGTTTAGGTGGACAGCTTTGTCTTGGTAGGTTTACAGTTGTGCCATACTCCTTTCATTTCTGAACAGTGCTCCGTGGGATGTTCAAGGCTTTGGTAATCTTTTTGTAGCCTAAGCCTTCTTTAAATTTCTCAATAACTTTATCCCTGAGCTGTCTAGTGTGTTCTTTGGAATTCATGGTGTTGTTGCTCCCAAGATTCTCCTGAGGCCGTCACAGAGCAGCTGTATTTGTACTGACATTCATTACACACAGGTGCACTCTATTAGTCATTAGCACTCATCAGGCAATGTCTATGGGCAACTGATTGCACTCAGACCAAAGGGGGCTGAATAATTACGCACACCCCACTTTGCAGTTATTGATTTGTTAAAAATGTTTGGAATCATGTATGATTTTCGTTCCACTTCTCACGTGTACACCACTTTGTATTGGTCTTTCATGTGGAATTCCAATAAAATTGATTCATGTTTGTGGCAGTAATGTGACAAATGTGGAAAACTTCAAGGGGGCTGAATACTTTTGCCAACCACTGTAGGTAAAATAACTGTATGTACAGTGACTGGCCACGCCCCTGATCTCAGTTACATGCTCCCTTGCCTATTCTGTTCTGTAAAAGGATTGGCTAGAGGCTACTAGCGGGTGTGACCAACTGTAAAAAGTTCCTGCAGTATCTTAGGACTGAGCATGTGTAAAGAACATAATGGTCAGTGACCACACTGTGCTGGAACAATGGGAAATAAAACACAAACCCCATGTTAGAAACTACAATTTCTCAGTGAGTTACTGATTACTGCTTTTATAACCAGGAGATCTGCCTTCTAATTAAATGTTGTTCTTAGACTTTAGTTGTCCTTTAGAATTCCACCCTGATTAAAAAGAAAAAAAGTCTTAAAAATCATCTAGTTGGATGGCCTGTCTGCCATCTCTCTTCCTGTCTGAAGACTACAGACAGTACTTTTCCAGGAGAAGCAGACATTAGCTGGCATTATAGGTGTGTTATCAGAATTGTGTATTTCCTGCATGTTGCTTTCACTTCTTTAAAGCAACAATAATATTACATCTTAGCCATTATGTGTTATTGTTCCTGATGTTTCCTGTTCCTGCCAGGCTCAGTATTGCTGATTATGTAGATTTTTTTTTTCTTGACAGCATGTTTTCATTTTGGAATGCACTACATATCTAAAGTTCTACTAGAAATTCTACTTTAAGAGCAATATTGGACACTATTGGGGGTCCTATGACTAGTACTTTAAAGCATTTGTATTTGCACTGAACTTTAAATGGATACTAATTTCATATTTTTATGTATCTTTAAATGAAATCTATATTTCTTAAGTAGATTACCCTGCCTACTGCTTATGCTTACCAGCTGCGTTATATATAGCTCAGACCTGGGCAAAGTAACGGCTGCCCCTGACTGGCACCTCAATATTAGACCTGTACAGAAATAAAACTTAAAATCAATTAATATTAGGTTTATTTTATTAAAAAAATTATAACCTGAATAATTTAATTTGATGGAATGGATTTATAATATTACGCACATTCTATTAAAAATTGCAACTAGTTTTTGGAACGTTTCTGACGATATAGTTTATATTTGTTTATTAAAAATCAATGTGAGATATTATGCGACAAGATAGACAATGTGTTAGGAGTTTTACCCTAGCTGCGGAATATCTTTCCTTTTTTTCCTACTGTTACATGCAGTAATACTGTCTTGTTTTATTTAAGTTTATTTGACTTCTCACAATAAAAATTTTTGAGGGAAAAAAATTGCAACTAATAATAAAAAATATTCAATGAACCAGATATGTTAATGAAATCTTTTTATAAAATCCAGTTTATGAGAATAAGTTGAACCTATTTGTCCGGCCCTTCCCCACAATCTAAGTTTCTCATGTGGCCCCCTTTGAAATGTTATTGCCTATCTCTGATATAGCTGAAGTCTCTCAAACCGGATCTGTCTCACAGCATCTACCAGAAACACAACTCTTACCTGTGTCCGTAGTGCTCAATATTGTTTAGATCTGTAGGCGTGCTTGGCCAATCCAGCACCTTTACCCAAAGTTTCTTAAGCAAGGCAGTGGTCGGCAGTGGGGTTGTTATTATGTTGGAAATCATGCTCTGCATCAGAGAGGGGATCATGCTCTGCTTTAGTATTTCGCAGTACATTTTGAAATTCGGGGTTACCTCAAATTGTAACTCCTCATTGCTGGCAAGACACACTTGTCTTTTTATTCCAACCTCTAGATATGACGCTGAGCATGTGCACTCTTATAGCCTAACAAAGAGAAAGTGTTACAACTGTAGCCGTAGTGACCAGGAATTAAGACTATGCACTCCAATATGGCACCACACGGTAAAGGAAAAAAATCCAACAGTGTCATTTATTAGAGATGTGCCACATCTCTAATAAATTATGACCCTTTTGGATTTAAGTCCATACCTGGCGCTCTCTAGTCTCATTTTTTGATAGCCCAGGTGGTTTTTTTATGTAATGCAACAATTTTTTTTTGTGCAGATCTGAGTTTGTTTTACCGTGAGGTGCCATGTTCAACTTCCAGTGATCAGTATGAGAGAGCAGAGGCGTTAACTACCAGGGGAGCAACTGAAGTCCCAGGAGCCAAGTGGGCCCCATCTTATTTTTCCTATGGCAGATATAGCCTCCTCCCAGAAAACCACTGTGGATGAAGCACAGATAGGGGCCCCATCATAGTTTTGCTGGGGAGCCCAGTGATTCCTAGTTTATGCCACTGTGAGAGAGAACACCAGGTTTAACACCCTGCTCCTCATTCACACCTGAGACCTTGTAAGACTAACCAGTTACAAATCCACAATGTGGAAATTTTTCGCTTAGGGGTGTACACACTTTCTTTGCCAGCTGTTTAATTATGGCTGTGTGTTGAGTTATTTTGAGGAGATAGCATATTTACAGTTAGACAAGCTGTAGACTGACTACTTTACATTGTTTCAAAGCGTCATATCTTCAGTATTGATATTTACAAGTAATATGAAGAGGGGTGTAATCACTTCTGTTAGATACTGTATGAATGGCTATGTATTGTGTTCTACCCTTGTATGTAACGTATGACTAATTAAAAAAAGCACGACAAAAGATGTTGGTATATACTGTAAATCCATAATAATTAAAATAATAGTTTTAATTTTAGCCTCTTTTGTCACTGCCAATGGACAAGCAAACTCACATATATTTACATAATTTCATGCTTCATTACACAAAAGATTGGGAGCAAGACCAATATTCTTCACAGTAGTTAAATAATACTTTTTGCTTCCTGGTGTCAATCTTGTTCCCCCTGCCTTAAAATGAAAGCTCAGCAACCACAAGAAGGCAGGAACTATGAACTCGGAGGACAAACTGTGAAGTATTGGAAAAGCAGTCGGGTAGGGGCTTATTTTAATTCCTTTGGTAACGCCTTATTTTTGCAATGGAACTTGAATTATACTAAAACTAGCTGAGTAATGACATACTTTTGTATAGTGATAAGTGATTTAGGCTTAGAAAAGCTGAGCCAGATAATATTTAAATCCCTTCACACACTCACATATAAGTGGTGTTTGTATTGTGTATGTTATAGCTAAAGTCGCATTAAGCAAACACCTAAGATTGTCAAAAAGAGAAAAACCTTTGTTTGAATAGTTTTAGAGGAAGTGTAAATTGTAAAAAAAAAAAGTTTAGAAACTGCTTTTATAAAAGGGATGGAAATTTTTCCATTGGGGATATTCTCAGCTTATTGTTGACATTAACATTGCCTTAACTGCATCCTTAACTCCTGGCGGTCCCAATATGATCAGAGATCAGACAACTTCCCTGTCTAATCATTTTGGTATCGACATTATGGGCAAAATGTCCATCGCAGACCAGGATCTTAGTGGGAATGTCACCATGTAAAACAGCTTCTGCATCCAACATTACCATTGATTTGACATTTATGTGTGGTAGCATGTCGAATTTGGAACACCAGACAGTATATGTCCACAAACAATTTTCCATTGGTAGTATGAGCGAGTCTGAGTAGATCTTTAGTTTTCCCTGCCAAAATCGGATGAAAATTGTACTGGGTGGGGTAAAGCTTTTTACCAGGTCGTGTGGTTTTAAATTGCGCCAACATTTTGGCAGTGTTGCTTTATTCCCATCAGACATTTTTTTTACAAGCTTACTCATGCTCAGAGGAGGCAACTGAGTTCTCTGTAACTCTGGGGTTGTGTGATGTCAGCTGTGTTAATCCATGATTGACAGCTGCTAACTGTTTGCCAATCGATAGTTTGTATGATGGGAAAATAACTCCTGGTGTGTATACAAGCCTTATGTCTATAAACGCACCAAATAACGCATTTGCGTATTTTTGCATCTGCTTCTTCTGAATTCACATAGACTTGAACAGAAATGGACCAAAAATAGTATTTGAATGGGTTTTTAATGTAGACCAGATTGTATGAATATAATACCTTCTATTTCCATTAGACCCAGCTGTCTTTGTGGGTCATGAATGGGAACAAAAAAATCAGGAGGTGGGACGTAACACTAGGACTTGTTTATACTAAACAACAAAAGTCCACACCATATTTTTTTTTATTGGTATGTTTAAAAAGGAAACGTGTTAAAGGACAGGGTAATACGAGTCAGTCTGCAGGGCCAAGGGGTGTGTGACTATCCTCTATCGTTTTACTATATTTATTCTGTTTTTGTCAATTGAAAGTTTTAGACAAAAGTTAGCAGTTATGACTTGTCCTGATAAATTAAACATTACAGATTTACATGTGTCAAAAATTTTTTTTGCTTGCTACGGTAAGTTTCATGCAATTTTTATCTGTTATTGCTACATAAGAGCACTTCTTTGACTGCAAAAATATTTTTTTTTCTTAATGTTAAAGGGTTTATCCACCCCCCCAAAACAAATTTTAAGGATTTAGGCTTATTGTCCCCCAAAACCTCGACCTCGCGAGATTCTTTGGTTTAGCAGCACCTGAACACTACTTAGCAGCCCTTGTTCCCTTGGCTGCTACTTAGCTTCTATGCCTTTTCGGTGCAGAATGTGCCGGACCAGCAATTAGCCTAATCCTAAAAAAATTTGTGGGGGGTGGACATACCTATTAAGTTTCATGCAGCTTCCAGACTTCTATATTCTAATAAGAATATTATAGGCTTTTAATGGCAGTCAGTTACCATGCTGCTTCCACATTGTGAACCACAATGGTAGCAGTGGGGACTTTCATGCGATCTCTGACAGGTTCATTTGTCAATGCAGAAAGTTAAAGGAGAATTAAACTTAGTTTTTTTTTTAAAATCCTAATGTGAAAGCTTTTCTCCCCAGAATACCTATACCTGGAAAGATTCTTCTCTAGTTATTTGCATTTAGTAGATCTAAGTAAAAGATTCTGTAACAAAGGAGGTTTCCATGTTGTTTCCAGTACAACTCATAGCCCATGTTGGCTTCAAAGAGCCACGCCCCTTGACCCCAGGATTCACTGTCTCTATGCACAGTTTCCAGCTTCTCTTTTTTCACCCATGTAAATGCTGTGTTTTCAGGAACAAAGAGACCAAGAAATCACAAGTTCTGATCCGCTAGTTTACTTTTGAAACAATATAACAGTCTACTGCCCACGTTTGTTTTTTTTTTGTGTTTCTTTGCATGTTTCTAGAAAAATATAAAGTTATAGTTAACATATGTACGGTACAAACCTTATATATAGCAGCTCTGTTATTAATTTACCAACCAGCGTGAATTGCTGACAGCCTTCCAGTAACAATACAAAATAGTGAACTGATTTTACTGACATTTATTGAAATGTATCTATTGCAAGTTCACTGGTTACAAGTTAACTGCTGTGTTAGGAAAAAAATCAGACTATTGGGACACAGGTTCGATTCTCCATGCTCTCCTTTTTTTTATTATGTGTATAGCAAAAGATAAAGACTACACGTACTACTTATTAGTCCTTGTGGCCTAGTGGTAGAAAGCTCTCTTTTTAGAAAGACACAGTATAGAAAGTTGCTGGTTCGATTCCCCATACTTTCTTTTATTTTTTTGCTGAAATGTTAAAAGTTCCGTTTCTTTCATCCATGCTAGCAAAGACATACACTGCAAAGATTACTTTTCTTTTTTGTATGAAAAGCAAAGGAATTTATCATTGTTAGGGATAGGAGCATTTGTAATGTGTTTTACACAAAAAACTGCACTGAAATCTGTGTTCTGTGTCAGAGGGAGGGATCTCTGAGCTGTAACATGATTGTCTGTCAGTTTCTAGGAAGCAAGACTGCAGCTTTCTGTGAAGTGTACTGTGTACACTTAGCTGGGTGTTCCCAGATAAGGTGAATTATGGGAGTTGACCCCTTGTACCCACAGGTTATTTTCATAAATCACCCAGCATCCACAGCAAAGGGAGAGATGCGACACAGGTTGCTGTGTGTTTCTGAATGTGCTCTGTCTATTGGGACAATGTTGTCTGGGGACTTTAGTTCTCCAGACAATTGCACATGCAATTGCGCTTGCGTTTTTTCAGATCATTGGAAACACGCCAACGTACCGAAAATGCACGTTTTGCGCAAACGCAAAAAAATTGCTCCTGAAATCGCATGCAATTCTGCGTGCGATTGCATTAGCGGCGCAGTGTGGCCGTGCCCTTAAGTGAAATAATTACAGAAGCTTTTTATGCTGCTCATTCCACTCTGTGAGTTGATCAGTGTGTTGGCAGGTCTTTTTTTTGTGCTCATAGGCTTTATGAATAATGTAAGTTGCTTGGATAGAAAATGTTATGTTGACAAATATATGCATTATTTTTCAAAAGATCTAAACCATTAATTAAATAAACCTTTAAAAGAGATTAAAAGTCTAATAATAAATTATGTTCAGGTGATCTCCCATGCAAGTAGGACCTTAACTGCTATTTATTTTTATTTTTGAAAACTAACATACTTCTAAAATCATTTTAATTATTTATGCTCCCTTTCTTCCTGTTTCCATGATCCTTTGTTGATGGTGATGTAAGCCCCATTCAAGCCAATCGGGATTGTGCCAAATAAGGATTTTGCTGACAGGGAGGTCTTACCAGAAGCAGAGGAAGTGAAGAAGCACCATTGATAACTAAGTTACATTGAGTCATCTGAACTTAATTTATGTTTAAACTTTAAACTGAATATAGATCAGTTATGTCAAATACTGGCACTCCAGATGTTTAGAAACTAGAAGGCAACCAAGGCATGCTGGTAGTTGTAGCTTTCAAACATCTGGAGAGCCACGGTTTGACTTTATTGCTATAGATACTTGTTTATCCAGTACACCTACCAAAACCCCACTTTTAGTCCAGTGCCAATATTTAGGCCTGGTAAACAAAGGTCAATATTGAAATATTCATGCCCAACAGACTTCAGATCAGTAGTCCAAAATATTAGCTCAATATTTTGCTGCAGCCCAATTTTCGTTGGAAGAGGATCTGTAAGTGTGTTGGTGTGTAATCTTATCTTTCTGTAAAAGTTGAAAATAAGCCAATTGAAATGTACCTGAATTGCATTGGGTTGCTCCAGTTATTGCCACTTAGGTGTAAGTAATAAGCCTCAACCAATCAGATGATACCTTTTTACTGTTCTATAAAATAATGTTGGGTGGCCGTACAGGCGCTACCTATGTCTCCTAATGGGGACCCACACCTCTGCATTTTTTTAAATTGCTTTAAAAAGAGTAAATGTATGCAGACCTCCCCATACATTTTTTTTTCATGATTTAGGGCTAGGCCACACTGCTGCGTGGTTTTTTTTTTTTTTTTGTGTGTGCTTTGCTCTTGCAGGTTTTTCAGATCATTGAAAACGTGCGTTTTCGGGTGCGTTGCGATTTGCGTTCCGCATTTTAAATCGCAATCGCATGCGTTTTCCAATACTTAATGAAAAAATGCATACACAATGAAATCGCATGCGTTTGCATTGCAGTGTGGCTGTGCCCTTAGAGCCTCTCTCTGCCTTCAATTAGTCTTCAATTTGCAGTGCTGTGAAGGTGGCGTAACGATTCTGTCTGCCTCTAACTGTCATTCAAAACTAGCCTGCGAGAAAACACTCCATCCATCTCTTGATCAGCTGGATTATGTAGGCTGTATCCTAGCAACAGGACACTTCAAGTTTGTTTGACTGGCAGAGAAGGAGGAGAGAGGTTGCAACAGACATTCCCACCAGCCAAAAGTGATGTTAACCATGGCCCTGGGCTGTCTAGGAGGCAGGCTTTTAGCACTTATCTTTGCTGTGTGATATCTAAAGGAGGGCAGCACAGTTGTAAATGTGAGTAAGCGATTTCAGCTGCTGGAAGTATGGACATGTAATGGGGGTGATTGTTGTTTTTTTTTATATTGTTGTCCTTTAAAGGAATACTTAATTACCAAAGTGACCAGTTCCTTTAATGCATTGATTGAAGACTGGGAGGATAAGGAGCTATGCCTTACCTCGCGTTTTTCAATCAATGCAACTGGAGCCAGTAACAAGCAAATTTACCTGTTACGCAATCCTCCACAGCAGCACTAAAATTTCCGACTGTTTCCAGGATCTGTTTAACTATAGCACGCATTATCGTGCATGTGTGCTATAGCTGTACAGAACCCGGAAGACATCGGGACCTGTCAGTGCTGCTGCAGAAGATTGCGTAACAGGTAAGTTTTCTGTCCTTTCTAATGTAATGTTCCAATGCAATTGCGGCACTACATTGTGATTTGGTCCTGAAACTTTTGTGTTTTCTGTTGTTAAAAAAAATTGCTGGTAATTCATTTGTAGAGGTTTCATATGGATCTTTTTACAACTACACAGATACTGCAATTCTTACACATGTGATTTCCATCACATCGGTGTCTGTCGGCACAGTGCGATGGGAAACTAACACATGGACCTGTCCGTTTGCCCATGCGTGGTATGTGGATCGGTCAGCCATGCAGCCATACACAGGCCAAAAGTATTGGCTCCCTTTTCTTAGTAAAGGTAACAGATACCAACTGACCATAACGGCAACTACAGTCGTACGTCGTAATTATGGTTGGTCAGTTTCGGCCCCTACACATTGGAGATGTTGGGTAAATCCTGTCCATCCACAAAGAGATTTACCTAATATCGCTAATGTGTACGGCCACCTTCAAAGTCATGCTAATCCATGGTAGATCGAAGCAAATTGGTGCCACTAAATGCAATGCAGTCTGATTTTTTGGAATACAGTGTATTTACATAAATACACATAATAATTGCAGTGTCTTTGCCCTACTGTAACCGCTACTGCAACCGATTTATTCTGTTTTCAAAAGCATACATGCAAGATTTTTTTAGCATATTGCATGCGGTTTCTTTTTACTTAACAATTGGAAAACAGAATTGCAGTGCAAATCACAGGGCCCTATTTAAGTAAGCAGGAATACCATGCCTTTAAAAGGCATGTCTAGCATAAAAATAACTTTATACAGTCATGTAGAGCAACCCCCAAACCCTATTCGCATTATTCATAACGGCCAAAGATGCTCTTGAAGGGGGACTTACCTGATCCGGTCCCTCACCACCCCCTGCTCCTGTTTCGAACAAGAGCACCTAGAAGCACCGGAGAGCAGAGGAATCGGGCTCAGTGTGTGGAAACCTTAAGTTTTTACTTAATCTTTCCAGATTGCCACAATGAACTAGAATGTTCACTGCTGTACTTTTAGCCAGACTAGCAGGCTCCTTCCTCATAGGCATTTCTTTTTATCCTGACCTTGTCCCAGTGTAATTAGAATTCACAGAAAATATTTGCAGATTGTATATTTACATAAGGTTATGGTTAACAAGTTAACTGCTCCACATTCAGAAAAGAAAAAGAAAATAACTAGAAAATAAAGTTTAAGTACAAACTTTAAATTTGGTTTAAAAGGCTGCATTTTGGATGGGAATGTGTGTGTCTGTGCTGCAAGTTTTAAAACTCAATCTTGCTATGGTAATGGAAGAGGACATTTACATTTCATAATCCATTCTGATTGTTATGTTTTTGTGTTTATGACTGTAAAACTAACTTTTTTAATGGTTTAGGTATGGTTCCTATGGAAATGATAGAGTATGTACCTGTATCTGTGTAAGGCTTTGTTTTGCGTTTGCGACTATCAGCAGGGAATGCTGGGGGTTGTAATCACCTGGAGGACCACAGGACGGACTTCCCTGCTATTAAACTAAATGTTAGAATTTGTTATATATACATAAAACATAATTTTTATTTACATACCAGTATATTTATTATTGTGCTTTTATTGTATACATCTTAAGACTTTTATTTTTAAATTGTGTCAGAGAGACTCGGTGTGTAGTTAGTGTAGTCTGTGACCCAGGTACATTTCATGCAGAAAGTGACGGTTGGGATTTAATCACATGACCCTTAAAACCTTGCAATGTTCATGGATTGGACCCATTATATTCAATATATTCAATAAGAAAAAAAGAAATTCCTCATAATGCGGGAATGCTTCCATGGATCCCTTAGCTAGGTAATACCACCCCTTTACTATGTGTCCTGCATGTCTGTACCAAATTTGTGTCTTTAGCTCAAAAAATGAGGGAGAAAATACAGTCCAAAAAAGCTGCAGCATAAAAGGCAAGAAGAAAAAATATAAAGACAAATTAATTACTGCTACACACACACAGGCCCAAAAGAAGGGTAGAACTAACTGTAAAAATACAAATTGTTTTAGGCCAATTTTGCTGAAAACTTATCATAGCCAATTTATTAAAGTCCCTGCATCATGTAACCAGGAATAGCTTAGAGTGCAGACCTAAATACACTTGTTTCCTCAGAACAAACCTCCGTACCATTAAAAAGGCCACTTTACTCAAGAAATCCAACTGGATGGAGGAAAGGCGGAGCAGGACTTCCTGCGTATTAATTGAAGGGGAAAAAGCCTGAGGAATGTTTTGAAATGTATTGTTCTGTGCTCTTGAACCTGAACATAGGGGATTGAGTCATTCCTCCAAGGGATCTTAACTACAAATTTTAGCTGATCATTAAATCTGCTCTTAAAATGTGACTTTATAAAGAACAAATAACCAGTTGGTTATATGCAGTATTTCCATGAAGATGGTTTTTTTTTCCCCTAAAAATAAAGTAAAATAAATAGTTAAACTCTTGTATTTCAATTTACGTCAGTGGCAAAAAATGGATGTAAATAAACAAATTTGTAATCAAATGATTTTAGATTTGTAAATCACTGACAGCATATCTACAAGGATGGATCTTCTGTGATTTGTCTTATTTCCTACAATAATAAAGCTAAATTTAAGCTGGGTACACACCATCCAATATTTCTGACAAACATTTCAATGTATAAGATGATCGCCCCAGAATATTGGATGTTTATTATTTGGGCGGCCATGAATGACGTTCCAACAGTTCATTTGCACGAATCGGACAGGTCAATAAAGTGCGATGCTCTATGGACCTCACACAAGTGACGAGTGGTCTGTCAGGACGAAGGATTTCAAAGTGTGTACCTAGACTTAGTAATTACTAAGTTGGCTTTACAGCAGAAATCGGCCTGATTACCACGTTGTAATTACAGCTGCAAATCCCTCATACATTCTTAAGATGGGTACACAGATTACAGATCTACAGGGTTATTTAATAAAAGTTCTTATCCTTAAAAATGGTGTTTTACTGAATCTCCCTGATAGTGCCAGTCTCGCTTGTACCAACTGGGTCGGTCCTATTTTCGGTAATGTGTGTACGTCCATTCAGCTTCTGTATCTGAAATGGTCATTATGAACAGAAAATTCACCTTTCTTAAAGTTCTAGCCAATAAAACCTGATGTTTTGGCCCACAGCTTTGATGTGTTCTACAAAGGCTTGTTCTTCTTTTTTTGTGGATTTTAACCCAGATGTCATCCATCTATCTGAACCAGTGACTGGGTGCAATGACCTTGAAGGTATTAAAGGGGAATTGTGGTCTCCAGACAAGTTAAATTTAAATGAAAGGCCAGTTTCCTACTTTTAAAACGAGCCATCAACCACCTGTCTACATGCTCCACAGCCCAAGAGATAAAGAAATAACTGACCAGAAAGTTAATGGGTGGGAGGATGACATGTGACATTCCAAGGGCTGCTCCTCCACCTTGCCGCCGGCAAGCACAGCCTCAGACTTCAATGTGTGAGGGAAACAGGAAGTCCCTCCCCCTCCCTGCTGTCTGATTCCTACAGTGAAGGTATGGGAATCTACAACCCTATCCTCCCACTGTGAGAAAACCGCTTCAGGCAGAGTTCTTATTCTGTCTGAAAAGGCTGTTTTCCCATAGTTTTCTGTATGGGGGGGGGTTGGGACTGAGTGGGGAGGGGGTCACGGCACCCGCAAGTGGGCAGGGCCATGGACCCGCGAATGGGTGAAGCTACAATAGAGCCGCTAGTAGGCAGGCAAAGTGGGGCTGTAAATGGAAGTGCCAAGGGGGGCCTGCAAGGGGAAGGGCCAGGGAGCTTGTAAGAGGAGGGGGGGCTACAAGGGGAGGAGATGACACAGGGCAGAGTGACGGTTGCATGGTTTCAGAGCAGAAAGTGCAGGGGATCTGGTGATGTTGCTGCCATATCACTATCTGTCGATTGGGCTAAAAAAATCTGCCTGTGTGTATCCAGCCTAAATGCTATTTTCCTAGCTGCTTCCTCTGAGCATGTAAAAGCTTGTTAAAAAGCTCCGTGTCGGTCGGCTTTTTAACGATTGTGGTTATGGGTATTGGGGTGATTTACCTACATATAATTTTTCATTTAAAGGGGAACTGTGGTTTCCAAACAAGTTGAGTTTAATTGAAAGGCCAGTTTCCTACCTTTAAAACAAGCATTCAACCACCTCTCTACGTGCTCCACAGCCCAAGATATAAAGAAATGACTGACCATAAAGTTAATGGGTGGCAAGCTGACATGTGACATTCCTAAGGCTTTTCCTGTACAGCCTCAGACTCCTTCAGTGTGTGAGGGAGACAGGAAGTCCCTCCTCCTCTCTGCTGTGTGAAGGACCTGCAGCTGCAGAGAACCTAATGGAATCTACAGCCCTTCTCTCTCACTGTAAAAAACAGTTCTCACTCTCCCTGAAAAGGCTGTTTCCAGAGAATTTTTTTGGGGGGGGGTGTCAGAGTGGCCTGCAGCACCTGTGAGTGGGTGGGGCCATGGCACCCGCGAGTGGGCGGGGCCAGATAGTGCTGTAAGGGAATGGGCCATGGGGTGCCTGCAACTGGAGGGACCATGGGGCCCATGAGTGGGAGGGACATGGAGGGCTGCAAAGGGGAGGAGACACAGGGCAGATTGACTGACAGATTTCAGAGCAGGAAGTGCAGGGGATCTGGTGATGCTGCTGCCATATCACACACAAAAATGTAAATATCTTCAAAACTATGTAAAATAAACAATGGAAATAAATTGCAAAAACTCTCAGGAGAGCAATTCCTATCAATTTACCTAAAGTCATTTTTGGACCACAGTTCCTCTTTAAGGGTCGAACATGTCTTTTTAAAGGGTATTTTTACTTTTATATTTAACTTTTAAACTATAGATTTTACTGGGAGGTGGTCTACTCCCAGCTCTGGTACTTGCATAGTTTAATTTACGAAGTTCCAAAATTTGCACTATTACTATCTGTGCACCTTTTGACTTAAAGGACAACTATACTCACCTCACCCTCGCTCCTCTTCCTCCATAGCTGCATAGTACCCAGGGTGAGGACCTAAAATCGCTAAGTCCTCACCCTGGGTACTTTCCCTAACTCCTGCACTACTTACGCAATCTGCTTCACCGATCGCTCCATTCCTCCGCTCTTCCTGCTTCAGTGACAGATCGCGAGGCAGCCAATAGGAAGATACGCTCTGCAAGGAGGCGTGTCTTCCAATTGGCTGCCTCGCGACTGTCACTGACAGTAGAAGAGAGGTGGAACAGTGTGGATCGGCGAAGCAGATTTGCGGTAAGTAGTGCAGGAGTTAGGGAAAGTACCCAGGGTTAGGACTTAGCGATTTTAGGTCCTCACCCTGGGTACTATGCTGCAGTGGATCGGGGAAAAGGTGAGTATAATTGTCCTTTAAATTTTTTATTCTGTAATACAGTATGAACAGTCCTATGCTGTGCTCAGAGAGATAGGATGAAAGGTTAGATTTAAACTTGTTTATTGAGGTTTCTTGACGTAGAGTGAGGGGAATAGAATTCCAGAGGACGGGAGCCAAAAGGTTTAAGGGGAGAGGAGGCAGTGTGTGTGTGTGTGTGTGTGTGTGTGTGGGGGGGGGGGGTCTGTATAAGAGATGGTTCTGTGATGAGCAGAGGATACGGGCAGGGATATATGGGGACACAAGAAGAAATATAAGATAGAGAAGCCGATCGAGGGGATCTAAATGTTAAGAGAAGGATTTTGTAGATAATGAGTTTTAATGGGGAGCCAGGTAGATGTGCAGCAGAGAGATTTCATATCCCGATTGTTAGAGAGCGAGACCATGAAATGCGTAAGGTAGCCAAGGATTTTCAATTAAAAATTGTTGATTATTGCAATCTCTTGGCCTTTGTGTGCACTTTCCTTTGATAATATGACGCGGCTGTTTTTTATCTTTAGAAGATGTTGGGGATTTTTCTTTTTTACATTTTTTTTTGTTTTTTGTATGAACAGTTTAAAAAGAAATAAACTCCCCCCCCCCCCCCCCCTCTTTCTGGCTGGTATTTTACCATCAAAGCCCTGCATGCGGAAACATGCCTGAAATACAAGTTCAAGCCTTTTTAAAACCGCTTAGCTTCATACTATATATGGGCTTTGGGTAAGTAGTAATGTAGTTATGCACTGGATATATTTATAACACTGGTTTGCTTGAGTTGTTCAAGTCAGAACAAATGTTGGAAGTGTTCCAACTCTACGGTCAGATTTTTGTGGTTCACTGTGACACTTATTAAGTCTCAATGAAAGAAATAGCTGCAAAAAAGAAAGTGAAAAAAATATATTGTCACATCTCTTCCAAGTTTCTGCAGAATGCTGCCCTTTTCAGTTAGCTGTGAACAACACATTGGGCTAGTGTCACGCTGCACTTCTTAAAGGGTTTCTCCACCCTCTAAATATTTTTTTTTTTTTTTATATATATATATATATAATGTAGGGCACCACTGCCCACCCCCAACTGCTATTTTAGATTGCTAAAAAAAAGAACCAGAACTCTATTTAGACTCACTCCTGCGGGGCTCTGATTCGGCCCTCTGTTTGCCGGAACTTGCAAATGGACAGGCAGCCGCAGCTGTGATTGGCTAAAAAGCAGCCAATCAGATGAGTCTGTTGGCAATGCAGAGCGCCGCAGGAGCAAAGGGCAGTCCTGATTCTTTTTTTTTTTTTTTTACCAATCTAACATAGCGGTTGGGGGTGGGCAGGGATGCCACAGGAAGAAGCAATACAAAGTTGGCAGCTCCGGTGTTCCCCTGTCCAGCTCATTTCTGGGAACCCATCCTGTGTGCAAGGTCAGCTTAAGGAACGCTCACTCCCCACAACACATGCAAGAGAAAGGGAAAAGAGCTGCAGCACCACATGTGGGTTATAATAAAATTGCATCTTTCTTAAGTACCGTATATACTCGAGTATAAACCGAGGTACCCAATATAACCTGAAAAAACTAAAAAGTAATTGACTCGAGTATAAACCGAGGGCAGAAAATGTGACCCTGACGCTCTAACTCAGTAGTTTTAAAGCTTTAGTTGCCCTTTAAATAGACAGCAGAATTCCCATACAGTAATACCATACTGGATATGGCTATTACTGTATGAGAATTCTGCTGTTCATTTAAAAGACAACTACTTTCGTAATCCTTGGCACTTCAGATGTTTGGAAACTACAACTCCAGCATGCTTTATTAGCTGGGAGTTGTAGTTTCCAAACATCTACACCCTCACCCTCCCACCCAGTTCAGTGGGTTCCTTCTGTGGGCTCTCCTCTGTGTAAATCCATCCTGGGGTTTGTCCCTTTGTGAAGTATGTGTGCCCAAACAGAGAGCCAGCAATTAGGCCAGACCATGCCTAATCAACATTCATGAAGTAAGACTCTGAACTAAGGCTACTCTCAAAGAGGTAAGAATACTATGGTTTAAGTTGCCACCCTTGAATCCTTCAGTTATTTTTTTTATACATATATGACAACCTGATGTAATCTGATTTATGTAAGCCTGTTTGTCAGCCGTTTAATAGTCTCAGTCATTAACTAGTCTATTTGCCAGCAATTTCGCCAGTTTCATTGTTAGCCAACCGGCAGCCGTGCGTATTCCTGTACTGGGCGCGGCTGACGTCACTAATCAGCGCCGGGCAGTGACATCAGCCGGCGCGCCAGTACAAGGAACGAGCGTGCGGCTTTCGGATTGGTAAGGTAAGCACTGACTCGAGTATAAACCGAATTTAAGTTTTCAGGCTGATTTTACAGCCTGAAAAACTTGGTTTATACTCTAGTATATACGGTACCTGTTAAAATAACAGTATAAGTCCGGTGGGTCACAGCAACATCCCAGGGTTTAGAAAGAGAAACACCCTGACGCGTTTCGGACAAACAAGTCGTCCTTAATCATAGGTAAATGTTATTGATACCACTTTCTCTATTTAAAAGCATAAGCAACCAATAAAACAAAGTGTAACCCCCCCTTCTTTAACACTTTCCATTTCTAACTGTATAATGTCCCTTTTAAGAATGGGAATTAATCAGTGTCATATTCTTAAAGCGACACTAACCATTATTATTATTACTTTAAGAATGTGTAAATGTATGCTTAACACCTTTATTTTGTTATTTGGAAGAATAGACTTCCTGAGGCTCCTGTGCCTTTTTACTTAAGAGTAAAAACCTATACATCATTTCACAGGTCTTTGGCAAAATTTTTTTTAAAAAAAGCAGTTTATTCTGTCAACATGTTTCAACCTATGTCAGGCCTGACATAGCAGTTTATTCTGTCAACATGTTTCAATGTATGTCAGGCTGACATAGGTTGAACATGTTGACAGAATAAATGCTATGTCAGGCCTGACATAGGTTGAAACATGTTGACAGAATAAACTGCTATGTCAGGCCTGACATAGGTTGAAACATGTTGACAGAATAAACTGCTTTTTTTGAAATTTTTTTGCCAAAGACCTGTGAGTGCGTCGTGTTCTTTCTCTTCGATTTTGTACAATTGGGACAGCACCCTAATGGAGTGCAATCATTATTTATACAAACACAGAAAAGATAATCAATGCAGGGGTTAATGCAGTCCAGGACTGAACTGGCAAATGAAAACAGCTCCTGCAGCTCCTTAAAAAAAACAGTATTGACTTCACATTCTTAACAAGTTAATAGTTATCCTTTAATGGGTATGTCCACCCTTCTAAAAAAAATTTTACATAACATTCTCCCTGTCCCCCCAGCCCCAACCGCTATATTTGTATTATCAGAAAATGTCCAAAACATTACTTACCTTCCCTCTTTCCTCCCTCCCCAGCGCTGCCAGGCCCTTTGCTTGCGAGAAAATGCAAGCAGAGGGGCGGGACCGGCAGACGCGTCTGTGATTGGCTCAGCGGCAGCCAATCACGGACGCGGCTGCCGGGAGTTCAGTGCGGCAGAGGAAAGAGGGAAGGTAAGTAATGTTTTGGGCATTTTCTGATAATACAAATATAGTGGTTAGGGCTGGGGGGACAAGGGGAAAGTTATGTAAAAAGATTTTTACACTAGGGGGAGGGAATCCTAATCGGTAGGGAGGGGGAGAAGGGCTGCAGTATGCATGCCAAACTTCTCCCGTAGGCCAGATAGGAGGCAGAGTCCTATATGGACTCTGCTATACTCCTGGTGGGCAGTTTTTGGGACTTTGGGGGGGAGGGCTACAGGAGAACCATATGGAGCTGGGATGTGAGGGAAGGATTAAACTACACTACACAATGGGGCCAGTAGTGGGGGGGGGATTATAGTTTTGGGGGTGGACATGCCCTTTAATATTAATGTAACTTTGAATCCTACATAATTATTCAAAGCACAAGATTAAGTGTAATTCTTCTGTTCTTTTAGGATATTGAGAAAGAAAAAGATCACTTATCATACCTCAGTAAGGAAGAAACCAAAGACAAGATCCAGCTTTACAATGCAGCAGTCACCGACAAACTGAAGATGACCATGGTAAGTAGTGCTTGTTAATATTGGCGTAACTAATGTTGTATATGTGAACAATATTCTTGCTATTAGTTTTACTTTGTCTGCAAACCCTATGTATCATCTCCTAATTCAATAAATTAGGCATAGCCGACATTTTTTACCCAGAGAAAGAGTTGGCTTTCCAGTGAGATAATCCCCCTTTTCATAGCTGAGGAAGTGTCTGGACTGTTTGCTTTAGACAAATTTGTTTGTCTTGCTGTATTTTTGTGACTTAATCCACATTTCTTTTAGTTTTTTGGGGTCTGTAATCTGGAAAAAGCTTTTTAAAGGCCATGTTGCTAAAACTATACTAAATACTGTATATGTATAGTGTTTTGCTTGCCTATTTTGAGTGATTTGTAAATCTTTTGCATACACAATAGTTGATTTCCACCATGATGGATCTGCTAGCCAAGGCATAACTGGTTTTGTAAACCAAAAAAAGAAGTCGACCCTTATATCTTCCTGCTGTGTGCAAAAAAAGTGGGAATGTCTTGTGGGTGTAGTGGGCTAATAAACACTTGCTGGTGAACTGGAGGGATGACTTGACACTGGCTGGGGAACTGGAGGGCTAGCCTTACTGTGGCTGCTGAATTCTCCAGTTCATCAGACAATGCTAGGTCAGCCCTCCAGTTGCCCACACGGACTGGTACATGCGAGTTGCCCACACGGACTGGTACATGCGAGTTGCCCACACGGACTGGTACATGCGAGTTGCCCACACGGACTGGTACATGCGAGTTGCCCACACGGACTGGTACATGCGAGTTGCCCACACGGACTGGTACATGCGAGTTGCCCACACGGACTGGTACGGACGCGCTTTTAGGCATAGGCTACTTAGGCAAAGAAATAGGGCGCCTATGTTGAGCTATGTCGCCTAGTGTTCTCCCTAGCATCTCCCTGTCAGCTTTTACTTACTGTTTTAGAACTGCTCTCCTTGTTCTGCTGCTTTTATTTGCAACATTGTAATGACTAGAGAGCCTGAACTCGGCTCATTCTACTCTGCATCAGTGTTGCAAATGAACTGAAGGTGAAGGAAAGAGGGGGGGAGCTCAGCTAAAATTACTGAGGAAAGCAGTTCTAAAATGGCAAGTAAAAGCTGCTGCAGGCTTTTTAACAGTGGCCCATGTGACTAGCAGCCATGAGATCACTATCATTATCCCTGCCTCTTTCTTTCTTCCACCCAACTCCAATTTGAACTTAGAGTACGTGAGGAGTGAACAATTCAATGGAGGAGACATGGAAAGTGGGTACATGCCTATCATGTAAATGCTGGCAGCTAAAAGGATTAAAGGTAATACTCTGCTGCCACTGAAAGTGTTGATGGCAACACTCTGAGAAGTTCTGGCAGTGAAGGGTTAATGGCAATACACTGGTAAAGTGCTGGCACTGAAAATATTAAAGGACATGTCCACCCCCAAACCTAAAATTTAACCCACTACTGGCCCCCACTGTCAAGTTTAAAAAAAAACCTTACCTTACATCTCTGCTTCTTATGGTTTTCCTGCAGTGCTTGTCCAAAGTCCAGGAAAGTGAAGAGTAGAGTCTTCCTGCCCAAAGGTTTCTGCCTCTTCTGCAACCTCCAGGAGGTAGTGTGACATGCGCTGTGGAGCCCCCTGCTTGCAAGTTCCGGCAAGCAGGGAGCCGGATCAGTGCGCCGCGGGAGTAAAGGGCTGTAAGTACAGTTCGAATAGTTTTTTTTAAAGAAATAACATGGCGGTTGGGGGTGGGCAGGGGGTATCTACCATATATTAAAAAATGTTTTTTAGGGTGGACATGTCCTTTAATAGGAAAGTCTGCTAGCACTGACGGATTAATGGTAATACTCTGTGGTCACTGAAAGTGTTAATGGCAATACAGTGGGAAAGTGCTGGCACTGAAAGTATTAATAGGAAAGTCTTCTGGCACTGAAGGTTTTAGGGTAGTACTCCACTGGCACTGAAACTGGAAATGGCAATACTCTGGGGAAATCTCCTGGCACTGAAGGGTTAAGGGCAATACTCTAGGGAAAGTGCGGGCACTTAGTGTTGATGCCAATACTCTTGGAAAGTCTGCTGGCACTGAAAGAGTAAAACATCTCCGTTTTCCCCAAATTTCCATGATCCGCCCCACCCCGCTCCCTACTTTTTCAATGCCATTCGGCTGGAAACAATTTCTGGGGAGAACACTGGAGCCACTTAATATGCATCCAATGAAAACCTATCCAGACCTTCCTATCCTATCCGTATTTCATTGGTGGCCAGTGACGCTGTATACACACAAACGTACGTATACACGGTTGCCTGTCCCACCTTTTACAGCTTACTCCTCTTACCAACTACTAAAGCGGTCCCTCTATAAAGAAACCTCTACAGAAGCATTGACAGTTTGTCAGAAGGAATTGGAGAAACCCAGCTGCAACAGTTTGGCTGGCCAATGTGTTTTTGAGGGCTTGATGGTGCCTAGGGCACCAAGATGGCCCTGGCTCTGCCAACTGGTACATGCAAGTTTCATCTGGCTGTGGCAGGAGATTGGATGGGAGGCAGAGACAGGGGGATAACATCACAGCTACTGAGTCTGCAGCCTGCCTGCTGACAATGTCAGGAGTTTATGGCCAGTATTAACATTGCAGTTAACTAATTTTATGTATAGCTTTGCATATTTAGGGGAGGTATTTACTGAGTCACACATCTTAAAAACAAATTCTTGCTAACTTTTTTTACACCAATTTAATTTAAAGCATGACTTTAAAACTGAATTTGTGTTGATCTTCCAAGTCGTGCACATTGGATTTTGTTAGGAAGAGAATAGCAAAAGTGTGTCATAGAGCTTGCAAACATACTAAACATTTCCCAAAACGATGTGTATGTTTGTGGAATAAACCAGTATTAAATCCAGATAACATGCCTGAAACCCTGTATGTTATATTTCATGTTCTAATATCTTTTGTGTTGTATTGCCATAAAACAAACTGTGTAATAGTGACCTATAAAAAAAACCTTCTACCTCCAAACCATGATTTTAGTGAATCCTGGCTGCTATAAAGGTATTGTGGCACATTTGCAGTATTTTATAAAGCCATCATTTAGCTGGTGTTAAAATCATGAAGACCGAATCACAGAGAGCACTATAGCTTTATTGCTTCAGAAGAGCAAGAGCACTGCAGAACAATTGCAGCCCTCAGTGCATCACCCTGAAACACTTTAAAATGTCTGTGATAGGAAAAAATTAAATGACTTGTATTTTACATTTAGGGCACGCCCACACTGCATGCGATTCCGTTGCGTTTGCGCATGTGTTTTTTCCATTAACTATTGAAAAACGCATGTGATTGCGATTTAAAATGCGGAACGCAAACTGCAACGCACCTGAAAACGCACGTTTTCGGTGCGTTGCCGCGTTTTCAATTATATGAAAAAACTGCAAGCGCAAAAGCAAAAAAAAGGCAGCAGTGTGGCCTAGCCCTTACAGCAGTAAATTGCTGTAGGTGGTTGTTTTATCTTAATATACCATACAATTCCTTTAGAATTCTCTATTTTTTTCTATTCATATAGCATTCCAGTGGGATTTACACAGGTTTCATCAAAGTGCAAATGGAACTCCGGCGACCTATCACTGTACGGACATGCACAAACGCACATAGCCACACTCATAGCAATGGCAATGAATCCGCCTTCTACATGCCCAAGGGCAGCACAAACGTACTGCACATCAGTAGTGCCAACACTGTGCGTGAAGTCATTGAGGCCTTGCTCAAGAAGTTCCTGGTTGCTGACAATCCTGCCAAATTTGCACTTTACAAACGCTGTCAGAAAGAAGATCAAGGTAACTTGGCTTACACCAGATTCTTTTACATGCGATCTTTATAAACTAGTTATTTTACTGCATTTTAACAAATATGTAAATGTGATTGTTACTGTCAGGAAAATGTGTAGTGACTTGGCAAGAATGGGTTAACTATTGGTATTGGTTCTTAGGACCAATAAAAATACCATTCCACCCTGGAACAGTCCTATTGTTTATATTACGATTAGTGAAGCATGGAACCAGGTCTCCTTTTCTAGACAATGTGGGGCCGAACCGTGCATCTGGAATTCTCTTCAGCTAGGGGTCTGGTGGGGACTAAGAGGTCATCTTAAGGACAGTCATACATGTAAATAAATGTATTTCGGTATTGGAATGTGTAAGATAGAAACCAATATTACATTTAGGAATGGAACAGAAGGCCCTGCAATATGATACCCAACATGGAGCCCTTATTCCCTTGCCAAGGCGAGTTATTAATATCTGGGGAAATATGGATTATACACAGGTCATGTTTGGTATTGGAGGAATTGATAATTAATACTGGAAAGGAATATGTGGTCAATATCTCAATACAATGTACATATCTACATTTAAATGGAATCTGTCTAACTGAGGGGGAATGAATGCTTTTGGCTAGTCGTAAATCTGGACATTGCTAGACACTCCCACCTCATGCAATAACCAGGAGTAGGGGGTGTTTCATCAAATAGTTTAAAAAGCCTGGTAGCCCAAATAATGTTGTTCATACTTGGGGACATGCTAAGAACGTGTGTATGGACCCAATGTTTCTTCCTGCCCCAGGACACAGGACTTCTTCTAGTGAGTAGGGTCTTTGAATATTTTTATCCTTTTTATTTTCTATAACTGTTGTACTTATTGTATTATAACACCATTTTATTTTATTTTTGTATTATATGCACTGTCCACCTTTTGGAATATTAAATCTAAAGTTTTGTCTTTGATGCTCTAAAAGAACTCAGTTAGCCTCTGATAAGTTTATATGTGTTTGAATGGAGTGTGCAGTGTAAATGCTAATTAACTCTGTGACTGCTTGTGAAGTACTGATGCTAATTAACCAGTTAGTTACTGGAGTGAATGGTGTAGTGTTAACCATTTAGCTGCCAGGACAGGGGTGTGCATAGTCAGTGAGTGTCAAGAGTGGGTTTTTGGGGCGTCTTTAAGGCCGTAACTTAAAGTGGTGGCAGCGAATACCGATTAATTAGTCAGATCACGTGCCCAGCGAACTGGCGTTCGTGACAGTTACATTAAAGTAAAGCTGTGTTCTTTTAATTTCTTGCAGCTCATATTAGGCCTGTTTGGGTTTATTAACTATATGCCCAGTAACAGTATAGCCAATCTAAAGTTCACTTTTTAAATGATAGACTGTGTCCTGCTCAAGTTAATTTTACCAGTTTACACTGCATGTCAAAGAGGTGAAAGGTTGCACTGATTAATTGAAGCATAGTAATCAAGTCAACAAAGCTTGAAAGAATCTTATTTCCTTATTAAAGAAATAGTTCACTGAACTGAAGACCGGGAGGTAAAGGACCTATGCCTTATCTTCCCTTCCTCAATCAATATCACAGGAGCTAGGAACAAAGAGAGCAATTTACTTGCAATCCACCACCAGCTGTACTGACAGGTCCCGACCACCATCAGCCTGGACTGATTATGATTAGTATTAGAGCATTGTATTGAGAGCAAAATCATTGTCGCATGCCAATGGTAGGCGGAACGATCAGCCCACTTTATTGCTGATCAGGATAAGCAATGATGACATCTTTGACAGGTGCTAATAATTTCCTCAGCATCACACTGAAGTAAAAGAAATATTGACTGTATTCCTTTAATGATCTTTTATCTTTGTGTAGCAGAAATGTATTATTCCGGTCTACTAAAGAACCCTTTCAAAAGGTACATATTGACTGACACTTTTTTCTTCTTTTTGCAGTTTACATGTGTAAGTTGTCCGACAGGGAGCATCCTCTCTATCTCAGACTGGTAGCTGGACCCAGCCTTGAAACTCTCAGTTTCGTTTTGAGAGAGCATGAAACAGGAGATGTTATGGTCAGTACTTAAGCAAAGTGCCATTGTATGTTTTAGCTCAAAGAGAACAGAAAAAGCATTTTCATTATTTTTTGTCAGGAAAATGAACGTAAAGTATATACTTAATTTAATTTATGCAGCAATTAAATAATGGTAAAATTGACAAATATATCTCAATTATATATTGAAATATAAACATTACAGTCATTTTAGACCCCTTTACACCCATAAGCATTAGGTTTGTACCATGGCCTTGTGCTAGTAAAAGCATTTTGAGCCAAGTGTATATCCTCTATACTTAGGAAAAACATGCGGGGTTATTCAATAAAAGGTTTTATCGTTTAAAATGGTGCTAAAATTTGCCCCAACCAATCAGATCTTATTTAACACTTGAAAACTAACATCTGATTGGTTGGGGCAAAATTAGCACCAATTTAAACGATAAGAACTTTTATTGAATCTCCCTGTTGGTATCTCCAGCATACAATCCTTTCAATCTTTGTTAGTCTGTTCTGTTAAATATGTTTTTTTCAATAATTTCATATAATAATTTCATGCATTCTCTCTATCAGTGGGAAGCTTTTACACTACCCGAGCTCCAGAACTTCTTACGCATATTAGACAAAGAGGAAGAAGAGCAGCTGCAGAGCTTAAAAAGACGTTATACATCCTATAAGGCAAGACTAGAAGAAGCTTTAAGTGAATTGCACAACCCCGGCTAAGACCTAGGCAATGAAAACATCAGTGCAGACTTCTGTTACAGCATGTATTAGCAGTGATGGATGTTAAACAGACACTAACAGGGAACATGTTCCTTTAAAAGAGGTGTATCTGATATTTTATAGATGGACCTTCAAAGAGATTACCAGCGTTCATAAGGACTCTGCAAGTTACCACTGTATGGATGGGATCTGCAGTAGACAATCCAAAAGTGAAATTTTACATACTTTATTTTATAATTTTATGTAAATTATTAAAGCTTTAAATCTGTTAAGTTGTAAAATGGAGGGGGAACATAAACTGGTATTTATGAAAATTAATGTATCTAATGTGAATGTGGTTAATGTAACATGCCTGTGGGATGTTGGTATCCTTTCAGGCAAACTGGGAACCTGAAGATTCACAAGAATTTATGAAGGTTGTGAAGAGTTGTAGGTCAGTAGGATCAAGTATGTTGTTATGTTAAGATACAAGGTAGAAAGGGTATAAGGAAATGTAACTAGTTGGGGACTATTATAGTTGAGATTGAAGACCGATGTGAAGAAGTAAATATGCAGTGAAAGGAAAATTTCTAGAGCACATGTTTTATACCCTGTACAGCTGCTTAATAAAGTATAAATGGATGTTCATTTCTTGCAGGACAAATATAGTTTCGAGTGGACAGTACAAACTCCCAATTTGATAGGTAAGCAGTTAAAGAAAGGTGTGAAAGAAAAGTTATTGTTCTGGCATGATCTTGGAAATTAGCATGTAGGGAGGAGAAGGCACCATGATTGCTAATATGGAAATAAAATGTCAATATTTGGAGGGAAGCAATTTTGTTTTATTGTGAGTAAACAGTATTTTATAAATTGACTAAGCAAGTGAGCTGCTTTGATGAGTGGATGAGCAGACAGAGATAAGAGAACATAAAAGTAAATGGGCTGAACAGTATACAGTAAGATTATGGCTGTTCTACTAATGATCGATATTATTGCATGAAAGTGCATGGGAAAGAAAACCAAAGAACAAAGTTCTAGATCACTTAACATTTTTTTTTCCATGAATATATAATTTGTTATTTTTGCAGATTTACATGTTTGGTAGTTTAATGTTTACGTCTAAGTAGCTTGCAGATTAGTGCATATGTAATGATTACTGTAGAAATATGGAACATGTTCGCCCCCAGGTGGCCATGCTGTTTCATTTTGTTTAAGCAATGGCAATTTCATCTCTCAAAGGCATGTTTTTTTGAAATTGTTTTACGATCATCGCTTCTGGGAAAGGGGCATATATGTTTTGTTTGCTGTGGTTATGTACTGTAGGGGTTTAATGTAATCCTTTTTACATACATATATTACAGGAGCTGATTTTTTAATTTATATTCCTGCACATATATTCCTGCTGCTGCTCTTTCACATGGAGTATCGAATACCTAATAATGGCAATTTCCTTAAACCTGAATAATTAATTTCAGCAATCTATAAACAATCAAAACAAGACCTGTCTGTTATGGAATATAAATTTTATTCGTCCAATTTTTGTTTAACATCTCCCGGAGGCACTAGCAATTTTCTTGGTTTGTAAACGTATGCATTAGGCTACTGTACCCCAAAATAGTCAAATATGGATCGTAGTACAGAGTTTCTAAAAAGCAAAGAAACTTATCCTCCAGATTTATTTGCCCTTGTAAAAAACTATCAGTTTGCAAAATTAAAACCTCAGGGAGGGAAATATGTTATTATTTTGCATGTTAATCTCCTTAGTTAATTTAATAAGCTATTTTTAGTAAACAGTGGCTGGTTTATTATTTATATTGTTTCAACTGTGAACTATTTTTTTTTTAAACATACTTTTTTTTTACTTGAAATGAATTGTGGCATATTAACACGTTAAGTTCAGAATTAAGTCTTAAATGCACTATTTATCATTGGTTTGGGACAACCTACTGTATTTGAATGTGTCCACAATTCTTATCTTGATAGAGAGATTTTATAGAGACTCTATAGTCTTACCCACAGTCCTTTTATTAGAGTTAATTTCACTGTGTGTGACAGGAGATGTTTTCTGCAACATATACTATAGCACTGGAAATGGTTTACTCTGCACAGGCTGTAACATTGTACACACTGGTAGTATTGGTAACTTGTATGAAAATGGGCAATGGGAGTAATTAGCCAGAATTTTAATTTAAAATTGAGGTCTTAAATAGTGAAATAAGAGTATTGCAACAAAATGTTATATCTAATATATACTTTTTTTTGATGGTACAAGAGAGAAATGAAATTAAGGTTGCTCTAAGTGCATGTTCTGATATTTATAATTTTAAAGAAAAGTTTTGAATTTTATTTTGTATATGGAATCAATTTCCCAAAAGGTCTTGGCACTGTTATTAAAAATGCAGTTGACAGTACTGTGAAATGTTACTGGGTTTTTTTGCAGTTTATTATTATTATTATTATTCATGATCTATTGACATTTTTTCCAAGTTACCTTTTCAGCAAGAAACAATTCTAAAAAAAACTGTCATGTTGTCCAAGGAAATAAAAACTGAAACAGAGAATTTTGTCCCTTTTTTATTCTTCTTTTACTTCACTTTATTTTAGAGCTGTAGTTGTTGTGCTTTAACCTTTTAAAGGACATATATATTGAGAAGAAGATTGACCATTACTGAAAACTATAATTTTGCCCAACCACCACTGTTGGGCAAATTGCTCCTCCTACTCCCCTGCACTTAGCCCCTCAGCCATGCTTCAGTGTCTTCAAGGCAGACACTCAGCACCTCTGTCAGACAATCTTACAGCAGGGGAACTGTATTTTTTACCTAACCTAAACTCTTTCTCCCTACGTGGGATTATATATATTTCTTCAGCTACATCCCTCATAAGGGATTTGCAGAAGCGGCCTAGGTGAGAGTGGACCACCATTTCCTCCTATGGAGGGGAGACCTACACAAATACATTTCTTAAGGTACCATTTGGTGGATCAGATTCTCCCCTCAAAATCCTGCAGGTACCTGCTGTCTACTGGATTACTACAAAGCATTTTCCGGTCGATCATTTCCAAATACAATTGTGCATAGAAACTGTCGTTTCTGAACAACGTTTGTTTCCCGCAAAGTTAAAACCAGAAGCACGTGACGCAAAGGATTCACGCCACTTACTCAGGACTGCGGACACTGCATCACAAGCTTTGCCTCTACTCACTTGATGGGGGATCCAAGGTAAGCAGATATCACCACCCAGCCATCTAAGTACTTTAAGTTCTTAAACTTAGGAGTTGAGCAAAGTCAAGGAGATGGACTATTACTTAGGTTTTTTGATATTTTCCTTTACTATCTGCAATATGTCAGCTTTTGAGCGTTTATCAGACGCCTTCCTTAATTTCTTCCTTTCAGAAACATACCTGCCATGTATGCTGGTTTAAGTTACCTGCCAGTCAAAAAGAACATATATGTGGACCCTGTTCTACCACGAAAGGTCCGCTGCCCACAGTCCCACACTCTACTCTAGAACCTGTATGGGCAAAAACACTCAAAAATTTACTGCCGCAGTGGCCATTTCCCCCATGGGACCTCCCCCTGTGGCATTACCAGCATGGGCGAGCTTACTGTCATCATCTACAACCGCATTCTCCATTTCAATGTGTGAAGCCTTAAAAACGTTCGGCCTGGCTAAGGGTCCAAACTATCATAAACTCCAGCACCTTATGCCAGCGAAGAGCCTCTAGAGGAATTGGAGTTTTCTCAGGGTAATCCGGACGAGGATTCAGTCTGGTCAGATGGGGATTCCCAAACTGGAGTCTTATCGATTTTCTGATAAAAGCAGTCCTCGAAACTCTAAAAACACAAGATAACACAGAACCTGAGGACCCTCACAAATCCATGTTCTCATGTACCAAATGCCCTGCAACTACATTTCCAGCACATGAGCAACTGGAACAGGTAGTCCAACAGGAATGGTCGTGACCTGAAAAATGCCACCAATCCACTTGCTTTCAGACGTACTTTCCAAAGGCTGACACGGAGAGATGGGCCTCACTCACATTGGTTGATTGCCGCCCCCCCATCTCCAGACTGGCTAAGGCTACGGTAATCCCATTACCAGACACAGCCAGCCACCTTTTAAGGACCCATCTGATGAAAAAAGCAGATGGTCTCTTAAAATCTATATTTTCGGCCTTCGGTTCAACTCAGCACCCTGCCTTCACTACCGCATGGGTGGTAAAGGCAATGGTTGGCTGGACCTTTTGTAAAGGATGCAGCTCTTGATTTGAGCCAGACTTGCAGCATGCTTCTCAGCAGCTCGACGTGCACAATGGCTTAAGTCCTGGGCAGCAGAGCCAGCATCCAAACGCTCACTAACAGCCTTACCCTTTCTAGGGGGCTTACTGTTTAGGCCAGAATTAGATAGAATTAATGCCCAAGCCACTGGCAGAAAGATATCCTGGCTTTCTCAAGCCCAGGGCCCTTTGTTAGGTTTTTATATATTCTGTATAATCACTTAGCCTAATAGCAGCCATTTTGTTTTTCGACGCATTTTGTGTCCATATTACTTAGTCTGTTTTTCTCAAAATGTACCAAGCCCAAGTTGTTTCTCATGGCCATAGATAATACGTTATCTCAAGGTCTTTTGCCTCCTACATTCCAAAAGTTTTAGTACGTCATCGGCAGACACTGTATCTGGCCACGCCCCCTTTTTCTCTTTGTGAAAACCCAATGTAACGTGTGAATAAACTGAGAAACTGGGTCCTACTCCACCAGGCGTGTTGTGTGATCCATTTCTTCCGGCGCTGAAGGTCTCTAAATGGGTCTGACAGGCATCAATCAGAGTCCGGGGGACTAGTGAGGATATTTATTCTAACACCCTTCCCCTTCTAGAGGCTAGGCACATTATTTCGTCCTATCTTACTTCATTCCAAAAAAGGTGCAACCCCTGCTTCCACCAGCACTCGGCCTGCAGCACAACAAGGGGGGCTAATTTCCCTTGTTGTAAGGACACCCAACTGTTCTCCGACATATTGTCCTCCCCTTTGAGTTTCTCTGCCACCAGAAAAGGCCTCGTAATCTGTAATGGAGTCTCCACAACCATCCATATGGGAAGGCATGTGGGTTGTGGGCAAAATGGTGGCCACAATAGAGGCAGTACCATATGCCCTGTTCCACCTGTTCCTTCCACCTGAGTTTTGACAGCTGCAGCCTCGTTTACGGAGGAGCCTCCGTTTGCTGCGGCTGCGCGAGAACCGTAAGACTTGTGCAGCCGTCGCCTGTAAGTATCTGCTGGTGTTAAATACGTACTGGTGAGATTTACCCAGAGCCACGCAGAAAAGTCAGGATGGATGGAAGTGGGAGTGGTTAAAGGGAGGGGAGATACTGCTCCTGAGCAAAACGTGCTAGATTAAAGGCATGCAGGAACACACACCTCCAAGTAAGTGCTACTTACACATATTTAATTATAGATTAAAATGGGGAAAAGTATTTTTTTTTTCATTAGTGTCCCTTTAAATTCAAAAGGAATATAAAGTGAAATAACTGTTAGGCTATGTTCACACTACACAACGAAAAACGAATGAAAAAAGGCAATAAATTGCATGGAGATTTAGCATTTTTGCAGTGTGTTTTGTTTGCGTTGTGTTTTCATGCGTTTTTCAGCACATTTTTATGCAGTTTTATTATGCATTTTTGCTATTTTAATCCAAAAACTCACTCAAAGGGCTTGGCCACACTGTTGCGATTTTCTTGCGTTTGCCTGATCATTGGAATCGCAGCAACGCACAGAAAATGTGCATTTTCAGATGAGATTGCGCTTTCGGTTGGGATTTGCATTCCACATTTTAAATCGCAATCGCATGCGTTTTTCTATATGTAATGAAAAAATGCATGCGCAAACGCAACAAAATCGCACGAGATTCCACATGCGTTTGCGTTGCAGTGTGGCCGTGCCCAAAAACATCTTATTTCACAGAGTCCATTATTGCACTAAACTGCTGCAAGCAGTGCATTACAATAATGCAGCAGTGTGAAAGGTATTTTAATATCTTGATGTGAAATTTAGGTCCATTTCCCCTAACGCATGTGTTATAAAAACACGATAAACCCCATCTAGTGTGAATGAGCCCTAAAGTAGTGGCTAGCATAGCAGGGTCACATTTCTTCTCTGATTAGTTGGCAGCATTAGGAGCTGGACTGCCCCTCTATTTTCACTAGTAGTAACTGCCGGGGGTTCATAAAACTGCATCCTGCTGTTTGTCTGAAAGTAATCTTGGCGTCTGTAGATAGTTTTTGCATTCATACTGGAAAGGAACTGTGGTAGTCAAAGTAACATCAGCAAGAAGGCTCACAGGGCTGTTTATAAAGAGTTGCAATAACTGCAATACCCCTTTTTGCCTGATTTTAAAGGGCAACTGTATTCTCTGAAGTTAGGCTTAAAGGACAACTCCACCTTCATAATATCTTTTAGAAAGAATGGCCTCTTTACAATATGTTGATGTATCATAGTTTGCTCTATGAATTCATTACTGTATGCCTGCTATGCCTCATGGAAACGGAGCAATTTAGAACACCTGTACTGGACATGCTCAGAAGAGGCAGATAGGGGATTAACATTCAGTCATTGGATGTGATGTCAACTGTCAAATCCATAACTGACAGTTACTAACTGAAATAACCAGGAAGCAGAAACGGGGCAACAGGACATTGTGCAGGATTTCAGGTTAGACTTATATAATTCTCATTTCAAACTATTAACATTTAGGGTTTTGGGGGGGTGATTTACCTGTATGTAAGTTTTCATTTCAGGGCTGGACTTGCCCTTTAAATGGAAGCCTGCATTGTTGACTTGAAAAATGAGCTCTGGATCACATTAGCTGCAGCCAGTGAGAAATTATATACCGTATATACTCGAGTAATTAACCAACCAGAGTATAAACCGAGGTAATATTTTTACCTTTGAAAAGGAGAAAAATCATTGACTCGAGTATAAACAGAGGATAGAAATTATGACCACTGCTGCCTTCTGATTCTGTATTGTTTTGAGGCTTTAGTTGCCCTTTAAATAGACAGCAGAATTCCCATACAGTAATAGCCCAATTCAGTATGACTATTATTATATGGGACTACTGTATGGAAATTCTGCTGTCCATTTAAAGGAAACCAATACCAATACAGAATCAGAAGGCAACAATAGATAACATCCTCCTTCTGATTCTGTTTTTTAGTTGCCCTTTAAATGGACAGCAGAAGTCCCATACAGTAATAGCCATACTGTATTTGGCTATTACTGTATGGTAATTCTTCTGTCCATTTAAAAGGCAACTAAAGCCTCATTCCTTGGCACTCCAGATGTTTGGAAACTACAACTCCCAGCATGCTTTAGTTGCTGGGAGTTGCAGTTTACAAACATCTGCAGTGGCAAGTAACAGTAATTACTGTCACCATTCCAGCTACAGTAAAATTACTCACAGAGGAATAGTTTTTGAGAGCAAGGAACTTGATTGATAGCTGAAATATAATAAGTTTTAGATTGGATATCTAAAGGAATAGGGGGCAGATCAACAAAAAAATTATACAGTGGTGGTTGGGAAGAATTATAGTTTCCAGTTATGGTCCATTTAAATTAACCTATTTTTCAGTATAGATGCCCTTTAAACAGGAATAGGGCTATGTACGGAGAGCTGTTATCGGCAATTTTTGTCTTAAAGACGCATTAACTAATGTACCACGGGTTAATGCAGCTTTAAAACGCAACAAATGAGGGTTTTGGCATCAAAACTGGGTCACGTAACCGCCACAACCAATGTACCAAGGATGAAATCTTAAAGGTAAACCCCATTTGCAATGCACTGATATGCTATTGGCTCCCTGTATTGGAAATTGCCACAGCGGACGCTGCAACTGATTGTGCGGTCCATAAGTGACTGCCCGATCAGTCGATATTTACCGACTCATCCGATCGAAGTTTCTCCGGTACTGGTATGTGGGTGACAGACATAGGGCGCCAGCAGTTTTTCTTCCCAACCAATATACGAAAATATCAGTGTTTTGGCAGGAAAAATGCATAATGTCTTTCTGAATACTTGCCCATGTCTCTGCCTAAGAAACACAAAGGTAGGACACCAGTTAGATGCACTTTATATTGACATATTGTGTGGACTATTTTTTTTTCATGTTTTATGGTGCCAGTATGCCACATATTTCAGTTATAAGCATAGTATTCTGTAATATTTGTAAAAAAAAAAAAGTTTTTAACAACTTGAGTGTCAAGTTTGCAGGATGTTAAGTTTTATTCACTTTTTTTTTTACCAGCTCACATTTAGGTAGAGGTTAAAAGTATAACCACACTCCATATAGGGTTAGATTGTATCACCTATTTTATATGTATTTATTGCTAAACTTTTTGGACACCCGAGGAAGGTGAATAACCCCCTCTAAAAATACTGATAGAATTTTCTTTCTACCTCCCGATAAGTCTGAAAATTGCTGGATGATCATACATGTCTTGACCTATTGCGATATTGTATGATTGCTGGAGAATTTAGTGCATCTTAAAGGCAGTAGAGAGGCAAACAGGGAAGTAACATTTACATACCTATAACTTTGGATTCACTGGAGCTAGACATCATCATAGGCTTTGTGTAACTCCACACATTCTATAGTACAACTAGAAAACAATTTAACATAATACATACTCACAAACCTAGTTCACCTTAAATTGCTCTCATGCTTTATTCCCTGCTTTAAAAACATGTCCTTCTTTATGGACAAATAAAAGCAATTTGTTCAATAACTTGGATAAATCATTCCAAGCCCAGCCACTAAGTTTTCCCTCCTCTACTGGGTCCCATTCTACCAGCACTTATGATAGACAAGGGCTGGTAGAATGTAACCTGGCATATTGACTCACTTAGGCTGAGGCCACATTAGAGTGCATCCGAGTGCTTGTGCATAGCTGTTCACATGCATGTTGTGCAATCGGAGCACAGATTCTGAATTCACTTTGCTGCCTGTGTGTTACCGATAAAGCATATCCAGTTGGTACCGATGGGATTGGTTCTTTTTCGGTACTGTGTTTACACTCAAAACAACTCTTTCTGATGCTGACGAACTTTCAGCATCAAAAATGGTTGTTAAAGCCAGAAAATTTTCAGACCGCTCCCTAAACTGTAGTATAAGGAATATAAGGAGTCGACCATGATTTTTAGTGTTTAGCAGTTCCAAACAATCTCCCTATGAATGTCTATGATTATATACAGCCACATCTTTGAAAGAAAGGCCATGTACTGAGAGGTGCAATTTGGTTTGTGCATTGTATTGGAGGGAAAGAACTTTTGGAACATTGTCCCATATGGGGAAATTTACCAAGAGCCACTAATTGCAAATACCCATCTTAAAATCATATAAACTTGTGTCATTTTTTAAAGGGTTAGGGCTAGTTTTTTTTTCCGAACATTGCGATTGTGGCAATGTGTTTTCGGGTGCGATGCAATTTGCTAGCTGCATTTTTTTTTCGCAATCGCATGCGGTTCTCTATCTCTAAATCAAAACGCAAGTGCATCAAAAAAGCATGTGATTGTGTGTGCGGCGTAGTGTGGCTGTGCTATTACTGTGGCTTTAAAGGGACAGTTCAGTGGAAATGATCAATTTTTGTAAATTGTTAGTTTGTGTAATGCCTTCTTAGTTATTCTACATATTCTCTCCCATTTTGAAAAATCAGTTGATTTCTTACCCTTTGCTACTCCCTGCTGTTGACATTAGTGAGCTGACATTTCAGGCTCTAACAGTCCTTCTTCATCCCAGGATGCACCACTTTCTGGGAATGTTCCTAACAGTAATTTCTACTGATTGGCTGTTGGATGGGTCAAACATGCTCAGATTTCTACTGAGCAACTGAATCAACCCAGAAGCTGGGTCAAGGACAAGACCATAACAGTCTCTACTAGCGGTCCTGCAAACAGGAAGTCAGTATTTCAGTTGCATTTATTTATAAACAGACAAAATGCTGAATTAGCAGATTAAGGTCATTGGGATGAAAAAATACTGCTCTTTTTTTCTGAAAAATATATGTATTTGCACTGAACTTCCCCTTTAACACAGGATTTGCCGTAGTTGCTGTGATTTACCAACACAATTGTATAAGTCTTACGTGTTTTTTTTTTTAATGCAAATTCATCAAAAACAGAGATGCAGGGCTATGAACGGAGAGCTGTTATCTGTAATCACACTGTGTATGCTGTACGCGGCAGTATTCCCCAATACTATGTATCACAAAACCTGACCCTTGCCCGCATGTGGGTGTGCTCAGTGCCGTTTCTAGCCATTTTAGTGCCCTAGGCGCCCTCCCACCTACGTGTGCCCCCACTCCTCCATTGAATTGTTCATTCCTCACCGACTCTTAAGTTCTAATTGGAGAGTTGGGTGGAAGAAAGAGGCAGGGATAGGGATCTCATAGCTGCTATTCACAGAGGCCACTGTTGTAAAGTCTGCAGCAGCTTTTACCTGGCATTTTATAACTGTTCTCCTCAGTACTATTAGCTGAGCTCATCCTCCCCCCTCCTTCCTTCACCTTCAGTTCATTTTCAAATTGCAACAGTTGTTGCTATGTAGAATGTGTGGAGTTCAGGCTCTATACTAGATACAATGTTGCAGATTACAGTTGAACAAGGAGAGCAGGTCTAACACTGCAAGTAACAGCTGACAGGGAGATGCTAGTGAGAACATTGGGCGCCCTGGATCAACCTAGGCACCCTAGTTCTTTGCCTGGGTGTCCTTTGCCTAAAACCGGCCCTGGGTGCACTTTAGGATGAGGCCACACTCCAGAGTTGTTACCACATCTCCCCTCATGTTCACAAAGTAAATGCAAACACTGTAAAATAGGAATGGACATAAACCTTACAGGAAGCTGGCCCCTCCCATAACGGTATCCCAGAATCCCCAGCTGTCCTGGTAGGGGAGGTTGTAGGTGTCCCCTTCCTATAGATATATGAATGTAGCAGGTGGGTCTAAGTGACCCAGTATTAGGGGACCCATGAGGGGGAGGGGCTTAGCTGCCTGTACAAGTAAACTGGGATCTATTGTGTGCACTTCTCTCCCATAGAATAATCAGGGTGAATGGCAGCCATGAACTCCCAGTGACCCCGCAGGCAGTCCAGGCTCCTCCCCCACAACCCACGGGGTTTCACTTCATTCAACTGACCATCGGATCGTTACACACGGACACAGATTTGTTCGCACATCGTCACCAGCACAGGATCCATGTAAGGTGATGGAGGGATGGGTGGTGGTGCAGTTCTAGTCTCTATAAGTAGTTCAGTAACATTATATACTTTTACATTTCTGTGGTAGCAGTTATTGCTCGGAAACCAGGTATCGGATCCTGTCCATGAAAATGGGCTTATTCGTCATCGATGGGCGTGTCTAGTTACCATATAAAGCTGGCCATGGACCCTCATGTGCAGCATTAGTCACACTGGATGTGGTGGACAATGTTCGTTGGGCTGCCTCTCTGTGCTTTCCCGGCTGTAGAACTTGGTGCTGTTGTTAGAAGTTATGTTATTAGGGTGATTTGGAACAGATGCAGAATAAAGTTTTTTTGTGATGTGTGCAGCTCTAATTATCCAGCTTTTCTGTGGTTTAATAGTCTAGCAGGAAGTGTGATGTTAATTAAAGGGCATAGCTACCCCCTTACCATCTTATAACCCCACAACCAGGACCCCTGAAAAGCTAAATATAAAAGCTAATTCCTACCTTTCCCCCCAGCACTCCTCAAACCAGGTATTTCAAGGAAAACCAAGCAATAAAGTTTTTGTGGGGTCCTGGTTGTGGGGTTAAGTTTGTTAGGAGTACCTACCCTTTAATTGGCCATAAACATGCATATTTCACCGCAAATTCACAGCAGAATCCCTTGGAATTTGTCTGTAATTACACTTAAAGGGCAAGTCCAGCCAAAAAATGATCTCCTTTAAAATGTGTATTACCTCCCCCAAACACCACTTTCGCAGAATTCATACACTTCAAAGATGCCCGAGAGCTTGCTTACCCGACCCGGTCCCTCGCCATGTACGCACCTCCCCCTGTCCCAGTTTCATGCTTGTTACAAGCAAAAACAGGAGCAGGGGCTTCTGTGCTGACAGCCACTTTACTTCCTGGTTGTGTCTGTCAGGCAATTGGGCGTGACGTCACGTCGTGCTCTAACTGACAGCCGCAACCAGGAAGTGGAGCGGCTGTCACCAGCAGCCGCAGAGCACAAGCGGCGAGGGACCAGATCGGGTAAGTAAGCCATGTGGCATTTTTGAAGTGTGTGAACTCTGTGAAAGTGGAGTTTGGCGGGGGAGGTGGGGGTAATACACTTTTAATACATTTTAAAGAAGAGAATTTTTTGGGCTGGCCATGCACTAGGCAGACATTAGATAGATTTGGGAGATCATTTTACAAGCAGCGGTTTTCATTTTGAGATGTTCCTGTCTGACCCATTCATTTTGTGATCTCAAATTGATTGTATAAAAGAATGGGCTGGGCGGTTCTAGATAGATTGTACATTTGTCTTGTGAGAGATTGGACATCTGTCTAATGTCTTACGTATTGTAACCTTTACCCAATCAAACTCTTTATATAGGAATTGATTGTTCAAGGGCCACCATTCTGATAAATTGACTTTGCCTTATCTTAAAGGACACGTACACCCTTTTTTCACTCACCATAAGTCTTTCTAGTAACTTCAAAGTTTTCATTTGCATCATTTGTTTTTTTTCCAGGTGCTCACAGATTGCATTTCATTTGCATACCTATTACTATTTCCCCTTTAAAGGGCCCAAAACTATAACTGAACCCCATACTGGCCCCACTCTGTAGTGTAATAAAAGCAGAGTCCATATAGGACTCTGCCTCCTGTCTCCCCCTCCGGGAGAAGTTTGGCATGCGCACTGCAGCCCTCCCTCCTGTTTTGCAATCCCTCCCCCTAGCATAAAGAACTTTTGCCACATAGTAGGGTTCCTTCCCCCAGCCCCTACAGCTATAAAAGATTTTTCAGAAAGTCCCCCGCACTCTCCCTCTCTCCCCCGGCAATCTGTGCAGCAGGCAGCTGCGTTCGTGATTGGCTGCCTCTCAGCCAATCAGGGACATGGCTGCCGGTCCTGCCCCCTGCTTGCAGTTTCATACAAGCAGAGGGCCGGGCAGTACGGCAGAGGAAAGAGAGAAGGTAAGTAGAGTTTGAGAGAATTTCTGAAAAATCTTTTATAGCGGTTGGGGCTGAGGGAAGGAACCCTACTATATGGCAAAAGTTCTCTACATGGGTGGACATGCCCTTTAATCGTTACGCTTTTAGAAACAAGAGGCTTATGTATTAAAAGTTTTTATTGTTTAAAATGGTACTAATTTTGCCCCAACCAATCAGATTTTACCTTTCAAATGGTACATAACATCTGATTGGTTGGGGCAAAATTAGCACGATTTGTAATAAGAACTTTTGTTACATAAGCCTGAAAGTACATCATAGTACAGAGCTGCAGAGGGAGGATAATTAAGTGATCCCGATCTCAATTCTCAACATTATTCCTATCTGAAAGTAAATTAAACCTTTACTATCTTAAGATGAATGAAACCTTGAGCAGATCATTTCAGCTACTCATTTATGGTAATATCTCAATTAAGCCCTGACACACTGCCCCAGCTTGAATGAGCATGAGATCTGACTGAAATCCAGTGTGGTGAGACTCCTTACTATATGATGAAATTAGGGCTAGGCCCCACTAGGGTATTTTCTGTGCATTTCCTTACGTGCTTTGCGTTGCGCTAGCGCATGCCAGTTTAAGTCTATGTAAGAGGCCCCACTATGTCCGCTGCCTTGTGCTGTGCTTTTGCCTATTTTTGTAGCGCATGTGATCACAATTTTTTGTTCACATCGCATGCACTGCCACACGGCAACATCAAAGTAAGCACTGCTCAAGAGGACGATAGCGCACACAAATTGCGCGACATTGCAATTGCGCTGCATTGCACAATTCGTGCGTGCCTCTGTGTAGTGAGGCCCAGCCCTTAGGGTTTATTTACACTAGGGTCAGTTTTTGACTGTTTCTAGGCAGAAACGTGCTTTGCGGTACTTTTTTAATGGATCGGATTGACCCGGTCTATTAGAAAAAACACGCATTTCTGTGTGAAAACTGATCCATTTTTAGCAAAAAGATAGGGAAAAAACAAACCTATCCAGATGGACCAAAACATATGGAAAACACAGACTGTCCATTTTGGTCCGTGTGTAGTATGAACAAACCCTTAGACTGGAAAGTGATAAAATCTGGACAAGGGGAAAAAAATGAATTAAGCAAATGAAAACTTTGAAGTTAGTAGAAAGACATAAGGTAAGTGAAAAAAAGGGTGTACACGTCCTGTAACATCTATACCAACCAGATCGGTCCTTTTTTAGGTAATGTGTGTGTAGCCATGTTTAGTATTACTTACCATGATGCATTTTACAAGTACTAAATGGTAAATGCAGATTATTAAATAGAAATGCAAATACAATGCCTGGGGGCCTCATGTTTTTTATGGTCATTGAACTCCTTTGTGAATTGTAATGCCTGTGTATTTTAAATTGGGTGGGGATGGGAGGGGTATATTATTTCCAAAAATGCAGAATTTCTTTACATGGTGGGACGGGGGGGAGAGAATTTGGTTGTGGGATATATTAAAATATTACTATTTTTATTAGTTTAAAGGGCATGTCCATCCCCAAAACTTAAATTTGCCCCAGTGCTGGCCCCACTGTGTATTGTTAAAAAATCCTTACCTTTCTACTCAGCTCCTTATGGTTGTCCTGCAGTGCCTGCTGCAAATCCAGGAAACTAAAGAGTATGAGCTGTCTGAGGGTCATCCGATGCCTGCTACAGCCTTGTTCTCCCCTCCCACTCTCCGGACCCCCCCAACTTAAAACTCCAGGTTTTTAACTTTAAAAAAAGGGCAATAGACTTACCCGACCTCGCACCCTCAGCTCTCTCAATAGCCGGCAGCTGCGTTTGTGATTGGTTGACTCTCAGCCAATCACAGATGTGTCTGCCGGTCTGGCCTTTACTGCTTCTTCTGGGAATGGAAGAGCAGTAGAGGCAGAGGGAACCAAGGTGGGTAAGTCGTTTAAAGTTGGGAGGGGGGAGATACCCTTTGATTAGTAATTTCCCCGTTGTGTTTTAGCAATATGTGACACATTACTTTCTTTTTTCTCTACTAAACCCTAAAAAATAGATCTCGGGGTTGCCCGCATGGTGACCTCACATGCTGAGGAGCAGTACCCATGCCTCTTTCCAGAAAAAAAAGGTGTGTAGGATTATAGGCATATTTTCAAATTTTTGACCATTATTATTTTACATGGTCTTAGCATGAAATATTAGTCAAAAATGAGAATGTGCCAATAATACTACTTACTTATTATTGCTGGAAAGAGGAGGAGCATGGGTACTGTTAAGGCGGACACTGTTTCCTCAACCTGTGATGCCACCACACGCATACATACGGAAATTTATTTTTCAGTTTAGGTCTCTCTGTGGACTGGGAGATCAGCTGTTGTGTAACGCGAGCAGAACTGAAGCACGGAAATAACTAAGGCTACGATCACACAAGAAAAATCGCATGCCGGTTTTGCCGATTTTTGCATTTTGGGTTAAATAACAAAAAAAACATAAAATTGGATTTTTTCCGTCATCCCCATAGACTTTCATTGAGTGCATTATCAAAATAAACTGCAGCAAGCAGAGAATTAAAAAAAATATAAAAATACAGTAGTGTGAATGGTTTTATAGCATACCTATGGCAAATAATGTTCTTTCTATTTTTCTTAAACATGCATTCTCGAAAACACACAAAAAAAGTCTTGGAATAAAGCCAACATAATCTGTTGCACAACACATATACTTGTGTACTTTACCTTCATTCGCAGCACACAACAGCTGATCTCCATGTCCAGCGGCAGGTTCTTACCCTGGGCACATGCCTTAATTAGCCAGCTGGAATTCTGAGACTTTTAAAATTGAAAAGTCTCTTTCTCAGGGAGGAAGGAAATCCTTTTGCTACCTGCCCTGTGCACAGAGTGTGACTATATACACTATCTCTAGGTATTGTTCTTTTGTTTTTTTTCTACATCACTGAGAAAGAGACTTTTTAATATTGAAATCTACTTACCAGCCCTCGTTCCCTCGGCTTTCTTCTGCTTGGCTTCTGTGCCTTTTCCATACAGGGAAGCTGCAGAAGGGGCCAGACTGGCAGCGGCGCCTGTGATTGGCTGAGACACTTTTTGTAATCCTGATCTGATTCTTTTTTTGTTGTATTTATCTTTACACACCGGCCCCTTTCCACATATTCCAAAATAACAAGACTTTATTTTCAGGTTTCCTAAATGGGTGTTTCTCATTGCTCTGCTTGCTGTTGCTGTGGGTGTTTACTTATTACCATCCCTTATTGATCCAGAGCCATTCATGTAAGTGTTTATATGTTCAGAAACTTTTGTGCCATTTAAAAGAAAACTAAAATTTTATTTTTTAAATCCGAAAGAGTTCCTCCCCGGAACTCCTATACATTGTAAGAATCTTCTCTATTTAATTGCATTTAGTACATGTAAGTAATACATTTTGTAACTAAGGTTTCCATTGTTGCCATTACAAATCACAGCCCATGTGGTCTTCTGTCTGTATGCACAGAGTATTTTCTTTACAGATTTCTCTATGCCAATATGGAAGTCCCTGATAAGACTTTAAAAGCTGTTTGTTACCCTGCTGTTTATTTACCAGCCAGTGTGCATTGCATACAGTTTTTCTGGGGCAATACAAAATATTCAGCTGATTTTTAGTTCCTAGCAATCGATAAAGCTTCTGAATATACCTGTTTCCTTGCATGTGCTGTGGTGGCTCACCTGCTAAAGTGCTTGTTTTAGAAGCGCACATCCAACAAGGACACCGGGGTTAAATATACTTTTATTTTTTGTTTCCATTGTGTTCCTAAAGATTCTACATGTAGTAGTGTTCCACTGTTGGGTTAAGGGTAAAAACTTTTAGCAAGACAGAGTAAATGAGTTACATCTATTCTAACTGAGAAATACATTGCAAATATTACTTTTAATATTTGTATGTAAAGCAAAGGATTATAATTATTGTTAGGACAGGAGCATTGAATGTGTTTGAAAAAAAACAAACTGAAATCCCTGTTCTGTGTCAGGAAGAAGGATGATTTCTTTGTTTTATGATTGTCTGTCATTAAGAAAGGCTGCAATTTCCTTGTTTTGATCTGTTGAGTAGCATGTATAAAGGGGATTACTGGTGGTTAGAGAAGAAGGTAACCATGGCATTTAGTGTATACTATTATCTAATCATATGTATATTGGTTCCTGTATGTTACATTTCTGATTTGTATATTTCATTGTGACTAATAGGTAAGAAGAGGGATGGGGTCCCAGTTTGACAAAGGGGCATTACTTTTCCATCGAGTTGTAATCTCAGATTTTCCAGAGCGGTTCGGCACTCTGGCACCTGGATAAAGAACTCATTATTATTATGCATTTTCTGAAGGAGCAAACAGAACAAGTAAATGAACAGTTAATGGCTCTATGTAGGAACATATTAGGTAGATAATTCAATATTTTCCCCTTCACAGCAATAATCTCTTTAAGGTAAAGTTCACAACTAGGTTGTCCCACAGTGCAGATGAAGATCAAAAAGAGCTTTTTCCGCCTTCCCCTCGATGGACCCATAGATACGTAGGTGTGGTGAGGTTAGGATTAAAATTTTTCCATGGGCAATCTGCTCCTAGATGGACCCACCTATAGGTAAGTATATATGGCAGGGTTGTCCAACCAGGGACAGGCTGGGGTCTGCACCTGGGCAGGTCTGAGAGCCTATGCGTTTCAGCCCGCGAACAGGGCCGTCCTCAGGGTTCAACCCTACAGGTTGAACCCTGAGGACGTCCCTGTTCGTCGGGCTGAAACGCGTAGGCTCTCAGACCTACTTGCTTTAATAAAGATTGTTTTCCAGACCTTGGAGTGCTCCGTAATTATCCAATATCTGTGTGCGTATGGATAGCACCCAGGCAAATCACAGCGGACGGAGTGCGGCGGATCTTTGACACTATATATATATATATATATATATAATATTTATTATATATATCTATTATATATATCTATCAGCCTCAGGGGGACCCAGGCACCCTGGAGTTAAGTTCCTACCCCAAGGAGCGGACAGATAAGCAAATTCTTTCTCCCCCCCCCCTTTTTTTTTTTTTTTACTTATTGCAGCAATGTCTGCTACAGAAAAATCCTGCCCAGACACCAAAAATACAAAGATCCATTTGGGCCAATAGTTCAGCACTACAATTGCAATAGATGCAATGCCAACTTGTCAGCCGGTCACCCTAATCCACTATGTGGCTCATGCAGCAAGCCCCATGACCCATCCCATGAGATCCATAGATTCCCTTAGGAATCAAAACTCTGGGTCTGTGTTGCAGGCTCCCATGGTTCTCCCACATGACTCAACCTGCTTGGGCTAGATCTCTAGTAGATTTATCTAGAAACTATATCCTATCTGCTTCCCTATGACAAATAGTGCAGCAAGGCACAGGCATAATGGCGAGAACTTCTAAATCCATTCCAGGGCCCTCACCTTTCACCTCTCAGCTAGAATCTGTTAATCTATCAGAGGAGGAGGAGTATTCAGAGGAAGGCGAGAGAGACCCAGACACTATAGCCAATGATTTTCAATCATCCATAGATACAGATGCTCTTATTAAGGAGGTCATAGAGACCCTAAATATTTCTGCTACAGACACCCTTGCCTGCCCATAGTTGACCCTCCAGTGGCTAGACTATCAAGCGCGACAAGTATCCCACTTTCGGAAGCAGCAACCTTTAACGACCCTTTAGACCGCCGCACAGAGGTTTTGCTGAAAACCTCTTTTACTTCAGCGGAAAAGGCATTGATGCCGGTTTTCACCCCAGTATGGGTGGCAAAAGCCTTTAGAGGTCTGGCTTCAAGAACTTACTTTTGAATTCCAACAAGACCCATCAAAGAACCATCTGTAAGACAGCTTACAGATGTTTTAACATATTTTGGGGGTGCTGCGCTAGAAGGGGTAAGACTAATAGCGAGCACCTCTGCAACAGTCACTACATAAAAGGGTCCTTTGGTTTAAGGCTTGGGCGGTGGATGCAGCCTCTAAGAAGGCCCTCATTAATTTATCATTTTCAGGACGCCTCCTGTTTGGTCCAAAACTGGGCAAGATTAGGGGGGGTAAGAGAACCATGCTACCTCAAAACAAGACCAGGAGGTCACCTATTTTTCATAGGTCTAAGTCCCTTTCGGACATCCAGACCACGTCATGACCCCCTGTGAGACCACACCTCCCCGTCTGCCCTCAAGACCTATGGGCTTATGGACCTCTGGAAGAGGAACATTCAGGGGATCTGGAGCACAATCTAAACAATCCTGACTATCCCCCCAGCTCAGGTGGGAGGACGTCGGTGCTTTTTCCATACACAATGGAGACACCCAACTACAGATGCCTGGACATTGTGTGTTAGAACACAGTTATAGGATTGAGTTTACCACCAGACCGCCACCTCATTTTATTTCTTCCAGGCTCCCAAGGTGTCCCATAAAAAGATTCTCTCCCTCCTTACTCAAACCTGTTCCTAGTGCCCAAGAAGGAGGGACTCTTCACACCAGTACTGGACTTTAAGGCACTAAACTGCCACGTTCATAAGTTTCACTTCAAAATGGAGTCACTTTCAGGGTTATTTAATAAAAGTTCTTATAGTTAAAAATGGTGCTAATTTTGCCCCAACCAATCAGATGTTAGCTTTCAAATGTTAAATAAGATCTGATTGGTTGGGGCTAAACTAGCACCATTTTAAACGATAAGACCTTTTATTGAATCTCCCTGATAGTTCGGTCATTTCCTAGCATCAAAGATGCATACCTCCATATCCCCATCTGGCCAGGTCATCACAAATTTCTCAGGTTTTCAATGGGCCAAGCCAATTTCCAATTTACTCCTCTCCTGTTCGGTCTGGCACCAGTGCCTTGGGTATTAACCAAAATCATGGCATGCCAGATTGTATTCATATGCCTCTAGAACATCATTTTCTTGCCATACCTTTTCCCCTTATTGCCCCTTCCCACACGCTTGCGCAAACCCTGATAGCCAAGTGCATCAACATCCTAACCCAATTCGGTTGGATACTCAACTTATCAAAATCCTCTCTCCTACCATCTCAGAGGATGTCCTTCCTGGGCATGTCATTCTACAAGGAGAATCGCAAGATTTTCCCTCCACAAGACAAAGCAATCAACCTCCAAATGATGGCAGGGCATGCCATGTCCAGGAGTCAGATCACCATGAGATTTGCCAGATCACTATAGGCAAAATGGTGTCTTCAGCAGAAGTGATCCCATGTGTTTTATTCCACCTAAGGCTTCTACAGAGACACGTCTTCAGACAGGCTCTCTCTCTCTCTCTGAACTCTCCCTTGCTTCTTCCGTTAAACATCAGGGGGCACACCCAGCGACATGGCCATGGAAGAAACGCTGCCGTTCTTGTTCTGGGCAGGAGGATTACATTCCAGCCCTCTCAGTGATCTATATCCCGGGTGTCCTGAACGATCAAACGGATGGTTTGATCTCAGACGGTCTCTTAAAATCTATATTTTCGGCCTCCAGCTCTGCGCATGGGTGGCAAAGGCAATGGAACGTTTGGCTAGACCAGTTATACGGGGTTATTAAGGAAGATGCAGACAAGGAGGACCTCCTCCATTTAGTCCAACAACTTTTAGAAGCTTCCAACTTTGTCAAGTAAAATCCTTTTCTTCGAGGCCAGTTGGGGGACACCGGTCATCCCGCCCGGATTTCTCTAATTCCTGTTTTCTGACTATTGTTGATAGTTGTTGTTGGCTCTGCTGTTGCCTAACATTCTGTTATGTTTATATATATTTTTTTTTTCTGGTGTCCACCTCCAGCAACTGACCTAGAAGAAAAGGGTTTTTACGGTAAGTAAACAAAAATTCCCCTTTTTAAAAATCCTGTAGCAAACCAATTTTACTTACAGACCCTAGATTAGTTCCTAAATGGAGGTTCTCAAAAGATGGAGCCAATGACTAGCGTGTCTGCCTTGGGGTGTGGACATTTGAGGCAGTGAAAGCTCAGTAGACCAAGTGCTAAATCTCTCTGAGCTTCTGCTGCACAGATGGAAATTGGGAGCTTGCTGGTATCTATTTATAAAAATATATCCCTTGAGGGACTGATTTGGGATTTGTAAGTTTAAAATGGACATGCCCTTTAATGTAATCTCTTAAGGGGTCCAAGCAAAGCATACAATTAGCCAATTATGAATATGAAATTATTTAAACTTAGCATATGGAATGTAATTCATTCAAGTTCTGCCTTTATACTTGGTTGTTTGATTAAGAATTCAGGGTGATTGCTGCTGTATTCTGATGCCTTCCATAAGATATATATCCCTGCAAAATGATTCACAGCCAATCAGAGTTTAAAAAAAAACAAAACATTATTACAGAGTGGCTTCTGTTTGTGTTTCTGTATTGTAATATGGTAGAAGCAAAAACCAAAAACGGGTAATACATTTTCTTTTAACCATAGTCACCTTCCAGTATTTTGCTCTGTGTATTGACTGATATTGTATTTATATGAAGTAGTAAGATATTTAAGTGTCTTGATATATTTTGTTTTTTATTATTATTATTATTATTTTTCAGCTTTGAAAACCCTCCCCCTCTGGTTGGACCATTGGCAGTAAACAGAAATCTACAACAAGGAATCAGGTTGTTTTATGGGCATCTGAAAGGCCCAGAGTCATTTACATCTGACAATGAAGGTAAAATGTCACAGATATACCAGGTTTCATCATAATTACAAATCTTGAATTTTGGGGAAAAAACTCAAAATCCAGAATTTTATTCTATGGAATGGAATAAAAATTCACCTTAAAGGCTATATACACTGGAAAATTAGTTTTTTTTAAATTGCCCCTTAGTGAAAACTAAGTCCCAACTATCACTGTACCATTTTTTTGTTGATCTGCCCCCTATTTCATTAGATATCTAATCTGAAACGTTTTAGCATTTCTGTAAGCTGCTGTAGCAGGAATGGTTTGACAGTTGGTGTGCTGTATACTGTATGCAGTATTGATAGTTGGTATGGGGAAAAGAGTCAGGTCAGTGGTTAGAGCCTGAGCAAAAAAAAATATTGTATTGAAGGCATGCAGCAACACACACACAAAAGCACATCAGGAAAGGTAGGATCAGGAGGGATCTAGGGGGGAAAAAAAGGGGGAAAGACTTTTTAAAGCTGCTGCTTTCAAATAAACTTAACTTGGTTTTACAGCATACTTATTCTTTAAGCCTGAACTGTGTTGCTTCATTTCCTTAAAGGCTGTGGAGGAGTATTTCCCATAACAAGGCCCAAGCAGTTCTTAAGGGACAATCTGTCACACTTGTATTACTCCTATATGTACATACATTAAAGGGCATGTCCACCTCTATTTCAGAAATTTTCTGTAGTGTAGGGCTCCCTCCCCCAACCACCATAGTAATTGCTCTAAAAACTCCCCCGATCTATACTTTCATTGCCTCTCCCCTCTGAAAATAGAAATTACTATAGCGATTGGGGGAGGGAGCCCTACACTACAGAAAAAGGGTTTTGCACTAGGGGAAGGGAGGGAGAGGGAGGCTGCACTGAGCATTTGCAAATTCTCCCGGAGGAGAGACAGAATGGGACTTGGCCAGGCTCCTGGTGGTCACTTTTTTGGACTTTGGAGGGACATTACAGGAGAACCATTTGGAGAAGGGATGTAAGGTAAGGATTTTTCTGCACTACACAGTGGGTACAGTAGTGGGTTAAATTCTAGTTTTGGGGGTGGATATGCCCTTTAATGCAAATACAGTAAAATCACTTATTCATAAAACTAAAAATGTGTTTACTCATTGCCATGAAATTTGTTAAAAAAACACACACATAGTAATAGGGATTTCTACAACTATTTTGCGCTTGATTCCGAAAGGACAAATTGTATAAAATTTCCCTTTATAGTACTGAGCCTTTGCAAAGATGGAAATAGAGTAGATTACAGGGATAAGCAACCAGTAGATCTCCTGTTTTTGGTCCTCAAACTGTCTAGGAATGAGCCACACCAATACTATGGATAGTAACATCAAGTCTATGCCAATTTCCACCTTCCAACATAAGATGAGTTTAGTTGTCCTTTAAGATAGGACCATTAAATGGTGATCCAAGTATTTTACTCTTTGTAGGGAATCTTTACACTGGTACTGTGGATGGAAAAGTATGGGTAATTCATGGAGAACAGTTGTCGTTCATAACACAAATGGGCCAAAACTTGGCAGAGTGTGGTAAGTTAACATTGTTGATCGTGCACATACTTTAAAATCACAATGTTTTTGAGTGTTGGGGAGCAATTGAGAACTGTATAAATACAAATAATGTTGTAAAGCATGTTAAATTAATATATTTATACTGGACAATAAAACTTCTAAGACCTATGCAAATTTGCGGCTTAAATGATTTGAATGTAATCAACAAATTTTGTCTTCCTTAAAATGTTGTGTACCTATAATTCTGGAATACCCATATAATGGATAATTTATTACATGTGGACTCATGGCACATTGTTTGTCGGGCTTATGACCCAGGTTCTGATTTGATTACATGACATTGGGAAAGGGTTTTAGGGCTGGTACCCACGGGCAGATTTTTTGGCCTTGCCAAGACTGCACGATCATCCGAGTTCCTATATATACACTGAATATATAATAGCATTTTCTTTTACAGATTGTAAAATCTAGTTTCTACTAGAAAGCATGCTTTGTTGGATCTGGTAATATCTAATAACCCTGATCTCATTATGGAGAGGAATAGGGAATAGTGATCATGATATATTGTTGTTTAATATAGGATGCAAAGAACATTAGTTGGGGTGGAGTGCGTGGGTGGGTTGACTACTCTTTACAGAATCAGGGGTTTGCTAGTATGTTCTAAGGTGAGGATACTGAACAGAATTAGACTGCTTTTAAATGATGCTTTTATCTTTGCTGTAAAAAAAAAAGTTTAAAATAACAGCATGTACAAGGAATGCCATAATTATGGTCTGAAATGCAAAAGCATACCCCCTAACACCACACAGGTACACACCTACTGACACATCCTTCTAACCCAACCTACCTTCTGTTTCAATGGCAACATTACTCAAACCTTATTATTTTATTATTAAAATGCAAAAAACATACCCCTAACACCACATAGACATTCTCACACCCCAACCTACCCTTCTGTTTCCATGGCATAAATCATCAAAAAGTTAGTTTTGTAGTCTAAAATAAGAAAACAAACCCCCTATACCCACACAGAGACAACCATGCACAGGTTGCCACAGCACCATTTAGAACATAATACGCCACATCCAACACCACCACCCTCCTCCCCAGAAAACTTTGTAGTCTCACTAGCAGCAACTCTCACACATATCCCACCCCACCACATAGGGATGCACAACCACACATCAGCTTTCCCCCCAGACACACACATGCACACCCTCTGGATAGCTCCATAAAGTCACACCATGATGTCAAAGAGGGGGGCACACATCTTCATCAGCACGGGGGGGGGGAGTACTGGAACGGGTTGTCACACTTCAACAACCCCTCTGCCCTGCTGGTGCCTGTAGTGAGTTTGCATTCATTTATCTTCCACTGACTTTAACTGCCAGTGGACTCCATTGTGACTGCTCACTACTGCCTGGGAGACCCAGATGTCTTTCTTGTGCCTCTGCCCTCGGGGAACACCTTGGTGACTTATCCTTATATTACACTGTAAGGGCGTATTATCCCTTTATATAGCTGTATAGATAGATGAGGAGTGAATGTTCTGCGCAACCAATAACTCATATTATAACAACAATTATGCTGTACAATTTATTTAATAAAAGTACTGAGTTTGTTTTAATTTTATTGATGATAATCTTGATTTTTTTTTTTCCCCTTTTGTTCAAGGCACTCCAGATTTAGAACCTATCTGTGGGCGGCCACATGGAATTCGAATGGCTTCTGATGGATATCTTATTGTAGCAGACTCCTATTTTGGGTTGTATAGAGTAAACCCACAGACTGGAGAGAAGAACATCTTGATTTCAAATAAAGAAGGTGAAGAAAACACAATATACATACAGATAGGCCTGAGCGTGTGTTATGGGGTACTTGGATTATAAGATCTTTAGGGTAGGGCCTTTTGTCAATAGATAAACTAATTGTATATCTCTATGTAATTTCCACCTTTAAAACTGTGATGTCAGCAGTCACAGCCTTTATTGACTACATGAAGGGAGGTTCCAGCTTACTCTAACAGGATGTAGTCAATAATTATACTTAAATGTCTGGTTAGTGTTACATCTAATAATGTACTAAATATATCGGTTGGGTTCTGGTAACCAGTTTTTGTTTTAAGGGTGGACATGCCCTTTAAGTAAATAAATACAAACACGCACGTACACACACATACATAGAAAAATGTTCCTTATAGGAGAAAAGCTTCTTTAACTAAAAAATATATTAGCTGTTTGGTATGGACATTTACATAAATATTATTCACATGTCTATGTATAGAATTAATAAAAATCAATAGCCGTACATTCAGTTGCACACATCATTGAAATGGCTACCAGTTGTGATTTGTGTGTTTTAATTTTATATTCAGAATTTTCCTGTAGCCATAGTTAGAACAAATGGGAACTCTAATAATTGCTTCATCCATTCCTTAAAGGGACACTATACTGAAAAAATGACTTTGCCTCATCTTAATCTATAATTGAATACATGTAAGTAGCACTCTGATTTGCTTGTGTTGCTGCATGCCTTCAATCCAGCACACATTTTTTTTAGGAACAGTATCCCCCCTCCCTATTCTAACCACTCCCACTTCCATCCGACCTGACTTTTTCCCCACAAACCAACTGTCAAGCCTGCACACAGCATACAGCATTCCAACTGTCAAAACTCTTGTCTCCATTCCAGCTACAGTAAAACTACTCACAGAAGAATAGTTTTTGAGAGCAAGGAACTTGATTGACAGCTGAAATATAAGAAGTTTAAGATTGTATATCTAAAGAAATAGGGGTCAATTCAAAAAAAAAAAAATTATACAGTGGTGTTTGGGAAGAATTATAGTTTCCAGAAAATAACCTATTTTTCGGTATAGATGCCCTTTAAACATATCTTTGTAATGTACAAGAAGACTCTCACCAGTCCAGCTCCACCCCCTCTTCCATCTGCTACAAGACATGTGGGAAGACTTGCTCTGCCAGAAGTGGGTTTTTCTATTGGCCAGATCCAGAAGAAGGGGGAGAGCTGGATAGGACTGCCAAGAGAAAATTAAAGCAAGTTTAACAGCTGATTGCCTGTAAACCCAGGGGTGAGGAGTTAAAATATAAGACAAAAATAGAAAGATGGCAATCTGTGGTTAAAAGCATAGCATAGTATTTGTCTTCATATTCAAGCTCCCCTTGAATCCATAGCCCTCTTAATACAAAACAATATCTTGTGGTCTCTATCTGTTGCTGCCTGTCACTGCTTGCTACATTTAAGTTTATACACCAAAACTTATTTTCCAACAGAGATTCACATTACCAAGATTATTTTCCAACAGAGATTTATTTAACACAGAGCTATTTATAGTATAAACGTAACAAGGGTTAAGGATTTTAAAATCCAAAATGTATCATCTTACATTTATCAAAATTGAATCTCACCTGCACCTTAGCAGCCCAATGTGACTATCTAGATCTACCATCAACGATAGCACATTATCTATAGCTTTTAATGGTTGACAGTTTCTTGTTGACAATACCTACTTATAAATCACTAATAAACAGATTAAATAGAAATGGCTTCAACACTGAACGTGGTGGCACACAATGTTAGTCCACATTAACTATGCACTATTAATAACTTCTCTACGCATCCGTTCCATCAACCAATTTTATATCCATGTACAACGGTGCCACTCAAGCCCAACAGACCATGGCTAATACGTGAGTCCAAGTATATCAATTGCTATGCCAGAGACCAAGTTCCTACTCTCTTCCTTGTGGAGGTGGGTATGGTGGGCTAATTAACACTGGCCGGGGAAATGGAAGGCTGACCTATTACTGTTAGATCAGCCCTCCAGTTCAGCAGCCACTGTTTCTTTCTGTCTGTTCTATAATTCCCCCCAACCCCCCTGAGTACCTTTTATTTTCTTCAGTTTCCTCCTCTGTCTCGAGATATATAAGTTAAAAGAAGTTAAGATTTCAATACACTACTTCTACTTGAGCTGTCAGTCAAATCCCCTAACATCATGCCAGTGTAGTGTGTAGGCTTACACAAGTTTAACAGCAAGTCTCCCAATGACTCCTTGCTTCTCACTAAAATGCTTGGTAAATACTGGGTTAAAAATAAGTAAAGGGAAGGAGAAGCTTTCACCATTTTATTGCCTGTCAAAGGAGATCGAGCTGCAGTAATAAAGCAGGACTCGGGTCTCTACTAACTAACCCCCTCCCACTCCTTATGTAACAAGTATCACCAGAAGAACCAGGCTTACATATCGATGGGTTTTGTTTGTTTACAAAGGTTAGAGTGATGTGTAGGAGGATTAATGCACATGAGTGGCTGGGTTCACAGGCTTGGTTTACAGCCGTACTACTTGAACAGGGGAAATGACCAGAGAGGGGAGGGGGAGTGAGGAACTCTGCAGTAAATCAGACAGGGTGTAAACACAGAGCCACAGAGGAAGGTAAGAATAAAGCAGAATACACTAACCTTTTTTATGTCTGGATTAGGGCAATGTATATATTTCACTATGCCCTTTAATTTTATAAATTACCCAGCAGCCTCAGCAAAGGGAGAGGTGAGACACAGCTTTTGGTATCTTTGTGAATGTGCTCTTTCTATCGGGGCAATGTAGTCTGGAGACTTAAGTTCCCATTTAAGTTAACATTGTGTGGATACCTGCATGATTTTTAACTGTCTTCTTTTAAAAATATTTCCCTCCCTCCCCTCTTTACAGGGTTAGATGGTATTTCTTTCAGATTCTTAAATGGACTAGAACTTTCCAAAAATGGGACCATCTATTTCACAGATTCCAGTAGTAAATGGGGTCGACAACATCACAGATACGAGGTAATAATTATTTAATTTTACCCTTATTGGTTAATAACTAATAAGTACATTTTGTGAAAACTGAATTTTTAAATTTAACAGCACTATACACCAATTGTGGGTTTCCCCCCCCCCCCCCACTTTTCTGTATTTTTCACTCAGTGACCGGTCTAAATTGCAAGAAGTTGATTGTATGTTCCCTTATACTTTATCTTTAAAAAAATACATTTTTCTTTTATAAAAAAGAAGTTAAGTTACTTATACACAGTCGAATTGGTGGCCAATCCATTGACAGAGTATTGAATGATGTGCCAACTTTGTACCACCTAAGGGCTAGGCCACACTAACGCATTTCTCACGTGCTTACTGTCACGTTTTGCGATCCATTAACACGTGAGAAAAACATGGCAAGGCATGTCAAGGTGGGTAGCCTAAGCCTAGACTTTTTCTCTTTTGATCAATAACCTTAAAGTTGAGAATCCATTTTTTCAAAGGTTTTCAATTGAATAGTTCAATAGTCCATGTGTGTTTCTAGCTTTGTAGACATTTGGCTGTCTAGTGTAGTCGCATGGTGCTTTCTGGGGCCCTTGTGTATGAACTGGAATTTCCTTCCAGTTTCTTCTGGGACATTGTCAGGGAGATTCAATAAAAGTTCTTATTGTTTAAAATGGTGCTAATTTTGCCCCAACCAATCAGATATCATTTAACATTTGAAAGCTAACATCTGATTGGTTGGGGCTAAATTAGCACCATTTTAAACAATAAGAACTTTTATTGAATGTCCCTGTAATTCTTTGTATTTTACGCTAATTGTAAGGTGCAGCTTTGGGGCTTGCTGGGTCTTAACGTGTCTTTCTTGTGTTAGGGATGGGCAAAATTTTTTGAAATGTGTAACATTGGAGGCAGAACCAAGCCTCTTGGATATTTGTATTTACCAAATTTTGCTCAAGTGATCATTTTTATAAAGTATTTAAAGCAAAAAAAAAACCAAACCTTTTAGTGGACAAGATTGATCGATAAGATTCTTCTATTATCAATGAACCAGAAATCCTGGTCAATGAAGGTCATATAAAAGTTGTCCAAACAGGTACCCACGTTTGCTAATAACAATTTTTTAAAGGGGAAGTTCAGTGCAAATACATATGCTTTTCAGAAAAAGAGCAGTATTTTTTCATCCCAGTGACCTTAATCTGCCCATTCAGCATTTTGTCTGTATATAAATAAATGCAACCGAAATACTGACTTCCTGTTTGCAGGACCCTAGTAGAGACCGTTATGGTTTTGCCCTTGACCCAGCGTCTGGGTTGTTTCAGTTGCTCAGTAGAGATCTGAGTATCTTTGACCCATCTAACAGCCAATCAGCAGAAATTATTGTTATGAATATTCCAAGGATGTGGTGCATCCTGGGAAGAAGAAGGACCGTTAAAACCTGAAATGTCAGCTCACTAATGTCAACAGCAGGGAACAGCAAAAGGTATGAAATCAATTGATTTTTCTAAATGGGAGAGAATATGTAGAATAACTAAGAAGACATTGCACAAACTAACATTTTAATAAATATTGATAATTTCCACTGAACTCTCCCTTTAAGAACATAATACATAGTGAAATACACAAGTTAAGAGACAAATACTAATAACGAACAGACTAATAAATACAAGTATTATTTACATTGGTTTAAAGGGCAAGTCCAGCACTCAAATGAAAACTTATATACAGGTAAATCACACCCCCTCCCCAAAAAACTCTGAAATATATGTCTAACCTGAAATCCTGCACAATGTCCTGTTTCCCCTGTTTCTGCTTCCTGGTTCTTCCAGTTGTGCATGCAAAAGTAAATTTTGTGTGCTCCATACCGTGTACAGCTTAGAGGGAACACTGATTCTAGTGTCTATGGCCACCATAAGGCTCTGTACAGGTCACTAAATCATTCAGCTTCCATGAGGTATCCAGAAGCATAGCAGGCATTCAGTAATGAATTCAGAGGACAAAGTAAGATATATCAATATATTTTAAAGAGGCCATTTTTTTCTAAAAGATGTTATTATGAGGTTGGAGTTGTAACAAGTAAAAGCGGTTATAATTTTTTTATTTGTTTTACAATACTAGAATGTACTCCCTGAGTAAGTCCCTGATAAGTCTAGCCTTTTTTACAATATTGTGGGTCTGTTTGATAACCTAAGATATAGCTAGTTTATTAGCAGAGGTACATCCACCACACCAAGATAAACGAGTTGTCTGAATACTTTCTATCTTAGCGATAATAAAAGGAATAAAGGATCGATGGTGATAAACCTTCAGACTTCAATTTCCAACAAAAAAAAAAGTTGTTGGTGGGCCTTTTTTAACAAGATGAGACCATAGTACCCCTATGACAAATCTTTGCAAATACATACACCTATGATGAACTTGTTCTATTTCTAGTTCACCTAGACAAAGGTTACTGTAAGAATCAGGTTTTTTGGTCCTACGAAAGCCAATAATTGGGCTTTAAAGGAGAACTGTGGTCTCCAAACAAGTTGAGTTTAAATGAAAGGCCATTTTAAAGGTTTCCTACCTTTAAAATGAGCCATCAACCACCTCTCTACGTGCTCCACAGCCCAAGATATAAAGAAATGACTGACCAGAAAGTTAATGGGTGGGAGGCTGACATGTGACATTCCTAAGGCTTCTCCTGCACAGTGGCACCGGCGAGCACAGCCTCAGACTCCCTCAGTGTGTGAGGGAGACAGAAAGTCCTTCCTCCTCTCTGCTGTGTGAATGACCTGCAGCTGCAGAGAAGGTAAGGGAATCTACAGCCCTTCTCTCTCACTATATGAAAACAGCCTTTTCAGGCAGAGTTCTTTTTTGGGGGGGGGGGTGTCAGAGTAGCCCACAGCACCTGTGGGTGGGCGGGGCCATGACATCCGCCAGTGGTCGGGGCTACGGCACCCGCGAGTAGGCGGGGCCCCATGGGGCTGTAAGGGAATGGGCCAAGGGGGGCCTGCAACTGGAGGGACCATGGGGTCCATGAGTGGGAGGGACCTGGGGGGCTGCAAAGGGGAGGAGACACATGGCAGATTGACTGACAGGTTTCAGAGCAGGAAGCAGGAAGTGCAGGGGACCTGGTGATGCTGCTGCCATATCACACACAAAAATGTAAATATCTTCAAAACTATGTAAAATAAACAATGGAAATAAATTGCAAAAATTCTCAGGGGAGCAATTCCTATCAATTTACCTAAAGTCATTTTTGGACCACAGTTCCTCTTTAAGTTCATAATATAAGTTCATAATATTTAGGATCCAGCTGAAGTAAGTAACTATGGATTTAATAATTCTTTGAATGTAGTGAAGTGTAAATAGGTATAATTCAGATCTTAGATTCATGCCAAGGTAAACCTATATATGTCAGGTAAACCTATATATTTTTTGGCTGCCTGGGACATTTATTTGTAAGTTGTGGGACATAAATTCTGGGGTGGCAGTACCCGGACCACATGAATATTATGGCAAGTTCCTTACTTTGGTTAGATACTAATGCACTGAATGTAAGGATTTCGCTAACGACAGGTCTGGGGCATGTTCATAGAGAAGTTTTCCAGTAGCCATCACACCTAGATAGCAAATGGGCAGCTGTGTGAACATAACCTCAATTTATTCACTCGCCTATGCCTTTGAAGAAGAAATTGAATATGTTTAATATAGTTGGCATGCTCAGCTAATCATTATGGGGTTTTTCTTCCTCAGGTTTTAGAAACAAATCACCTGGGTCGACTTTTAAAATATGAGCCTACAGCAAAGAATGTCAAGAGTCTGTTGGATGGACTGTACATGGCTAATGGGATTGCACTGTCTCCAGAGGAGGATTATATCTTGATAGCTGAGACCAGTATCTGCAGGATTCTTCGGTATATAGAAATGTTTGTGTGACGCACTGTAAATTTGTTGTCCGTTGATAATTGCTTCCTGCTAGCTTGTTTATGTTAATAAGCCTTTCAGAGATTCTTTGACATATTCTGTTTTGTCACCATGTGTTCTAATGGTTAATATTTCAAACCACTTCACCATGGCGGATGATTTCCTCTAGTTTCCATTTCTGAAGTGAAATAGGCCTTTTAGCTTATCTGTTGTGCTTTGTTACTAGATTACACTGCACAGAATAGAAATTCTGATGTGCAATCAACAAAAGCAGGGCAGCCAAATAATGTGTATTCCTTTTTTTTGAAAGCTGGATGTCGTGCATTGAGACAAATTTACATTAGTAATTATGATAGGAGTATTAAAATTATTATTCTTGGAGACCAAGCATTATTATAGCACAAGCAACAAAGTACATGAGAGTGCCCCTCTCATGTACTTTGTTGCTTGTGCTATAGCAGTAGGTCCATGGTAGAGGACCTGAGAAGGGAGCACCTTTGAAAAAAGCAGCTAAACTGCCAATAGGAGTGCCTAGGCCCGAAATCCAGTTTGCAAGCATTATTATAGCCTATGACATTCAACAAATGTAAAAGCATTGAGCAATAATTTAATTCAGGGGTAAAAGTTAGGAGTAGCAAGAGATAAATGTGTTGACATGGCCTTTAATATTTGGACAGTATTTTCCCATTTAAATAGTTACATTTTGGGCCTATATATTTATACTTTGTTTCTTCCAACACTGATGTCTTTTTGACAGTTTAAGATAGGGAGAATTCTGTTTTGACAATCTGAACATAGTTTGATACTTTATAAATATTTCTACATACAACACCTTTTTGTGCAGCTATTGGTTAACTGGGAGTAAAGCAGGAAGGAAAGAAATATTTGTGGATAATTTACCTGGTTATCCTGACAATATAAGACTCTCCTCTTTGGGAACCTACAGAGTTGGTCTGGCAACTACACGCTTTCCTGGACTTCTAAAACCATTTCTTGACATTATTGCACCTTATCCTGCATTGAAGAGAATAATTGTAAAGGTATGTATAGTGACCTTACTGTTTCATAATTGTACTGATTTTGGTATACTTTTTGTACATATAAACGATGCTTTGTCATTGGTCACTGGTCAGTAGGGTAGAGCTAGCACATGCACAGTCCATCTCCACCTGCAGTCCGCACAATCCGAGTGGAGGTACTAGACTTTATAATGTGTAAAATTTAGAGTTAAGTATTTATTTAAATATTAAATTAGGCTGTGATACTTGGTGCTGCATTTCTGCCTAATTTAGTTTTGTTGTTTCATTTTTTATAAAGCTGCTTACTACATAATTCTTAAAAGGCATGTCCATCCCCCAACTGAAATTTGCCCCATGGCCGAACCCACTGTGTAGTGTTGAATGACCCTTACCTTTCTCTTCAGCTGCGTAAGGTTCTCCTGCATGGCCAAAATAAAGTTCAGGAAACTGAAGAGTAGCCTTTACCTGGTGTAATCTGTTTCCACCTCTATCTGTTCCTTCTAGAGGTTTCTGGCATGCCCAGTGGGGTTCCCCTCCTTCCTTCCACTGCTGCTCCCTGCACAAACATTTAATTTTTGTTGCAATACCCAAATAATCTAGACCTCACTTAGTTAATTTTTGTGAAAAATCGGGCTCTAAACAGCCCTTGTTACATCTCTCTCCTTCCAATTGCAGAAGGGCTCAGTGTTTGGTTGAGACTCAGCCAAATACTGATCATCTGGTGGAATATGCCACATACAACCCATATTCAGGCCTAAATAAACAGGGGAAAATCTGTAATATCCCCACTGGACAATACTAAAAACCTGGAAAACAATTATCAGTTCCCTATACCTGTTGCTAGGGAATTTAAATATCAAGGAATCTATATGACGAAATCTCCCAAGCAGCTATGAACTTAATGTAGCATCATTACTTCCTTCAAAGAGAATGTACACTGGAACGCTGGAAAATTCCCCCCTTAAATGTCTCATTAAAATATATCTACTCCCCAAATTACTAAATATCCTTTAACACACAATAAGCTACATCCCCAAAAGCTTTTTCATAAAATTAAACTCCTTGTTCCTTACCTTGATGTGGGGGTAACAAGGGTTTGCATAAAGCAGAAACCAAACCAAATCTCCATCATTACTACCCAGTGAGCCAACTGAAATTCCTCAGATGTTGGATTAATCCGAACGATCCCCCTATGGGGGGGGACACACACACTGGCTTATCTACATGCTCCAGACCATTGGTCCTGCCACTGTACAGCATACTGGGGCTAGGAAAATTTATGATGAACAAAACCAATTACTTCAACACCCAGGCATACCCCCAGAAATGCCAATTTGGAAGTCCTACCACATCTAAGCACATTCTACTTATCAGAAGATTGGACTAGAGTGGGTATCTATAAATTCCAATAGATTATATCAGTCTACTCCCTTCTGAAACATTAGGTGCTACCTTCAAATTGCCCTCATCATACCTTTTCCGCTATTTCTAGCTGACCCATTGTCTGCAAGGTGCCATATTCCAACTGTACAAATGTATAAATATCCATACAGCTTAAGAAGCCTTATTCTACTCCATATTAAATATTGTGCCCACCTGCCCATACTGAATATGGAACAAACTGCTTCAATCCAATTACACACAGATGTATCCCCATCATCCAATAATAAACTTATTCAATTATACATAGTTGACCAAACATACAGTCATGGACGAAATTGTTGGCACCCCAGAAATTTTTCCAGAAAATCCAGTATTTCTCACAGAAAAGTATTACAGTATTGCACATGTTTTGCTATACTTGTGTTTATTCCCTTTGTGTCTATTGGAACAAAACAAAAAAAGGGTGGGAAAAAAAGCAAATTGGACATAATTTCACATAAACTCCAAAAATGGGCTGGACAAAATTATTGGCACCCTTTCATTCAAATTGTTCAAGCATATGATGCTCCTTTAAACTCACCTGGGGCAAGTAACAGGGGTGGGAAATGTAAAAATCACACCTGAAAGAATATAAAAAGAGAGAAGTTCACTTAGTCTTTGCATTGTGTGTCTGTGTGTGCCATAATAAGCATGGACCCACAGAAAAGAGAGAACTGTCTGAGGACTTGAGAACCAAAATTGTGGAAAAATATCAACAATCTCAAGGTTACAAGTCCATCTCCAGAGATCTAGATTTGTCTTTGCCCACAGTGCGTTACATTATCAAGAAGTTTGCAACCCATGTCTAATCTCCCTGAGCGTGGACGGAAGAGAAAAATTGTTAATATGTTGCAACGCAGGATAGTCCGGATGGTGGATAAGCAGCCCCAAACAAGTTCCAAATAAATTCAAGCTGTCCTGCAGGCTCTGGGAGCATCAGTGTCAGCGCAACATATCCGTCGACATATAAATGAAATGAAACATTATGGCAGGAGACCCAGGAGGACCTCACTGCTGACACAGAGACATAAAAAAGCAAGACTACAGTTTACCAAAACGCACTTGAGTAAGCCAAAATCCTTCTGGGAAAACATCTTGTGGGCAGATGAGACCATGTTTTTTTTTTGGTAAAGCACATTATTCTATTTACCAAAAAGAGAATAAGACCTACAAAGAAAAGAACACAAGTACCTACAGTGAAATATGGTGGAGGTTCAATGATGTTTTGGGGTTGTTTTGATGCCTCTGGCACTGAGTGCCTTGAATGTGTGCAAGGTATCATGAAATCTAAGGATTACCTAAGGATTTTGGGTCGCACTGTAGTGCCCAGTGTTAAAAAGCTGGGTTTGCATTCGAGCTGGATAATGACCACACACGTGTCAAAAAGCACCCAGAAATTAAGTGGCCAGCAATGAGTCCAGATCTAAATTCCATTGAAAACCTGCGGAGAAATCTTAAAATTGCTATTGGGAAAAGGCGCCTTTCCAATAAGAGAGACCTGGAGCAGTTTGCAAGAAGTAGTCCAAAATTCCAGGTGAGAGTTGTAAGAAGCTTATTGATAGTTAGAGGAAGCGACTGATTTCAGTAATTTTTTTCCCCAAAGGGTTTATTTTACCATATATTAAGTTATGAGTGCCAATAATTTTGTCCAGCCCATTTATGGAGTTTTGTGTGACATTATGTCCAGTTTGCTTTTTTTCCACCCTTTTTTGTTTTTTTCCAATACACACAACAATTTGGTCCATGACTGTACCTAACACCAGTGAGAATGCTAAATGGTGAATGTCCAAAATGAAAGAGGCCTGGTGCAAATTTCTAGCATCTTATTTGGCAATGACATTACATCTAGCGTAACCACAGTCCCGTAATATGTGTTTTGGGCATTCTAGACGAAGAAGCATGGCCAAGACATGTTTGTATTCTACGGTCCAAAAATATAATTCTTTACTGGATGGCTCCTGAGACCCCAACAAAGGAAAGATGGATACGACTGGTAAATGCAGACATAGTTTTTAAAGAAAATTCTCTATATACATAGGAAATGTATGCTAAAATTTGGGAACCTCGGTATATAATTCAGACTATACATTGCACTGCTTTAACTAATAGGACACATGGGCTACATCTCCTGATGGACCTCCCCCCACCTATATTGGCTAACAAAGCTAAACTAGAAAGGGAAAGTTTAAGTATAAACTTGAATGCCGCATTTTGAAAGGGAATGTGTGTGTTTGTGCTGATGATTTTAAACCTCAATAATGGCAATGATGAGGACATTGTTGTTTTTTACTTACCCTTTAAAATTGCTGTCACATAAATGAATGGGTAGGTCAGTTGGTGTGTGTACTCGTGTCAGGTTGGGGGATAAAAGACTAACTTTTTTTGAGGATTGGTCAAAAGGTGTTTTTTTGACTATTCTTACCATTTAAATATGATTGCCCGATGAATGAATGGGTAGCTCAGTTGGTGTGTGTACCTGTGTCAGGTTGGAAGTTAAAAAAACAAACTTTTTTGATAATTAATCAATTTATAATTTGACTTTAGTTAACCGTTAAGTATGGCTGCCACAGAAATGGAAGGGTAGGTTAGTAGCTGTGTGTACCTGGGTCCGGTTGAGAGTTAAAAAACAACCTTTTTTGATAATTGATCAAAAATTGATTAAGTATGGCTGCGACAGAAATGACTAAAGGGCATGTCCACCCCCAAAACAATTAAGTAACACACTACTGGCCCCACTCTGTAGTGTAATAAAATCCTTACCTTCCATCCCTGCTCCAAATGGCTGCCCTGCTATGCACCTCCAAAGTCCCAAAAACTAGCCACCAGGAGCCTGGCAGAGTCCATATAGGACTGCCTCCTGTCTTTCCTCCGGGAGAATTTTGCAATTTTTAGTTCAGCCCTCTCGTTTTGTTTTCCCTCCACCTAGCTACAATCCCCTTGTTTATATTGAAGGGCTTCCTCCCCCAGCCTCAACCGCTATAATAGAATTATCAGAAAGTCCCCCGAAATCTACTTACCTTATCTCTCCCCAGGCGTTCTAAGCAGCCGCGTCCGTGATTGGCTGCCTCTCAGCCAATCAGGGACGCGGCTGCCGGTCTGGCCCCCTGCTTGCAGTTTCATGCAAGCAGAAGGCTGGGCAGTGTGGCGGAGGAGAGAGGGTAAGGTAAGTAAAGATCGGGCGAGTTTCTGATAATTCTATTATGGGGGATGGGTGAGGAAGCCCTACAACATATCAAATTTTTTTTTAAAAGGGTGGACATGCCCTTTAAGTAGATCTGTAGGTGTGTGTACCTGTGTCAGGTTGGGGGTTAAGAAAACAACCTTTTTGATTGATTGGTCAAAATTAGTTTTTTTTACTTTAGTTACCCTTTAAGTCTGGCTGCAAAGGTAATGGAAGGGTAGGGGGTATTTCAGTAGGTGTATGTGCCCGGGTCAGGTTGGGGGTTAAAAAAAAACTTTTAATGATTAGTCCAAAAATTTTTTTGACTATAGTTACCCTTTAAGTATGGCTGCCACAGACATGGAAGGATAGGTCAGTAGGTCTGTATCTGGGTCTGGTTCAGGCTTGCAAAATAGAAGAGAGCCTCCCGCACCACCGTATTAAAGACGGTTTATACGCTGGGTGCTACTACAATGTAACAGCCAGTGACATATCCAGAATGTAGATGAAACAGTCGCGCACACCAGCCTTTTAGTGAACAAAAACACATCAACACATCAGGTGTAACATTTCAGTGTCACATGACACCTTCATCAGACATCATGTGACAACACAAAGGTCAGTTTAAATGGTAACTAGTCTCCATACAAGTGCCATCTGTTTAAAAGATCTCTTTTATACATTTGAAACAAGCTTATGATTGTGTCTCTAGCTTCTCTGGTTCTTAAGTTAGACATTAAAGTTCCACTCAGGCAGTCAGGCTGAACAAGGAAGTGTGTGACGGTCACACGATCTGTTGTGTAAGAATCCCCACCCACCCAAAAAAAAAATCATCTGTTCTGAAGCTATTTAAAGACCATTACAGCAGTAGGATACAACTGGGCATGCTTAGTGCCTGTGGCAGTGGGGTAGAATAATGGTGCTGATGATGTCACAGCTCAGAGTGCTAGCTGAAAACACCACTCTTTAGTTTGCATAGATTGTAGCTAGAAGCACGATCCTAGATTCGTTTTAAAGGTACAGTAGGAATGTGCTCTTTTTAATAAAGGTCACTTGTATGGAGTCCAGTTACCATTTAAGGGCTTTAAAGTCCTGCAACCGTAAAACTATTACACACACACAAAATTAAAAAGACCTGCACATGCAAAACCATTAACCACACCATACTACACGGGTGTCCTTTTTCAGACATAAACTTGACCTACATCTGTAAAACTGTTACCCGCACCTGAAAATAAACAAATCTGCACCCACTTTGCTGGTGGGTTCCATAACCAGACTCGTAATAATAACTTACTGGCCAATAATGACCTGATTTATATGTATTCCATACAGTCTGTTATTCCCCTGACCTTATTTGGGGATAACCGGGCCCTAAGGGGGTGGGGTGCTAGGCCTAATCGGTGGATGACTCACTTCCATGTGTAGGAGCATTTGAGCATCATTTTAATGCCACAGCCTATCTGAATATTGTTGCTTACCAAGTACCAGTCTTCTCGTGGCTATGTCCAGCAGGATAATGCACCATGTTACAAATCTCACATCTCAAACGGATTTCTTGAACATAACAAAGAGTTCACTGTAATCCAGTGGCCTCCACAATCACCAGACCTCAGGCCAATAAATCTGCAGCAACTGGGTGATGCTATCGTGTTGATAGAGACTAACATTTTGTTTCAACACCTTAAATTTATTGCATGAAGAATTTAGTCTGTTCTGAAGTCAAAAGGGGTCCAACCCGGTTAATAGCAAGGTCTACCTAATAAAGTGTCCAGTAGATAGACTATTTATATTGTAAGTTACATTGCAATTATTACATTCACATCACCATATATATTGGTGACAAATATAAATTAGCCTAGTAATATATTCACTGACGCACCTTGGACTCTTTCAAGACCTACCAGTGTCCCTTATACAGTTTGTTAAACACTACTTAACTGCTTAGTAATAAATAATCTGTTAAGTAAATTCACCATTAAAATAAATGAAATGACAAACTAAGAGCAGCATTAACAGTGTATGTGCGAGGTCGTATTACTGTCAGTATTTGAAAACTTAAATGTTAAAATGATAACGTCTGTCACAGACTGCTTTATAGTTTCTGGATATGAAAAAATAATTTGGGGTATAGACTGCAGGTATTGGCCGCTTAATCATTAGCCTGAGTGCATAGTTCCCCTTAAATGCACAATAATAGGTATGTATAATTTTTCATCTGTTGATGTTGAGGTAATTAAAGGGACACAAATAAGATTAAATCAAGTACCTTGCATTTTCTTCTATTATTCGCAGTACGCCATCTACTGGTAAGAAGCTGTGAGTGGAGCGACAGCAGGCAACCCAAACCCAGGGGTTCTATTATTCACAGGGAGGTGGGAATAAGCGATCACACCTCCCTGTGAATTATAGAAGAAAATGCAAGGAACGTGATTTACTTGTCCCTTTAAAGGGCATGTCCATCCCCACAACAAAAATGTAACCCCATGTTAGCCTCACTGTGTAGTTAAAAAAAAATCCTTACCTTAAATCTCTTATGGTTCTCGTGTAGTGCCTGTCCAAAGTCCAGCAAATTGAAGAGTAAGAGGTGTCTTCCTGTAAAAAATCCTTACCTTTCATCTCTGCTCCAAATGGTTCTCCTGCAATGCCTTTTCAAAGTCCAGGAAAGTGAAGAGTAGATTCATCCGGTGCCTCTTTCTTCACTAACCTCAACAAGGTCTGAGGCATGCATATGGGAGCCCCCTCCCACCATCCGGATCCATCCTGTGCAGCTGTGGCACCTAGCCTCAATCCCTTTTGGCATAAGGTAAGTGACACCATGCCAACCCCAACCACAGTAATATTTATTTTAAAAATGTTTAGATCGTTACTTATGGACCCTTCTCTCCTGCGGCATATTCAATGAAGTCAGCTGTGTCTGGGATTGGCCGTGTCTCAGCCAATCACAGACGCAGCTGACGGTTTGGCCCCTGCTTGCTACTTCCGCAGGGAGCCGGATCAAAGACAACACGGGAGAGAAGGGGCTGTAAGTAGCGATTTAAGCATAATTTTACAGAAATAAGTTGGCGGTTGGTAGTGGGCAGGGGCCACCTATCTTATACTAAAAGCTAGTTTTAGGGCAGGGTATGAACAGCTTTCTTCCCCAGATTTGGCAAGTAGAGTGGCCTGAGTGTGAGATATATAAAGCAGAACCTACAGTAGTTGTGAAATTATCCTGCAGAGTTTCTTATCTGAGCAGCTTAGTGGGTAGTTATTGTTAAACATATATAGACATATTTGTTTTTTTCTTGTTTTTTTCAGGTTACTCCTCTGTGGTTTTACAGTATCCTCCTGAAAAAACATGGGTTGTTTCTTGAAGTGGGTGACAATGGAGAAATTCTCTCAAGTTCTCATGATCCTGATGGTAATGTGACTTGGGCAATCAGTGATGTTTTTGAGCACCAAGGGAAACTTTATCTGGGGAATACTGACCTGCCCTTCCTCGTGGTATTAAATCAACCACAATTATAAAACAAATGTAGTTTTATTACAGTTAACATATTGTATAATTTTATAACCTACCCCTGTAGTGGATTTCCATGGAAGGAACTGTAAGATTATAGCCTTATAATCTTACAGTTCCAGGAGGAGAAGGAAACCAGAAGCCACAAATGGGTTGGTTATAATAAATAATGCACCCCAACTGTAAATTAAAGGGATATTAGAAGTCACCTTGGAGTTCTGTGCCCTGTATAAAAGGTACTCGGCCTGCGGCCTTGCGCTTTTATATGGTCACGGAACTCCTCGGTGACGTCTAATATCCTTATAATTTACAGTTGGGGGTGCATTATTCACTATATAATGAAGCATTCTTTACATATTTAGTTTTCCTTTTTTGTTTTACTGTGCCTTGTATTGTGCACTTAATTGGCCTTTTTCACCCAGGATGCAGACGTTTTTTTATTCTCAGTCGTAACACATTACTAGATAATTGATCTGTATCTAGAGCTTTGAATATCTGTTTAAATAAATTTATAACTTTTAATCTACTTTTTAAAAAAACATTTTTTTAATAAATTATTCATTCAACCCTTTAGTGTTGCCATATTGCAGTGGCAATATCTGGCATTATCATTTAGTGGTGGTAATAAGTCTAAACTGGTCTCCCAATGATCTGACACAAATATTGTGCCAGGTGCATACCAAGGATTTATGACCAATATGCTTCGTATTTCATTGAAGTGTGTACAAAGATTTGCTCATAAGTAGTAATCAATATTTGGCAGTTCCCATTAAAATGATAAAGACAAATCTAGACATCCAAAGCATAGTGCCTCTTTTTATGTTTTTCTGTGCTTCTACACAAAATAAATGCAACTCAGCCATAAAATTAACTTGGAAACCAATTAGAATTAGATCTTTTATTAAACTATTTGAACTATCAGCCAGTATTCTAGCGGTAGTTTTTTTGATCATAATAAAGATTCATTATCGGACTTTGCCAATAAAGAATTTTTATAAATAGTCCATAGATGCTGTATATTTTTTTTATATAAGGAATAATGCGCCCCTTACAGTGTAATATAAGGATACGCCACCAAGGAGTCCCCTGACCATATAGAAGCACAAGGCCGTAGGCCAAGTGCTTTTATATAGGGAAGGGAACTCCGAGGTGGTGTAATGTCCATATATTATAATGTAAAAGGGCACATTATTTCTTAAAATAAATAAGTATCTGATTCCTTCACCCCATTCGCATTTTAAATTCTAGCCTTGTCTCTCTTCCCACCTTTATTTTAACCCCCCAAGCTACCTTCTCTTAGATTAAAGGGCATGTCCACCCCCAAAACTACAATTTAACCCACTACTGGCCCCACTGTGTAGTGTAATAAAATCCTTACGCTAGCACAAAACCCATTTTCTGTAGTGTAGGGCTCCCTCCCTCAACCCTAAACGCCATAGTAGTTTCACACAAAACACCCCCGATCTGTACTTACATTACCTCTTTCCCCCGTCGATCTGCACAGCCGGAAGCCTTGTCCATGATTGGCTGCCTCTCAGCCAATCACAGACGCGGCTGCCGGTCCGGCCCCCTGCTTGCAGTTTCATGCAAGCAGAGGGCCGTGACTCATGACCTTACATTAGGTGATGTAAGTAGTGATCAGGGGTGTTTTGTCTGAAACTACTATGGCATTTGGGGTTGGAGGAGGGAGCCCTACACTACAGAAATAAGTTGTAAAATAGGGTGGACATGCCCTTTAAACCCAGTAGAAAGGAGCATTCCAGCCCAGCATCTATGCGGTTAAACAAATCTTTGTGGAGGAGAGAGACATTGGTTATGAAGTGACAGGAAGCAGCTCCATCAGGTTTCATTAGTGAAGTTAAACACTGCATGAACACGTTAAGGCATGAACACTGAAATGGGTAGAGCAGTGGGATATAAGAAATTAGTCACTTAATGACATAGCTGAGTGATTTTTATATATAAAATCACTTTTCCCCCCATTTGTTCCTAGGAACTGGGCTGCTTTGAAAGGGGTATTAAACTTTAAATTTCTAAATGTATACATTTAGGGGACAAGTGTAAAAAAATTAGGTCCTCTAGTGCCTCGCTTAATGCTCAGATATAAAGGGGAAAGCAAACACAGAACAAGCTTACAGGGAGTATAAAGGCTGTAATAAGGAGTGGAAAAAAAACTAAACTAGCTAAAATAGAAAATGAAATATGAATAGCAGAATAAAGCAAGTTTAACCCCAAAAAGTTTAAATGGCATGTCCACCCCCAAAACTATAAACCCACCATACATAGGCCACTTCTCCACCTGTGTACAATAGTACTCACATTTTTGCTGTAAGCAGTTTAGTTTCTTAGGATGGCTGGATTGAAGTTGGAGAAAGCAAGCACTAGGATACAGAGAGGAGCCAAATGGTTTCCGCCTCTAACCTTTCCTCTGAGAGGTTTTCAGCATGCCTGCTGGATCATTTCTCACTGAATCAGGAAGACTCCACTCCCCCCTCCCATCTAGTGACATCATACTTTCTGAAAATGCATGAAACCTATGGAATTGTCTATTGAGTGTTTATCTGTGTGTGTCTGTGAGATAGAGATTGTATGTGTGTGTGTCTGTGAGATAGAGATTGTGTGTGTGTATGTGTGAGAGATTGTGTGTCTGCGAGATAGATTGTGTGTGTGTGAGAGATTGCATGTGTGTGTCAGAGATAGAGATTGTATTTGTGTGTGAGTCTGTAAGAGATTTTGTATGTGTGTGTCTAAGAGAGATTATGTGTGTGTGTGTCTGAGATAGAGATTGTGTGTGTGTGTGTCTGTAAGAGAGATTTTGTATGTGTGTGTGAGTCTGTAAGAGATTGTGTGTGTGTCTGAGATAGAGATTGTGTGTGTGTGTGTCTGAGATAGAGATTGTATGTGTGTGTGTTTGAGAGATTGCGTATGTGTCTGAGATAGATTGTATGTGTGTGTCTGTGAGATATGGATTGTGTGTGTCAGAGAGATTGTGTGTGTGTGAGAGAGATTGTGTGTGTGTGTGTGTGTGTGTGTGTGTGTCTGAGATAGATTGTATATGTGTGTCTGTGAGATAGATTGTGTGTGTGAGATTGTATGTGTGTGTGTGACAGAGATTGTGTGTGTGTGTGTGTGTGAGATAGAGATTGTATGTGTGTGTCTGAGATTGTATGTGTACTGTATGTCTAGTATTTAGAAGTCAGAAGACCAATTATTCTCATTAATGAAAGTGTCTAACAAAAAAATGAGTTAAGTTTTTGTAGAATGAGAATAATTGGTCTTCTGACTCTGTAATATGGACACAATTTTTTTGTCAATGGTTTTAACGCGAACCGCACAAGAATCACGCACACAATTGCGTGCGATAACGCTCGCGATTTGGTGTGTGATTCCTGTGCATTTCAGTGTGGCCTCACCCTTATGCTGCTTGTTTTATGTGTGCAATAAAGTTGGTTTTACCCGGAAGTGCTGCCTGTTTGCTGAACACCATAAATAACTCTGTGTTAGGCTGGTGTGGGGCGGGCCGCCATGACCGACGAACGAACGATCGGACGTGTCGGTAAATTCCAATCGATCGTGTGGTTCCCTATGGGACGAATTTTCCGAGACTGACGGACATTTGTCCCAGACAAAAAGTCCATGTGTACCCAGCCTTAAGTAAATCCCTAATAGGAAAAAATTTGGGGGTTCTGGTAGATAACAGACTTAGCTGTAGCAAACAATGCCAGACAGCAACGGCTAGAGCTAGCAAAATATTGTCTTGTATAAAGAGGGGAATAGATTCAAGAGAGAAAAATATTATTCTCCCTATTTACAAGGCACTGGTAAGGCCTCATTTGGAATATGCTGTGCAGTTTTAGAATCCCATATACAGAATGGACATCTTGGAAATGTTCAGAGATGGAGGGGCTTAACTATGCAGGCAGATAAGACAAGTTAGTGCTGTTGACATTGGAGAAGCAATGTTTGTGTGGGGATATGATCACTTTATACAAATATATATCAGTTTCAAAAAAAGCTGGATGAATTTCTGCAAACAAGGAATGTTGCAAGTTACTGGTATTGATACATAAAGTAGAGTTGATCCAGGGAAATTTCCGATTGCCACTTGGAGTCAGGAAGGAATTTTTTTCCCTTTCATAAATTCGGTGGGGTTTTTTTGCCAGTTAGGCAGGAAATGAGCATATTGCTTTATGGGTTTGACTGAATGGACATATGTCTTTATTCAACCTAAAATACTATACTATATTAATGGGCCATACAATAAACAGTCTGGTGCGTTGTTCACTGATAGGTCACTTCAGTGGACACATGGACATCCTTTAAGTTTGGAAGAATAGTTTCATCTTCAGGTTAGGAAAGGTTTCTTTACAGTGGAATACATATACTGTAACATCTAGGGATACTTTACGATTGCTGTTTGGGGTCAGGTTGGAATTCCCCACCGCCACCACCAACCTGCAACTAGCTTTAGAAAAGATACATTTAGGGGGCTGGGGCTTATGACACCACTTATAACACATGCTTGTTACATAGACATAGATGTCACTTGTATGGAGAGCACAGTACCCCTTTAATAGTTAGTTAATAAAAACATTGCAGAGCTGCAATTGGAGCATAATGAAGTAATCTTTATCTTAGATCAGCTCTGAATGCAATTAAATTTCTCAATAGCGTATTTAAATGTGAATGCTGGAGGCAGGGGTGTTAGAGACCAAGGCCAGAGGGTGGGGTTGTGTGCATTGGCACCATCGGCCTACAGAGTAGCTGTGATCTGATCCTGCCTATGTCTGCCTGACATCATATTTGACACTAGCACATATATTACCACCCTATGTGTGATATACACACTAACAGTGTAGCCACTAACCGTGTCTGCTGAACTGGAGGGCTAACCTATCCCTAGGGGGCAGCTTTTAAACGTTTAAAAGTTTGGCTCAAGTGCCAAACGGTCTAGAAGCACCCCTGATAGGGACACCTATTAAAAACACATGCAAATGGTTAACAGCTAACTTACTCTCTGCAACACTCTGCTTGAACACAATTTTCTTATCACATTGGCTACTCTTTTTTTTAATAATTTGCTGGCACACACTGGCAGGTGGAGACACTGGGGTCAGTTGTTGCATGCAGCTTAGCATTAAACATAAGATTAGTTAGCATCTGCACAAGGCACTTTGAGTCCAGGGCTACCAGGAAGAGGCAACAATGAAAGCAGCAGTGACCTCCCAGATTTCCAGTAAACTGAAATATTTTACAAATGAATTCTGGGACAGATCAGAGGTGACATATGGTTTTACTAATTATAGGATCTGTAGAGCTGCCTTTGCAGTGTCGGACAGGGTTACAGGGGAATCCCCCTGTGGGCCCACAACCCATTCACCCCAGAAGTGGAGAAAACCGCAAAAATGTATAAAGATGCAAAGGGACAGTAAGAAATGCATTTTAATAGACATTAGGAATAAGATAGGTATGTAAGTGGATGATAATAGTGATATCAAATGTTAAGTGGGCCCCTAAAACTCTTCCTGGTAGGCCCCTCGTCTCAGATTTCCTGGTGGGCCCTAACAGTCCAAACTGACACTATGCCTTTGTATTTTATAATTTGTATACATTTAAAGGGCATGTCCACCCTTATTATCAACTTTTTCCCTATAATAGAATACAATCCCCCAGCCCCAACCGCTATAAAAATAATTTAAGAAAGTGACCAGATGTTTACTTACCTTCCCTTTCTCCTCAGACGCCCGGCCTTCTGCTTGCGAGACACTGCAAGCAGGGGGCGAGACGGGCAGCCGCGTCTGTGATTGGCTGAGAGGCAGCCAATCACGGACGCGGCTGCCGGCTTCTCAGAATGCCGGGGGAGAGAGGGAAAGTAAGTAGAGTTCTGGGGACTTTCTTAAAATTATTTTTTTGCGGTTGGGGCTGGGGAACTTATTCTATTATATGGGCAAGGGGTTTTATGGTAGGGGGAGGGATAGCAGTTATTGGGACTTTGGGGGGGACTACAGGAGAACCTTATGGAGCTGGGATGTGAGGTAAGGATTTTACTACACTACATGGTGGGGCCATTAGTGGGGGGGATTATAGTTTTGGGGGTGGACATGCCCTTTAATACAGGAAGGCATGCATTGCGTGTTTTAGTGTGGATTCCTTGAAATACCTACAAGCCCATGATTGTCTTATTTCCCATGCAGTGTCTGTCCTTCAATTTGATAAACTAGACTCCCCCTTATTAAATGAATATATTTTTTACATACAGACAAAAATAACATTTCTAGATACAAAGTCCAGAGTTAATTTTCATTTATTCAAAAAGTGCAGCAGTGAACAGGGTCAGTTAAAGGTCACTTTCTATATCACAAACAAAAGGAAGTAACAAAAAATGTCTACAATTCACACACAAAATGGAAAACAACATACTTATAATAAAATCTTCTTTAATTAGCAAAAACTGACAAGTGCAGTCTGCCCTTTCCCAAATGGCCTTTATTAAACAAGCCTGCTAGAGAATAAAGTGATCTTTGCCCTACAAAAACATGTATATTTAACCATTTAGACACCCCAGTTTGTAAGATTAAAGACTAGTGAATCCTATATAATAAAGTGTGCGTCCTTATGTCCGTGTGTGTGTGTGTGTCACTGCAGTTCCTATGGACTCACCACTAGAGGGAGAGTTTCTGCAGTTCCTATTGACTCACCACTAGAGGGAGAGTCTCTGCAGTTCCTATTGACTCACCACTAGAGGGAGAGTCTCCTGCATTCCTATTGACTCACCACTAGAGGAGAGTCTCTCTGCAGTTTCCTAGTGACTCACCACTAAGGGAGAGTCTCTGCAGTTCCTATTGACTCACCACTAGAGGGAGAAACACACGGAGGGAGAACAGCAATTAAACAGACTGCAGGTAAGGTTGCTTGGGACAGGGGCCCCTGGATTTGGGACAGAGGGGGCCCTTGGATTTGGGACAGAGGGGGGGGCTGGATTTGGGACAGAGGGGGCCCCTGGCCTTGGACAGAGGGGGAACTCTGGCCTTGGGACACTAAGAGGGTACTCTGGGCTTGGGACATGGAGGACTATGGCCTTGGGACACTAAGGGGGCACTCTGTGCTTCTAGCACCCGTTATTGTAGCGGGCTTAATGTCTAGTACCTGTAATAATTTTCTAATAGGTTGTATAATGTACTGTAGAATGAAGTTCTAAAAAAATATCACTAGAAGATCATATTCTAAACCGTAAGAAAGTTGCACGATGTGTACGAACGAACGTTTCGGCTGATAATCGTGTAGGCACTTTATCGCCTGAAACGGACGTTTCGTTGGGGATCATTGCACGACCGACCTGGTGGATCTCCGATAAAGTGCCTACCCACGGGCCGATTATTGGCCGGAACGTTCGTACACATGTGCGATCGCGGGTCCCGACCTGTGACGCATGATGTGTACGAACTTTGTCTAGTTTATAAAATCATATAAGGCCATGTGTATGGGAATCTAAAATAATCAAAATGCAATTAAAAGGCAATTATACTTTTAAAATAAAAATATAAAATGTATTGCATAGTTCATTTCCCAGGGATGTTGGAAAGCTTAAAATCCACTCATGACACGACTGCTAGCTCACACTTGTTTCTCTATGTCCCATATATCCCTTCCCTAACATTGAGAGAAAGTTATGTAATCACAAATACAAAAAGAAAGTAACAGAAAGCTGTCGGTTATGGCAGACCTTTGACGGCTCACTGCTCATAATAGCAATAGCAGGGGAAAAGAAATACGCTTTATTACATCCCTGGGAAATTATACTTTGCTATTTAAAAATTGCATTAAAACTAAAGTTGCATTTTAAGTACCGTATGCAAAGAAATTTGATTTTAGCTAGTGAAAATAAGTTTTACTTCCACAAAATTATTCCAAAACTCCTTTTCTCTATTAAGGCAAAACATACTTAGTCAAAATGATCAGATTAACAGTAACGGCTGGTATACAGGATTTGACACATATCAATTGATCACCTGGGCCAATATTCTGGTTGATATGGTCTTAATTTAATAGTAGAATTTTTTGGTACCATGCTTTAAGTGCCAATACTGTGCTTTTATAAATAAGCCCCAGAGTTTGGTACCACAGTTCAGGAAATCAGTTTACATGTTTTTCCTAATATTGCCTTTTACTTAACTATTCATTTAATGCATTTGTAACATTAACTGTTGCTTGAAATAGTAACCTATTTTGATTATACTCTGATCCGATTTTCCAACAAGGTTTTTCTGACCTGACTGATAAAGGTTCAATCAATCCTACACTCTCTCGATCTCTTTGGGGTTTTGTGTTGCATTTAAATAACCAAAACTTTTCTTTAAAGCAAATTTACCATTCAAATTAAATATCACCTTTGTATGGTTAAATTAATGCATTTTTGTTTTTAATCCTAACTTGATTCTAAAAGATTTAAGGTGCATATTAACAGTTTCTGTATCTCTGTAATTCTCTGCAATTGGACAAAGTCCAGTTAATCTAACTGAACACCACAGATATACTATGACTTGGATATTTGAAAACCTTCATAAGCATATTTGTACTACGGTTTGCTTGGGTCACAATAGGAAAATAAAGGTATGGAGCCTGAAGTGTGCCTGGACCTTCAAAGAAAAGTCAAAGGTGGTCAATTTCAGTGCCGTATAATGCCAATAAAATAAATTTAAAGGGCATCATTTTTGGGGGGGGGGGGGGGGGAATATTAACAGGTAAATGAAGTAAATTACATCCCTATACACATTTGTTAACCCAAACAGAATACATTTTTGAATGCTCTAAAACTATGAATGACGTAATACAGTAAAAAGTGATTACCGTGCAGAAGAAGCCATCTTTTTGGTGCAAAATGTTTAATTTAAAACATATCTTTAAATATTACAAAGCGGTCGGTCAGATAGCTGGTCCTGAGGAAAAGGACACACATTCCCTCTGGACAGCCCAAAGTCTTTGGAATGTGTGACTATCATGAAAGTGGGGTTTTGGGGGGGGGTAATTTGCATTTTGGATCTTTTTTTCTTCAGTGGACATGCTCTTTAATAGAAAATGAGTAAATCTGGTCTAATGACCAGATATTGTTGTTTACCATGTTTTACTGGAATGCCTTTGTCTATTCTGATTGAATCCCATAAGAGGATGGAACAGACTTGTACATTTCTCTAAGAGAAATATGTGCAATAAATCTTATTACATCCCTCCCCTTTCCAGGACTAAAGGTGAAAGCAGAGGATTGATTTGATTTTCATTACTATTTTTTAAATGGCGTGTGATTTTTTTTTTTGTGCTCCAGTAAAAGCCACTATAAAATCATCATCCATGGCTTTTTAAAGATTGATTACATTTTTAAAAAAAATATTGCTCATTTATAACTTGGTAGAAAAAGTAGATTTTTTTTTTCATTTCCCTTTTTCCTAGAGAAGTATTTGCATTTCAGTACAAATAGAATACAAAAAGGAAAGATAAACGGTAGAAGTGTTAAGTAATTTGACCAATTAATCCTGTTCTGCAAATACATCCAAAGTGCTTAAATTCACATTACTTCACAGAGCAGCCAACCACAAATTAATTCTTGCACACAACATATGCTAACACAGGCCTGATCATTGGCGTCTCTAAAGCTGGAAGCCAGCGGACAAAGGACAAATCATTTTGCATCCTCAGAGTGATGAATTTCCAAGTGATGTGCAGGTTATTTTGATGCCTTTCTGGTTAACAAGTGAGCTTGTTCTCCTCTTTCTCTAAATATAATCTGAGGATCGAACCTGTATCTAAAAGAGATTTTTTCAGTTAGTCTTTTTTTTTCTAAGTTAGAGAATTTAACTTATTAAATATGTAACACCTTGGAAGATGGTCTTTTTCCGACAAAATATCAAATGATGCCTCTCTGATACAGTTCCCATTATTCAGCTATGCATAGATCAAGGATGTAAATAGTGTATTTCACCTGTTGCACATTGTTCTGCACATGCTCTTCCTCCCCAGGTCCACCAGAGGGTTTATAGCAAAGTAAAGTACTTTTACACAGCTCAGGAGCACATTAGAGCTATAATGGGTATCTTTTTTTTTTTTTAATTAAAAAACAGTTAAAATGAAAAGTATTGGGACAGGGATAGAGGACTGGTTATTCCTACCTCCCAATATTGTTTCTGAAAGGAAAACCAACCCAAGGAAAACGGATTCTGACAGCCTTCCTCCTGGCTTAGTCCAGGACTAACCTGGCAAATAAAAACTGTACAGCTCTAGCTCCTCAACAAAACAACATTGTGAGGTAGAATAATCAATCCTACTTCCCTGCCCCAGGTACTTTCTATTTTTAAAAAGTTAATGTTTAGGGTATAGTTCTCTTTTAATAAAGCAACAATCCAGGGATCACTGCATACTTGTGGTATTTGAATACAGAGATTTGTTCCCCTTAATTAAATTTATCTATTTATAAAGTGACCTAACTTAGTTATTTAACACTGGTTAACGTAGAGACTGTGTAAACCTTTGGACACATGGGATACAAATGCATACACACTGGTTATTTGTTGAATTCCGCTGATCACAGTTGACAATAGCCCGTTGTGTACGAAGCTTTAGAAATTGGTGGATACATCAAGTTTGAGGGTGAAAAAAAAATTAAAAGCTGAAAACAATATAGCAGACAATAAATTAAGACAGATTTGAAGGACAAATTAAAGGGTATCTCCATCCCCAACCGCCATGTAATTTTAAAAAATGAACTGTGCTAAGTCTGTTTCTGTTTTTTTCTTTTAACAAATTACATGTCGGTTGGGGGTGGGCTGGGTGTCCCTACACTACAGAAAAGAACAGAGGAGAGGGATCCGGAGGGAGGGAGGGCTCGGATGACGCACAGTCAGCCCCTACTCTTCACTATTCTGTACTTTGCACAGGCACTGCTGGAGAACCATAAGGAGCTGAGGTGTAAGGTAAGGATTTTTGAACACTACACAGTGGGGGCAGTAGTGGGTTAACTTAGTTTTCGGGGTGGACATGCCCTTTAAACAATTGCTGTAACCCTGGAAAAAGCATAAAGTAGCTTTATGGTTAACTAGAAGACATGGCTAAAAATAACAACTACTAGTCAACATATAAATGGTTTACCTTGGATCAAATACTCCTGGGGTATGACAAGAAGCACCATAGCAAGACTGCAGGATCATGAGACGATGGTTCATTTTCTCTAGGATCTCTTTGTCAATGGTTTTTGCTATGTTAGTGAGCTGGTTTGGATCTGCTGTAAGATTATACACTTCCACAAAGACCTGCAATTGAATTATGAATTTGTTTGTTGGGTAAATATGAATAGCTATCCAAATAGCTGATGTATTCTGTATTTTTGCCAGAATTAAAACAAAGTATATGTATATTCAATCCACATATCTGTACCTTGGCTAAACGAATAGAACTGTACAACAGCTTGAATGTCTACTTGTCCCAGTGAGTCTATTCATTTATCTGTTGGCCAAATAAGAGCAAAACCCATGCTAACCTATGTAATACTGGGTTAGCATTGGCTTTATGCTTAATTTGCAGGACCTACGCCATGTACATTAATGGCGCTGGGCACCTGATGCAATATTTAAAACTTGTACTATGTAGTGTTAAACTTACTGACTTCTGAATGGAGCCATTAAGCTGTTGCTCCTTACATTCCGGGTTCCCATGAAGTAAATCTCGCTAAGTGAGAGGTAAGTACTACATCTCCACCAGAATATTTTTAATCATATCTATATTCCTATATACTCAAATATGAAAAGAAAAACTTTACCCTTTTTCTTGCAATGAAAGTACACAACTTTGCATCCGGTTAAACAAATGTTAACTTGATTATGTGCCTGTTGTCTGAAGTAGTAGGCAGTAAACAATCAGGGAGATTCAATAAAAGTTCTTATTGTTAAATATGGTGATAATTTTGCCCTAACCAATCAGATGTTAGCTTTCAAATGTTAAAGGGCAACTGTGGTCTCCAAACAAGTTAGGGTTGAATGAAAGCCTGCAGTATTTCCTTTATAATGAGCCGACAATCACATCTCTGGCTTCACCCTGTGAGAAATGATGTTGAGGTGAATGTTCAAACTTCCTGCTTCCAGTAGGTTGAGTGATATCACATTATCTCTGCTAGCCCCTCTGCCCAGGGGGAGAGGCATGCTCAGTTAAGACTGGGGAAATCAGGAAGTACTTGGAGAAAAAAAATTGACAGTTGAGAAAGGGAGCCTATTAATGTAGACAGAGGCTGGTCACATGACTACCATCTGGTCACATGGCTGAAAACAGGAAGTGTTCAAGCAGGAAGTAATATTGCTGAACCTTTCCAGCAATAACTTCTCATGACTTTAATCTAGAGATGTGATTTCGGTTTTATTTTGAAGGTGTGATGGAAGGATTTTTATATAATTCTTAATAGTTTGGAAGTATTTGAGACCACAGTTACCCTTTAAATAAGATCTGATTGGTTGGGGCAAAATTAGCACCATTTTTAACTTTAAGAACTTTTATTGAATCTCCCTGATTCAGACTGCACAATATCTTATAGTGGAAGTATGTAAGGATTTTGCATCAAATGCTAATAAGGACAAAGAAAATGCTAAAATCTCATATTGTTTTCTATATTATTTAATGTGTCACCATATAGAAAACTGCACATTCCTTACCTCTAGATCATCAAACTCACAATACTGCAAGTCATGGGCTGCTGCAATAGTCCTCACACAGGCATATGTGTTATTGATCGCATCCTCGCACACACAGTCCGGGAAACATTGCTAGGAAACAAAAAATGTTCACCTGCAACACCCATTAATAGCAAACAAATAGAAAAAAACTATAGTTAATGTGATTCTCCATGTAATGGGGAGCTGGGTTTAGCTTTAAATAATATAAATGTGGTGGTCAAATATATAAAATTTAAAAAAAAATCACTGTAGAGAAGCTTAAAGGAAAAGTTCACTCGAAAAGTGAACTATTCTTTTAATGTATTGATTAAAGCTTGGGAGGATAAGGAGCTATGCCTTATTAATACAAAGTAAACTATTCCTTTAACACATGACTAGTTAATATTAAATAATACTAAATTAGATTGAGTAGCCTTAAATTGACAAAGGTTAAAGTTCTGATGCTGTAGCTAACAAGCATGTGAAATCTAAAGAGTAGAAAATGACCCATAGAGGAGACACTACAGTCTTACTTACTGTTCTTTTATTGTGAAAAACTGCTCCATATAACTATAGGCTCAAACTGAAACTGATATATTCCATTTGGCAAATCGAACATAAACCCTACTCTAATCTGAAATTTACATATAAAGGGGACTTGTTGATGTTCTTATGTTCAAGGTTATAATCCCTTCACTGGCAACACAGTGTGAATAGAGAATGAAGTTTTTTGTACCGATTATACAAAAATGTGGAATGAAAATTAACCTGAAACTGGCTAATTCTCAATATACTTACAGAAACACCAGGGCCCATTGCTGGGCAGGCTGGATCAGATTTGTTGAGTCCTTCCCCTTGGTACTCAATCAAAATATCTGTTCGCCAATTTACGTTACTATTATTTTTCTGCAAGTCAACAGAAAATATCAAATTAAGCTACAGATAATCATATGGGAATTTACATATTTGCATTTTGTTTGACCTTATTCAATACTAAAATGTAGAATAAAATGTACCTGATTTTTAGGCAAGGTGCTAATGGGTCAATATTCTGCCCTTATCAGCTGTCTGGTGCCACAACCGACCGATATTTTTTAAGATTTTTGGCAAAATAGATTATATGTAATTAATACAAAATTTTTGGCTAATGCTGTATATATCTAGCCTTATTTGCTTTTCAACGTGAATTACTAAAAATCTGTCATGGATCAGTGTGTAAAAGGTTATACACTGCAAAAGGTTATTGCAATCGTAAACCGACTTATACTTTGATTAACAGATATACAATGTTATAATTGTACTTAGATGTTCCATAAATATTGTTCAACATTCAATTCATTTGGTGATTTATGTCTGTCTTCAATTGTGAGGTTAAATTACTTTTAATCAGAACTTCCGAAAATACTACAATCATTTAATCAATCATCTTTAAAAAACGACTTTCCCGAATGTAATTGTGATCGATATTACGATTTAATGTCAGCATAATAAAATTGGGAAAATATAAAATTTTTGAACAATCAATGGAAAAGTCTACTCACATGTTGGATTGATCGTAATTACGGCACAGTGTATGGGCACCATAATGCTTTCCATACACTAGTAAACTTAACTTTTGATCATATTTGATCATAAAATAAATAGGCCAGGACAAGGAATGTCGCAGGAATGTTGGGAGGTTAAACCGCTTGTTTTTTTTTAACATACTGGATCGATTTGATGATGAAATATATAATAAGTTTATGGACAGAATAACACTAGCCAGAGCTGATTTACCCAAAAGGCAAAACCACAAGGTACACAAGGCTGAATTAAGATATATGTTCAATCTTTTTCTTTACATATGTTAGTAATCAACAACTGATCCAGAAGAAAGCAAAAAAAATACCATATCCAGTTTGCTTCTGAAGGTAAAACTGACAATGGTTGTATCGCCTTACAAACATTACAAATGACATAACATACAATTGGCATCTAGTGGTTGCACTTGCCATTAATGGAAGGAATGACATCCCATCCATTTGGGTCTTGTTCAGGTCATAACCAGCAATATCCAGAATAGTTGGTCCTAGATCAATATTTGCAACCAATGACTAAGATAAAAACAAACACACACACACGTTACAATATATTTAGAAACAAAGAAACTAAAGCACATTTAAAAAAATAACTTACCTAATAAGGTAACTGAAATCTTGGAAAGAAAATTTCACACATTTGAAGGGCATTTCCACTCCTAGAATAAAATCTAATCTATAATTACCTTTCCCACCACCCCTAACCCCTAGATCATTATGTTTTCTCACCTCCCTACAGTCCCTGAAGGCTTTAATACTTACATTTCCCATCTGCACTTCTCCGTCCAGTCCTCAGGCCACTTTTTAAGAGGAGATGCAGCTGAATGCATTGGCAGTCAGTCCAAGACCGAGTTCTGCAATCCAGAAGAAGTTTCTCCAGCGGGGAAAGGTAAGTATTCTGGGCATGGCCATACACTGAGAAAACATAACTGCTACTGTTCTGCAAACTGCCTGTCCTAATAATTGTTTGGCATTTTTATCACAAAGTGAATGGGACAGGACTGGAAAAAACCATAAGTCTTTTAAAAGGCTAGTCACAAAACAAAAATCTGTCCACCTGTTACACTGTTTATGTTAAAGGATAAGTACACTCAAATCAAGTCAATTGTATTTGGAAGCTGCAGCTTCAAGTAAACTTTTCCTTTTTTTTTTCAGAGAAAGCGATGCCCGTTGCACGCGACGTCACGGCACGTGCATGAACGCAAATGAGCAGGCTTACAGGCACGGTGCAATGACTTCACATGCGCGTTCGTGCACGAGCTGACGTCACACGCACAGGTGTGGCGGGGCGCAACGGCATCGCTTTCACTGACACGCAGAAGCAGGAAATCTCGGGGGGGCGGAGCAAAGACTCAGCAAGCATAATCCAAGATGTCAGGAACTTCAGCTCTTTACAGGTAGGCTCAGGAGGGCCAAAGGAAAGGGGGAAAAAAGGAAAAGTTTACTTAAAGCTGCAGCTTCCAAATACAATTCAGTTGGTTTTAGAGAGTACTTATCCTTTAAGCTATTATGGCACAGATTTTGAACACTTGTCCTTCCTTTCATGCTGCCTCTGCGCCTTCTCTTGTTTATATATATCTTGTACAACTAAGTGCAGAGGAGGAAACAATATTATTGTGATATAATTATTTGTGGAAAAAAAAAAACTCTCCCGGTCTGTACTTACACTGCCTCTTTCCTGCGACGTTCACACACAGCTCTCTGCTTGCATGAAACTGCAAGCAGGGGGCCAGACCGGCAGTTGAGAGGCAGCCAATCACGGATGCAGCTTCCGGCAGTGTAGAACGCTGGGGTAAACAGGCAAAGTAAGTACAGTTCAGCTTGTTTTTTTTTTTTTTTTACAAGATAATATAGTGGTTGGGGGTGGGAGACGGAGCCCTACACTACAGAAAAGGGGATTTACACTAGGGGAACTGGAAAGCTAACAGAGATCGGGAGGGCTGCACTGAGCAAGCCAGAAAAGTTTTCCCTGCAGACAGGCTCCTGGTGTTCACTTTCTAGGACTTTGGGCAGACATTACAGGAGAACCATTTAGAGCAGAGAGGTAAGGTTCTTTAAGGGCTAGGCCACACTGATAAGCTTTCTCACATGCTAACGGTCGTGCTTGTGATGTTAGTACATGAGAATCTCAGCGCAGTGCATGTTAATGTGGGTGGCCACACTGCATGCCCTGCAATTAGTTCTCGGAGTGCATGCGGTCACCATTTTTCTGCGTATCACATGTGCTGCCTTAACAGATTGCTGAGTGGATTACAGCACAAATTGATGGTAACATGCATGAAATGTGCACCAATGTGATGTCCAGCACAGTGTGGCCTCAGCCTCAAAAATGATTTCTTTAATCAAAAGTTAAAGGGTAAGTACGACATCCTTAGCCCTCTCTAAAACTGTGGAGTGGATGGAATGTATTTTACATATAAATCTTAATCCGACTCTAATAAATGAACATTTATTATAGTTAGCACAGACCAGTGAAAGACAAGTACTTCACAAAAAAAAATGTAAAACCAGCCTTTATCAAGATAACAGAGAAAATCCCATCTTAATAATTAGGACCTGGGAGGAACCAGCACCAGAATAAAATCAAAGCAGATTGCTAGGCCTGTTTCAGAAACAAAGCCTGCACATTGTTTCTTAGGTCAATGTTTGACTTCACAGGGAGGGGAAAACTTTTATGTTATCTATTTCAGGCTCTCTCGTCCTTGGGAGAAGGCCATACCTAAAGCTAGGTACACACAGGAACGATAATAGGCCTATCCTATCATGGGATAAGCCAATGATCAGTCATGTCTGGTGAGAAATTGCCTGATCCACAGCCAATGAACTGCCACCATTGGCCTCAGGACTGGTTGATTCTGATTGATGGTTTCTTTTGGCTCCCTATACGTTGGAGTATAGGGGAGCAGACAGTGAGTCATCAACAGAGGATCATCTATGAAGCCCGATCGAATGCCCAAACATTAGACCATACTTGTCTGAAACAGCCATTCGCTACACCATTGTGTGTTGCAGGTCGGCCCAGCAACTACACATGTAAACAAGCTTTAGGTGATATCGATTAAGAATATGCAAGCAAAATCTAGTTCTCTACTATTGTCCAGGTTGAATAAACATGCATGTTGATCAGTTTCAACCCTTTTAATCTACCTACAATTCCTAGAAAAAGCCTTGTTCTCTAAATCCCCCATACAGCGATGACCATTTACCTTACTGATCTGATTATGCTGGATCCCAGGTCCTCGAACAAGCAGTGGAACTTTAAGATCAAACTCATAAAGCTGACGTTTATCTATCGGCAGAGAGAACTGGCCTGCAACACAAGAAAAACAAATTTTTAATTGTTCACACTAACATTTTAAAGCCTTTACTGTGTATTTGTATTATATATATCAGGGATGTCCAACCTGTGAACCTCCAGATGTTTGAAAACTACAACTACCAGCATTCCTTGGCTTCATGAATGCTGGGAGTTGTAGTTTTTAAACATTAGGTTGGACATCCCTATATATACTGTATGCACACGTGAAATGATCTACAATAAACTACTATTAAAAAATATTTCTACATCTACCTTCTGTAATACTCTCCTTAGACGTGGAGAAGGCTTTCGACAGAATCGACTGGGAATATATGAAAGCTATGCTAAGACACTCTGGCATTATGGGTCCAGACGACGCCCTTTTCACGCTAACTCACCCTCTAACCGCGCTCCCACATCTGGTCTCCCAACTTTCTAACTTAAGCTCACTCTCAGGCTTCAAAATCAATAACACTAAATCAACTATCTCCCCATTAACCTCCCACCCACTACAACGGAACTACTAAAACTCAACTTTAATTATACATGGATCCCCTCCTACTTTACATACCTTGGAATCAAAATCTGCACTGACCCTATCGCCCTCTATACCAACAACTACTCCCCCTTAATCCGAACACGTTTATCACAAATGAAAACATGGACCAAACACAACCTCACACTCTTCGGCAGAGTCAACAGTGTTAAAATGATAATTTTACCAAGACTATTATACTTATGCCGCTCCCTCCCTATTGCACTCGGACCTAAAATCTTTACAATCGCAACTTTCCAGGTTCATATGGAACAACAAACACCCTAGAATAAGCAGGAAGATACTACAACTCCCGAGAGAAATGGGAGGAGCAGTTCTGCCTAGCTTACACCACCCTACAATGGGGCCAATTACAGGACCCACCCAGATGGGTAGAATTGGAACAAAACCTGGTACTAAACACTCCGCTAAAAAACCTATTATGGCTTTCCTCAGCCACTCTGGCAATAAAAAGAGGTGGAGCTAACCCATATATATACACCACTCCATTAAAACTTGGTACGACACACGTAGGTCATATAAAATATGTAATACACCCTCTTTGTTGACGTCCATCTTTAACAACCCAGAATTCCCCCCCCGGCCAAAACCCAAAGGGCTGGTCCGCCTGGACAGACAGACACATTGACAGGGTAGGCCAACTAATAACAGGTGGACAGCCATTACCCTGGGACATGGTTATGGACCGATTCAAAATTCCGCCTTCAGAATTTTACTATCAAATACCATCAAATCACGCACTTTATACAAAGCACCTTTGGAACCATAATATACTGGAACCAACTAAATTTGAAGCTCTGGCCAACCTACCCAACTGCACCCCTAGACTATCTTACAAATTATTACACAACTGAACAACTCCAGACACTCACTCAAACTAAAATTCATGAGCAAATGGGAGAACTGTCTGGGCTCCAAACTAGAGGACATTGCAAATAAAGAATTTCAAAATACTCCACCACTGGTACATGTCCCCTCATAGAATCTCTCAAATTTACCCAAAACCTCTTTGCTACAGAGGTTGTTAAATTACGGCCGACCTGCTGCACTGTTGGTGGACCTGCGAAGAGACCAAAAAGCTGTGGACGGCATGTGAGAACTTAATTCACAAAACACTTCATACCACACTAAGTTTAGACCCTTGGACAGCCCTATTAGATAGCCCTATTCGATAGAAACATCCCCCAGTTATCTACACCTAGCAATAATCTTATACACAACTTTTGTGCTGCTACTTGCAGCCTCCCCGCAGCCACATGGAAACAACCCTCCCCCACAGAGACCCAGTTAATCTCGAAAATATGGTGGATATGCAAATCTAATTAAAGGCTCAACCCGCAAATATGATGAGACTTGGTCCCCTTGGCTTTACACTATGACCGATGCCTGTGGGCACAGAATAACAGCGAGCATCTCCAATGACTGAAGAATACACAACACCGCTCCAGTGATTCTACTGGAGCGGTGCGGGGTGTTTTCGGTGAACCGAATTCCACTTGGAAAGTCAGAACGATATCTGGGTTTCAACTTCTGGTAGTCCTCCCTTGCGCTGTGAATTGGGCTGAGAAGTATGGAGAGTGCTGCAAAAGGTCCCTTTTCAACTGTGTTACAGATTCTTTATAAAATACCAGGTCTGGCAGGACTGAGCTCCCTCCTCTCAATGTTGTGTTTAAAACACAAAGATAGAGATAAGAAATATAAAAGAAATATATCTGGGTTTCCTCTACTTTTCTATATATCCAATACCAAATTGGATAAGTTTAAAAAAAAAAATAATCTCTCATTAGCTACACACTGTACTAAAGATGGTGAAACCACAGAAACTGACCAAGTGCACAGGTTTATACACATGGTGCTCAACTGCTATGATCAGCTAGAATATCTGAACCAATCCATTTTAGGCTAAATCTAAACACAAATATTAGCCATGTGAATTAATTGGAGGCAATTGCAAAGAATACACATTGGGCTGATTGTGATAAAATATCGGGCACACAACTTTGACAGCCCACCAATCCATCTGTTTGCCAGAAGTGTCAGGCTGGAGTTGCATTGGGCTCACCTTCCTAAGGCATTAATACAATAAGAATCAAACTGGAGCCCATGCACAAAATGTCCAACACCTCCAATGGGAGCTTTATATCATTATTGAAATAGCCCCAAGCAGTTAGCACCTCAGCCATAAAAAGAAATAATCTGGAAGCTCATTTACCAGGCTGTTCACAAAACCAAGAGCTCTATATCAGATGCAAATACTTAATGTTAAATCTTACCACCACCACCCCCCTTCCTCTCACATACACACAAAAAATAAAAACAACAATCCAGTTAACTATTTAACTAACAAACGGTTGTATACCCTGACCAAAAATCCACCCATTTCAACATTTGATAATGACCAACTTTTGGTAGAAAGGGTAATGGTCATGCATGGACAACAAAGAAAACAACAGTGATTTCATCGGTGAAATCTTCACCGATCGTTATATATGTCTGCTTAACTGCAGTTGTCTGTGATTAAAACCAGCCATGGTTCTGGTTCCCATAATAACCAGCTTTTCGCAAAATAACGATCGGCAATGATTGTTATTTAATGAAAACACCATTAGTATTTAAACTACACCGGCATTAGCATAAAATAATTATTATTTTGCAACACAGATTGTTTATAAATTTTACCACATGTTCCGCATTCCACTAGTCCAACACCCATACTTTGGCTTTTTGTATTCCTCCAACTTGCTAAATAAACCAGATCCTGCTGACATTAGAAGCTTTCACCCAAGGAATACAATGGATAATCCAAAATACATACTCATAGGTTACGAAAGATAAGGTAGAGTTGCAGAACATGTTCTATGCTAAATAAGAATTGGAAATACAATACACTGACCCTTCAATTTTTATTTCTGTCATCTAACTAGTATAGGATTTATGCTGTTAAATCCCTACTCACTAAACAAGTGTTAATTCCAGTCCTTCCTGAAGTTTTTGACAAAAGTCATAGGTAAAAACAAGTTTTTTTTCCTCTCTGTATTGTCATGTTTAGTCAGATAAGCCTGTGGCCAGATAAAACATGAAGCTGGTTAAATTAGCTGTCAATTTAAAAGTCACTGTAAAAATTGGCATTACTGAAATGTCAGCAATGTCAGCAGCCCCTTATGAGAAGAGTATGGATCTTAAAAACAAAGAGGAATTTAAATAGGATTTTAGTTCATACCTGTGTGATATCCATTATCCGATGTAAAAAAGATAAAGGTATTATCAAGTTCACCATGTGCTTCCAGTTGCTTCAAAAGTTTCTCTATCAAATCATCAACAGACAGGAGAGTTTGCCATCTAAACAACATAAAAAAAACCCAGGATAAATACTGTCCAAACGTATTCCACCTTTTATTTAACAAAAACCTGCAGGGTGCGCAGACAAAATTGTATCCACTGTATTTATCCATTAAAAAATATAGGCCCTGTACACATGAAAGACATTCTCAGCCGGACCACTCTAGCGTTGATAATTGATCTGGCAGGACAGATCACAAACAATGCTGACCGGAGCTGCTACACATGTAAGATTGTTGGCCGAAGCAGTTGGTCTTCAGCTGAAAATTCTTGTGTGTGGTCAAAGACTAAAGCTAGGTACGCACAGTACCGATAAAGACCCAATGTTTCGGGGAAGTCTGGCTGGTATATATCAATCTGAGGGGGGTGAAATTGCCCTTTGACTAACTGTAGTAATGTAGACAACATTCGGGGGGCAGGGGAAATATAATATTTAGCACTGATAATTCACTTTTAACTTTTTCTTTCTGTGTCTACAAAAAAATCATCAACATTTAATTTTATTTTTTAAAGCTCTACTGAAATAGTAGAGTTTTCATCAATCACTATTTGTATGGGAAATGTTAGTAGCAATGTTTACAGCCCTGTATGATTTCTGTTTTTAGAAAGCTTTAATATGTGAATAAATGCTGTAATATAAAAACATATCAGACTGTCAGGAATTGTTGTATACATATACATTAAGTACAGTATGCATTGGATAGTTACCATGTACCTATATAAATAAGGAATGGAGACTATTGGGTAATTTCTACATACCTATGCACTAAGCATTTCAGGCTAATGAAAAGTAAACTTTGTATTTCATAGTTTAAAAAATGAGGCTGTGGCTACTTAAATCAGGCAAATCTAAAATGATAACATAATTTCTAAAGTAAGTGTCTCTGTAATGATTCATATGAAGCAGAGAGCTAACACCATACCCTGCTAGCTTATGTATGGACCCCTCACATATTGTGCTTAACACCTATGGAATGTGGCCGTCTACTTTATATCTTCTTTAAAAGCAAGTAGCACTCATATCCATTAGTCAATCATTATTTTTATACAGCTGTTCTCAAAGTTCCCCCTTGATGAAGATGCTCTGTGCGGAGTTAAAATAAAAATTGTTTCAAATAAACAGTGTGCCCAGATGGCTTAGCAAAGTGAGTTTTTATACATCTGTAATGTAAAAGAAATAGGGCTGAAAGTTATGCTCTTACCTTTTCCTAAAAGCATTGTCCAAAAACTGAATTGAAGAATTAGACATTGGTGATTTTGCTTGTCTTATTAACCAGTGCTTGTCCTACAAAAAAGGCAAAGGGAAAACTGGTGTGTATTACAATTGTACCTAACCCCATTCCAGTGAAATATAAACAGGGTTATTCAATAAAAGTTCTTATCGTTAAAAATGGTGTTAATTTTGCCCCAACCAATCAGATGTTAGCTTTTAAATGTTAAATAAGATCTGATTGGTTGGGGCAAAATTAGCACCATTTTAAACAATAAGAACTTTTATTGAATCTCCCTGAAAGTCACCTCAGACTCCTTTGACCTGTGTCTTTCTGTATTTTTAAGTTTGTGGAACTCATATATGACTTTGAATGTTCTCATGTTTCCCTTATGTATTATTACACAAAGTACCTTTCCATGAACATTGAAGTTGCCCCCCCTTGGTGCTGTGACATTGGGGAAGGTCTTCTCATACTGAGGAGCAGCAATCCATGGAGAATGAGGGGCAGGTGTGCTGATCATCATGAAAAAAGGCTGATAATTGGATTTGTAGTTCAGGAAATCCAGTGAAACATTGGCCTGTAGATTAAAAAAGGATCATTATAAATTCTGTTCTAAGAATTTTTATCTTTTGGCCCTTACTGAAACCTGGCTCTCCCAACACGACTCTGCTATTGAGGCCTCCGTTACTACAGGAGGTCTCCGCCTCTCCCATACACCTCGATCCTCGGGTTGTGGTAGAGGTGTTGGCCACCTTCTTTCCCCTACCTGTTTTAATATCATTATCCCCCCACCGGCCTTCTCGTTTACATCCTTTGAGGTTCACACTGTACAAATTTCCTTCCCCTTTGTTGCTACGTGTAGCTGTGGTATACAGGCCCCCATCCACGACTCCCCCAGCTACATTCCTTTCAGAATTTGAGACCTGGCTTACCTTTTCCCCCTCTACTGACGGTCCTATTCTAATCCTGGGTGACATCAATTGTAACATTGACAACTCTGCTCTATTCTGGCCCTCTCATTTCCTTCACTTAACATCCTCTTTTGATCTTCATCAGTGGACAACTACCGGTACGCATAAGAATGGCCACTACTTGGATCTTGTCTTCACTAAAAACCTCTATCTCATCTTTTGAAAGTAACCCCTACCTGCTTTCATATCACCATCTTATTACTTTTCTTGCTCAACATTCTCCTGTTTCTCTTGACCCTCCTTGTTCTGTGTATGTATGTAATACCCAGGCCATAGATCTTCTGGTGCTGGTTTCTTCTCTCTCCTCTAGTCTCTCTACCCTTATGTGCAACTCTGACCCTGACTTGCTTCTTAAATCCTACAACTGTGTCCTGACTAATGCTATTTATTCCCTTGCAACCCCACAATCGATGTCTCCCAAATCCTCGCCCCTGGCTCAGTCCCACAACCCGTTTTATTTGTAGATGCACACGTGCTGCAGAGCAGATGTGGAAAAAGTCTCGTACCCAGGCTGACTTTCTCCATTACAAGTTTATGCTACAATGCCTCAACACCGCACTTTTGGGAGCTAAACAAAAATACTATAAGACGCTTATAAATAATAACAAATCAAACCCACGCCGCCTGTTCTCCATCTTTAACTCCCTTCTCCGTCCCTCCCGACTTTGCCGACTACTTCATAAATAAAATAGAGTCCATCCGTACAAAGATTTCTAACCCTCACCATAGCTCTCAGATTCTTTTACCTACACCCCCTTGCTCTTGAATCTTTTAGTCCTGTGACCCAGTCAGAGGTCTCATCTCTGCTTCGGTCATGTCCACTCACTACATGTCCCCTCGATCCCATGCCCTCTTTACTACTGAAGCACTGTAATCAGACAGTCACCCCTGTACTGACCCACATATTCAACATTCCTTGTCATCTGGTATTTTCCCTTCCCCCTTTAAACACGCCCACGAAAAACCCATAATCAAAAAAGCCTCCCTTGACCCTTATTGTCTTGCTAACTACTTCTCTTCTCTCTTCTACCAATAGCCTCCAAGCTACTGGAACGTCTTGTCTTTTCCCGTATCGCTAATTATCTTCATTTTCAGAACTTACTGGACCCCTTGCAATCAGGGTTTTGTCCTGGGCACTCCACGGAGACAGCCCGTGCAAAGTTGTGAATGACCTTCAGGCTGCCAAAGCCAAAGGTCACTTTTCTATTCTCATCCTTCTCGACCTCTCCTCTGCTTTCGGCAAAGTTGATCCTTTCCTCCGAATGCAAATTCTGCTCTCCTTGGGCATCCGGAATGAAGCGGCATCCTGGCTACGACCCTACCTCTCGAACAGAACCTACTCTATGTCATATGATAATAAAACATCCTCTCCGATTCCTCTTAATGTTGGGGTTCCGCAAGGCTCTGTTCTTGGACCCCTGCTGTTCTCCCATTATACCATTTCCCTGGGAAAAGCCACCAGCTCATTTGGTTTTAACTACCATCTGTATGCCGATGATACGCAAATATATCTTTCCACCCCTACGCTTATTCCTGACACCCAATCACGCATCTCCGACTGTCTCCTCATGGATGGCGCACCGATGCCTCAAACTAAACCTGAAGATCCGTAGATTCCTTTCTTTTCCAACTACTGCTATCCTTATCCATGCTCTCATCCTATCACTTCTGGATTATTGTAACCTTCTGCTTTCTGGTCTTCCTGCTTCCTATCTTTCTCCTCTTCAGTCCATACTTAACTCTTCCGCACGCACTGTTCCGCTCTCTAACAATCGCGATATTAAATCTCCTCTCTGCCGCACATCTACCTGGCTCCCCATTTAACAACGCATTATCAACAAAATCCTTCTTTTAACAGTTAAATCTCTTCACTCTTCTGCTCCTTCTTATATTTCTTTTCTTGTGTCCCCGTATGTCCCTGCCTGTACCCTGCGCTCATCACAGAACCATCTCTTATATAGACCCCCCACTCACACTGCCTCCTCTCTACGTCAGGAAACCTCAATAAACAAGTTTAAATCTAATCTAGGACTGTTGATACTGCACCAGTTATTACTATAGCACTTCCACCCTTTCCTATTTATCTGTATGTTACCCACCTAAGTAGATTGTAAGTTCATACTTTTTTATATATTTATGTTTGTATTTATTTACTGTCCCCATTGTATGACTTTTTGTATTCTATATTGTACAGCACTGCGTCCCCTAGTTGCGCTATATAAATAAAACATATACATACATACATTATACTTGATTGATCAAATTCATGTACCAATATACTCGAGTGTAAGCCCATCCGAGTATAAGCCAAGGTTCTTATTATTACTTGAAAAACTAGTAAAACTGATTGACTCAAGTATAAGCCAAGGGTTGACTTTCTCCTATAGATAACCTCATAACATCCCCATAGAAAGTCCCGTACACGGCCCCATAGAAAGTCCCGTACACGGCCCCATAGAAAGCCCATGCTTTTAAATAAACAAAGTACAATATGGTCCCCACCTCAAATTTTAATATGCAAAACCTCATAATGCGATTAGCAGCTCTGTGTAAGTCAGCTACCATGCATGCTTTGCCAGTGATGAACTTACCAAAGTGCCCAGTTTACCTGAAAAGGAAAAAAATCTTTGCCTACAGATATGTAGAAATCTGTTTCTAAGGGATGTTGGAGTGAACAAATATCCGAAAGACTTAGTCTACAGTCGTGTGTGTACAGTTTTTCTTTTTAATGCTACAATAAATGCTTACAGAATCTTCTTTAAAACAATATCCTGTCCCTTCTTTTTTATGTCTCCATAGTCCACCCCCATCAGTGTGATATTAATGGAGCCAAACGTGTAATCTACACACATTAGTGGAAAAGCCCCTAAAAAATAATTTTTTTGAGGCAAGGAAACACTACATTTTACAAGCAGTCCAATAAGCAGGGTGCACCAAATTGTCCCATGTATATCTGGAGCTCTCTTAATATAGGCTCACTGCCTGAGCCCTCCATAGGCAGTAATGTAGCCCCGACATATGCCAATTTATACATGGCATTCCTGGAGGATCAATTTATATATAACAATGTCTTGTTTCAGAAACACTACTTATTGTATTTACAATATAGATGATCTTTTATTGTTGTGGAAAGACACAAATGATACACTAATGGATTTTATCAATTATATGAACGAAACAATCAGTTTTTCTTATAAGGTTGACGATTAATTGTATGATTAATTATTTGGCTACAGATAGCTACAGATATGTATACAAAGGATACAGATAGAAACAATATACTGCACTATCAAAGTTACCATCCTGTACATTTGAAAGAATCCATACCATACACACAATTTATGAGGGTGAGGAGAGGTTAAGGGAGTCTGAAATTTAAAAAGAGAGGGTATCCACCAGAATTACTACAAAAAAATATGAACAAATTAAGAGATTCCAAGGGAAGAACTCTTAAAATTAAGACAAAAGAAACAACATGACAAAAGTATAACATTTGTAAGTACATACAATACATAAAGTGATAATGTTTAAAGAATTATACGCAAACACTGGCATTTATTACAAACGTGTCATCCTGATACAGAGTAATCCAAGATACCACCTAGGAGAGCGTATAAGAGACCATCAAATATAAGAGACAGACTGATTAAATCAGATATAGGACAAAAGCAAGAAGAACAATTCATTTTGGACTTTAAGGTTGTATTTAATTAAAAAAAATGAAAGAAATAGCATAAACGTTGACAACTTAAGGCACAAGAAATATGAATGCTCAAGTCATATGACAAAAGGATGCACCACAAACATGCCTAAAGAAAAACTTTACTCACCAATACATCAGTCAGGTAATCTAAGCTATAATTGTCTCCATGGTTTCGTGCTTTTCCATTTTCGGAGAGTGTGTAATTATAATACTTTGAGTTTTTCTCCTAGAAAATAAATATAAACTAATAAGATGAGTAGTTAAACTACGACTCATTAGTTATGTCAAAATATGGGCACTGAAAGGTGCAACCAATCTTGGATTACTTGCAGTTATGAATCTCCCACTCCCTTAGAATTAGACCCTTCAGAGAGTTATCTGTAAAAAGCTAATTTACAGATATGAACCACAGATATTAACCAGAGCATTTAGACAGCATTAGTAAAAATGATGACAGCTTAAAGGCTGCTGGAATGAGATTAAAATGTTTATGGTTTGCTATTTTATCACAATAAATCCGAGTCTATTTTATGCATAATAAACCAAATGATACAAAGAATGAGTCTGTAATAGTATTCCATCTGCTCAGCAGTGTGTACAGAAGGGACAGACAGTAGCATAACTTTGCCAAAAGATAAAAACTTGAACATGACAACAGCAATTCAGTGCCCTGTCTTCTTTTTTTTCAAAGTTTATTTTTCTGGAAACTTATTCATAAACAGCACTAAATAATGCAGCACTAAAAGATTATCAGGAAAGAAAGGTAGAATCCCATACCAAACAACACAGATGTGAATGGTTCCCCAACTCAACTGTATCATTAAGTAAGTACCTAATTGAGGAACCCCAGCACATACAGTTTACATATTCTAAATGAATCCTTGATTTTTCTGTATTAAAGCCAGGAGGAAGACTGTCAGAAGCAGTTTTCTTTGTGTCTCCAATTTTTTGTTTTAAGGGTGGATATGCCCTTTAATGCGGAGCAAAAGGGAAATGGCTTTCAAACCTGTTAGGCAGGGAGTATTAAAAAGGGATATGTGTGGACTGCACTTACCAGTGCAAACCAGTAATTCCAGCCAGGAGGAACATGGTCTACTCCACCACTATCTTCTGATCCATACTTAAGAGAAACAGAAAAAAGGACATATTCTAATAATTATAAATATACCACACATAAATGTTGCTTCTTTTTGCATAATTAAAAAAAGAAACACCTTTAGATGGTGACCTCAGAGGTCACTGAAAAACAATAGTCACATGGGGCACATTAAAGGAACAGATAATTGCAAAAGTAAACTATTACTTTAATGTATTAATTGAAGACCGGGAGGTTTCAAGCTATTTCTTACTTTCCGCTCTTTAATCAATGCATATGGAGCCAGGAAAAAAGAAAGAACACACCTACCTTTCGCGCAATCCTCCACAGCAGCACTGAAATTACCAACCACTTCTTGGTTCTGTTTAACTATGGTGAGCATTACTGAGAATGGCGCTATAATTAATTAGAAACAGGAAGTGGTCGAGACCGGTCAGTGCTGCTGTGGTGGATCACGTGAATGGTAAGTTTGTTCTATCTTCGTTCCTGGTGCCACAGGCATTGATTGAAGAACGGAAGGGAAGGCATAGCTCCTTAACCTCCCGGTCTTCAATTAATACATTAAAGGATATGCACATTGAAAAAGTAATCCAATGTCATTAGATAGCTGGGGCTGTATTCTGAACATGTGTTGCTTTTTTTTTTTTTTTGGCCTATTCCCTTCCCAACCCCTACCTCCAGTGTTAGTTTCTGCCGGGCTTCCTCCTACGTGGTATGGTTGCTCCTAGGACCGCCCCCACGAGATGTGGCTTGCCATTCCAAACAGGTAGGTTCGAGGATGCAGATGCCGCTTGTTGCACGTGTTCGCTCGACTCGTGGGTCCGGTGACGTCACAGCGCATGGGACTGTATCCGCACGCATGATGATGACGTCACTGCAAAGATGTCAACATCATGCACGTTGATACAGCCCTGACCGCATGTGCGGTGACGTCACCGGATGCGCGAGTCGCGCTCGCACTGATGTCACAGAGCATGCGGCAAGCCACATCTCGTGGGGGCGGTCCTAGGAGCAACCTTACCATGGAGGAGGAAGCCAGGCAGAAACTAACACTGAAGGTAGGGGGTGGGAAAGGAATAGGCCAAAAGAAAAGCAACACGTTCAGAATACAGACCCAGCTATCTAATAAGATTAGGTTACTTTTCAGTGTACATATCCTTTAAAGCAATAGTTCACTTTTGCAGTAAACTATTCCTTTTAAAGTGGTACCATTCTGGGGCACAGTGAGATAACTCCCTTTTGAAATGGCTTCTGCTGTGCGGAGCTTTTAAGGATTCTATCCTTTAAAAACCATCACTATTAGTACTCGAATACATAAGTTTACCCTTTTTATAATAAGGAATGGAGACTTCTGAGTAATTTTCATGTTACTATGGTAGCCCTTAAGGAAATGCTACAAAGGCTTTATCAGCATGCCATGAGCTAAATGCTCATGAGCCATTTGCAATGTTAGAGGGGAGCTCTATAGCCCTAAACCCTTCCTGTCATATTTGATTTCTTACCGACATGTTTACAGTACAATATTTCCTGATAAAGATACCTCGGCTAAGTTATCATTATAAGAAAAGATTCAACGGTTGCTCCCATAAAAAAAAAAAATATCTTTGCCTCCCACCACCTCTTCCTCCTTTCCCCCCCTCCACTTCCAAAATTGGTTCTTATACATAAGATACTTATGTATTAGAAAAAATAATGTGCTAATTACATTCTAAAAGAAGGTTTTTACGCTAAGTTCCATGCTCTAATGTAAAAGCACAATAATGACATCTTTTACTATGCTGTAAGAAGCGCATTACACCCTATATATTACTACAGATATAGTAAGAGAGACTCCCTTTCTGCAGCTGTAAGACCAGAGAGAGAGGACAGTAAAAAAGGTCGTACAGCTTCAAAAGATGATGCCCAGGCGACTGTTTACAAAAAATACAAGGTTTACAGATATGGAAGTTCACACCCAATTAACCTGGAGAACCAGCTCAATTAAAGTTACTTTTATTATTCAGTACAAAAACTGAATGTCCCTTCTAGGTCTAGGCTTTCAATTACATTTTTGGCGCTCCATTATCACACCACTTTGCTTTATTGCATTGCTTTGTTGATCCACTAAATGTACTGTGTACGGATACACTTAGAGATTTTGATGCAGGGAAACGTGCTTGCATTGTAAACATTGTTCTAAAGGTGCATTCAAAAAGATGAATGTTATAACCCACGCTTATCTCCCTAAAAATCTAAAAGAAGAATAAAAAATCCATGAGCACCTGGTTCAGATACTTCCCAGCAAAGAAAGTCTGGTAACCAATGGAATGTAGCAGTGCAGGAAAAGCATAGGGCTCTTGGGTCTTCTGCCATGCTTTGCTGCTGCAGTTACCCTCAATGGTGTTGTTGATGACATGGTGATTATGCGGATATCGCCCAGTCAGGATGCTGGATCTGCTTGGACAGCATAAGGCACTGGCAACATACTAAAAATAAATAAATAATTAGGTTTGGTTCAATGCATAAGGCTATGTGATTTTAGATAAGAAACAAAACGACAGTAACCTCAGATCTATAAAAACAAAATATGTTTTCATTATCCAAGTATGAGTGCATTATTCAATCTGTTATGTGCTAATTCACTTTACTCTTAACGGACAACTCCACCTTCATAATGCCATCTTTTAGAAAGAATTGCCTCTTTAAAATATGTTGATACATCCTAATTAGTCCTCTTCATTACTGTAGTCCTTCATTACTGTATGCCTGCCATGCTTCTGGATGCCTCACGGAAGCTGAGAAATTTGGTGACCTTTATTGAGTCTGAGCATGCTCAAAAGAGCCAGATAGAGGATTAGCACTCAGTCATTGGCTGTGATGTCAACTGTCAAATTCATAACTGACAGTTGGTAACTGGAAGAACCAGGAATCAAGGGCAACAGGACATTGTGCAGAATTTCTGGTTAGACCTATATATTTCAGATTTGAAACTATTGCAGTTTAGGATTTTGGGGGGTGATTTGCCTGTATAATATACATTTTCATTTGAGGGCTGAACTTTAATCTAATGACAGATTTAAAACATACACAAATAAGACAGGTAATAACAGATTAACACCACATACACAAGCAAACTTTTGAACCTCTTGTTTAGTCCCAGTATCTGTTAGCTAAGAGAACAGTGTCATATTGAAATGTATGAAGTCTGTGCAATTAAATTCTTACGTTGTACATAAAGTTGTTCCTGACTTCCAGTTCTGAGGCATTTCCCAAACTATACCCAGACATTCTTGGTTTTCATTAGTAGAAAACATTAATGCATCTACAGTTAAATACATAAATCATTTGGATTCCAATTATACTGTGGATTATGGGCATTTTACCAAATACTCTTTCTAGAAAGCAGCATGCACTGTTAGTTATTGCCTTCTTTGAATATACATAAGCAAAAGGGTGTGCAAAAGGTTCTCAGTGAAATAATATACATGCAGGGAGATTCAATAAAAGTTCTTATCATTTAAAATGGTGTTAATTTTGCCCCAACCAATCAGAACTTATGTAACATTTGAAAGCTAACATCTGATTGGTTGGGGCAAAATGAGCACCATTTTAAATGATAAGAACTTTTATTGAATAACCCCCATGGTCTGTTATAAGAGAATGGCATCTGTTCACTAAAGAATGAAGTCTTAAAGCATGCCATTATATTATTCATCTGATTTAACAAATTAGTTTGGAATGGTTAAAAAATCATCAACCGTCTTCTGGTTTGTGCTGATACACTACAGCAATATCAAGCACTAAGAACGAAGAAAATTTTCCATCAACTCCATCTTCCAATCACCATTTTCTGCAGATGTTTTTCAATCAAATTTTTGATCGGACAAAATGAACAAAAATTAGATCAGAAGAATCAGCCTGCGTATGGCCTGCCTGGACTTTTTAAATGTGGGAGTTGCTTTTTTGTCTATTTACTGATGAAAGCAAGAAAATTCTCAATATGCAACCTGTATAAATAAATAAAAAAATAAATTCTTTGCTCCAACCTACAAACATGCAAGTAATACTGTGCGTCCCACTCATATATACTGTAAATGAAGTGAAAGTTATTTCCCAGCAAGAAAAAATAAACAAAAAATACATGTCATTATAAACAAAGTAAAAATGCACAGGGAGGTTACTTTACTGTGTTTGTGCCATAATGTGTATCCTGTAGGTATTTCTATACCTATACAGTGTTAATGCAAGGCTAGTCAGTCCTTTTAATATAAAGATATTTGGTCACATGGTGCAAATAAATGCTTGTTGGGAATGGTGTAATCAGCTGGTATACGCACTGTTTGTACTGTACCATGCCATAAATATAGGCTATAGGTCTTGTCTGATTCTAGAACAATTGTTTCCCATGGTACCTTATACTACAGTGGTTTGCAAAAGTATTCGGCCCCCTAGAAGTTTTCCACATTGTTTCATTACTGCCAAAAACATGATTCCAAACATTTTTAACAAATCTATAACTGCAAAGTGGGGTGTGCGTAATTATTCAGCCCCCTTTGGTCTGAGTGCAGTCAGTTGCCCATAGACATTGCCGGATGAGTGCTAATGACTAAATAGAGTGCACCAGTGTGTAATCTAATGTCAGTATAAATACAGCTGCTCTGTGACGGCCTCAGAGGTTGTCTAAGAGATTCTTGGGAGCAACAACACCATGAAGTCCAAAGAGCACACCAGACAGGTCAGGGATAAAGTTATTAAGAAATTTAAAGCAAGCTTAGGCTACACAAAGACTTCCAAAACCTTGAACATCCCACGGAGCACTGTTAAAGCGATCATTCAGAAATGGAAGGAGTATGGCACAACTGTAAACGTACCAAAACAAGGCCGTCTACCTAAAGTCACAGGCCGAAGAAGGAGAGCGCTGATCAGAAATGCAGTTGAGAGGCCCATGGTGACTCTGAATGAGCTGCAGAAATCTACAGCTCAGGTGGGGGAATCAGTCCATAGGACAACTATTAGTCGTGCACTGCACAAAGTTGCCCTTTATGGAAGAGTGGCAAGAAGAAAGCCATTGTTAACAGAAAAGCACAAGAAGTCCCATTTGCCACAAGCCATGTGGGGAACACAGCAAACATGTGGAAGAAGGTGCTCTGGTCAGACGAGACCAAAATGGAACTTTTTGGCCAAAATGCAAAATGCTATGTGTGGTGAAAAACTAACACTGCACATCACTCAGAACACACCATCCCCACTGTCAAATATGGTGGTGGCAGAATCATGCTCTGGGGGTGCTTCTCTTCAGCAGGGGCAGGGAAGCTGGTCAGAGTTGATGGGAAGATGGATGGAGCCAAATACAGGACAATCTTGGAAGAAAACCTCTTGGAGTTAGCAGAAGTCTTAAGACTGGGGTGGAGGTTCACCTGCCAGCAGCACAACGACCCTAAACATAAAGCCAGGGCAACAATGGAATGGTTTAAAACAAAACATATCAATGTGTTAGAATGGCCCAGTCAAAGTCCAGATCTAAATCCAATTGAGAATCTATGGCAAGATCTGAAAACTGCTGTTCACAAACGCTATCCGTCTAATCTGACTGAGCTGGAGCTGGTTTGCAAAGAAGAATGGGCAAGGATTTCAGTCTCTAGATGTGCAAAGCTGGTAGAGACATACCCTAAAAGACTGGCAGCTGTAATTGCAGCAAAAGGTGGTTCTACAAAGTATTGACTCAGGGGGCTGAGTAATTACGCACACCCCACTTTGCAGTTATTGATTTGTTAAAAATGTTTGGAATCATGTATGATTTTCGTTCCACTTCTCACGTGTACACCACTTTGTATTGGTCTTTCACGTGGAATGCCAATAAAATTGATTCATGTTTGTGGCAGTAATGTGACAAAATGTGGAAAACTTCAAGGGGGCCGAATACTTTTGCAAACCACTGTATATTAGAAACCTTAAATGATGTTGGACCTTAGAGGGAATATTTGTAAAAAATATATTAAAAAAAATATATAAAATACAAGACAAATAGAAGACAAGTCCAATAATACATTCATTTCTGTGTGACGGTAAAGAAGGAAAAGTTAAAATACTTACAGCATTTGAAAAAGTAATCCCTTGATCTGCAATTAGCTCCTTTGTTTTTTTTAGGGGGGTCTGTAACAAAAACAATAACATAAATATAAATCATACAAAATAATAGTGGAAGATCATAGCTATATTATTGTATTACCAATTTAAACCATTTTCTAATTAAATAACAAAGTGGCTGAACTTTTTGTGCATTTTTTTAAAGGGCAACAACAGCCCAAAAATGTTTAAGTCTAGAATCAATGTACCTACATGGATATTAAGTTATAAATAAATATCAGCAATGTGTAAAAAAAACACATTTGTTAATTTTCCAAACAAGTAAGGGTTTTTATAAAAAGCCTCCCAATGTACCTTCAAATTAACCCTAAATTACATCTCTATGTTGTTGCTGGAAAGGTTCAGCAATATTACTTTCTGCTTGAATACTTCCTGTTTTAAGTCATTTGACCAGCATCTGCCTGCATTATTAGGCTTCCCTTCTCAACTGGCACGCAGGTTTGCATGGGACTATATTTTGTAACAAAAGAAAATTTCTTAGTTCTTGTAAACAAATTTGTTCCAGGAATCTGGACATGTTCGCAGGCCTCAATGGACTTTGCCTAGTACTGTTACACAATAACCCCGTGTGTATATTTCGGTGTTGTACAGAAATGTGTTGGATTTAGGATAGGTGAAAAACGTTCACTGGTCAGGCACCCTATAAACAATTACTAAGCTTTCATAGATATATGAAATTAAGACAGTACTATCTTTCACTACAAGAGCCTTGCAGGTACTTTAACATTCATCCCCTTCTCTACTTAGTACAGGTAGAAACAATGTCACTAATTGACAGATTCCTACTTTCTCTGGAGGGGAAGCCCAGAATGCCTTGGTGCTTTCTGTTAGTTTTCAAATATCTTAAGTGCAAAGATTTTCAAGATCACTGTTCTATGCACTTTGGTTCTCAAGATTTTTGCAGGAAAAAAAATACTTTCTTTAGACTGAAAGTGTCACCCTTAAACACTGCTGGACAGCCATTTAAGTCCCCAACCCTGTAAATTGCTAGACAATCATGCTTGACTTAAGCACTGAAATGATTATTCACTGACAAAAAAAACAAGAAAAATAAACTGCAAATAAATTTCAAACCTCCCTATTTACCAGCCCATATACAATGTTTACTGGGCCAGTCCATCTACAATGCTGTCATGTTTACTGGGCCAGTCCATCTACAATGCTGTCATGTTTACTGGAATATGAAAGACATTTTAGAGAACATTCACATTACAGGGCTGTCATGCAAGGAGACATCCCTTTAATGGTTTATTGCCTGTTTTGCTGCCTGCCAAGAAAGGATTACACATAGAGTAAACAGAGAGATAACCAAGAGGAAAGATCTGCCTATAGAATGGGTTAGGTCCGACAGCTGCAACATCTCCACTGTTTAAATGAAATAATCAGCATTAGATGCCATGACTGGCAGACACCATAGTTACCATTCCTCCCATTGCTACATCTTGATCATCTGTCAGGATCAGAACAACATTGGGTTTCCGGGATCTTCCTTCCGCTTTAGGTAGTGAAAAGCCAATAAACCCCAGAAGGAGCAGGCAGACCCACAGCCTCCCTGTGTCTAAATGAAACATAATGCAGAGGAAACACCGCGTCCCCCTCCAGCTCTATCTCATGGTTCGCAATGGTTCCTCACAATGTCAGCAACTTTCAAAATCCCCTAGAAATAAGGAAGTTTGTTTGCACTGGTCACGTGTTTGATCACACAGTGGTCACCTGATCAGATGGAACCGGAAGTGGGGAGAAAAGGAAAAACAAGGAACCGCACGTGGGAGGCGTTTCTTCAATGGTGAAAGCTGAGGATACGTCATCTGGAGCATATGGAACCGAGACCTTTCCTCAATATGCTGCAGGTGGTGTACTCTCGTATTCTGTCATTCGACATGAATTGCATTCTGTCTGTATTATGTGAGGGACTGGATGTACTGGTCAAATAGGACGTGCCTACGGCCACAATGTAGTGCGTCCTAGCGCACCTTAAGAGTGCGCGATTTGGATTTTTGTGCAGTGCACACAACTGCGCAAAAACGCATGCGCTCGCGACTACGGAGCAGCCACACCAATTAGCCAACACTGCACAAAAAAACCCCCATGCATTAAGATGCGTCAGTGTGGCCTGCTCTAGTGAAGGCGTCCACTTTTCACAACTAATTATGGCTAGGCCACACTGCTGTGTTTTTTGTGCGTTTGCATTTTTTTCAGATCATTGAAATGGGACAATGTACCGAAAAAGCGCGTTTTCGTGTGCGTTGCGATTTGCGTTCCGCATTATTAACCGCAATCCCATGCGTTTTCCTATATTCCTATACCTAATGAAGAAAACGCATGTGCAAATGCAACAAAATTGCATGTGATTGCGTGTCGCCGTGCCCTAAATTCACATTTTTTAATCTAATGCTTTTATATTAATAGAACTAATAATGCAATCAATATAGGAGTATAAAGTTCAGCCTGAAAATGTTTTCCTAACATGCAGCCCAGCTATATACAGTAGACAACATTGTCCCATTAGGCTGGTTACACACAAGAAGATTTTTTGGGCCGAATGACCAATATTTCCATGTATTGGTTGGTCTGCCCCTGAAAAATCATGTGTTTTTGTGCCCTGCCGGGATCAATGTCGGTAGCCTGTTCATCCAGATCGGACAAGCTGGTAAATAAACACTTATGTGGTCTCATGGATCGGACGTGGCAAACTGCCAGCCAAGACTACTTTTTGCAGTGACTGACAATGATTGAACCCTGCCAACCGCTCACTGTTGGCCTGGACAAAGAAGAACAAATTCACAATAAAACAAGCTGTCCCTAAAAATCGACTTTTATTGAAGATATTGAAGTTTTATTGAACAACGGGAGATAAAGGAGCTATGTCTTACCTCCCATTCTTCAAAAAAAACTGCAGGAGTGAAGGTAAGAATCTTACCTAGTCTCATGTGCATGTGCATAGAGTACAAAGTTCGTCGGGACCTGTCATAAGTTCAGTGGAGGAGCGCGAGAACAGGTAAGTTTCTTACCTTGGCTCCTGCAGGTTTATTGAAGAACGGGAGGTAAGACATAGCTCCTTTACCTTCCGTTCTTCATTAAAGCTAAAATCCCCAAAGTCCATATATACCCATTAAAGGGTAAAAACATTGAATTTTCAAAAATAGTACCTTTAGATGCAGCAAGATCCCACTATTTAAAAACTTTTTTAAATCTGAGCTGTAGATTCTGAGAAATAATTTAAAAATCACAGCATTTACAGTAAAAGTCCTGTCACTCCAGAAGCATAAATTATAATATGTGCACTATCCCTGACCTCTTACTAGGATTTTGGCTACCTGCCAGCACACTTTCTGCAACAAATAAGAGAATCAGCAGAGAAAAGAAGGCGGGGGAGGGAGAGATTTCTTGGTGAGGCTGTGCAGAACTTATAAGTGTCGCAGATACTACAAGAAGGGAGGGTAGGGGCCATAAGGAGCACTCACTAAACATTTAAATATGTGAGTACCACCATTTTACTTCTTTCAAATTGTAGTTTCAGAAAATGTAAAGTTGTTTGAGTGAGTATAGTGACCCTTTTAAGTTTAGTTCTCCTTTAAACTTATACATTTATAAATCTATACTGTACTTATAAATGGTTTATAAAAAACAGTCATATATCAAAACTTTTGTTTTTTCCCAAAGAGATATGATATTTAAATGAAATGGATTATTTCCAGGTTACTGTGGTGAGTATACAGAATTTTGCAGAGACAGCAGGCAGTAATGGAGTATGGCAGTATGCAGGCACAATCAGGATAACAGGCAGAAGAACACAATAAATAAGAGTCAGGAGCGTGTGCACCCACTTGTGTATGACATCATCGCCGGCGTGACCCTTGCCTGGTTGTTTCCTATTGGCCAGGGGCCCTGGCCGACCAGAAGAACTGGAAGATCGCAGATGGGCGATCATGACAAAGTAGACTAATGCTCTACCTTTATAAACAGACAGCCTATGAGTTTACAGGTTCAAATACCCAGACTAACTTTTTAATTATTTTTTTTGTGTGAAGGGGAACAGAGACTGTTTTTAGAAAATGTACACTGATAAATCTCTGTGCCTAAAGGAGGCAGATCTCTGTGCTGTAATATGACTGGTTGTAATCTATTAGGGCGCAAGACTGCAGCTTATCTATTTTGATCTGCTGTGCACTAGACAATCTCTGAAGTGTACTACATACACTTGACTTCCACTAAAACAAAGAGGTGGCTTATGGGAACTGACCCCTAGTAACCTCAGGTTAATTTCATAAATCAATCAACAGCCACAGCAAAGGAAGAGGTGAGACACAGCTCAGCTTGTATCTTTGCAAAGGGAGCAGTTGCCCAAACTCTTAAACTTGATTGTTTGAATTTCATATCTCGCATGACACTTCATTCTGCAGATCAGAGGCATATATTGTACTGAAAATGGCTAAAATCTGAGACTAATATACAACTGGCACTTTGAGTCCGTATAATTATTTTAATAATTATTTATACCCCTCAACAGTGGGGTAACAAGGAATTAGAACATTCAAATTTGGTCTGTCCCAGACAAAGTGGGGAAGCTGTGTTTTATAGAAAGAGGAACAATTTTGCATAGATTCAAATTTTCCCATTCTCTCCTCTGGTCATATATACCAATACTCACTCCATAATTTGGCGATAAACACAAAACTTTTGGACATGGGGAATTTTTTAAAAATACTAAAAAAAAATATTTTTATTTGAACTGCCCATTACTCAAAACTATAACTAATAAACTATCACTTGTCAATAAAGTACTTTATTACTATCAAGTTTTCTGCGTAGTTTTGCTTAAAATGAAATAATGACAGTTAGAATGTGTGAAGTCTGAAATTCCCTCTCCTGATGAGGACTCATAATGATTACTGAGCATGCTTGACCTCTCAAAAAGTCATGTCAGATGAAGGGTTGAGCTTGTTAAGAGTGGTAGGGAAATACCTAGGCTGAGCAAAGCAGGTACTGGAAAGAAGACATGCAACAACACATATCTCAGAGTTTTTACTATAGATTAAGATAAGGCAAAGTATTTTTACGGTAAAGTTGCCCGTGAAGTGTTCCTGCTCTACAAAATATTTTAAGACTGTCAGCCTTAGGGCTTGGTGTCTAATTTATATAAACAGAAGTGGGGTGTTACCCATCATAGGCTGTCAAAGACAGGCAATTTTATGGGATAACCATCTGTTTAGGTAAAAAAACCTCTCTGGCTTGGCTTTTCCCATTTCCCTATATGCAACCAAAAATTTGTTTATTTCCAAAACCAATTCTAAGATGGACGTAGGGGGCCTAATGATGTTAGGTGTTTATCCTTATAGTAAAAGAGTCAGTTATCTTATATTGGATGTAGAACCTGTTTTGAATTCACTCTGGATTTTTCTTCTTTAATGCGGGGTAAATGGATAAATAGTTAAAATTGAGAAAATGTGTTAAATACCTCTTTCCCTACTAGCTAGATGTGCAAGGAAGGAAAGGGAGGGAAAGGAAGAGACAGAGGAAATAAGCCTTGGATAAGTGGTATTAGCAATTTTGTTCATGAACACTGGATTTCCTAGCAGCTCCTATAGGAGATGTTCAGTAATTACTAATATTGGAATGCATGCAAGCTGTGCTAAAATAATGGGGCCTAGTCCAGGGGGCCCGGACTCGCTCTTCCTGACAAGCCTGCCAAGATCTCCGAAGCCGAAACAAGCCGTTTTGTCGTTTTTAAACATACACGTGATCAGCTGTGATCAACTTCTGGAAGTTCGGCTCCAATCTTTTAAACAGCTGATCTCATGTATCCTGCATTTGCGTGATGAGCTGTTTAAAAACGGCTAAACGTCTTGTTGCAGCTTCAGAGATATGGGCAGGCTTGGGCTTGTGGCGGGCCCTGCCCTACTACCATCTGCCTCCCCCCCTGCAGTCACATATCTACAATATACAAATACAAATGCACTCTCTTAACGCCTTGAGTTGAGTTGAGATGTAAGATTTTAAACAGCATGGGCTGCAATGCTTGTAACTGGGAACTATACTGTCCATTAAAGGGCATGTCCACCTCCAAAAACAAAAATTTAACCCTGTAATGGCCCCACTGTGAAGTGCTAAAAATCCTAGGTAGAAATGGAGACTCCCCGATTGGTTGATTCAAACATTGTGAGAGGGTTTAGAGATATTTAACAGGTACAGCATGTGACCTTATACTGGACCCGGAAGAAGGAGGGCGTGTCCCTCCGAAATGTACTTCGGTAATGGAGAACCTGAAGTAGCAGATTGATATAGCGGGCAATACTTGCGTTGTACAAGCTGGAACTTTGCGCTATAAGGTTTGTTTAGCTCCCTGAATGATCAACCTTTGAGTCGACTGGAAACCCGAACAAGTGTATTGGGAGTCCATCTGTGTGGGCAATGTCCATTCTGAGGGAGCATAGTTGCAGCATTATAGTGGATGATGTCCGGAATCTACGAAACGTTCCTGCTTGTTTTGAAGTTTGGAGCCGTGGAGGGAATTCACCGGTGGTAGATATACTTACCTTTAGCTTTGCATTACTTTGCTTACAGCTTCCAGCTTGCTTTGCTGTTCTCTGCCTTGCTTTCTAGGTGTGGGTTACCCCGACCTCTGAGATGGGGAGGTTGCGCGGAGGCGCCCACTAACATACAGCTTTGTATCTATTGTTGCTTATTTGCACATATGTGCTTTTTCTTCGCACTAGATCTACTTTGCTGTTACATTTGGGAACTCTTTTTAGTGTTTGGCTTATTTAATCTGGGGACGCCCAGATGTTTGTTTGTATATGTATATTTATGGTGGGATTTGATGTTTTTTGTTATTACTTTGAATAGATTATACATTTTTCATACTTTTTTGTGGGAAGGTTTTTTATTAGATATCCTCCTTTTTTGTACTTTATTCCCAGGACTCTTTCTGGGAATTTTTTCTATTTCCCCGTTTGTATATGCCCGTAGGAGTGCCTCAGGTGTATGCCTGAGTTAAGTGGGTTTATTTAGCCTTTTGGTCTCAGTTCTATCTCAGATCCATCACGCTATAGAGTTAGTCTAGCTCTCCCCCTTTCGAACTGATGGTCTGTTAGTAAAAAAAGCTAAAAAAACTTACCAGCCCCGGGTCCTCTCAGCCAATCACAGACGTGGCTGAGTCTAATCCCCATTCCTGGAAGTTGCATTGGCGGCTGAGGGATCCCTGACTGGTAAGTAAGGTTCCCCTCTCTTTTTTTTTTTTTTTTTTTTTAGAAACAGACCATGCAATTGGGGTTGGGTGGGGGGGGAGCTCCATTATACAAAAATACCGATTTTAGGGTGGACATTAAAGAGAGGGCCTTCCAGTGATTTAGCTACTGATCCAGTGGACAGGTCCATTCCTGGTAAAAAGTGACTAGTGGGTTTGGCTTTCTATTAAGGCTAGGTTCCACTATGTCCCTTACATCCCATTTTTAAAAGTGAATGCATTTTGCGATCCGCAATGATATTATAGATGTTGCTGTTTGATCCTATGAGATCTGTTTTTTGACCGTTGATCCCCATTTTTGGTGCGATTCACATGCAATCCGATCCCAGAATATAACAGGGATTGCAGCGCAAGCGGGCACCGATGCACACAAAGTGAGTGCAATTGTGCATGCGCTTAGTGCGAGCCATGCCCTCTGATCCCAGTATTCAGTCTCTATGCATTTTCTCTATGTATTTTCTATACAGATGTCCCCTCGAGTTTACAGCTTTTTAAAGTATAAATAATAAAGTTTATACATATACACACTTTATATATAGAAGCTCTGATGGGGGATAGTGGTACAAAGCTTTGCTTTTAGCAAGACAGAGGACATGAGGTTGCAGGTTCAATTCCCCAGATATAAGAACAAAGTCCCAAATGCACACACACCTGTTTGGGTGCAGACATCTTAGACCCCCACCCCTAGGGGTATAGGAATATCATCAAACAAGTAAGATGAGAGAGTTGCTCTCCAAAATGTAATGTTTAATAGTGAACCACAAACATCAAAACCAATTCCCCAAACCTATTTTATTTTTTGCTAAAATATTAATATTGTGTTTCTTACATCCATGCTAGCTAAGATTACTTTTACTCTTTTTTTTTTGTATGAAAAGCAAAGGAATTTATCATTGTTACAGATAGGAGCATTTATATATGTTTACATAAAAACTGCACTGAAATCCCTGTTCTGTGTCAGAGGGAGGGATGATCTCTGATCTGTAACATGATTGGCTGTAGCTAGATAAAGGAGTGGAGTACTTTCCATTTACTTCTTCTAAGGATACCAAAAGGACACTCCACTCTCCATGCTCGATTTAATTAGTACTTAAATACTCTCCTCCAGTGGCCTAACTAGGAATCGCTGGTCCCCCCAGCAAAACTATGATGGGGTCCCTATCCATGCTTAATCCACAGTGGTTTTCTGGTAGGAAGCTATATGTCATAGGAAAAATAAGAAGATGGGGCCCCCTTGGCTCCCATGCCCCCTGCTGTTTCTACCACTGACCAACTTGTCCATTTCATCCCCTAGTCCAATATATGTGTAATACAAAATATGCAGTACACTTCCCGCTAGGTAATCATCTACCTTTCTGTAGGAAGGAAGCTTTAAAAAATAGTATCCTGTTTTGCCCACAGTGTGACTGGTACATATAATTTTGCACACAGTTTGAATGGTGCATATAAAAGTTTAAACTCAATCACTGTTCCAGAGTAACATAATAAACCCTTTATCTTCCACAAACATTTGAAAATGTATCACTGCACTCCATAACAAGTGTTCTCTCTCTTAATGCTCCTACAAAACCCACAAAAACAGGAACTGACATCACAGAATGGTAATCTCTCTCAAAACGTCAATTAAAAAAAAATTGCATATGCAGACAATTGCTTTAAAAATCAAATTTTTAAAAACACAAATGGGTTGCCACGCAGTCAAATACAATGTCCACTATAGAAAAATAGCAACTTCAAATGGTTATACTTTTCAATGCTGGTTAGTGGGACCTAGCCTTTAAAAAGCAAGATTGATATCCCCTCCTGGATCCTCCGGGGGTCTCCTGTGAATTGGGGTGGTCCACCCTAATCTCCCGCAACAGAGAGGAGTTCTAAATCACCCTGTTATGCCCCCTTTTTTGCTGACACACCCACGCCATGCCCCCATAACGCCCATAACCCCGTCCCCACCCCTAGATTGCATGCCCTGCCCACTGCATGACATCACGCAGCGTCGGCACACCACCTCTCCCACCCTGCCCGGAAGCACAAAGTGGCAGGGTGGGATGTCCTTTTAATCAGAACTAGTTTAGAATTACTATTAAGCATCTATGGGTGCCTGTTGATCTGTTCCCTGGACGGGGTGTGGCAGTATGGCGTGTGCTCTGCGGTGGCATTAAGGGCAAGAAGTGAAGATAGTGCACACACCTAGCACTAGCATATGAGGTGCTGTTATCCAGATGTCATGCCACGTCTTAAGAATAAGGCAAATACAATGTAGGAGTACACACATTAAAGCAAATGGGTCCTTAACCTATTTATTTCAGGGAATAATCACGTGGATTCCCTGAAATACGGTAAATGGGTTAAAGACCATTTTGCTTTAAAGTGTTTGTGCGGCTCCTACCTTGTATTTGTTTCGTTAAGTGCACAATGCTTTTTGTGGCTCTGGAGTCTGCAGTTTCTGTTATGTAAATCAGAAAAACAATATTTTATACTGAACTTATCCTATATGTAACTAATCAGAACATGAACTAAAATAAAAAATAAATCAAACAATACCACCAACAAGAAAACAACTAAAACCTTATTCTAACTACCTACAATTCTTCCTGTGAACATACGACTGTAATAACAAAAATAAATACCTGATTGATTAGCTACGGCTTACTGAACTGGGCCTAATTTGCTCTGTCTTACTGCATTGCCAAATTTCTTTCAAAAGGAACCTGGCAATCAAAACACTAGAATAATGTGGACCATGCCCGGCCAAACTTCTGCTTTTTTATGTGAACACTGTCATTTTGTGTAGCTTAACTCTTAGTTTCGAACCCAAACTAGGAAGAGCTTGGTTACGAAGATGCATTTTAGTTACATAAGGAGAGGTATGATAGAAAGTAATAGGCAAATCTCCCATTAAAGATGGTTGACTAAAACATCTTAGGGTATGCTCCGACCGTAAGCAATGTGTTCTGTTTTTCAGACTGCATTCATTACATCCATGATAACATATTCCCCAAAGCACCATTTCTAGGGCAGATCCCATGTGCTTTCACTTCCATTTATGGAAATAAAAAAACAAAACATACAGAAAAGCACACGTGACAGCAGATGTACCAAACAAATAAACAAATTTGGGTAGATACACGGAGAGACACTATGTGTCCCCATCTGGGATTTGATTGTGTAATATTGGCTCTCTGAATTTCAATTTACATAAAGATCTGCATGATTTGGGTAGTGTTGAAATTCGCTTGCAAATCTGCTGCAAAAGCTATATTATAAAAAGTGCCTGTGAGGGTTTTTTGCAAAAACTGTGCAGATGACGAGACACCACTCATCTGTTTCGTATTAAACCTCTGCTGCTGACTATATTCCCTTCTTAAAGTGATGGTAACCCTTGTTAAATGGGAATAGAGCACTGCAGTGCTAAATAAATGTCCCCTATAGAGTATATGGAACAACACCAGGACACAAGTCCTGAAAGTAGACTCCCTATGAAGAAGCAAACTGCCATTACACCAGTAATAAAAACATATCAAACCTTTATTGCAGCACACAATAAATACCCATTATATAACCTTTTTCAATAAACAACCAAAGAGCTGCTAACCCTATCTGATTGGATTGTGGGTTTTGGACCAATCAGACTTAGGGGTGGGGTATAGAATGGTCAAATACCCAAGATTCAATCAGATTCAAGATTTAAATTAGACCAATCAGATTTTAAAGGTGTGTTTGGGAGACACTATAAAATGCAAGAGATCTCAATTGCAGCTTAGTGTTGGCTTAGCAGCTATACTGATAAGTTGAAGTCTTGTATTTAGGCGTGAGGTCTACAACAGTTAGCTGTTAGTCTAGTGTACACCTGGCTGGGTAGGCTCAATGAGTTACTTTCAGCCCTGGTGAACCTTAGATCCACATTATTTGGTGATAAGTTTTGAAACAGCACTGCTGATGGGTAGTTCTCTATTTGTTATTTTGGAGCAGGCCCTATCAAAAAATCTTTATATCTTACCTCTTCTAATTTCTGAGCCAGAAATCTGATTTTGTTTTTTTTTTCTGGTCAAATACCCTTTTTTACATACTTCCGTATCTGTATCAATATTAACCCTGCAGCTGCCTGAGGTGATTGCTGAGACTGGGTTTACATACAGTACTTACTGTACCTACTTCACTGTGAAGGGGGCATTGAGAGATCCTGCTGGTGGTTGTATAGCTGATTGGCAACATTGCATTATATGACTGTGAGGGTAGGTAGTCATGGGGTACTAAGCTGCTCTACACCAGTGTATGTATGTGTGTAGCAGTATTTTTGTATGTATTTGTGACAGCGTGTGTAGTTACGTGTACAAATGTGTGAGTTTGTATGGGTGTATGTATGTGTGGACTAGTGGTGTATATGTGTGAATGTGTGTAGCAGAATGTATATGTAAATATGTAATAGTGTATATATCCCAGAGAATGTGTGTAGCATATATTTGGAACAAACAATAGTAAAAGATCCTGCACACTCACAGTAATTTCCATAAAGACATCGATGCTGGGTGCTCCAGCACAGTGGCAAGCATGATACAATCAATAAAAAAACTGCGTGCCCACCGGTCTTACAGACAAATGGTATTTATTCAGACATCAGTCATGTGAAGTTTCGGTGCCACGCATCTTAATCAGACATATATCAGTAGTGCTGCAAGTTTTTATAGTAGTGTATTATGTGTGTAGCAATTTATGGATGAAAATATGTAAATCAATCTTTCTGTATATGCCCAAGAGGTCCTAATACCAGCGGTGGTAGTTTGAGACCTATTCATACACATACACAATATTCAGCAAATTCTGTCGGATCCACCGTGAGTGTCACAGCTCTGACTATGAAAGAAACTGATAATAATGTAAGTGTAAATGTTAAAGGAGAATTTCTCAGTCTGGAAAGTAAAACAGAACATAAATGTATATACTTTTATAACAAATGTGAAGTAAAGGTGATTTCTGTATTGGCTAACAGTATAATCATGGCAAGTAGAGAATTAATATATAAGTACCGTAAGTATATATTAATATATGTGCCCCTTATTAGGGCCTGCGGCTTTGTGCTTCTATATGGTCATGAAACTCCTCGGTGGTGTAATATCCTTATATTACACTGTAGGTAGTGTATTATCCCTTATATAATAAATAAGAGCTTTGGATTATAGGGGGAGGTGTTGTGGTATAAATTCTTGTAAAAATTTGTCACTGATGTAACTGAGTGACTGATTTCTCCACTGTACCACCCAATCCCTGTGCACACACTGACTGTCCACTCTCCCTGCCTGCAGTAATATTATCTATCTGCTCCTACAGAACACCCTTTTATGACCACAGCTGTGAACCGGGAAAAAGCCCCATTCCTCTCACCCTTACAGATTTACTTCCCGATACAACAGACACTGCCGGGCAGGAGGGCGGGGACTTCATTAGGATGGCTTGAAGTGTATCGAGAAGATAAAGGACAACTCCACCTTCATAATAACATCTTTTAGAAAGAATAGCCTCTTCAAAATAGGTTGATATATCATACTTGGTCCTCTGAATTCATTACTTCTGGATGCCTCATGGAAACTGAGTAATTTAGTGACCTGTAACTGAGCCTGAGCATGCTCAGAAGAGGCAGACAGGGGATTAACATTCAGTCATTGGCTGTGATGTCAACTGTCAAATCCATAACTGACAGTTGCTAACTGGAAGAACCAGGAAGCAGAAACAGGACATTGTGCAGAATTTCTGGTTGAATTTATATATTTGAAATTACAGTTTAGGGTTTGGGGGGTGATTTACCTGTATATTTTAATTTGAGGGCTGAACTTTTTTTGTCAGGGTGAGAGGAAGGGGGCTTTTTTCAGGTTCACAGAGACACAGACGTTATCCAGCTGTGGTCATAACAGGATGTTAGGTAAGAGCAGATACATAAAATTACTGCAGGCAGGGAGAGGACACGAGGCCTTTTATTAAAAAATCTATAAAATAAACGAAGTGGTTAAAGGGCAAGTCCAGTCCCAGAATGAAAACTTACATACAGGTAAATCAACTGCCAAAACCCTAAACGGTAATAGTTTGAAATCTGAAATATATAAGTCTAACCTGAAATCCTGCACAATGTCCTGTTGCCCCTGTTTCTGCTTCCTGGTTCTTCCAGTTAGCAACTGTCAGTTATGGATTTGACAGTTGACATCACAGCCAATGACTGAATGTTAATCCCCTGTCTGCCTCTTCTGAGCATGCCCAGGCTCAGTACAGGTTTCTAAATAGCTCAGTTTCCAGAGGCATCCAGAAGCATAGCAGGCATACAGTAATGAATTCATAGGACAAAGTATGATATATCAACATATTTTAAAGTGGCCATTCTTTCTAAAAGATGTTCTTATGAGGGTGGAATTGTCCAACAGGAACAACAATAGAAGCAGGGAGACACAGGCAAAGCATAGCTTGCAATTCAAAGTGATTTTAATGCTGCTTAAACAAGGTCACAACATGTTTCGAACGTTCAGGCGTTGTGTCTCCCTGCTTCTATTGTTGTTCCTGTTGTGGCCAATAACAAGAAAAAAATATATATTTTTAAATATTTAAAAAAAGAATTACTTCATTTCTAATGCCTTTTATTATACAAAACTCAATAAAAATAATGAACCAAAAAAAAAAAAATTATTCCATCTTTGCTCCTCATTCAAAGTCCATAGCCTTATGTATTAGATAGTATAACTGTAAATTATAAGGAAATTAGATGTTACAGAGGAGTTCCGTGACCATATAGAAGCAAGAGGCTGTAGGCTGTGAGGCCCCCCCCCCCCAAATTGTGTTACTGACCTTGTCTACAACCAATCCCCCGGTTCGCTGGTAACTCTCCCTTCCTGACACTGCACTTCAGGTTACCTCTCGCGTGATCACCTCCTCTTCTAATGCAGGAAATCAACAGCCAGCTGTTGGCTCGCCACCAGCAAAGTAAATGTAATTACACTGTCAAACTGCTCTATCCGTACTTACATTGACTGTGCTGTTGGCATGACATCTGCTGGCTGTTGATTTCCTGCATTAGAAGAGGTGATCGCGTGGTAGGGGAGAGTTACCTGCAAACCGGGTTGGCTGCAGAAAAAGTCAGTAACACTTCCGGTATGTTATAATCGTCGCACTACTACGCATTGGCGCACCAAAGTATATTATTGTACAGTTTTGGTCTCATAGAGACTCATTAAGGGGGTATATTATAATTACATGATCCATATATAATAGTATATTTGGATGTATTTGGTCATGAACTTTGAGGGCTAGGCCCCATTTACGCGTTTTTTGTGTTTGTGCATGCCTTTTGCGCTCATGATTGCCCATGTGATTTGGCTGTAATGGAAATCACGGGAACGCGAAAATACCTGCGATTTTCTATGCGCATGCGATTGCGCGTCCATTTGCGTTTTGGTAACGCAAGCGTTCACCATTTTTGGTCCATTAACGCATGCGTTTCCGTAATGGAAAACAGCAAAAACGCATGCGCAAACGAAAAACGCACAATAATCGTGCACGCAATTGATAATGCTGCGATTGCGTGTGCGATTTAGCGCGTTGTAGTGGGGCCATGCCTTTAAGGCAACCCATTCAGGAATCCCACCTGGGAATTCCTTGCCCATGGACGGTATAAATACACTGACATAAAGCTGCAGCTGTATAGACAGGACCCCAGGAGCCTTTATTTAGACCCAGCCTTTCCCTCTACTGGAGGGCTCCCTGTGGGACCTCCATGAATAACACTGGTATTGAATTGCTTCTAATATCACATAGTTCCATTCACCATCCCTTCATATTGAGAGCGACCGTCCAATCCACAACAACAGGCAGAGCGCTACTCTCCCTCCTGTCTGTCAGCCACTGGCTCCTCCCCCGGACCTACTGCAAACCACACACATTAGTGCGGAGAATTTAGCACGGTGCATCCTAGTTGGATCATGTGACTCCCCCCAGTTACCTAGAGCCAATAGACCTGGTAAGTTATAACCTGGGATTTGCAGGGCGATTTCTGTGAAAGATCTCAAGGCATTGAGTGGGAATGTCTGCTGGGTGTGGAGGTATTTATCCAACGTTCATCCATTTGTCCCATGGAATTCCTCTAGCAGGATGTGTATATATTCCCCCCGACCCATTGTTTATGGATTAGTTTCTGTCTGTCTGCAATGGAAGATATTCATTCTGTTTTATAGAGAGTGAATGTACATGTCTGTATTAACGCTGAACTTCACTGCAATAAGGGGAAGTAGTTACTGGTGTGAAACAGAAAAAGAAAAGCCTCAGGTGATCATTTCTATGCTATGAGAATTCCTGGCTGCTCACACAATCACTATTAATGTTTCATGCCTTTTCCTTTATCTCTAGCTCCTTATCCAATCCCAGGAGACTGAAGGGCATGCTTCTAAGCTGCTGCAGGTGGAATGACTGCAAACGTCACAAAACGTCTTATTCACCTGTTAGACAAGTATCTGGGAAAGTTACCAGACAGGTTTGAACCACCTAGTCAGTGGGAGGTGTACTGGAAATAATAAAAGGGCATTGCTGGGAGAACTGAAGGATTGGAAAGTGTCAGCTCCCCCTGTTGCTTTTTTTTTAGTACAGTCCAGGAACTGCTTCCACAGTCAGAAAGTTGGAACTGCTGTTGGAGAGAAAAGGAAGAAACTATTGCGGCATGGCTGGTGTGGGTTCTCGTACCTATGTTTCTTGTTTATATTTGATTGGATGACATGTGGGTAAGAAATACAACTGCCATATTTTGGAATTATGTTTGCAGACTTGGCACTGGAAGGAATAATGGATATGTACCCTGAAGATTTATATAAAGATCTGGAGAGTGATGTATTTGTTAATGAAAACACAGGTGATATTGGAATCTCTCACATTAGAAATCCATGGGCAGTCCCATTACCAGTTGCCAGGCCTCTCGCAGATCACAAAGACTTTGCAGTCGAAGCTTTGGGGGATGGAAATGATACTGTAAGACTTAGTTCTGATAATGTTCTCTGTAATACTCATCAGGAAGGCCGAAGTCGCACCTCATCTCTTGTAAATGGGCTGCTTACAGAACTTTATGATGCTTACCGTGGTGCTGGGTCTGGACGAGGACCGCAGCATGACAGTGTGGACAGCTCGACTGAAGCATCTGGATCTGATGCCTTTCTGAGCAGGAGTAACCCTGAATCTGGTTTCCTGCAGGAGTTAACTGAAGCACAGAGTAGCAGGCACCAGTTGCAGTATCTGAGACAGAAAGGTGAGACTTTTTTGTTAAAATTATTCAATTCTGAGACTCTCGTTTTGTTAAAATTAAAAAAAGCTTTGGTAAGTACAGAATCTTTTGGGGGAAAAAAAAGATAAAACACACACACTTCCTTTCATCAGGACCTGCATTTTAGCTGTGTTTGGACTACAAGTCCCAGGATCCCTCATAGCTTTTTTCAGGAAATAAAAGGAATTCCCATCTCAACTATACTAACAGGACAAATTGCTTTTTTCCCCCCTGTTACATATGTAAATTACTTGTTACTTTAGAAATCTTTAGGTGTGGAAGGAATCTGTATGTTTAATTTGCATGTATTTTCCTAAAAATACTGGTAATTCTGTAAATGCAAAATGTGCAGTTTGAATTGTTTAGCAATGGTGGGTGTATATTTTGTATACAATTTTGTTCACTTTGTGGGCTTAAGTTCTTAGTGGAGTGGCACAGGGTTCTATACTGGGAACACTTGTTTTTAATCTGTTTATAAATTACTTAGAAGGGGGCATTGAGAGCAAGGTCTGTTTGCTGGCCCCACTCTATTGTGTATAAAAATCCTTACCTTACATCCCTGCTCCAAATGGTTCTCTTGTAATGTCCCTCCAAAGTTCCAAAAACTGGACACCAGGAGCCTGGCAGAGTCCATATAGGACTCTGCCTCTTGCCTCTCCTCCGGGAGAATTTTGCCATGCGCACTGCAGCCCCCCTCCCTCTCCCTCACGTTTTGCTCTCCCTCCCCTTATCACAAATCCCTTTTAGTGTACTGTAGGGCTCCCTCCCCCAGCCCCACCGCTATATTGATATTTGCAGAAACTTACCTCTTTCCCCCGGCGTTCTGGATAGCCGGTCCGGCCCCCTGCTTGCAAATGTAATGCAAGCAGAGGGCCGGGACAGTACGCCGGAGGAAAGAGGTAAGGTAAGTAATGATCAGGGGAGTTTCTGCAAAAACTAATATGGCGGTTGGGGCTGGGGGAGGGAGCCCTACAGTACACCAAAAGTTAGTAAATGGGTTGGACATGACCTTTAAGTGAATCTCTAATGGTAAAGATTTCGGGGTTCTGGTAGATAACAGACTTAGCTGTAGCAAACAATGCCAGACAGCAACGGCTATGGCTAGCAAAATATTGTCCTGTATAAAGAGGGGAATAGATTCAAGGGAGAAAAATATTATTCTCCCACTTTGCAAGGCCCTGGTAAGGCCTCATTTGGAATATGCGGTGCAGTTTTGGAATCTCATATACAAAATGCAAGTCTTGGAAATAGAAGCAGTTGAAGGGCAAATAAAATGATAAAGGGAATAGGGGAGCTTGACTATGCAGGCAGATTAGACAAGATAGGGCTCTTTACATTGGAGAAGTGGGGATATGATCATTATACAAATATATTAATGGGCCATACATAAACTCCCTGGTGAATTATTCACTAATAGGTCATATCAGAGGACACGTGGACATCCTTTAAGATTGGAAGAAAAGAAGTTTCATCTTCAGGTTAGAAAAGGTTTCTTTATAGTGAGAATGGTGAGAACTATCTTCCAGCAGATGTGGTAATGGCAAGTTTATTGAATAGCTTTAAAAGAGGCCTAGATAAGTTTCTAAAACTAAAAAATATTAAGAATTACTGGTATTAATACCGTAGTTGTGGTTCCAGAGATACTTTACGATTGCCGTTTGGAGTCAGGAAGGAATCACCCCCTCCCTTTAGATCAACTGTTAGGTAGGGTCAAAAAGGTTGGACTTGATGGACATATGTCTTTATTCCACCTCAATTACTATGTTCTATGCAATATTCTTCTCTCCTGGAAATATTTAAATAGCACTTTAATTTCTCCTGTCAAAATTACCACACTTTTCTTTTTTCTGAGAATACATAGACACAAGTGATAGTGCGCAGATAATGTTTCAGGAAATAATCATTCATTGATCCACCCAGTCAGATCACCAGCAATACCTGATCGAATAGCTACACATGATTATCATCTTGAACAGTATTTCGTCGCTCCGGAGTTATGCACACTTACAGACGTGCATATGAGAAAAACAAAAGCCGTTAGACAAAATCTTCCCATTTGACAGAGCCCATTTACAAACATACAACAAGCTATGTCTCGCCTCTCCTGTTGCTGTTGGGTGATTTATTATATTAACCTGTGGGTACTAGGGGTCAGCTCCCATTATCCAACTTATCTGGCTGGCACCCAGCTAGGTGTATGCAGTATGCTTCACATGCTCTGTAGTGCTTAACAGATTAAAAAAAAAGGAAGCTGCAGCCTTGATTTCTAGAAGATAACTGCCCATCATATAAAAGTAGAGAGAGTCTCCCTCTCCCTGACACAGAACAGGGTTTTTGTGTTAACATATTTAAATGCTCCTGACCCTAATAATGATGTATTCCTTTGCTTTTCATACAAAAAAGAAACACCTGCAGTTTATTTCTTAGCTAGCATGGATGTCAAAAACCAAATAATATATGAGGTTGCAGGTTTAATTCACCAGACTATATTGCTAAACACAAACCTTTATACCCCTATCCCAACAAAGCAACCATGTGGAAAAATAGTACATGTATAAATTTAACTTTTTGCTAGGAACATGATGGGGGGAGGAAAACAAGGTAATTCTGGGGATAAGAACCTGGGACCTCTTGGGTTGTGTGTTTCTAAAACCAGCCCATTTTTGGTGAGCCACCATAGCATATGCAAAGAACACGGGTACATTTAGAAGCTTAATCTTTTGCTAGGGACAGAAAAAAAACCCTAAAAAAATGTCAGCTGAATATTTTGTATTGCCACAGGAAAGCTGTATGCAATTGGCACTGGCTGGTAAATAAACTGTTCAAAGTCTTATCAGGGACTTTCATATTGGTGTGGATACATCTGTATTCATTGTACATTGACAGTGAATACTGGTCTCCGAGGGCATGGCCAATAAGTGCACATGCTCACAAGGCTTTTTAAAAATTATATGGGCTATAAGTTGTACTGGCAATAGCATGGACGCCTTCTTAGTTACATGCATTTCGGAAATGCAATTTTCTAGAGAAGAATTTTGCAATTTATAGGTGTTGTAGGTAGAAAAGTCCAAAGAAGCAATACAAATGAGGAACGCACTGCAATAAAGCGTGATTCTTTTATTTGTGACCACACATCCACTCACAATGTTTCGGTGGGTTGTTTGCCCCCTTCTTCAGCTTAAAAGCTTTCACACTAGGTAGAAAAGCTTTCACACTAGGATTCAAAAATTATTTTAGTGGTTTAAAGGGTAACGGTGGTCTTCAAACAAGTATCTAAAAATATACTCTATCTAAAAGACCTTTCAAGCAAGCCAAGAATGAGGTCTCTAGCTTCTCTGCATCCTAAGTTATACGCTTATAAATTTACACAAGGATGAACAAGGAAGTGTGTAATTCTGGTTTTCCCGCAGTGGAACATCCGCTAGCGATTTAGTGCGATGTTCCACTATGTTAACGCATAGCGGTGGCCATTATTTTCAATAGCGCCGCCATATGTTAACGCACAAAACTGCTGCACACAGTGCGTTGCGTGTTGTTCACTCCTATGTGCAGAGCATTTTGATGTGATGTTCCCACCGGAAATTGCACCAAAACGCTTACCAGTGTGAACAAAGCCTAACAGTCACATGATGAGATGCCCCACCCCACAAATACCGATATTTTCTGAAGCAATTTAAAGATCGTTACAGCAGTAGGATACAACTGGGCATGCTCAATGCATCTCAGTGGCACAGGTGTCAGAGCAATGGTGCTAGTGATGTCACAGCTCACAGTGCTAGCTGGAAAGACCACACTTTATACTGCTATAGGTTTGGATACCTTTTATGTCATATTGTACTGAATTTATACCTCCTCCCCCCCCCCCCCCCCCCAACTCCCACAGTCAGGGCTGAAATCCCATCCAAACAACAGCCTGGGCAGCCCCGCCCCAGAATGCCCACTCCCTGCCCCATTACGCCCCTAACCCCATCTCCAATCTCATCCCCGTCCTAACACTAACTCCATCATGCCTCGTCTCCGTCCCACCTACTGTGACATCACGTTAATGTCACCGTCCCCTCATGTTCAGGGGCGGACAAAATCTGTAAACCATGGCCCCACTATACATGTTAATGTAATGGAAAATGCATTGTTTTAATGTTTGCATTATAGTAGGACTGGGGCCTTAATGTCATAAACTGGTCAATTTGTATTGAATCATTTTGAAATTTATATCCACATGTTAGATTAAGCAATTGGCTGTTCATGGAAAATAAACCAATCAAAACACCACAAACAGAAATCAATGTCTGACTCTTTACTAGTCTAATTCTGGTCACTGATTAACCAGCAAGTCCACATGCTTGTTGGTGCAGTTAAACAAGATCGATTTGAAATTTCTTAAAAAAACGGACACTTGGCTGAAATTTTATGACTTGACCATTCAAAGTCTGATTTATTGTATATTTATCACTTTTGGTCTATCAAATGCAAAAAAGCAATTTGATTGAAAAAAATTTATTTTATCAACCAAAATATTGACCCTTCTGTACCAGGCCTCAGAGATGCGCAATCACAATGAACTTATCCTGGTTGGACTTTTTGTGCTGACATTACCATGGACTGACCCTACAGAATCCTGTAGTTTTATTCTGTGTCAAATTTGTTGACTTTTGAAGCAGTAGGTTCTAGTTTTGCTTTCCCTCTGGTTTCTAGTGTAAATTTGTATAATCCAGTTAAAAAAAGTTTAATTTCAACTGAAAATTAGACATCGGTATTTTAAAGGTGAAAGCAGCCCCTTGACTGCATGAATGCAGACAGGGGGCCCCATTATAGTACCGCTGGGGGGGCCTGTGATTTCTACTTATCCCTTGGTAGGAATAAGTTACAGCATACCGTATATACTCGAGTATAAACCGAGTTTTTCAGGCTGTAAAATCAGCCTGAAAACTTAAACTCGGTTTATAATCGAGTCACTACTGTAGAAGTGCAAGAGTCATCTGATTTACCTGGAAATCTAGGAGATGTGTAGAACAAGTGGTAGGGAATTTTATATGCTACAGGAACACGTCTGCTCTCCTTTGTGACGTCGGCCGGCGCGCCAGTACAGGACCTGAGTGCGCGGCTGCCTGCAGATGTATAAAATGAGTTAAGTAAAGGAGAGCAGACGTTGTTCCTGTAGCTATAAAATTCCCTGGACCTGAGCGCGCGGCTGCCTGGCAGATTGGATAAAGATGAGTTAAAGTAAAGGAGAGCAGACGTGTTCCTGTAGCAATATAAATTCCACTTCACCATTGTTCTAACACATCTCTAGATTTCCAGGTAAATCAGATGACTCTTGCACTTCTACAGTAGTGACTCAGGAGGCACAGACATTATCAGGGCAACCGGGTACAAACTGAACTGGGTGGGAGGGTGAGGATGGCATTCAAGATGTTTGGAAACTACAACTCCCAGCATGCTTTATTAGCTTTTTCTCGAGTCAACAACTTTTATTATATTTTTTAGGGGTCGGTTTATACTCGAGTATATACGGTAAATGGTACAGCTTTTGCTATTAATGTATTAACATTCATTTACAAATTATATAGAGAGAACTTTTATGTGACCTTTATAAAGAATAACTATATTAAAGGAATTGAGAAATTGGTGGTGTGATGTATTGCTTCTCATTACTGCTGAGAAACGAGTGTGTGTTTGTGGCATGATGTGCATTTCTCACAAAGCCTGTTCTGCGTATGACTGTAAGATTTTTAATTGCTGAAATAGCTTGAGGCTGTCAACTATTTGCTTTGTTAGGCATATGACTGCTCTCAGCCCATAATGTAAATAGATGAGGTAAACAGATCTTGCATATGAATATATATTCATTAACATCCTTCTTTCCTTTATCATTTTTTCCCTGGCCCATATCTGCTGTCTAGCCTGCTGCTGCTTCCTGATAATGTTTTTTTTTTTTTAAAGAATAGTGCATGTGTATTTCAGCTGGGCTGAGCTGACTTTAAGCCAAAGAGTAAATTAACCAAGGACTCAACATTTGGTAGGCGATTCAACTTTTGTGCCCCTTAGTCAAATACATACATCTTTCAGTAATTTATGTAAACATAAGTCTAGTTTTTTAGCCAATAGAGCTCCTGGCAGCAGCTGGATACAGTCACTTTCAGAGAGGTGTCAAACTGCCTCATTACTTTACCTAACAACAAGCTTGCACTTTGATGATCCCAGACTATAACACAACATTACTAGCAATGGTTCTCCCCCTCTTTCTGTGGCTGATGTAAATACACATCAGTACATCAGTGTACTCGGCAAAAGTCCAGTAATGACTTAGGAAAAAACTTTGTTTAGTTAAATGATGTTTACTTCTAAATAATAACTTACCCTTTAAATGTAAAGTAATAAATGATGTTCATTGGGCAAAAAGTCCAGTAATGACTTAGGAAAAAACTTTGTTTAGTTAAATGATGTTTACTTCTAAATAATAACTTACCCTTTAAATGTAAAGTAATAAATGATGTTCATTGGGTCCTATGCAAAGGGAACCCTAACCTTAAAGGGCATGTCCACCCCCAAAACTATAATCCCCCCCAACTACTGGCCCCATCATGTAGTGTAGTTTAATCCTTACCTCACATCCCAGCTCCAAAAGGTTCTCCTGTAGTCCCCCCCCAAAGTCCCAAAAACTGCCCACCAGGAGGATAGCAGAGTCCATATAGGACTCTGCCTCCTACCTGGCCTCCGGGAAAAGTTTGGCATGCGTACTGCAGCCCTTCTCCCCCTCCCTCTCCCTCCCTCTCAGGATTCCCTCCCCCTAGCTTAAAACCCTTTAGTTAAATGATTGCCCCTGTCCCCCCAGCCCCAACCGCTATATTTATTCTTTTAGAAAGCTCCCCAAACTTTACTTACCTTCCCTCTTTCCCCCGCCGAAATGAACTCCCGGCAGCCGCGTCCGTGATTGGCTGCCGCTCAGTCAATCATAGACGTGACTGCCGGTCCCGCCCCTCTGCTTGCATTTTCTCACAAGCAGAGGGCCGGCAGCGCGGCGGAGGAAAGAGGGGAGGTAAGTAAAGTTTGGGGCACTTTCTAAAAGAATAAATATAGCAGTTGGGGCTGGGGGGACAGGGGCAATCATATATCAAAAATTAATTTTTAGGGTGGACATACCCTTTAAAGGACAATTATACTTACCTCCCCCTCGTTCCTTTCCCCCCACTCCTGCAAAGTACCCAGGGTGAGGACCTAAAACGCTACGTCCTCACCTCTGGGTACTTTACAAAAGTCCTGCACTACTTACTTTTAATCTCCCTTGTCGCTCCGGTCCGATCCTCGCTCTGCAAGGTGGAGTGTCTTCCCATTGGCTGCCTCCTGGACTGTCACTGACAGTGCCAGTGGGGAGGATCGGACCGGAGCGACGAGGGAGATTACAAGTAGTGCAGGACTTTTGTAAAGTACCCAGAGGTGAGGACATAGCGTTTTAGGTCCTCACCCTGGGTACTTTGCAGGAATAGATCGGGGAAATGGTAAGTATAATTGTACTTTAAGACTTCCCACTGATGTTTCTTTATAGAGATCATAACAATGCAAGCAACGCTGCAGCTATGTCTCCTAAGCTTTCCTGTAGGACCTTTGCTGACATAAGGATTCTCCTTTTTGTTTCTTTTTCTTTCTGATCTTGCCCTAACTTTCCTAAATTTTTTTTACAGCCTTTCCCTGTTTTGTAGACATTAACCTGTTTTAGCTCCTCACTTAGTTGCCTGAGGAGCCCATAGTTGTTGACTGCCAGTCTGAAGTTTGGTGTGTCAGCAATTTTAATTAACAGTGTAATTGTAAACAGGTGATTGCTCTTAATAAGGTAATTATAGCAAATTCATTTTATGAATTTATTTTTAAAAAATGGCACACACTTACTAATTTATTTACATTTGAAAACAGCATATCAGACAATGGCTCTGCAATACTACCAAGAGAGAGACAAACTCTACCCCTTCCGCCCCCCCATTAAAGTACTATCAGACAGATAGATAGATAGACAGACAGAAAGGAGACCAATATGGTTAATCACTCATATTTGGGGCTGTATTAACAAATGTTTTGACATGTTTGGAAGATCCTAGTAAGAGGTCACTGGAGGGACACAAATTAGCATTCCGTATATACTCGAGTATAATCCGAGGTTTTCAGGCTTTAAAAAAAGCCTGAAAATCTTACCTCGGTTTATACTCGAGTCAACCTGTCTCTTACCTTGTCCGGCGGCCGCGCGATCCGCATCCTCAGTGCGCATCTGGATGATGTCACTACCCGGCGCCTCTCACTTTGCGGACGCCAGGGAGGGCAATATTTACAAATAAGGGTAAAACCTTCTTTATTTGTGCATACTGTATGCACAAATAAAGGAGGATTTACCCCTATTTGCAAGTATTTTCCACTTAAGATGTTTGAAAACTACAACTCCCAGCAATAAAGCATGCTGGGAGTTGTAGTTTCCAAACATCTTAAGTGGCAAATACTACCCCCTCGGTTTATACTCGGGTCAATGTGTTTTTCCTCCTTTTTTACCTAAAACTAGGTACCTCGGTTACTCGGGACGGTTTATACTCGAGTATATACGGTACCTGGTTTGAGTGACAGGTCTTTCCCTGTACATGCTGATATTTAAAATGAAGATTTCTGAGAATCTAAAGCTCGGATTTAAAATCTGAAAAATGTATGATTTTTGAAAGATAGATTTTTTGAAGTATAGATACCCTTTAATTATTGTGATCACAGGTATGGGGACCCCAAGCAGTTCAGGTCCTCACCCTGGATAGTTATTTTTTTGGGGGGGGAAAAGGTGTGGTTTCTTTGCTGGAGTTGTCCTTTAACAACTACTTATTTAGTGTTTTGTTCCAATTTATTTGCTGCCTTTCTGTTCCAAAATGTATTGCTCCTTCAGGACAATTAAATTGGGTACACACACTATAGATCTTTAAAAGGTGACAAGCAGAATCTTTAAGATCGCCCTACACACATTCCAAAGCCTTTTCCCTATATAAAATATAGAGAGAACGTTTGAGACTGCACATTTTGTGGTACACACTTTAACGCTAAAGGGGGCGATTGTGTTGCATCTGATTTTATCTAAAGTGTGTACCTGGTCACAGCTTGGAAACCATCACCGCTCAATCTACTAGGGAAAATTAATCTCATCAAAATTAATTTATTACCTAAGTTGCTATATACACTTCAGCATGCACTAGCCTGGATCCCTCAATATTTTTCCTGGAAACTAAACCACATAATCAGCTCTTTTCTGTGGGGCATTTGCAAAGCCAAACACTGAAATAGCTCAAAATCTATGGTGGCCTCGCATATCTGAACGTTTACTTATAATATATCACAGGCCAGCTTAGGTATCTGCAGTTGTGGGTGGATCCAAATATCTCCCCCATTGGCTCGGGAAAACAGCTACAGCAATACATAATAGGCTTGCTCCTAGCATCTCTACAAAACCCACAAACTCATATAATCGGCCAAGGAACGATAATACACACCCTCGCTCTCAAACCCTGGATAGCAGCAAGCTCCATCATTGCCTATGATGAACACCCCCCCCCCCAAAACACTGCTTGCTGATATCACAGCAAACAACATAATCCTCCCATTTGAAAGCTTATAACAAAACTATAATTTACCAAATAACCTCCAATTTAAAGGATATGTACACTGCAAAATTTATTTAAAATTTCCCATTCCAAATTATTACTGTACCATTTTTTTGTTGATCTGTTACTTATTTCTTTAGATATCCAGTTTATAACATCTTACATTTCAGCTGTCAATCAAGTGGCTAGTATCAATTCTTCTGTTATGTGCAGTTTTGCTTTAGCTGGAATGGTGACAGTTGGTATGTGAACTGCATGGTGGGAAATTCCCTCTCCCAATGTTGTCTCTTAGGGATTACTGAGCATGCTGCCCTCACAGAGTCAGAAAGTCTGGCAACGGGTGGGACTGAGCTTGAGCAAACAAGTTCTGGATTGAAGTCATACAGGAACACAAACACAGAAAAGTACTGCTTACATGTATTCATTTCTAAATTGAAATCTATAATTTTTTTAGTGTACAATTCCTTTAAATATATGCAACTAAAACACTATCTGAAAACAGAATTTCACACTTATCCTCTTATTGAACTGACTAAACACCCCATAATCATCATTCTCCGAACTCAGGGTATGCAAGAAATTATATCAGGTCTCTACACATAACTCATTAATCGTCAATCTATTGCATTAACAAAACAAGAACGTTACTTATGAAATGCCAAATGCTACCCACCTAATTAGACTGTAAGATCTACAAGGTAGAGACCTCTTTCCTCATGTTACATGGTTCAAACACTTGTATACTTTATGATGCATATACAGTGATGTGAAAAACTATTTGCCCCCTTCCTGATTTCTTATTCTTTTGCATGTTTGTCACACTTAAATGTTTCTGCTCATCAAAAACCGTAACTATTAGTCAAAGATAACATAATTGAACACAAAATGCAGTTTTAAATAATGGTTTTTATTATTTAGTGAGAAAAAAAACTTCAATTTCTGTAGTCACCCCCAGGCCTGATTACTGCAACACCTGTTTGAATCAAGAAATCACTTAAATAGGAGCTATCTGACACAGAGAGGTAGACCAAAAGCACCTCAAAAGCTAGACATCATGCCAAGATCCAAAGAAATTCAGGAACAAATGAGAACAAAAGTAATTGAGATGTATCGGTCTGGTAAAGGTTATAAAGCCTTTTCTAAAGCTTTGGGACTCCAGCGAACCACAGTGAGAGCCATTATCCACAAATGGCAAAAACATGGAACAGTGATGAACCTTCCCAGGAGTGGCCGGCCGACCAAAATTACCCCAAGATCGCAGAGAAAACTCATCCGAGAGGCCACAAAAGACCCCAGGACAACATCTAAAGAACTGCAGGCCTCACTTGCCTCAATTAAGGTCAGTGTTCATGACTCTACCATAAGAAAGAGACTGGGTAAAAACGGCCTGCATGGCAGATATCCAAGGCGCAAACCACTTTTAAGCAAAAAGAACATTAAGGCTCGTCTCAGTTTTGCTAAAAAAACATCTCAATGATTGCCAAGACTTTTGGGAAAATACCTTGTGGACCGACGAGAGAAAAGTTGAACTTTTTGGAAGGTGCGTGTCCCATTACATCTGGCGTAGAAGTAACACTGCATTTCAGCAAAAGAACATCATACCAACAGTAAAATATGGTGGTGGTAGTGTGATGGTCTGGGGTTGTTTTGCTGCTTCAGGACCTGGAAGGCTTGCTGTGATAGATGGAACCATGAATTCTACTGTCTACCAAAAAATCCTGAAGGAGAATGTCGGGCCATCTGTTCGTCAACTCAAGCTGAAGCGATCTTGGGTGCTGCAGCAGGACAATGACCCAAAACACACCAGCAAATCCACCTCTGAATGGCTGAAGAAAAACTACATGAAGACTTTGGAGTGGCCTAGTCAAAGTCCTGACCTGAATCCTATTGAGATGTTGTGGCATGACCTTAAAAAGGCGGTTCATGCTAGAAAACCCTCAAATAAAGCTGAATTACAACAATTCTGCAACGATGAGTGGGCCAAAATTCCTCCAGAGCGCTGTAAAAGACTCGTTGCAAGTTATCGCAAACGCTTGATGGCAGTTATTGCTGCTAAGGGTGGCCCAACCAGTTATTAGGTTCAGGGGGCAATTTCTTTTTCACACAGGGCCATGTAGATTTGGAGTTTTTTTTTCTCACTAAATAATAAAAACCATCATTTAAAACTGCATTTTGTGTTCAATTATGTTATCTTTGACTAATAGTTAACGCATTTAAGTGTGACAAACATGCAAAAGAATAAGAAATCAGGAAGGGGGCAAATAGTTTTTCACATCACTGTACTTATTTATATATTTACTAGCAAAAGTGTGCCTTTTTACCCTTTAAGCAAGAGCGGCCCAAGAAGGTCCATGGGCTTGTCATATCAAATTAATTTTTAAAGAACTGCTATACACTATGATTGTCTAACAGCTAACGAGCAGGGATGAATCGGTGTTGGTCACAGCCAAAGTTGCCTTTAGGAGACTGAACCATCGTCGTTGATTAACCGACATGTCTGATCGCCCATTTATCCAATCCGGGTGAAAGAAGCGACAGACATCAGGCATCGATCGCCATCGACAACAAAACCGCCACTGATTTTTAGGCTTAACCGACCGATACACAGAAATATTGGTCAGTTTGGTCGAAAAACTCTAATCAGGCTTACCACCCATTCTTCAATTAAACTATCAGAAGACAGGAGGGAAGTCAGAGTACTTACCCACTTACGTGCTCATCCGATATTCCTCATCAGTACCTGTCCAAGGAACCGTGCTGGAGTGCAATTGCAGGTAAGTTCTCTAACTTCCCTGCTGTCTCCTGATCGTTTAATTGAAGAATGGGTGGTAAGCCTGATCAGATTTGTTTGACCAAACTGACTGAGATTACTGTGAATCGGTTGGTTAGGCCTAATAATCAGTGGAGGTAAGCTCCTTTTCTTCTCATTCTTCAATTAAACTGGAAAAAAATACATATTTGGGTGGAGATACCATGTAAATCAAGTATTAAAACTGTAGTTAATTTGTTATAATTGACTAGTGCACATTTTATCCTCTATTTCACACGTGTCAAACTCAAGGCCCGCGGGCCGAATCCATCCCTTCTGGACGTTGTTTGTTGCCCCTGGTGAATGTACAGCATCCAAGGGATACTTTCCGATTGCCTTTTGGAGTCGGGAAGGAATTCCCCCCCCCCCCCCTTTAAGTTGTGTTTTTTGCCTTCCTCTGGATCAACTGTTAGGAAGGGTTAAAAAAAAGGTTGGACTTCATGGACGCATGTCTTTATTCAACCTCAATTACTATGTTACTATGTATGTAGATGCACCTTTACTAAGATAGGTGGGATCAGCTGTTTAAAAACAAGTTAAATGCGGTATCTAGCAGGCAGATCTATAGTTAAGTCACTGCTTGGGACTGCACAAATGGCACACAAATGGATGATGGTGTAGTAAGGCTTGGATGCAGTCACCGCTGTAACAGCTGATCGTGTATCTAGCCTGGCGAGGTATGACAAAAGGCCTTCCATTGGAGTTGGCCATTCCATTACCACGCCAGAAGAGTAAGGTGGGCGTTCCACATTGGCACATGTTCACGCCATAGACAGAGGACCAGGTCCAAAACAGTGTGCTTCACACCCTTTCCCTGCCAAGACCCAGCAAGAGTCCCAATCCTGCACCTGCTAAGTAGCTTTAAAAAAAATTGTCCCACCACTTAGCCTGTGTGAGTGATTTGACACCCCTGCTCTATTTAATGGACCACACTGTTGTGTATACATATAACCATATGTAAGTTCCATACAGAAATTAAAAAAAAGCAAGTTTCCTTTTAAAATGCATTACTTTTTATTTCAGAAATGTAAGAATGTTAATCTTTAACAACAATATACTGAAAGGCAGTTGACAATAGGGTTTTTCCTGAATTTTAAAAAAGTCTTTTAAATGCTTGGAGATTATCAATGTTTTTTCTGAAAAAAAAAAAAAAAAAAAAGAAAAGGGGCAGCAGATTTACTGCCATATTTGCGGTTAGATTAGGTAATTGAACGTGAAGTTCAATAAAAAAAAAAAAAATTCGGAAAAAAAATATTATTCTACACATGCTTGATGCTTAATTAATTCTGTATAATGTATTTTGATCAGTTGATTTCCTTACCTGAGCCCTGCTGAAGTCACTAGTGAGCTGGCATTTAATTATATGCAATAGTACTCTTTTCCACGATGGTCTCTTCATTTTAAAGGGCTTTTACACCCCTTTTCCACTCTTTCTTTCCCCTGTCATTCAGAAATGGTAGATTTTAACAAATGCTCTAGTCTTCTTTCCTTATATCTCCTACATACTGGATTTCAGTCTTCTCTCAGTTCAGTTTGTCAGTGTGTGGGATTGGGATATTCCGAAAATGTGGAGCTGGATTTATCTGCTCTGAAGGTTTCATTCACCTTAAGATAGTGAAGCTTTCATTTCCTTTTAGATATGCACCCTACTGAGAAATGTATTGCACATAGCTGTGCTAAGATCCTCCCGGGGGGGGGGGGTGTACATACCCTTTAAAGACATGATGTGTGGCTACTATTGAAACCACTGACAACTGGGATGCCAGATCATTTGATCAGTAGTCTGTGGAGTAAGTCTGGAGCCTGCAACCTCATGTACAGTACTCTGTATTTCTAAAAGCAGAGCATTAGCCTGATAACCCACCATAGATATATAAAGAGTCAATACATTTAGGACATTATTTTTTTCTCAACCAAATGGAAGCAAAAAAAAAAAAAGCGGTAAAATTAACTTATTATTTAGTATTGTCCATGGTAGGCTGTACTGCAGGGTAACGGCCATTATCTGATCAGGGACTTTCTTATTGGTGTGGAGACATCTGTATAGAAAATACTCTGTGCAAAGAGACAATTGGTGAGAGGTGGGGGTGGCAAATAGGTGCTCAGGCTCACCAGGCTGTTTAAAGACTACATGGACAGACATGCACTGGCAACAACACAGAAGCCGTCCTAATTACATAATTCAATCTTACAATTGTAAATATGCAACTTACCTGAATAGGATCTTACAATGCATAGGTATTCTTTGTAAGGAAAGCTTGTCATTAAAGGTAAAAAATAAACTATAAGATAATTAAGACATGGATAGTTATTTATTTTACTACGGTAAATGTAAATTATGCAAGAATGTTCAATTTAGCAGCCTTCAAGAAACTATAATGTGTGTTATACCCAACTGTAAGTCAGGAAAAAAAGGATACTGGTAACATACCTTTTTTTTTAGGAATGCCTTCTTTAATTAACACCTTTTTCTAAAACGGGCACACACAAAGAAATTTCAGATGAATCTTTATCGCCTCATGTCTGGGTTGCATTAAACGGGAAGTTAAAAGGGATGGTTTTAATTTGAAAAAATAAAGGGACAGAAATTGACTTGCCCACCTTCGTTCCCTCAGCCTCTGCCTCTAGTGTTCTTCCGTTCCTGGAAGTAGCAGTAGGGACCAGACTGGCAGCCGCGTTTTTGACTGGCTGAGAGTCACAGACCCAACAACCAGTTAGTAGTGAGAGCCGAACGAGGTCAGGTAAGCCTATTTCTGTCCTTTTATTTAAAGTTAAAGCCCTAACGTTTTGGGTGTGGGGGGTCCCTACATTACTGAAATGTTTATTTTTTTTCTAAAGAACCATGCAGCATGGAGAGATTCAGAGTTTGAGAGGGGGTAGCGCTCCCCTGCACATGTCAGTCTTTGGGGAGGACAAGGAAGTAGCAGGCACTGGAAGACACACAGACAGCTCCTTCTCTTCACTCTTTTTTGGACTTTCAGCAGGCACTGCAGATAACCAAAAGGAGAAAGGTAAAGTGCCTGTCCACCCCCCAAACTAAAATGTAACCCACTGTGTAGTTTAAAAAAATCCTTACCTTACATCTCTGCTCCTTGGTTCCTCTGCAGTGCTTTTCCAAATTCCAGGAAACTGAAGAGTAGTAGCTGTTTTCCTGTCCAAAAGGTTTCCGACCCCCTCCCTGTCCTGTCCCCCTTCCTCCCAACATCTAACTCATTCATAGTAACAAAGTAATTAAGGTTAAATAATGACAGTCCAACCTTTTCACCCTCCTTTTTAAACCTACCTAACAGTTGATCCAGAGGAAGACAAAAAAAAAAAATCAGCTATAAAAGGGGGGGGGGGGAATTCCGTCCTAACTCCAAATGGCAATCGAAAAGTATCCCTGGATCAACCAGAACTGCAGTTTATGTATTAATACCAGAAATTCTTAATATTTTTTAGTTTTAGAAACTTATCTAGACCACTTTTAAAGCTATTCAATGAACTTGCCATTACCACATCTGCTGTAAAGAAACCTTTCCTAACCTTAAGATGAAACTCCTTTTCTTCCAATCTTAAAAAATGTCCACGTGTCCTCTGAAATGACCGATTAGTAAACAATGCACCAGAGAGTTTATTGTATGGCAGTGGCGTATCTATGTTAAAACATTCGGGGCACGTGCCCCGAATGTTTTACTGCTTGTGCCCCTAGTTCCGGACTCCCCGGCAGCAAGTTGCTCACCCAGCGAGATGACGTCACGCGCGCGACGGCGCAGAGCATTACAGACGGCCTCTGCGCTCCCGGCCTTCCCCTACACTGACTGTCTGGTGTATGGTGTCTCTATAGATTAGATTAGATAGATAGGTAGATAGATAGATAGATAGATAGATAGATAGATAGATCGATGAGTTGGATAGATAGCAGAGATAGATAGATAGATAGCAGAGATAGATAGATAGATAGCAGAGATAGATAGATAGCAGAGTTAGATAGATATAGCAGAGTTAGATAGATATAGCAGCCAGAGTTAGATAGAATAGCAGAGTTAGATAGATATAGCAGAGTTAGATAGATATAGCAGAGTTAGATAGATATAGCAGAGTTAGATAGATAGATAGCAGAGTTAGATAGATAGATAGCAGAGTTAGATAGATAGATAGCAGAGTTTTAGATAGATAGATAGCAGAGTTAGATAGATAGATAGCAGAGTTAGATAGATAGATAGCAGAGTTAGATAGATAGATAGCAGAGTTAGCTAGATAGATAGCAGAGTTAGATAGATAGATAGCAGAGTAGATAGATAGATAGCAGAGTTAGATAGATAGATAGATAGATAGCAGAGTAGTAGATGAGATAGATAGATGATAGATAGATAGCAGAGTAGAAGATAGATAGCAGAGTTAGATAGATAGCAGAGTTAGATAGATAGCAGAGTTAGCAGAGTTAGATACGAGTGTAGATAGAAGTTAGATAGATAGCAGAGTTAGATAGATAGCAGAGTTAGATAGGTAGCAGAGTTAGATAGGTAGCAGAGTTAGATAGATAGATAGATTAGAAGAGATAGATATAGCAGAGTTAGATGATAGATAACAGAGTTGGATAGATAGATAGATAACAGAGTTGGATAGATAGATAGCAGAGTTAGATAGATAGATAGATAGATAGATAGATAGCAGAGTTAGATAGATAGATAGCAGAGTTAGATAGATAGATAGCAGAGTAGAGATAGATAGATAGATAGCAGAGGATAGATAGATAGATGATAGATAGCAGAGTTAGATAGATAGTAAGAGAGTAGTTAGATAGATAGATAGCAGAGTTAGATAGTAGATAGCAGAGTTAGATAGATAGATAGCAGAGTTAGATAGATAGATAGGCAGAGTTAGATAGATAGATAGCAGAGGATAGATAGATAGATAGCAGAGAGAGTTAGATAGATAGATAGCAGAGTTGATGATAGATAGCCGAGTTAGAAGTAGATAGATAGATAGCAGAGATAGATAGATAGATAGCAGAGTTAGATAGATAGATAGCAGAGTTAGATAGATAGATAGATAGCAGAGTTAGATAGATAGATAGATAGCAGAGTTGATAGATAGATAGATAGCAGAGTTAGATAGATAGATAGATAGCAGAGTTAGATAGATAGATAGATAGCAGAGTTAGATAGATAGATAGATAGCAGGGTTAGATAGTAGATAGATAGCAGAGTTAGATAGATAGAAGATAGCAGAGTTAGTAGATAGATAGATAGAAGCAGAGTTAGATAGATAGATAGATAGCAAGAGTTAGATAGATTAGTAGATAGCAGAGTAGATAGATAGTAGATAGCAGAGTTGATAGAGAGATAGATAGCAGATAGTAGATAGATAGATAGAAGCAGAGTTAGATAGATAGATAGATAGCAGAGTTAGTAGATAATAGATAGCAGAGTTAGATAGAGATAGATAGCAGCAGAGTTGATAGATAGATAGGATACAGAGTTAGTATAGATAGCAGAGTGGATAGATACGATACAGTATAGATAGATAGATAGATAGCAGAGTTAGATAGATAGATAGATAGCAGAGTTAGATAGATAGCAGAGTTAGATAGATAGATAGCAGAGTTAGATAGATAGCAGAGTTAGATAGATAGATAGATAGAGACACAGAGAGATAGACAAGAGGCAGATATATAGACAGAGATAGATATAGAGAGAAAGAGCGACAGATAGCGATAGATAGGGGCAGAGGTTGATGTAGAAGGTACAAGAAGGTCTCCCTGGCCAAAGGTGTGGGCAAGCGTCTGACTACAACTGAACACAACAATAAGTTTAAAATGACCAAATTGCTACCAGTATATAATGAAATTGCCAGTTTACTGTGCCTTTGTGTGATTAATTTGTGTCTCTCTGTCCAACTCTCTGATCTCTATCTCTGTCTGTCTATTTCACTGTCTTTCTGTCTGTTTATCACTATCGTGCTGTGTGTCTATGTTTGTGGTTATCTATCTTGTCTTTCTGTGTCTTTTTGGCCATCTCTATTAAGTACTTAGTGGGTGTGGCCTAATTGGGCAGAGAAAGGGGCATGGCCTACAATTTTTTGCATGGAGTGCCCAAAAGTGCCCCTGATCTTCTTAGACCCTAGATACGCCCCTGTTGTATGGCCCATTAATATATTTGTATAAAGTGATCATATCCCCACGCAAATGTCGCTTCTCTAATGTAAGCAGCCCTAACTTGTCTAATCTGCCTGCATAGTCAAGCCTCTCCATTCCCTTTATTATTTTAGTTGCCCTTCTCTGAACTGCTTCCATTTCCAAGATGTCCCTTTTGTATATGGGATTCCAAAACTGAACCGCATATTTCAAAGGAGGCACTGGGCTTTGTAAAGAGGGAGTACAATATTTTTTTCTCTTGAATCTATTCCCCTCTTTATACAAGGCAATATCTTGCTAGCTCTAGCCGTTGCTGTCTGGCATTGTTACAGCTAAGTCTGTTATCTACCAGAACCCCCAAATCTTTTTCCAGTCGAGATTCACTTTGTGGTCTTAAAACAAGTGAAGGTTAAATGAAAGCCTGCAGTATTTCCTTTACACTGAGCCAACAATCACATCTCTGGCTGGAGCCTGTGAGAAATTACATTGGGGTGAATGTTCAAACTTCCTGCTTCCAGTAGGTTGAATGACCTCTCCTGACCTCTACCCCGCCCATCTGCCCCGGGGGAGAAGCATGCTCAGTTAAGCCTTAATGCTGGGGAAATCAGTAAGTTCCTGGGGGGGGGATGACAATTGAGAAGGGGAGTCTATCAATGCAGGCAGAGGCTAGTCGCATGACTACAAGCTGGTCACATGGCTGAAAACAGGAAGTCTTCGACCAGGAAGTTACATTGCTGAACATTTGCAGCAATAACTTCTCACACATTTTATCTAGAGATGTGATTTAGGTTTTATTTTGAAGGTACAGTGGAAGGCTTTTTATATAATTCTTACTAGTTTGGAAGAATGTCAGACCACAGTTACCCTTTAACACATTTATGGTGTAGGTGGCACAAGGATTGTTAAACCCTAAATGCATCACCTTACAGTTATCAACTTTGAATCTCATCTGCCATACCGCTGCTGATTATCTAGGTCAGCTCGCAGCAATTGTACATCATTTGAAGTTTCCAAATCTCTGCATAGATTAGTGTCGTCAGCAAACACGGAGACCTTGCTCTCAATGCACCCTTCTAAGTCATTTATAAAAAGATTAAAAAGAAGTGGCCCCAGTACGGAACCCTGAAGCACTCCACTTAGAACTTTAGCCCACATAGATGTAGCCTCATTGACCACCACTCTCTTTTTGTGATCCAATAACCAAATCTCTATACATGTACAAATGTTTTTTTTCTAGGCCAACAGTCCTCAGTTTACACATTAGTTGCCTATGTGGCACAGTATCAAAAGCTTTAGCAAAATCCAAGTATACCACATCTGCTGCTATGCCAGAATCTAAATTCTTACTCCCTTCTTCATAAAAAACAAGTAAATTTGTCTGGCACAATCTATTTCTCATAAATCCATACTGACTACTACTAATAAGATCAGTTCTGAAGACCAAGTCAAGGATATGATCCCGTAACAAAGTTTCCATCACCTTCCTTAGCACTGATGTTAGGCTTACAGGTCTATAGTTACCAGGTTGGCAATGACTACCTTTTTTGAATATTGGTATTACATTGTCTTTTTTCCAATCCAGCGGCACATCACCTGACATAAGTGAATCTGAAAAGATAAGAAACTGTGGTCTAGATAAAACTGAACTAAGCTCTCTTAAGATCCAAGGATGAATTCCATCCGGTCCTGGGGCTTTATTGCTTTTAACTTTGTCTAATTGTTTCCACACCATATAGTCTGTCAGCCAGAGTGAATATTCCTCATCTATACCCCTCACAGTCCCCACCATAAGGACCAGGACCCTCCAAAGTGAATATAGAGGGGAAAAAACGATTTAGCACATTAGCCTTCTCGGCATCCTTTGTAACCATTTCAGCACCATTATTTAATGGTCCCACATTCTCAATGCTCATCTTTTTACTATTGATATGTTTAAAAAACATTTTGGGGTTAAACTTGCTTTGTTCTGCTTTCCGTATTTCGTTTTCTATTTTAGCTAGTTTAATTGCTTTCTTGCACTCATTATTACAGCTTTTATACTCCCTGTATGCCTGTTCGGTTCCGATTTTAAAACCTTTTTTCTTTTTTTTCATTTCCCTTTTTACCTGGGCATTAAACCAGGAGATGAACTATTTTTTTTTTTACACTTGTTCCCTAAAGGTATACATTTAGAAATGTAATGGTTTAATATGTCTTTAAAAGCAGTCCACTTCTACTCAATATCCTTACCTAGGAACAAATCCCCCCAGTCTATGAGCAGGAATGATTCCTTCAACAGCTTATAATTAACTTTCCTAAAGTTATAAGTTTTTATTAACCCAGTGCACTTTCGTTTTTTGCGACCTATATTAAATTACACTATCATGATCACTATTCCTTAAGCTTCCCATTAACTTCATCTCTAAAATGAGCTCAGGGTTATTAGATATCACCAGATCCAACAACGCATCCTGTCTAGTAGGAACTTCTACCATCTGTGAAAGAAAATGCTCATAAAGAAGATTTAAGAACTTGAAACCTTATGAGGTGCTGGCAGTTCCCTTATTCCAATCTATGTTAGGGTAATTGAAATCCCCCATAACCAGAACATGCCCCATACCAGCAGTCTTCGCCAAATGCATATGGAGATTTATTTCCACATCCTCACAGGCGTTTGGCAGCTTATAACATACACCAACAATTAAAGGGCAACTATAGTGAAAAAAAAACTTTGTCTGTATACAATGTATAGATCACTTAGTATAAGCTGCCTTACATTCATGTTTCTGTGTGGCTTCGTTTCTTCACACTGGCAGAAGTTTGTACCAAGCTGTGTAGTCCCCCTCCCCTCTCTGTCTACTCCCCCTCAAGCAGTGACGGGCTGTATACAGAGTCCGAGCATTGTCAGTTGAAAGGACTTTAAATGAAGTGCTGACATCCTGTTGACCCCTCCCTTCCAGAGCTAGACTGCAAGCAGTCAAAGTGTGGGATAAAGTAGCAATATGCTGAAGGGAGGGGCAGAGGGGGAGAGAGGAGGACAAGTGGTGCTGAGATTCTTTACAAGTAAGTTACTGAACTCTGCCTGTTCTCTAACTTTGCTAATTGTTATTTACTTTTTACCTAAAGTTCATATCTCTCCCCCTGCTTACCGTAGCTGAGATCATAATCACTGAAGAGAGAGTCAGTGTAACAGCAGCTTGTAGTGAGAGACCTTCACAAACACCGTGACACTGCTTGTTGTCCTGTTACATTTCAGTTGCTTTAGTCTATATATCTCATAGATTGCACTGTGTGTCTTGTTTGGTATATAGTCTGTATTACTGTATTATATATACTGTATTAGTGTTCCATTTGAGTCACTGGTTTTGTTTGTATATAAGATTTTTTTTGGGGGGGGGAGGGGCTGTTTTATAGTGTGTTATGCTCATATTGCTGGGTTAATGGTTTATTGATTGTGTTTAGCACTACAGCATTTGACTATATGTTGCACATGGTACATATAGTATGGGTGAGAGAGTGTGTGACAGTACTGCAGGGGAGCTTTGGATTGTGTGGGTGTGTGCCTTTGAGTGACAGATGAGGTGTAGCAGCTCCTACAAATCACAGCATATTCAAAGGCTTATATCTCGGGGACTATGTAGAATTTAAAGAAACTAACTACCCTGGTGGATGGGATGACTTATAGGATACATTAGAAGAAATTAAAAAAAAAACAATTTTCTCACTATAATTGCCCTTTAATTTACCCACTTTCTTACTTCCTGTACATAGCTCCACTCATATTGTTTTTGCCTTATTGTCTATAACCCCATCTATCTCATCTTTTAAAGGATATGTCCATCGTATTTTATAACTTTTTTTTTTTACTGTCTTACTGAAGAACAGGAGGTAAATGCATCTCTTACTTCCCTTTCTTCAGTAAATCTTGCAGGAGAAACTTACCCGCGGAACGCTCCAGCACCGGCTTCTCTGACAGTCGCCGACACGTCCATGCTCCTTCACACTGTGCACGCGCACAGTGCAAAGGACTGGGGATGCGTCTGAGGCTGTCAGCTGCATCGGAGTCTCTCTGCAGCGCTGGAGCGATTGGGGTAAGTTTCTCCTGCAAGACATGCATGCCTCCTTATCCTCTTTGCTCCACCATTTCCATTTCCACCCTCCATTATCTTATTAATCCCCTGATCCCTATTCCCTGTGTAGTCCAATATGCCTTCCCCATACATAGTTTAAAATCTCCTCCAACTCTCTAGCCATCTTCTCCCCCAAAACAGCTGCACCATCGTCATTGAGGTGCAGTCGATCTCTACAAAAGGGAAGTCAGCCCAGTTCTCCAAAAACCCAAACCCCATCTCCTTACACCACTCCCTTAGCCACGCATTTATACTCCTGAGCTCCCATTGCCTCCCTAGTGTAGCACGTGGCTGCGGTAGTATTTCTGAAAACAGAAATACTGTTTTACTTTTAACTTGGCCCCTAACTCTCGGAAATAATTTTTAAGGACCTCACCTCCACCTCTATCTTTGTCATTGGCACCAACATGAACCAAGACCTCCGGGTCACTCCCAGCCCCACCCAATAATCTGTCTACACGATCCGCCACATGTCAAACACTAGCACCAGGCAGGCAACACACTGTTCGGCATGTAGGGTCTTGGCAGCAGATTACCCTATCTACCCTTCTACCCATCCTCTGCAGCCGTTGCACCTAGATTGCACCTAGATAAGCAAAAGCACACAACGGTGGCCCTCCCAGGAAGGCGATACACACACAGATGGTGGATTTAAAACTTCATCTTTATTGCAGAGACTAAAAGCAGCGCCCAACGCGTTTCGTGCAAATCCTTGCACTTACTCATAGGCCATAAACAGTAGGAGTGTTCTGGCGATATAAGCGTCCCGAAGAGACACCCCTTAATTAAAACTAAATTATACAAAAAAGATAACTTATAACAAGTCAATATAAAACAAGCTCTACAATGGAGAATATTTCTTTAAACAGCACATCATACAAGTTACATATGATCATATACATGTATAAAATATGGTATTTATAAGTGAATTACCAAATTTTGGCAGTACTAACCAAATAGACATATTAAATCCACACTTAGTCATTAGGATAACAACAGCCGTTGCACCTAGTGTGAAATCCTTTTGCCATATGATAGATGCACCCTGCCCATCCTTATTTCATAAAAAAAAACCCATCAGAACACAGACCTTCATTCCCACAGCGTCTCCGTGTCTGTGATTGACTGCCTCTCAGCTGCTGGTCCGGCCCCTTGCTTGCAAGTTCCGGCAAGCAGGGAGCCGGATCAGTGCGCTGCTGGAGAGAAGGGGCTGTATGTAGCTGTTTAATCATTTTTTTTTTAAAAGAAATATCTCTGTGGTTTGGGGTGGGCAGGGGGGGTTCTACCATTTGCCAAAAGTTTATTTTTAGGGTGGAAATGCCCTTTTACACTACACAGTGGGGAAAATTTTTGTTTTGGGGGTGGACATGCCCTTTAAGTTTTATTTCTTTCTGGCAAAGCTATCTTCCTCCTCCTTGTGTTCAATGAGCTTTTTATAAGCGTATGTGCAGAGGAGGCTGCAGGGGAAACAGCAGTCAATCATTGGCTTTAATGTCAGTTGTCACAGCCTTTTATATATTTTCTATACCTATAAATTCTACTATTGACCTTATTTTGGAGTATCTGTTGATTTCATATGTTTGCTGTGGTCAGTAGTGAGCTGCCATTTCAGGTTTTGCAACATTCTATCTTCTTCCCAGCATGCACACTTCCTTGAAATATCCCTAAAATTATTTTTAAATAATTGGTAGAACAAACAAGCTCAGATCTCTACGGAGTAACTGAATTTACCCAGGGAGGCATTGAGACCATAATGGACTATTAGGGGTCTTGCAAAGAGGAAGTCAGTACCGTATATACTCAAATATGTCAATCCAAGTATAAACTGGGGTACCTATTTTTACCTGAAAAATTAGTAAAAACTGATTGACTTGAGTTTAAGTCGAGAGTAGAAATTATAACCAATACTGCCTTCTGATTCTGTATTTTGAGGCTTTAGTTGCCCTTTAACTGCCAGGCAGAATTCCCATATAGTAGTCCCATTCAGCAAAAGCCAAATCCAGTATAGCTTTTACTGTATAGGACTACTGTATGGGAATTCTGCTGTCCACTTAAAGGGCAACTAAAGCCTCGAAACAATACAGAATCAGAAGGCAATCTTTTCAACATCTCCTGATTCTGTATTGTTTTGAGGCATTAGTTGCCCTTTAAATGGACAGTAATCCCATACAGTAACCCCCAATTCCTTGGCACTCCAGATGGCTACGACTTCCCAGCATATGCCTTAGTTGCTGGAAGTTGTAGCTTCCAAACATCTGCAGTGGCAAGATGCACTGCACCCACCACCCTTTACCTCACCCCCCGAGAACACCCCCCCAGTACAGTGGAGGAGAGGACTTGGTAAGTGTTAACTTGCCTGGGTCAATCACTCAGCAATCTGGCTGCCACTCGCTCCGCATCCACTGCTCTGCCGACTGACGTCACTACTCGGTGGAATAGTGATGTCAGCTGGCAGATTAGTGGATGTGGAGCGAGCGGCCGCCGGATTGCTGAGTAGGTGAGAGATTGACCCGAGTATAAACCAAGGTTTGGTTTTCAGGCTATTTTTAAAGCCTGAACCTCGGTTTATACTCGAGTATATACAATACTTTGGAAGCATTTATCTATGCACAGACTAATCATTGGATGGACAGATTATGATAATTGAAATTAGAAAATATAGTTTTTCTTGATAGTGTATATATATTTGTCTAAACTTCCTATTTAAAGGGCATCTATAGTGAAAAAAACACATTGCCCCTTTGCAAAGTTAAATTTATGTACTCTGTGCTGCCTTAATCTTATCTCTGTCAGTGACTTTGTTTAACTATCGTGTCAGATCTCTGTGCAGCACTCCCCCCTTCCCCCTCCTCTCTGTTACCTACTCCATGTCTCAACTCCGGCTTGCCGACAAGCTTATCATGTGCAGTAGGAGTTAAATGTTCAACATCCTGAAAAACACACCCACGCACAGTGGCCAATAGAAAGCAAGCTGTTGGAAGAAGAAGGAGAACAGTACAGTTTATGATCTCTCACTTTGTGACCCATCATCAATCAGTGAAAGCTATTAAGAAGGGGGATCAAGTGCAGCCTTATATGTACCATCAAAGCTACCTCTCTCCCCCTGCTATTGCTCTTATCTCTATGTTTATTACAGACCAGGGAGGGGGAATCACGTCAAAGGGATTTGATTGACAGTCCAAGTAGGAGTAGAGGAATGCAATCACGTATTCTTCTAACTGGTGTATCTCAGGACAGAGAGGGAATCTGAAAAAAGTGAAGACACTCTGGGGACTTGTGGGGAATTATAGAACACATGGAAAGAAAGAAAAAAAAGTTCATTTTCCCACTATAGATGCCCTTTAAAGTAGATTTGAGACTAAATAAAAATAGTACTAACTAATAATAAAAATTTGTGTTTTTCTTTATTGTGCATGTTTTTGTATTCATGTATACTCATATCAATGTGAGATATGGAGTTAAATTTTAATGTCAACGAAATGCATTTTTTCATGACCGTTTGTGGTGAAGCTGCATTTACAATAAAAATGGTTTAATTTTTACAAAAACATCTATAATCTGACGCCCAGGTCTTCATCTTTAAAACAGGTTTGACAATATTTTGAAACACATAGTGACAGAAAATGTAGCTGATTCGACAATTTGTCTCTGCATGCTAATATGCTTTTACAGCCTTTTCAGGTAAATTAAATGATGTTTAACATTCACATACAGATAACCTTTTGGTTCCCTTCTTCTTACTTGTATAAGCGAAAACTTATTGCAAGATGTTCCTTTCATGCATTTCACAGAATATTGTTATAGCATACCTCCAAACATTCAGCGAGATGAGACATGGTGGGGCCTATTCATGCCCAGCCAGAGCCCTAGACTGCAAAGCCCCACCCATTAAAGGGTAAAAGGCTCAGCATTTTTGGACAACAGTACAGGCTCCTCATAATGAGCTGATCCAAAGAAAGCAGGATGCTTAGGAGGTAAGGAAAAAAGAGCTAAGGGAAAAAAAAGTTTCTGATTAAGACCATGAATCATGTGCCAACTACTCAACCACCATCTCCTCCTCAACTAAATCATTAAGTTCACTGTGCATTACCCAGAAAAAAAGAGGAAGAATCTCTCCAATGGGCATCTTTGTTATCCTATAGGTGGTTATACTGGTACTAGCGAAAGATAAAAAAGATAAAGTGAAAGATAAAACCTGTTTTAACCTGCAGCTTTCAATTAAAAGTATGAATGAGTAACTGAACACAGACTTTACAGGTTCAGATCGGGGATATAAAGAATTAATGAAAGATGTATCTTAAAATACTTAAAATCACGAACATGTTTTCCACAAGTACAGTAAAAACACCTTTTGTTAATGCAAATGAAAGTACCGATTAAAGGAAGGATTACTGACAGTTGTACAAATCTAGTTTGATGGATGTATTTTATTACTTAAAAAAGCGCATCCAGGGCATCAGTCCTTAGATCTTTAAGTTTTCTGTAGACAAGAATGTTCCTTTCAATTGAATGACATTATATGGATAATAATAAAACAATAATATGGACTGTGGACAATAGTATGGATAATTGTAAAGCAAGTTCCCATAGACCATTTTGTGAGAATCTCATAAAATAGGTAAGGGTTGACTATTTTAAAGCTAAGTATTGTTTAAGGACCCTTTAATATCTTTTCTCATGTATACAATATTACATAGTAACATAGTAACATAGTATTGGAGGTTGTATAAAGACATACGTCCATCTAGTCCAACCTTTATACCCTACCCATAATGTCTGTATAACAGTTACATAGTAACATAGTATTGGAGGTTGTATAAAGACATACGTCCATTAGTCCACCTTATACCCTACCCATAATGTCGTTAAACAGTTACATAGTAAAATAGTATGGAGGTTGTAAAGACATACGTCCTTCTGTCCAACCTTTATACCCTACCCATAATGTCTGTTAACAGTTACACAGTAACACAGTATTGGAGGTTGTATAAAGACATACGTCCATCTAGTCCAACCTTTATACCCTACCCATAATGTCTGTATAACAGTTACACAGTAACATAGTATTGGAGGTTGTATAAAGACATACGTCCATCTAGTCCAACCTTTATACCCTACCCATAATGTCTGTATAACAGTTACATAGTAACATAGTATTGGAGGTTGTATAAAGACATACATCCGTCTAGTCCAACCTTTATAGTATAGTATAGTATTTAGTATAGTATTTGAGGTTGAATAAAGACATACGTACAATACAATATTGATTGGTTAAAACACATTCTTCTTGCTTATTACAGTTTCTCCTTTTAAAAAAGTGACCATGGACACACATGAAAAGTCTTTTTTTTTTCCCAGAATAATTTTCTAAAAAAAGTTTTTCTAATTCACTCTATCGGAAGGTCAAAAATTGTTAATCTCCGCAGCAAATACTGTATAATGTGAAAGATATTTTTCTGTGAATAATCTTCCTGTAACCATGACATTAGAAGACATTTGGAAGGTTACCATATGTTACTTGAAACCCTTGATCAGCCAGATGCACAAGAGTGCTGAGTACTTGTACAAATTGTATTTGCTTTATGCGTAAACCTTTGAAACAATTGGACACTGCAATGGTCTGATGCACTAAGTTTCATAATGTGCAATAAACAATTATTTTCTTTCATGCCTTGAAACTCTAGCCATACACTAGAACTACCGGTAATTCTCAAATTCACTAATTATTTTACTTCCAATTGTATTAAAAAAATATTGTACCGTACATACGTAATGTTGCATGTTACTGATATTTATACATTAAGTTGGTATTGATTCAGGGATATTTTTTATTGCCTTCCTCTGAATCAAGTGTTAAGCAGGAAATGCAGGTATTGCTGAATAAGTTTGACTGGATGGACATGTCTTTATTCAGCCTCAAATATTATGCAACTATGTACCATACGTTATACCAGGTTAGCATGGGTTTTACACTCATTTTACGGGGCCTGTGCCATTTCAAAATGTTTTTGGAAACAGCCCGAACTTGTGACACACAACTGGTAGATAAATGTTTTGTCCAACTATCGGTTAGTGTATGGACATTCAGTTGGTTTCATTGATGACTGCTTGGTCGGATCATCGACCATGCCTTACCAAACGGCCATACAGCCTGACCGAGCTCCCGTACACCAACCGATAGTTGGACGAAACGGCCGTTCATCTAGCAGTCGTGTGCCGTGGGTCAGTCCTGTGATCACACTTGTGTACAGAGCATTAAGGAATAGTTCACTCAAAAAGTGAACTATTCCTTTTAGTGTATTGATTGAAGCCCAGGAGGTTAAGGAGCTATGTCTTACCTCCCGTTCTTCAATCAATTCCCCAGGAGCAATGGTTGAAGAAACTTACCTTACACGCGATCCTCCTTCGCAGCAGTGGAAATTCCTGACTTCCTGTTCATATTAACTATATCGTGCATTATCGGGTATGTGCGATATAGTTACTCTGAACCAGGAAGCGGTGGGACCTGCCGCTGCTGAGGTGGATCGCGTGTAAGGTAAGTTTTTTCGTTGTTCATCCGTCGCTCCTGGAGAATTGATTTGAAGAACGGGAGGCAAGGCATAGCTGTCTTCAATCAATACATTAAAGCAATAGTTAACTTTTTGCGTGAACTATTCCTTTAAGCCGTAGCTAATGAATCAGGTATTTGTTTTTCTTATTGCAGTGCAAACAATGCAAAATAGTGTTAGGTAAGTTTTGCACTACATTGTGAAAGTAGCAGACCCTCTGCACCCTCCTTTACCCAAGGGTCTGTTTACTGCTGGGACTGGGGGGAAGCCATTGATATCTGTAAAATAGGATCAAGAATTTCTAGTATGGTATTTAGCAAAGTTGCAGAAGCTTGTAATATGTCGGTTGGCCTCTGACTAACATGAATATAGGCATGCAATATGCATTTTACAGGTGTCTGGGTGTTTCCTAATGGATGAGAGACAAGCAGGTCATTTTAATCTCTTTATTTCTGCTACAGACATGTTCCTAGGTTCATTTGAAAGGTCATTGAGAGTTTTTTTAAATGAAGGAAACTTGTATAGTTCTCTAGTCGGCAAAAATGCTCCTTCGCAAAAGTTCTCTTAAGTATGAATGACTGGCCTGGTCCTTTTGTTGTATATCTTGGTTGTTGCTGGCATGTTTGATCATTTACTTTGCAATTGTAAAGCTACTGTATGAGTTTTTTGCCTTTTCTAGAAAGCTAAACATTTTCATCTGTACATTTCAGATATCAATCAACTAAAGGCCATAAAGGCAGAACTTAATCATCGCATTGCAGTTCAGTCTGCTAAGCTACTTCGCCAGGTGAAGCAAAAGGATCGACTTCAACACAAACTGCAGAAACATTGTGATATTGTCACTGCTTGTCTACAAGCTGTTTCACAAAAACGGCGTAAGTATTATCTAGTGACACCACTTGAGAGATTGAGAAGGCATTATGAGTTATAGTTTTCTTTAATCCAGATGCAGTTATTTTTAAAGCGTTTTGAAACAGAACTTGAAAGAGCCAGCAATACAATGTGGCTTTCCAGTAATAGTGTTCTTTAATAACAGAGCAAGTAAAAGCCTGGCATAGTCCTCCTACAACAGTGATGTTGAACCATGGTACTCCATATATTTTAAGGACAACTATACTGTAAATATTAACTTTTTAAACATGAAAAGCACCTGGGGCAAGGAAATAGAATTGATTATTCCACCTCCCAATATTGTTTTATTGAGGAGCTACAGCACATACAGATTTCATCTGCCAGGTTATGGCCCTGGGCCATTCTATATTAAATATACTGCTGAAGCACCCAAGAAGACTGGCAGAAGCAGTTTTCTTCATCCTGCTGCTCCTTGTAGAAATGATATTGGGAGGTAAAAAGCACCAATCCTACCTCCCTGCCCCATGTACTTTTTATTTTATCTTATTAATCTTTATACACAATATAGTTTCCCTTTAAAAACTACAACTCCAGGCATGCTGGGAGTTGTAGTTTCCAAACATCTGTAGTGCCAAGGTTCGACATCGCTGTCCAAAAATATGCATTGAATAAGGGAATAGGGTGCAATGAGATAAGCACAATCAGAGTAGAATTTTTAAGTTCAAAATAACTAACCCGATGACCAGATGTATGAGTTCTTTACCATGCTCTCACTGGACCAAAACTATTATTTCCTTGGACTATTACAATTTTACCGAAAAAAACACTGAGTGGTCTAAGATCCAACCAGATAAAAAAATTCTCACCATCATCTAAAATATCTGGTAAGAAATGTAAAGTTATTTACTTACTTTCAAATTAGATGATTGCGGATGCTCAAAATGTGGGTTTATGAGTCAGTTTGATTTTTTACTCCCTCTCACTGTGTTGCTTTACTAACTAAATAAATGTATGAAATGTTATATACAGTACAGTATCAGTATCCAATAATAATGTGAAATCTCTAAGATTAGTAGTTGTTATATATTTAATTTCATTATACAGTTTCCCAACTTGTTATCCACATTAAATGTGTATATTCAAGAAATATGTCCTTCTAACCACAAACAAAAAGCACTAACAGTATATCTTTGTTTTGTTGACATGCAGCCTGGCAGTACATTTCTATAAGGTACGGTAAAAAAGGAACAGAAAGCATGCTTATTGCATGAGTATACTTTGAGAGTACTCACTAAATCCAGTTGACCATATAAGTTTATCATGCTAAATTGTTAACTTCTGTGACAAACACTAGTTTAACACTAATACTATATTCCATCAGCAGCTGATGCTAATAGATGTTGATTTGTTTTGTTGTTTTTATTGAGTGCAGCACAAGACAGTAGTTTTATTTAAATCTCTACATACAGACATATTTGATCATTTAAATGTATTTATTTTAAATAACTATTGCATGCAAGCCTAGTTTCTTATTAATTTTTGCTAAATAGTTATATGAAGATAAACTTAAAATACAACTATGGTCTCCTTACAAGTGCCCTGTATTTAAAAGACCTTTCCAACATGCCCAGGATGATGATTCTATCTTCTCTGGATCTTGTAATAGGCTTGTAAAGTTGCAATTACACCGCCAGTATAAACAAGGAAGTGTGAGACAGTCACATGGTGGGCTGTGTATGAATCCATACTCCCCCAAAAAACAACATTTTCTGAAGCTAGTTACAGAACTACAACAATTATTTGTCCTTTGCTCTCCCTATGGGCACCTTAGGTAGATGAGAGCGTTTTCTTTTCAGGCTTGTGGCTAGCTTTAAAAATGCTTAAGATGTTTAGGAGCAGGGCGTTTGATGCAGCAGATGATTCTCTGTTACAGCAGTAGGTTATAAGTGGGCATGCTCCTACCTAAGGCATGGGGGGCAATGGTGCTGACAATGTCACAGCTCAGTACTAGCTGGAAATACCACCTTATATACTGTAAGTGCATAGATTGCAGCTAGAAGCATTGTTCCGGAGGTAGGAATGTGCATTGTTCCGGAGTCATTTTAAGGTAGGAATGTGCTCTTTTTAATAAAGGGCACTTGTATGGAGACCACAGTTCCCCTTTAAATTGAACTAAAATCCTGTCTCAGGGGGAGGGTGTGGCCTGATGCAGCATGGTATAGGATGTGCATGTAGTAAGCTCCGGTCTGGTCCACTTCATTTATTCTGTCCCTACCCAGCCTGAACTGTGATTCGGCACCCAGCTAAATATGCTGACACCCCAGAGTACCGCTTAGTTACCTACAGTATGTTTCTCCACAAAAGCACCCAGGATAAGCTAGAGAGGATTCAGCAGCAGGATCAAGATGGAGGCGTCTGGGCTGAATCAGAGATGGCCTAGCAGAGCTCCCAAATTACTGAATAGGATGCTATAGATAATGTGGTAGAAGTCATATGGACTTGCCAATCCAAAGATTGATATCTCATTTTTACGTCACGATATGCAAGCCTAATGAGAGAGTGACTGAGGTGGAAACGTGTTGGGGATTTGGAAGATCATCGCTCAGAACAGCATTTCACAACTATTACTAATCAGTAACAGCTCTGAAAATCTGCATTAGTTGATGCAACTTTTGATTTGAGGGCTTTCCAGAAAATGCAGATGGGTTTGACCATGTTTTTGATAATCTTATTGACGCATGTATATGGCAGAAATAAATTCTCTTACACTTTCACAGTAGAATGGGCGCACATACAACCCCACTCCCTCCAGTGCCTGGAGCCTCAAGGAGAACATTTATTGCAAAATTCCCGAACTACCAAATGGAAATCTAACTTTTCAAAATACCAAATTTGCAGTATACCCTAATTTTTCTACAGTGAAGCAGAAGCAAGTAGCTACATTTACCTAATTCATAGAGATGAATATCTGTTGTATTCAATTAGATCAACTGGACTTGAAATGTAGTTCTTGAAGATGTTTCGCTAGTCATCCGACTGGCTTTCTCAATTCAGAATGACTTGTACAAGAATCTGTGGCAATTACGTACCCTGGAAAAGCCAGTCGGATGACTAGCGAAACGTCTTCAAGAACTACATTTCAAGTCCAGTTGATCTAATTGAATACAACAGATATACCATGGCCTGGATGAATGAGAACCTTCACAAGCATAGAGATGAAGTTAGCTATGCTGTACCTATGCTGTACCCAGCTAGACTGAGTTTTAGGCAGAGACCAAGCTTAACTTTTAACCTCGCCAGGAGAAGCCATCACGTGTCTAGAGTCTCACAACTAAACCTCAGCTAGTGGATTTACATAACCTTTACCTATCATCACGTCTATGACTGTGTTTATACCATTACCCTATGTTTGGATTGTACAGAGGTCTACTTGACACCCTTATCTTCTCATGGTTGGAAAGAACATAAACTGCAAGCCTGTAGTACAGTATACATTTATCTATGTGCTAGAATTTCCCACCTAATTACACACCCCCCTACCACAATTTATCCTACTGTACTCAAATATGTACACAACGCAAATGAATTGGATGTGTACTAGGCTTCTAATTTTTGTATGTACTCTAATATGCCCTCTTTTGACAAACCTGCTAGCACCCTTTATAATGCTGGTATTTTGGGAAGTTAACCTCAAATGGGTGTTACATAATTCTTTCATAATCCTGGACTGATGTGCTGTAATATGGTGATTATAAAGCCAGACAGACTATAAAAAATTACTCCTGATACAAACTAACATATAATTTACGGCATCCTCTTACCTACAACTGTGTTCCAGCAAATGCCAATTTGGCGTTTGGCGGTCACTCCCAAGTTATCCCACTTCATTTGAATTTCCTCCATGCTTTTGTTTTGCTTCAGGGACCAAAGCTTCTATACAGTTTGAAGTTTGGGTTTTAGTTTATTAGCTGAACTGCAGAATTCTGGTATACACCTGTGTAATATATCATTGTGTTCGTGTGAGAATCTATGTGGGTTGCATTTATATAATGAACAAGATTATAGCTGTTCTACTATGTGGTGCCCTACGTGTTGCATTTCACTACTGTTTATATTATCTCCCAGGAATTGTATTATATGTCTAAACCATTTAATTTTATGACACGGAATGCTTGTGGTATGCAAAACAAGGTTAAACGGTTATGTGTTTTGAAATATAATAATAATTTAAACCAAAATGCACATTTGATGCTTAAGAGGGTGAAATGGACATATCACGCTCAATTCACAACCTCTGAATTTGTGGCCTTGTTAATATCTAAAACTGTTAACTTTGAACTTCGAGACTTGAAACTGGATCTTCGGGGGAGATGTATTTTTATAGATGGTAACTTAAATACCTGAAATATCCTACAACTAGCCTACTATGCACCCGCGCCAGAATGTAATGAATATTCCTGTCACAGGACACCCTATGTGAGGTTGTGGGAAATAAGGCAATCCAGGCAACACAAGCTTTTTTTGCAACTGGAGGATCTTTATTATAATGCACCACTATCAAGCACAACCTTATCCTACCAAGCAAGCACTATCCTTGGGATGCAGTCCCTGGGATTGCTGGGCTCAACTGCCTTGGGATCGCTGGGCTGCTGCTGGCATCTTCTGGGTTGCTGAATCCTTCCTGGCTCCCTTGCTCTCAAGCTACGGGACAGGGTAGTGTGAGCTGCTGGACACTGCCTAAGCATGCGTCCTAGCTCTGTTCTCCCTTGCTCAGCTTTCCCTTTTGCCAAGCCCTAGTCTGCTTCCTCTTGCAAACTAGCCTCCTGTATCCTTTGCTCTCAAGGTAAGGGGCAGAATAGTGTTAATTAGCTCTACAGGATACTGCCTCCTCATGTATCCTAGCTCTTCCTTTGTTTTATATGCTTCCCCCTCATGTGGGATAAAGCTGCTGTTCAGTAAGGGTTTGTACACACAATTGCAAGTACCCTTACCGAACAGCTGACCAATAATCAATTACTTAAAGGGCATGTCCACCCAAAAAATCAACTTTTCACTACAGGTAGTTTAGTGGTGCCCTACCTGAAATGCCATATTACTTTTTCCAAATTCCTTTCTGTTCAAAAGTTATAATCCTCCTCATTTCCGAAGCCTTAGGCCGTCTTTCTCCTAATGTGCCTGTCAATCATGTGACGAAAAGAGCGATGTGCGTGATCACAGTCTCGCGCGTCTTAATCAGGCCCTCTGAAGAACAGTAATAGCTCCGCCCACTCCCCGACCATGCCGGACAAAAACAAAACAAATGCACGTGGCTACCCGCGAGAAGTGCACTGTTGATGATTTTGTACCTCGCAAAATTGGGTCTCAGAGGTCCAGTGTAGCTGCTGTCCCGAAATCAAAATATTGATATTTTGCAGGATCGGGATTCCTAACACCCAATTGGTTGTTCGATTACCACCTGGTATCCAAATGTAGATGATTGGTGGAGCCAGTTGAAGCTGCCCAAATATTCCTATTGGCTGCATGAATCACGCTGCTTGATTGGCCCATTATATATCAGGAAGACGAGATCCAAATCTTGTTCTTTTTTTCTGAAATTCACGTCACTTGATGGGAGGGGTGAGAAGGGGGGAGCGGATGCTTCCGTGTTGAGGGAGATTAGCAGTACTGCGCAGGACATTTCTCTACCGGAGGCAGAGAAGGAGGATGACACAAAATAAGGTATGTGAGCCTCCTAGTGTTCATTTGTTTTATGTTCACTGCACTTAAACTTTTTACCAATAAGGCTTTGAGAGGAGATAAAATAATGATTTTAATCAGCACAATGTGGGCAATTAATGATTATTTTTGTGTTTTGGGGATGGACATGCCCTTTAACTCGAGCCAGACACATAGCTAAGCTGGCACCGTACTAATGAGTTTAGGACAGGCAGTCCCAGGAGTTTTACCCATTGAGCCATTGTGGAAAAAGGACTAACTGCATATTCCCAACAGTGGGCTTGGTACATTTTACATAGAGGGTATAACACTGGGATAGTGGTGCCTGGATGAAACAATGTTGTATTATTTATTAAAGACTGGGCATTCATTATTTAATGAGATTACAAACCGCCTGGTGCTCAGTCACAACCCTGTTTCTCCTATTCTTATACCTTAATGGCACTGATATGATCCTAATAAACACCCCCTCTATCCCCTAGTAATTGACACTGGCTATAACCCCATATATATATATATACATATAAGATGTTGAAATACTTCCAGGCGTCTTCAGGTCACATGACTGTTCACTGCACATGACAATCTGGGGGGAGGACTGGCTTACTGGAGGTGTTAGGATATTGTGGAAGTCGTACATGGATCCCAAGAAGCCACGGACAGATGTTCGCTAACCATCCATATTTATATATTTAAATAGATTGATGTTTACAGACCATCATTTGTGTGCACACGCCTGAACTGGATGGTTTTTACCCTGGCTTAAGCAGTAAGCTACTCTGGTTCTGGATGGACACCACTTTGATACCCTCTGGAGCTACATAATATATATTAATAATATATATATAATTATATATATAATATATATATATATATATAATATTATATACATACACACACACGGGGATTTGTTTCACTACTAGGAACTTTGTTTATTAGTTCCTTTTATTCAAATAGACATATTTATTATTACATCTGTCTTATGAACTGCTACTATATTTGATAACATTTGTCCTATGAACAGTTACTCTTTTTCCTACTTATGGATATATTGTATTTATAAGAACGTTTATATATGTATCGTTAAGTTTTGAGCTAGCCAACTTTTTATTTATTACCCCATAGAGTTTTATCATTTTAAGATTAGAATATTTAGTAAACTTATGTATATATTTGACTATTTTTGCTCATACCCACACGGACATGGGTGCACTTTATTATTTACTGTTCTAGTAACCAGAGGGAGGCACTTTGTGTGCTTCTCCTTTGCTGCTTTTTACACGGAAGGGGGATCCATGGGCACCTGTGGTAGGATTACCGATTACCAGCAACAATCTCATTTTATAGACAAATACCTATTAGGCTAGTTTCAGACAAATACCGTTCGCTGAAAGTCACCTGAGCTGTTGGTTCCCTGATGGTGGCTGTTGTCCACCTTCTAAATAGGTGATTTTTTAAAAAAAATTGTTTTTATTTGACTGAAAGGCCTGTGTTAATATACTATTACTTACGGTACCAGATGTGATATGGATTACTTTCCTATATCATTTATTGGTTTATAGATATGACGTTATCCACTTTGTATCTCTACTTAAGTACTTTCACTGCTATTTTTCTCCTCCCACTGAAATCATAGGGAGACAACGCTGTGCATGTTTAAGCCAGTCCTGCTATTCATGGATTATAAATGATGAATAGATGCTGAAGTTTGTCTGTGCTGTTTCTCTGCACCACCCCAGTTGGTGATGGAGATATGCAATTAATGGCTTGACTCGATAAAAAACAATTGCCTCCCACTAAGCAATGGACATGGTGCGAATTAAAAGGGACACACTAAACTCAGGGATTTTTACTGGCTCATATTAAGAAAAAAAAGATTAAGTGGTCATATCTTCATGTGAAACGAGATACATGGCATTTACACAGCAGTTGTACACACTGTACACATGGTATATTCCATTGGATTCTATAAAAATCCTACACACATTCCTAAACTGACCTCCCTATACATAATGAGATCATTCAGGTGGCCACTGGCCGCTACCAGCTCCCTTTACTGAAGTATAGGGAACACTATACTAGAAATAGTGGAATAATCCTGCGGCCAAAAGCAGTAGTTTCCAGACCAGACGGGATCAGTTGGTGGCAGTGTGTACACCACTTTTGGCTTAAATGCAAGGAAATATCTTTTTTTTTTTTTTTTTTAGCTTGTAAAAATGCCTTTCTAGCCTTTAGCAACAAGTGCCTGGCTTTCAATATTAATAGGATCACTAATTCAGTTATTGCTTCAACAGGGGTTTCCATGACAGCCACATGAAAGCTGCTGCACATCCAAAACGAAGACCCAGTGCCTTTTATTTACCTATAAAGTGCAGTTTACTCATAATTTAATGGAAATAGGAAGACTTGTGATTAATGGAAGCGATAGTGCTTTAAATAAGATCAGTTGCAGCCATTTGTATCCTTTTTTTAATCGCCCTGCTCACATTAATGCTTTAAACAGCTATAATTAAAAGCACTACACCAAAAACAAAATAATCTTTAATTATAATCTTTATATAAATTTATGTCCAATTTTGTTTTCACCTGAATGGTGAACCTCAAAGTTAAACATAAATCGAATACAACTGTTTCTGAATGTATGTTGTTACACAGGCAGGTCAAAAGTACATTTTTAATATCTGGTTTGTTCATCTTTAAAGAGGAACTGTGGTCCAAAAATGACTTTAGGTAAATTGATAGGAATTGCTCTCCTGAGTGTTTTTGCAATTTATTTCCATTGTTTATTTTGCATAGTTTTGAAGATATTTACATTTTTGTGTGTGATATGGCAGCAGCATCACCAGGTCCCCTGCACTTCCTGCTTCCTGCTCTGAAACCTGTCAATCAATCTGCCCCTTTGCATCCCCCCTGGTCCCTCCCACTCATGGACCCCATGGTCTCTCCAGTTGCAGGCCACCCTTGGCCCATTCCTTTACAGCCCCATGTGGCCCCACCCACTCGTGGGTGTTGTGGCCCCACCCACTCACGGGTGTCATGGCCCCGCCCACTCGAGGGTGCCTAAGCCCCACTCACAGGTGCTGTGAGCCACTCTGACACCCCCCCATACCCTAAAATATACTGCTATTTTGCACAGAGTAACCCTATTCTTGGAAAGGAAAGCTAGAATTCTTAAATGGAGGGCAAAGCCTCCTAAGTATTTGGTGTAACTTACCAAACCTCTATAATTCTCATACACTTGGTACATAAACTGACAATGCAACAAAGTAGGTTAATAACGAAAAACAAATTGGACCTCGCTCTGGTTTATGTTTAAGTTTGTTTTATAATGTAATGTATAAATTGACTTTATAGGACAGTAATGGCGAAAGTTTTAGAAACTGACAGGGTTATTCACACTGATGTACAGTAGTGTGCTCCTCTTACTGAAGAAGGGGCATGAAGAGGAAAACAAGCAAAGGATATTGTGGTATATAGGTAAGTTTAGGAGTGTCTATAAAAAGGATAAGTATTGCAGAGGATATGGTCCATAAATAATTAGCCAAAGCTAAGGGGCATATCCACCCCCCAACTGAAATTTTCACCATGTTTAGTGTAGTGTGTTCTGCTGCATAAGGTTGTCCTGCATGACCATAATACAGTCCAGGAAACTGAAGAGTATGAGTTTTTTTTGCCTCTAACTGATCCTCCTAGAGGTTTCTGGCATGCTTAGTGGGGTTCCCCCTACCTCCTGCTGCCTTCCGTGCAACAACTTGCATATTAAAGGGCATCTCCACCCCCCCAACACACATACACAAATACACAAATCCCCACACACACAACGGCGAAATACCTAGACCTCGCTAAGTTTAAAGGACAACTCCACCCTCATAAGAACATCTTTTTGAAAGAATGGCCTCTTTAAAATATGTTGATATATCATACTTTGTCTTATGAATTCATTACTGTATGCCTGCTATGCTTCTGGGTGCCTCATGGAAACTGAGCAATTTAGAAACCTGTACTGAGCTTGGGCATGCTCAGAAGGGGCAGACAGGGGATTAACATTGTCATTGGCTGTGATGTCAACTGTCAAATCCATAACTGACAGTTACTAACTGGAAGAACCAGGAAGCAGAAACAGGGGAAACAGGACATTGTGCAATATTTCAGGTTAGACTTATATATTTCAGATTTTAAACTATTACCGTTTAGGGTTTTGGGGGGGGTGATTTACCTGTATGTAAGTTTTCATTTTAAGGCTGGACTTGCCCTTTAATGTGTGCAAAATCGGAATCTAAAGTTACTTGCCAGACTGGCAGCCGCTCAGTGATTGGCTTTAGATTCTTATTTTGCACACATTAAAGGAATTGTACACTGAAAAAATACCTCATTTCAATCTGTAAAGAAATACATGTTAGCAGCACTTACTCTGATGTGTTTGTGTTGCTTCATGACTTCAATCCAAAACTTGTTTTGCTCAAGCTCAGTCCCTTTGTCCCCCAGTCCCTTGCCAGACTATTTGACTCTGTGAGGGCAAACATGCCCAGTAATCTGTATGAGTCAGCATTGGGAGAGGTAAATGCATTCCCACAATGCATTTCACGTACAAACTGTCACCATTCCAGCTACAACAAAACTGTACATAACTGAAGAGTTTGATACTAAGGTACTTGATTGACAACTGAATTGCAAGATGTTTCAGACTGGATATCTAAAGAATAATTGTGATAATTGGGAAGAATTTAAGTTTCCAGTAATAGGCAATTTAAAAAAAAAACACATTTCCCAGTGTAAATATTCTTTAATCCAGTGCAGTCCAGGGGTTTGGCCATTGCAAGTACTTTTTTTTTTTTTTTTGAAGGGGGGGTGGAGCGGATGGTACACCCATGGCTAACAGCCATTTCAGATTGATGAACGAAGCCAGAGCGAACTCTTAAACGCCCAATTATCAGCTGAAACAGCTGTTTGTTGTGCAAGCGCTTGGGCGACGGCCCTCTTCCACCGAATCGGACGGTTGTACGGCCCTTTAGAGTGCTAAGATCACTCTTTTCTACGCCATGTTTACTTGTCTCATATAAAAAAACATAGAAAAGATAATCAATGCACATTCCTAGGCCCCATACAATATCATATGGAGTGAGCACTCTCTAAATGCCCTGAATACTTATACAATTAGTATCAGAGTTGTTACAACTCATAAAGTGTCTAGCCACTGGACTATTTATATCATGTTGTTTAATGGCTCTAACATGTTCGCACATACGTTGTCTAAATGGTCGACTAGTGCAACCTACTTATTGTTTGCAACATTTTTTGCAAGTAATCAAATATACTATGAAAACACTGTTACAATTTATATATTGTTGAATTTGATATTCCTTCTTAGTCACACTACTGCAGAAAGTGGAACCTGTCTGTAAATATGGGCACACCGTGAAGTGCCTGCTGCTGCATTTAAAGGTGCCTTTGGTCCTAAGCCATACTGTATCTTCCTTAACTTCCCGAAAGGTACTAGGGGTGACTATATCCCTAAGATTTTTAGCTCTTTTAGGAACTATTTTCCACCCTATTTCTAGCCCTCTATGGAGCAAATCATCACCATGTAACACAGGTATATGTCTCTTAATTATACGTGAAATCTCATTAAATTGGTTACTGAATTTGTAGATAAGATAACAGGCGTAGGGAGGGCTCAGATTACCATTCAAAGGAGTCATAGAGCCTAAATTAGTACACGCTTTAGTAAAGTGAGTACTCTTAGATAATAGAGACTCGCGACTAAGAAGACGCCCTATTAAGGGCCTTAGTTAGAGACCTATATGAGTAGCCTCTAATCCTGAGGCGATGAAATAACTCAAGGGATTTAGTTCAAAATTCTTCTTGAGTCGAACAATTACCATGTATCCTAAAAAACTGACTATATGGTATCCTTTTAAATACCTGTGGAGGATGGCAAGAATCAGACCTCAAAATGGTGTTTCCTGTACATGGTTTCCTGAATAAAGTACTTTCAATGTTCACACCATTAGAAGATAAATCTAAAAAAACAATGAGTTTCCACCAAAAGCAGAGGTGAAGGTAAGATTGCAGTTGTTATTATTGAGTCTAGAAACTAGAATCTCAAAAGTAGAACGAGTACCACACCATATAATAAGGACGTCGTCTCTTAACCTCTTACACAATTTTAAAAATCGGAAATCCTTCATGATCAACAGATTACCAAACAGACAGGTCTCCTCCCACCAACCTACACACAGGTTGGCATACGGGGAAGGGGGGGAATTTTGCCCCCATCGCAGCCCCCTGAACTTGGAGATAATACACATGATTGAACAAAAAATAATTGTGAGTTAGCAAAAACATAGCATCCAAAATGAAATCAATATGGGCTGGGGTGTAATTTGAATATAATCTCAGATGATAAGATACTGCCATAATACCCTGTTTGTGGGGGATGCTAGAATAAAGTGAAGAAATATCCATAGAGACAAATGCAAGATCAGATTTCCATACAAAACCGTCTAAAAATTTGGAGGATGTGTTTAGTGTCTTTAACATGGGAAGAGGATCTATGAACTAAAGGCTGAAGCAGCACATCAATGAAATCTGCTAGATTTTCCTTTAAGGAGCCCACACATGACACTATAGGGTGTCCCAAATGTGGCCTCTACTCTTTATGGACCTTCAGAAGACAGTTTATGATCGGGGTCACTAGGAACTAAAAAATGTGCAATTTTTTGTCAATAATATCATTATTAAGAGGTCTCTCAATCAAAAGAATGAGAGCTTTCATAAATTCACTAGTAGGATTGAAGGGTAAAGGCATGTAAGTTGAAGTATTGCCCAATTGTCGGTGTATTTCAGATATATAATCCATACTATTAAGCACCACCACTGATACTCCTTTATCTGCACGCACTCTTTATAGTAATAGATCTATCTCCCTGGAGTGTCTTTAAAGTTTTTCTTTCGCTAAGTGTGAGATTCCCTGAATTCCTATATCAGCCGTTATTTGTCATATTACCCTGTAATTTTCTAAGATCTACGTCTATAAACTCTTGGAAGTGATCAACTAGCATATACATGGAAAGCACCTGGGACAGGGAGATCAGATTGATTATTCCTTACTCACAGTATTGTTTCGTTGCGGAGCTACAGCTTGTACAGTTTCCATTTGCCAGGTTAGTCCTGGACTATTCCTGTATTAAAGATAGTGAAGCCAGGAGGAAGACTGGCAGAATCAGTTTTCTTTGGGCTGGTGCTCCTCGCAGAAACAATATTGAGAGGTAGGAGTTACCATTCCTATATTACTTTCCCAAGTACTTTTCAGTTAAACGAATTTTCAGAAAACTTTATACACACTATAGTTTTCCTTAAAGAATGAACTACAGTAGTTTTATTGAGACAAACTGCAGTAGCTTGTTTTTAACAAAATGTGCATAGGTTGCTATGCAGCTGAATATTCTACACAGAGGATCTAGTCACAAGAGTATTTTACCACCATAGTAACAATACTGTTTGATTTTACAGATGCTGTTCTGATATACTAAAAGTGTCCAGCATGGTGACTAAGAACATTTTATAAATATTAGAGATTTTATCTAAATAACACATCGCCTTTTCAGTGGCAATTTGGTGTTAGGATTGGTGTACATGTCAATGCCCCTCTTTACACAAGAAAATCAGGGAGATTCAATAAAAGTTCTTATCGTTAAAAATGGTGCTAATTTTGCCCCAACCAATCAGATATTATTTAACATTTGAAAGCTCACATCTGATTGGTTGGGGCAAAATTAACACCATTTTTAACAATAAGAACTTTTATTGAATAACCCTGATTATCGTGTTTCTACCTGGCACTGTTTGCTACATCTTAAAGGCCAACTCCACCCTCACAATAATATCAAATATATTGATATATCATACTTTGTCATATAAATTCATTACTGTATGCCTGCTATGCTTCTGGATGCCTCATGGAAACTGAGCAATTTAGAAACCTGTACTGAGCCTGGGCATGCTCAGAAGAGGAAGACAGGGGATAAACATTCAGTCATTGGCTGTGATGTCAACTGTCATATCCATAACTGACGGTTGCTAACTGGAAGAACCAGGAAGCAGAAACAGGGCACAAGGACATTGTGGTAGGATTTCAGGTTAGACTTATATATTTCAGATTTCAAACTATTACCATTTAGGGTTTTGAGGGGTGATTTTACCTGTATGAAAATTTTAGGGCTGCACTTGCCCTTTAAACCTGTTCTATACATTTATATGCTTGATCCTTTTCCAACAGATATTTATTTAGCACAGTCTAATAGTATAAGCAGGCAAGCAACACAAGCAGGGAGATTCAATAGAAGTTCTTATCATTAAAAATGGTGCTAATTTTGACCCGACTAATTAGATGTTAGCTTTAAATGTTAAATAGGGTCTAAATAGGTTGGGGAAAAATAAGCACAATTTTTAACGATAAGAACTTTTTTTTTTAAAAACTTGTTTTATTAGTGCTCCAAAGCATATTTCAATAGTTATTCAGTAGCATTGTTTTACAGTATACATTATACATTTATATAATATCTTTATAGTGATTATACAAGCTTGGAGTTAACTTGACATTGTCTAGTGTTATTAATTACATTTAAACATAAACATTTCAACGTAAGTTGTTGTAACACTTGCCTGCATTGTCTTTTGCTTTATTGTCGTCGGGCCGTCGCCCGCCCGTCCAGATCCGTCCCCGGGGGCCCCTTTGGTATATTTCGAAGTCATATATACATATGTCTGTTTGTTTCTTGAAGTTATATTACTGTATTGGTTGATTCCAGCCAATACCCCCAAATTTTTGGGATTTTATCCGGGCAATTTCTATGTTGGTACATAATTTTAATGTGTGGTAAATTATTATTAATAAGCTTAATCCAGTTTTTGGTTTTGGGGGTTTTGTCAGACATCCATCTCATGATTATTACTTTCCTGGCATAAAATAATGTTGGTTGCAGGAAGGCCTGTTCCGTGGTAGACCATATATCGTTTTCAAACAGTCCAAAGACACAGGTCTCGAGTGTGGGTTGGATGGGGTGCGAAGTAAGAGGTTTTAGAAAATTTATGATTTCTTGCCAAAAAGATACATATCTTTGGACAATTCCATAGTAGATGTATAAAGTCTGCATCTGTGTGGTGGCATTTAGGGCATGTAGAAGCTCGTGAGGTTCTCATATGTTTTAATTGTTTAGGTGTATAGTATGTTTGATGCAAGATTTTAAACTGTATGAGTTTATTTGCTGCCGGTGACACTGTACAGTGTGTGTTAAGGATTTCAGGCCATTTGTCTTCTGTAATTCCTGGTATATGGGGTGTCCATTTTGTTTTAACTTGTTCAATAGTCGATTGGGATTTAGTTCTTATTAGATAGGTGTTTAACTTAGAAATGATTCCTTTCAGTCCTTGGGTACGTATTATACCTATAATTGGGTGTTTTGATATGTTTTCATAGTTATTGGGAAAGGGGATTTTTAATGCATGTTGTACTTGTAGGTATCTAAAGTGTAGTGCCGTTGGGAGTTTATATATGTGTTGGAGATCTTGGAAAGAGATTAGCTGGTTATTGCTAATCAGATTACTCAGTGTACAAATACCTTTTTCCTTCCATATCGTCCGGCCAGGAAGACCAAGAAATTCAGGGAATAGTTTATTGTTCCATAAAGGGGTATGGTCAAAATAGTCAGTCAGATGATATAGGTGGTTGGTAAGGTTCCATATCCTCACTGCCTGTTTATATAGAGTGGTGCCCGGTCCTATCATGTGTATTTTTGGGGCAGCTAGGTAGGCCATGAATGGGCTTGTTATATAAGTGGACATCATCATATCTGATATTGAAGGTGGGGTAGATACGATAAGAACTTTAATTGAATTAATTAAATTTTTAAACCCCAACTGCATCACCTTACATTAAATAACATCTACCATTTTACTACCGATTTTACTAACTATTTGTTGTTTTTTATTGCCCTAAATCATTGATAAATGTTAGGAAAGAGAAGTGGCCCAAATACAGAACCCTGTGTTACATCACTTAGAACTTACACTCACAAAGAAGTTCCATTGACAACTACTCTCTACATACCATTTATACCATTTTAAAAAAAGGGAAAGGTTAAGTATAAACTGAATTTATAGGTATTTATGGGTGGGAATGGGAGATATGTATTTGTATTTGACATTGAACTTTCTGATGATCAATGTATGGTTACAGTGAAAACAGAAGGATAGGGGTAGGGTTAGGGGTGCACCTGTGTCTATGTGGGGTTGTTGCATTTATGCCATAAAACTATTTTTTTATGATTTAGTTGTAATTGCCATTGGGGTTGTGGGGATATGTTCTTATATTAGCTTTCTAAATTCTAATAATTTAGGTATGGTTGCCATTGGAAATGAAGGGTGGGCTAGGTGTTGGCTTGCATCAGTAGGTGTGTGTACCTGTGTCTGTTTGGTGATGGGTGGTATATTTTGCGCTTATACTGTTAATCGGGAAGTTAGTTATGTTAAGCAATGTTGGGGTCAGTTAGCATAACTTTTTTGTGGTTGCTACCAAAAATGGAATATGCTGATAGCAGCAACTTTTGCCGCAAAACGTTTTGGCGAATCACAATGCAATAAGAGCCACTAACATAATAATTACATCAGAGGTGCAATCCACAAATAACTTTGGATTTCTTTAGAAAAAAGCTCAAAAATGTGGGAGTAGATGAAGTCTAATAAATTTTAAAAAATGGAAAGTATGAAGTTAAAGTTAGTTACCACAGCTTCAGGTGCATTTTATAAAGAAAGTGGGCAGCATGGTGGCTCAGTGATTATCACTGATGCCTTGCAGAGCTAAAGTACTGAGATTGAATCCATCTGTTTGGATGTTCCTCCCATGCTTGTGTGGGTTTCCTCCAGGGAACTCCGGTCTTCCCCAATATCACGAAGACATACTGATAGGTAGCATGTGTAAAAAAAAAAAAGGGGGGGGCTGATTATAAACTCTTCGGGGCAGGGCCTGATATGAATAAAATATGTGTATTTTTAGATCGCTAAGGAAGATGTTGGCGCTATATAAACCCACAATAATAATAATAGTCAGTAGGTGCATGTACCTGTGGTATTGGGGGGTATGTTTTTGTGTTTGCGGTCATAAAAGAGAGATGCCTTTCCTGTGACCCTACAGATGTTTTAAAACTAAAACTCTGCATTCACCAACAGCAGATGGCAGTAGGGAATGCTGGATGTTGTAGTTAGCAGGACCACAGGATGTACATCCCTGCTATGAAACTAATTGTTATAATTTATTCTAAATACATAAAATATACATTGTATTTAAAATATATATATATTTTTTTGTATAAAGTGTTTTAAAGGCAATGGCGTTTGCGCATGCGTGACTCCGCCTACTTGCATGCAGTGACACTTGCTACTGGAGGACATTCTGTTCCCTTTTATTTGTGCCTGTTTCCCCTATAGCACGAAGTGCAAATGGCATGTCCTTTCTTTTTAGCCTCGTGCTGGAGCTTGAATGCCTGCAGCAGCATGTGAAGGTGGGCTGGGCCAGAAGTTCTGGGAAAAAAAGAGCAGATCCTGTGCTGCCACAGTAAACCTAATAAAGAGAGTCCTGAAGTTACTACCTGCCTACTCATAAGTAAAACAAATCTTTGAGGAGGTAAGGGCTAGGCCACACTAGCACGTTTGCACGTGCATTTTCGGTCGCAATTGAGCCAGCAATTTTCGCTTACATGGAAATGGCAGGAACGTGAATATTCCTGCGATTCCCGATGTGCATGCGATTGCGTGATCATATCCATTTTGCGTTCAAGCATGTGGTTTCTCTTTGAAAACCGCAAAAACACTTGAGCAAATGTGAAACAACGCGCGCTAACGCACAGAGATCATGCACACAGTCTCGATTTATGTGCGCGATTTGGTGCATTGTAGTGTGTACATTGTGACAGTGCACAGTCTCAGCACTCCTATTCCTTCCTTCTTTGTTTCTAACAAAGCCTGGTAACTATAGACCTGTAAGCCTAACATCAGTGATAGGGAAGGTGCTGGAAACATTGTTACGGGATCATATCCTTGACTTTGTCTCCAAAACTGATCTTATTAGTAGTAGTCAGCATGGATTGATGAGAAATAAATCATGCCAGACAAATTTAATTGTTTTTTATGAGGAAGTGAGTAAGAATTTAGATTCAGGCACAGCAGTGGATGTGATATACTTGGATTTTGCAAAAGCTTTTGATACTGTGCCACATAGACGACTAATGTATAAATGGAGGACTGTTGGCCTTGAAGAAGACAGTTGTTCATGGATAGAGAATTGGTTATTGGATACAAGGCACTGGTAAGGCCTCATTTGGAATATGCGGTGCAGTTTTGGAATCCCATATACAAAAGGGACATCTTGGAAATGGAAGCATTTCAGAGAAGGGCTACTGAATTAATAAAGGGAATGGAGGGGCTTAAATATGCAGGTAGATTAGACAATTTAGGGCTGTTTACATTGGAAAACCGACTTTTGCGTGGGGATATGATCACCTTATACAAATATATTAATGGGCCATACAATAAACCCTCTGGTGCATTGTTCACTAATAGGTCATATCAGAGGACTCGTGGACATCCTTTAAGGTTGGAAGAAAAGAAGTTTCATCTTCAGGTTAGGAAAGGTTTCTTGAGTGAGAGCGGTGGAACTGTCTTTGAGTAATGGCAAGTTTATTGAATAGCTTTAAAAATGGCTTGGATAAGTTTCTAAAACTAAAAAATATTGAGAATTACTGTATTACAAATACTGTAGATCTGGTTGATCCAGGGATACTTTCCGAGTCAGGAATCTCCCCCCCCCCCCCCATTAATCAGGGATTCCTATATAAATGACTAATACAGGAAGGGGAGAGACAGTAGTAGTGGGCAGTTTTTTTTTTTGGCTGGCCTTATGTATTATTAGAAATAATACACAACCTACAGTGTTTCCATGACCTGTATAAAGGCCTCTGCTTCCATATGGTCATGGGACTCCTCGGTGGCGTAATATCCTTATATTACACTGTAGGTGTATTATTCCTTATATAATCCAACCCCCAATTCAGTTAGTGTGTGCAACCAAAGAAAAAGTCCAATTATATCACTTCGGGCTTCCATGTCATATAATCCACGTAGATCCAATGTATAGAGAATACAAGCGGATCCTCTCATTGAGCTCTGCATTATATAGGACACAGTGTTATTGTTTGCTCAGTTGGGCAAAGTGCATAGTTTTAAATGAACATCAACCGTAGAATATTTTTTTCCTCCAATAGAAAATAAATGTACAAATTGAATCAGGAAAATGGGGTGCAAATTGGAAAATGTTCTAATACAGTTGCTTGTGAAGGTTCTCATTCATCCAGGTCATGGTATACCTTTTTTTCACTTCTTTTCTTTTATATTTTTTCTTTTTCCTTTTCTTTCTTTTAATTTCTTTCTTATTGCTTTTGAAGTCTCATTCTTTTCCATGTATTTATCTTTGTATTCAATTAGATCAACTGGACTTGAAATGTAGTTCTTGAAGACGTTTCGCTAGTCATCCGACTGGCTTTCTCATTCAGAATGACTTGTCAAGAATCTGTGGCAATTAGTACCCTGGAAATCCCAATTAGCATATCACAGCCAGGTGTTAAGGTGTTGATTAGATAGTGGCTAAGAGGTGTTATAGGAACGCCCAGAGTAAGGTGTTAAACAGCATTGTACATGGCAGACAGTTGGTTCTGTAGTCTGCCAATTTCCTTCTGCTCTTTTCATATTGCCGTACAAGTTTGGGTTTTCTCCCCAAAATGATTAAAATATGCTTGTGAAGGTTCTCATTCATCCAGGTCATGGTATATCTGTTGTATTCAATTAGATCAACTGGACTTGAAATGTAGTTCTTGAAGACGTTTCGCTAGTCATCCGACTGGCTTTCTCAATTCAGAATGACTTGTACAAGAATCTGGGCAATTATGTACCCTGAAAAATCCCAATTAGCATATCACAGCCAGTGGTTAAGGGTGTGATTAGATAGTGGCTAGAGGTGTTATAGGAACGCCCAGAGTAAGGTGTTAAAACAGCATTGTACATGGCAGACAGTTGGATCCCACCAGCCGTTACAAGAAAAGAGTCATAGACTTACTACAACAGCTTCAAAAGGATAAAGCCATGACCGAGCAATGTATCATCGCCTCTACCCTGGTGAGGCACATCCATGCATATTGGACTCCCAAAGATACATAAGGAAGGGGCCCCACTAAGACCTATAGTCAGCAGCATCAACTCTGTAACATACAAGGTGGCAAAATATCTAGCTAACATCTTAGGACCTTTGGGAAGTTCTAAGCATCACATCCAGAACTCTCAGGATTTCACCAACAAGATTGAAGATATAGTACTCGGTGTAGAAGAAACTATGTGTTGTCCTATGATGTGACTTCTCTCTTCACGTATACCCACCAAGGAGGCTGTTGACATGGTAAGAAAACGGCTGGGCAAAGACAGCACTCTTACCAGCAGAACTGATCTCAACCCAGAACAGGTGTGTTCCTTGTTGGACTTGTGCCTGAAACCACCTATTTCAAATACAGGGATAAGTTCTATAAGCAAAAACATGGATGTGCTATGGATCTCCAGTTTCACCTATGTGGCCAACCTTTACATGGAGGAGGTATAAACACAGGCGCTTAATACCTTTAAGGGCATAGCACCCACCACTGGTTCGATATGTTGATGACACCTGGGTTAAAATCCACCAGAGAAGTACAAGCTTTCACAGAACACATTAATGCGGTGGACCAAAACATTAAATTCACAAGGGAAGAGGTACAAAACAACAAACTGGCTTTCTTGGACTGCTTGGTAGAAGTTAAGGAAAATGGTAACGGGAAGTAGAGGTTTACAGAAAACCAACACACACAGATCAGTATTTGATGTTTGACTCCCACCACCCTTTAGATAACAAGCTGGGTGTCATCAGAACCCTGCAAACACGAGCCAGAACATCCCCACTAGCACAGAGGCGAAGGCTAAAAATGAAACATCTCAGAGAGCCCTTAAAACTTGTGGATATCCAGACTGGGCCTTTGTCAAAAGAAGTAGAAGGAAAGAAAAAGACACAAATACCAACGTGAGGGGAAAGCAAGACAGGAGGAAAACATGGTCATCCCATATGTAGCAGGGGTCTCGGAGAAATTAAGAAAGAATTTTCAAAAAACACGTATCCCTGTCTGCTTAAACCGAACAACACACTGAGGGCAGCATGTACATCCAAAAGACCCAATACCAAAACACAAGAAAAGCGACATCATATATGCGGTGCAGTGCATGAAATGCTCTGATTTGTATGTGGGGGGAACCAAACAGCAACTGCATCAACGTATGGCCCAGCACAAAGAGCCAATTCCTCGGGTCAGGACTCAGCCGTGTATCTGCATCTAAGGATAAAGGACATACCTTTGAAGATTGTAATGTACATACTGGCGAAGGAACGTGACTGGTTCAAGAGAGGTGTTAAGGAGGCCATTTATGTGAAAATAAGAAACCAAGCCTAAATAAGGTGGGGGGGTTCGACACCACTGTCTGCCATGTACAATGCTGTTTTTAACACCTTACTCTGGGCGTTCCTATAACACCTCTTAGCCTATCTAATCACACCCTTAACACCTGGCTGTGATATGCTAATTGGGATTTTCCAGGGTACATAATTGCCACAGATTCTTGTACAAGTCATTCTGAATTGAGAAAGCCAGTCGGATGACTAGCGAAACGTCTTCAAGAACTACATTTCAAGTCCAGTTGATCTAATTGAATACAACAGATATTCTAATACAGTTATAGCTCTCATTGGTCACTAGAAAGCTCTCTTCAGGACCAATGGAAATTTGTTCAGTATCATCACATAGGAAGCAATGCTGGCAACCTTCCTTGCTGTGTGAATGTGGGTGGGCCTAGCGGAAAACATTGGTTGCTCTGCAGGATGGTGACGTAATTGGAGAGGGCGGAGCCGCGGCTTCTCAGTTTTCCTTGTCCTGCGGCTCCGCTCATTCGCCTCCGCAGTGCAGGTTTCCATCCCACTACGGGACTCGTATAGTGTTGGACTCGCTGTTTATCACCCGGCCGCTGCTCTGATGGTGGATGTCAGGTGCTGTGCTTATCGGCATATAGGGTGATCTGACTGGAGACTGGAGATGAGGCAGGATAAGCTGTCCTGTACGGTGAGGCGAGGGGGAAGGTGCCTGAAGAGACAGAATGCGGGCGGAGGAGTAGGGAACATACTGAGCAATGTGCTGAAGAAAAGGAACTGTATCTCCAGGACAGCGCCCCGTCTGCTCTGCACTCTGGAACCAGGTAAATGGAAAGCAAGTCCAGCGCTGGGTCCCCGGGAACTGCTGCGTCTGGACAGTTTCCTATTGCGGGGGGAGGGATGTGCAGGTGGAGTATTACCAATGGGTCTTGTTTACTGCCAGTCCCCAGGTTCCATTGGATTAGTGCTAGGAGGCGGCGGTACGGGACACTGACACACACCGGTCTCTGCTTTCTGGTAACGTGAAGCTCTTACTATGTACAAACACCTAGGGGTAGGTGGGAGCTGTTGGAACATTGACTCTAGGTAGTAGTTTTGTGTTTGTGTGATTGAGTGTGAGCTTCAGCACTGGACAGCGCCTATTGATGTAGGGGAAGCACCGAGGATCTGCACTGTCAGTGTCACATTAACCCTGTGATAGCAGTGACTTACATTGTTGGCAATACTTGATTTCTCTTGTAGCTACACAGATTAAACCATATCTGGACAAAATAAGGCCTGCAGGCCACATGCAGCTCCTGACTGGCCCTTCAATACAGCCCTGTACCAAAAATAAATCTTAAAGCATAACTGTATTGCCTCAATGCATTTTTGCCACCCCATACATTTTCTCCCTGATTTCTAGCCTCTCTCTGCCTTCAATTAGCCATGCTGTCAAGGGGGCTTAACAATTCTGTCTGCCTCTAACTGTCACTCAAAGCTAGCATGCAAGAAAACACTCCTCCACCCACCCTTGATCAGCTTGATTTTGTAGGCTGTATCATAGCAACAAGACGTGTCAAGTTAGTTTGACTGTTAGAGGAGGAGGAGAGAGGTTATAACAGACATTCCCACCAGCCAATGAGAAGTGCTGTGTTAACCACGGCCCTGGGCCAGCTAGGAGGTGGGCTTTTAGCACTCCTCTTTTCTGTGTGATATCTAAAGGAAGGCAGCATGACTGTAAATGAGAGTAAGTGATTTCAGCTGCTCGAAGTGCAGACATGTGGGGTGGTGTTATTTTTTTATATATATTGTTGTCCTTTAACATTAATTGAGTGTTTCAGGCTGGATAATTGATTTATTTTTATTAAAAGGGTATCTCCACCCTCTATATAATTTTTTAATTATATGTAGGGCATCCTTTCCCACCCCCAACCGCTATATTAGATTGTTAAAAAAAGAAGCAGCACTATATATACAGCCCCTCGCTCCTGTGGTTCTCTGATCCGGCCCTCTGTTTGTCGGAACTTGTGATGGTCTGTATCAAAGGCTGGCCCTGGCTTTACCGCGCGTTTGCGCTGTGATTTTAACAATATTGTTTTATTGGACTGTATTCGATCTGCACAAAAAAATAGCGCAAAAATAGTGCAAGAAGTGTGGCAGGCCACATTCCAATGCACTAATATGCGATTTGCAAAATGCGCTTGGAAGTTAGAATGGCGCCAGTGTGGCTTAGAGCTAGGCCACACTATACGCGTTTTTGTATGCGATCTGAGGAGTAGGATTTTGATTTAATGGAAATCGTGGAAACGTTAAAAGTTCCTGTGGTTTCCAATGCGTTGTGTTTGCGATTCTGTTTTGGAAGTGCATGTGATCACCATTTGCAATCGCATAAGCTTCCATAATCGGAATTGGGGAATCGCAAGCTCAAACGCTCTGCAACGCACGGAAATCGCAAGCGCAATCGTGCGATTTCGCTAGCGTAGCCGTTTGCGCTGCAGTGTGGCCTTGCCCTTAGTCTTTATGCAAGGTGGTTAAAGGACAACTAAAGCTACAGAACAACACTGAACCAGAAGGCAGAACACCTTGATATAAAACCAGTAATCAGTGTCTTACCTCTCATTTTGATATGGGTGCTGGGAAATTTCCCTAAATAATATATGGTTTGTGCTTAATATCACAGCATTCTAATATCACACAGCCTGGTCAACGACCATTATGTTCTGCCCATGCTCAGTCTTTAGCTATGGCAGAAACTTGTTACAGTTGGTCACACCCATTAATAATCTCTAGCCAATCCTTTTACAGGACAGATAAAGCAAGGAAGCATGTGACTGAGGCAGGAGGTGTGGTCTGACACTGCACATACACACAGATAATTCATCCAGTTCTTTACAGGCTTACATTTATTTTAATGCAATTTACTGAAGTCATATTATATATCTTATTGGTGTTTTAAGGGGGGTTGTTTTCAGATTCTGGAGTATAAAAAATGGATTTAGTTCTCCTTTAATTCTTAAAGGACAATTATACTCACCTTCCCTCCATTCCTCTTCTTTGGTCAGTACCTTTTACCCAGGATGAGGACCTGAACCGCTTGGTCCTCACCCCTGAGTTCGCTTAACTTGCAGCATAGCCTTACTGAAACGCTGCTCTGGTAGGCTCCGCCCCCTCCTCTCCTTGTGCGACGAGGCCAATAGGAAGGCACACTCGTTGCAGAGTACGCGAACCCAGGGGTGAGGACCTAGCGGTTCAGGTCCTCACCCTGGGTAAAAGGTACTGACCAAAGAAGAGGAGCGGAGGGAAGGTGAGTATAATTGTCCTTTAACCTTTTCACTGCCAGCAGAATCCCCCACTTTGCGTGCGCTCTGTGCCAGAAGAATTTTCATGATTTTAGACTCATTTGGTTCAAAGTTTAGACTCATTTGGTTCAAAGTTTACAGTAGAAAACCTTGCAGTAAATAGGGAATATTATAGATGGGTTTTTTTTGGCACTTTAACATGGAACAGAATTTTGTAACTTTTCTGAAGATTTCACTGGATTTTTTGGGTAAAATATGTAAAAAAAAATTATATTTGCAAATTTTCATGGCCTCTTCCAATTTTTATTTATAGTTATCTTAAGGTTATGCACTGTCTTACTGTTTCTAAAAGCTCTTGTATTCCCAAGTACAACTATACCAGATATTTGTTGGTACCCCACATTTCCTGTACAGGAAACCCCCCAAACTAAAACAGCACTTTCAAGAATATTACACCAAATTGAAATGTATAACCACTTCTGATGGTTAACAGAGAATATCTACCAAATTAACTAAAAACTGGTGTGTGTTTTTTATAGTACAGGGCATCTGTAACCAACCTCCACTCTCATCTCATTGATTGGGCTCCAGTTGGCTGACACCTCACTCCAATTAGCTCTTGGAGATCTCATTAGTCTAGGGGTTCAAATACCGCCTTACTCTGGGCGTTCCTTTAACACCTCTTAGCCAGTATCCAATCACACCCTTAACACCTGGCTGTGATATGCTAATTGGGATTTTCCAGGGTACATAATTGCCACAGATTCTTGTACAAGTCATTCTGAATTGAGAAAGCCAGTCGGATGACTAGCGAAACGTCTTCAAGAACTAAACTTCAAGTCCAGTTGATCTAATTGAGTACAACAGATACATGTATTTTATAGTTATGAGTTGAGGAGGTGACATTGCTTGAGGGACGTATAGCACATGTTTATTGCAAAACCTTATATACAACGTTATCAGTTTTTCCACTTGGAGCGTAAATATACAAATGTTGTGGTGAACATGCTCGTGAACATGCTACATGGAATTTGCCGTTGGGAAAACATGTTCATTGCAACTGAATATTGCAGCACTTGAGTGACTGACGGACGCCAGTGTCTCTGAAGCATGTGACGTGCGGGATCTTTGTCTGTGTTGATAAAGCCGGGCTTCATTCTGTTGCGCTGTCTGAGCGTTGTGTGTTTTTATTAAGCGTGCTCAATTTTGTGCACATTTGTTAGCAGTATGTCACCTTGTTTGCACTTTAACACTTTATCCTTGCTCAAGGACCACTTTATATTGACTATTTGATCCCAATCAATAGTTAGTTTCCGGTCCAAATTGAAAGTGCCATTATGTCTTTGTTCTTTTAGTTGTAACTGTCTGTGAAGTGTGTGACATGTGGGCAGTGTGTGTCTGGTGCTTAAGTCCAGGTAATGCAGGTAATTCCCACGTAGTCCATACCCCTCAACCGTCCCGGTTTGAATAAGTGAATTTTTTGACATTTTTGAAACCTACAAATGCTGCTTCTCACTCACAGTTCAATTAACAATGTAACAATCTATGTAACAGTCTATGGACACCAGGAGAGGTAGAATAGCAGACTGCACTGAGCAGGCACAAAGTGGGGATTCCAGGCACCAGGAATCCCCCCCCCCTAAACACGCCCCTGGAGCACCCTCAGCAATGGTCAAGTGTAGGGTTGGCTCCCGGTGTACAGGTATCTTTGTCTTATTGATTGCTTTTAATGTAACTCAAGAACAAAGATATAATTTACACACAACGACTGGGACTACTTTCCTGGGGACATCTGATATTTACCAGGCTGTGGTGAGCATCTGATATTTACCAGTCTGTTTAGGCAATTAAACTTGTATTTGCCACTCTGTGAGGGCTTTTATATTTGCAAGTGGCAGTTATATTTACCGGTCTGTGTGTGAACTCTTATTTACCAGTTTATGGGGACTTATATTTACCAGTCTCTGTGGGCACTTATATGTACCAGTCCCTTCACTGGCTGGTGAAGTGGATGGCTCACCTAACAATTGATGCTGGACTTACAAGACAGTGTTAATTTATCCCCCCAATTCACTAGCCAAAGTTGGGTCAGCCATCCAGTTCACCAGCCAGTGTAAAGCCAGCCCTCCAATTCACCAGCCAGTGTAAAGTTGGCCCTGCAGTTCACCAGCCAGTGTTGTTCAACCCACCTCCACAAGCCAGACCCACTTTTATGACAGAGCAGGTAGGTGCTGGGTCAGCTTTGAATATTTGTTTCATGTGACAAAAGGTCTAAGAACACCCCTGGGCTGTAGCTTTATTTACCTGTTTAGAAGTGCTCTCCTCTGTTTGTTTTAGCTGAGCTCCCTTCCAGTTTGTTCAGCTGTGTCTATTTGCAACATTGTTGCCGAGTAGGGAGTGCTAAACTTGGCTCTGTCTATTCAGCAAAAATGTTGCAAACAGAAGAAGTTGAACATACTGAAAGGAAGCTAAAACTAACAGAGGATAGCAGCTCTAAACAGGAAAATTAAAGCGGCTTCCTGATAACATAACAGGCTTCTTTGACAGGCAGCCCTGAGATCCCTATCCCTGCCAATTTCTTCTGCTGGCATTGGGAAACTTAATGGTAATAGAAAGTCTGCTGGCACTAAAAGATATCAGATTAGACGTTTGTCTATAGCTGTTTCTCACCTTTTGATGTTTCCACGACAGTCCTGCCTAGTCCATTCATTTTGAGATCTCAAAAAAAACCAAAACAGGTCAGGCAGTTCCTGCTGCATTTCTCGAATGATTCAAGAACGTTGGAAGGTTAGTTCTAATGGGGAAGGGATCTCAAACTTGTCAAAATCTGTCTATCCATCTATCCATCTCTAGATCTATATTTCCGTCTGTCCATGTCTGTCAATCTACCGGTTTATCTGTATCTATCCCTACCTGTCTATACCTAGCTGTCCCTTCTCTCTCTCATTGGGAGGTATGAAGTTGCTGGCTCCTAAATGTTGAAGGGTATCTCCACTCATGAAAGTGCCTTAGATTTTTTCAGTTTAATTGAAGAACAGGTGGTAAAGGAGTGATATCTTACCTCCCGTTTTTCAATTAAACAGTCCATAGCAGGCAGAGAGAACTTATCTGCTCCAGCACTGGCTTCTGTAACAGGTCCCGATGGAGCTTGTACTATATGCGTAAGTGAATCCTCTCTGTTCCTTATTGTTTAATTGGAGAACAGGAGGTAACACATTGCTCCTTTACCTCCCGTTCTACAATTTAAATTGAAAAAAATCTATGGAACTTTTGTGAGTAGAGCTACCCTTAAATCGGTTAAAGGGCATGTCCACCCTTTATACAAACTTTATGTATATTATAGTCCATGTTCCCCCAGCCCCAACCACTATAATTATGTTCTCAGAAAGTCCCCTGATCATTACATACCATACCTCTCTCCTTCACCGCACTGCCCCGGCCCTCTGCTTACACAGAACTGCAAGCAGGGGGCAGGACCAGCAGCCGCGTCTGAGATTGGCTGAGAGGCTGCCAATCATGGGCGCTGCTGCCGGCTGCTCAGAGTGGCGAAGGAGAGAGGTAAGGTAAGTAATGATCGGGGGACTTTCTGAGAATATAATTATAGCGGTTGGGGCTGGGGGAACATGGACTATAATATACATAGCAAGCGAGAAAACACTCCTCCTCCCACCCTTAATCAGCTTGATTATGCAGGCTGTATCCTAACAACAGAAAATTTTAAGTTTGTTTGACTGGCAGAGGAGGAGGAGGAGAGAGGTTGTAACAGACCAATGACGTGTTTTGTTAACCATGGCCTTGGGCCATCTAGGTGGCGGGCTTTTAGCATTCATCTTTGCTGTGTGATATCTAAGGAAGGGCAGCACGGCTGTAAATGGGAGTAAGTGATTTCAGCAGCTGGAAGTGTGGACATGTAATGGGGGTGATTTTTTTTTGATATTGTTGTCCTTTAATTAAAGTACTCCAAAATGTAAAGAATAGGGATGTCCAGTCGTTATAGTATTTCAAGGGGTAATCTAATTTTATTGCAGAAAAACAAACACACAACATTTCTGCCGCTCTGCCTTTATCGAGTGTTACAGAGTAGAGTCAATACCCTCTATTTATAGCCCTTACACAACAGTGCCACCTACAGTACACTTTCTTAAAAACACCCAGTGTCCTCTTCTAGTTCTCCCTCCAGTGGTACTTTCCAGTATTCAGCTTATACGAAAAAAAAAACAACCCTCCCCCATTTTCACAGCAAATGGTACTTACTCGGTGGAGATAGGGGATACTTGGTTTTTCTCTTTTCCCTCGTTTTTTTTCTTTTATTCCCCTATTCCACCTAAGCAGAACAACCAAACATATTCAAGAAATATATTAACCACATAGTGCTTATTTAAAGGGCAACTTCAGCCAAAAAAACCCCCAATGTTTTCAGAAGCATTACCCCCAAAAACCTGACATGCGTTTTAATCTTACCTTTCTCCAATGCATCCTCGTTGAGTTAAAAGAACTTACAAACAGCCGATTTCTCGCCGGAAGTCCCACCTCATCCTCTCCTGTTGCAAACTGGTTATGAGCGCAGAGAGCAGGAGCAGAGTGCACTTGCAACCACTTGTTCATTAATGGCGGCCAGACATTGCCTGTGACTTTACCGTCCTGGCCATGATTTACAGCCATTACCAGAAAGAGAAGGAGGACACGGCAAGGATCAGCTGTGTGTACGTTCATATAACGCTTGGGAGCGTCTGAGAAAGTAGGGTTTTGATGGGTAATGCTTCTAAAAAAAAATTATTTTTTTTTTTATGCTGGAGTTACCCTTTAAAGCAAACAAAGCTAGGCTGCAACAGCCAGAGCCAGCAATATTATAATTTCCCTTTACAAGGCATTTTTAAGGTCCATCGAGTATACCATGCCATTTTGAAAATCAGTATACAAAATGGTCACTCCGTTATTTGGATAATAGAGGTTCCTGGCTTTATAGACACTATCAGGGTTATTCAATAAAAGTTCTAATCGTTTAAAATGGTGCTAATTTTGCCCCAACCAATCTGATGTTAGCTTTCAAATGTTAAATAAGATTTGATTGGTTGGGGCAAAATTAGCACCATTTTAAACGATTAGAACTTTTATTGAATCTCCCTGCAAATTATTGAGCATTACATGGTTTCCACTATAACTGATTTGTGTGTACACACATTCATATCAACAGAATTATCCATTTTCATTTTAGGACGTAGAAAACATTTTTGAACCATAATTATCGGCCAAATTCTTATTTAGCTGCAGATGGGGAATTTTTACAGTAAGAGTGGTAAAACTGTTGGCCTATCTTCCAGAGATCTTTGGATTGTTTTAAGAGACAGATGATGCCTTTCCAATGAAATTGTATGTTTTATAAAGTGTTCTACTAATTCCCATTTGAAGTCAGTAGTGATTTTTTTTGTCTTTTCTGTTATAAATTCAGTTTGCCTTCAGTGGGTATTCCCCCCCCCCCTTCCTCTGGATCAATTCCAATTGGCAGGGGTTGTTGGTGTGGTAAAAAAGCTTACATTTGATGGATGTATTTATTATATATGCATGTTACTTTGTATATATGTTACTGCCATTTGATGCAACAGTGTGCTGTATTGGAGACAACAGCTGGAAACCAAAAATGGCTTGTGGGTGTGTTGCATGTATGTATGTAATTACTCTATTTTGTTGTGCTTGTGATGGTTTTCATTCATCCAGGTCATGGTATATCTGCTGTATTCAATTAGATCAACTGGACTTGAAGTTTAGTTCTTGAAGACGTTACGCTAGTTATCCGACTGGATACATAATTGCCACAGATTCTTGTACAAGTCTTTTGTTGTAAACTTTCTATATTGTTTCGTGCTTTATGTTATGAATTGCTCATTATTTTATATTGTTCTGTCCTTTTAGGTGTGGACACCAAGTTGAAGTTTACCCTTGAGCCTTCTCTGGGGAAAAATGGCTTTCAGCAGGTACTACTTTCTTTGGCTCCTTAATTTATCCTGCTAAGATAAATCAACTGTTAAATGGATTGTTTTTTATTTTATTTGCATTTTATGTTATTGAATAATATCTTTTTAGGGGATAGCTGAATATGGGCATATTGTAAATATATAGTTTATTATGTTTTAATCTTTGGTTTAAGTTGCTTTATTAATTCCATTTTTTTTAAATTAGGTCTTGAAAGTCACCTCTCCCCTTTCCCATTAAAATGTAGTTCTCTATATAACTCTTAATACAAAAAAGTGCTGTACATAAGAGACACGTGACTTTGCTTCCCCAAATGGCTAGTCAGCTCTTAGAACATCCACTCCATGGCAATAAATCAATGTACATATAACATATGGACAACAAGTAGTAAATTACAACAGAATAATAACTAGTGTTTCTCAGTATGGCTATCATTTAGGTGTAGGTTGCAAAGGTCGGCTATATAATTTGGACTAAGCGGACAACCCCCAATACTATGTTACTATGTAGGGTCTCTCAGGCTTACCATTTCGATTTTTTTCATTCTTTCTTTGTTCTGCTGTGAAACCAGTATAGGCGCTGCTGTCCAGTCCCTGTCTTTAGTTTCAGATTTCACAAAAGTCACACTGAAATGTGTTAACATATTCAGTTGTGAAGTAGGGCATTGCTTTGGCAATTATTTGGATTTTAACAGTTTTTTTAATCTTTTTTGAAATTGACACATTTTGACTGTTTTGTTTTAGAATATTTACTAATCTTGCACAGTGATGCTGGTTACAAGCAAGAGTTTAAAGCTGGGTACACATGTGACAGATGTCGGGTGAATTCTTTGGTCTTTCCCGAAGACCGCAAAGCTGACCCAAATATTCGTCGGTTGGGAAAGCTGCTACACACACTGCCGATAAAGCACCGATACCGTCGGATCTGATGGATTCGGGACTTTATCGCTAGTGTGTACCTAGCTTAGAGGGTGGAGATACCCTTTAATAAAAATAAATCAATTATCCAGCTGGTGACAATTAATATTAAAGGGTATCTCCGCTGGGTTGTAAGGATAGATATGTGTAAGGTGGAAATGTACCTGCAGTATCCTGTGTCTTTGAGCAGTAGTTTAGAAGAAATCCAATGAGTTTCTCCCTGAATGCTGTGGATGGTGCAGGTCTGCCCACTTTCAGTGACTGCCTGCTTGGGAAATATCCTTTAATATTCCTTTAGAGCATGCGCAGAACCTGTGAGGATGCGTCGGGACTGCTGTCTGCGTGATCTGACTGGTTGGTCGAATATATATTACATACATATATATATACATACACACACACACACATTGATTAATGGAGAAACAATCACATGACCATCACAGCAGCTTGCTGAGTTCACTAATTAATGTAATCCGGTACAACCGTTTTCTGTCTCCTAATACACCCTCTCACATCTGCTTGTGTTTCTCTCCCATCCCCTCCCATACCAGATTGCCTCATAATCCCAGCATCCCCTATGAAATTAATCTTAGATCACCTTTTCAACCACCCCTCTCAGAGTTAAGACGCAAAAAAATTCTTTATTAAAAACAACACAATTTCCCCCTGCCTTTGTTACAGTGTTGTGGTAAGAGGGTTTTAAATTTTCCTCCCCTGTCTCTCTCTGCATGATTAGCTGTATAAATGAACTTAGAGAGTCAGGGAGGAAAGGATTTCTTTACTGCAGCCAAGTGGGTGTGTCTGCTACCATGATAATGCACATTGAGTGACAGCACCCCCAGCACAGGGGAAGACACACCCCCAGGAGCTACCACAACTTTCCCATGCTGCTGCAAAAAAGAAGGGGAATTCTGGGGGGAAAAAAAGGTAGGAGGAGGGTTGGTGGATGGTGTACTTTAAAATAAACCCCCCCAAAAAATGCTTTTTCCTCTGTGGAGATACCCTTTAAGATTTTTGAGGGTACAGGTCTAGTATTGAAGGGCCAGGGGAATTCAACGGGCCGCATGTTTCCCCCGGGCCTTACTTTGCCCACGTATGGTTTAAGTTCTAGTGTAGCTATTGGTAAAAATGCACATAATGGACAGATTGTTTCCAATATTGACAATGGGAAGCAATGTCGGCTGTCTTTATGTAACCTTCAATACTATGTTACTTTGTAATTCTTTGTATTTTCTTTCCTTTTTTAATGCAAATGCAAGTATAAAATATTTTTGTTAGCGAATTGTACCCATCAAGGTAATGGCAGGAAACAACTTGCTTCTCTAAATAAACAGTTACATTGTGAGATTGTGTGAAGGTCTTCTGTTGCAATACAATGGCTTTTTAAAAAAATATTTATTTACACATGCTTATTGTCTGAAATTTCCCTCCATGCAGGTTCAGAGAACTGAACAGCAACACTTTCAGGGCAGTAGTTAAATGCCATGAACCGTGCTGATAAGTGGCTCATTTACTTTAATAGGACTTGTGAGTCATGCCTGCTGCATGTTCTGTCCTTGAAAAAATACCCTCATTAGCAAAGGGTGTTAACATAAAAGTAGGCTGCGCAGTTTATCTTTATTATGCTATTCCTTTATCTTCATTGGTGTAAATCTATGCAGTGATTACATTTACACCTGTCTCTTCTTCAGGCTTGATAGTTTATTGCAAGTATATAATCGCACATAAAGGGGCGAGAGCATATTTTTATTTTTAGGGGAAATAAGCAGAGACTGTTGTGTGGATAGAAGAAAAGTAGTACATGCATTCATTTTATTTATTTTTTTTGGTTGAATGACTACATATTTTCTTGTAACTTTGATATCACACTTCATTGTTCTGCTCAAACATTAAATATTATGACGAACTAAATGTTGTTTTTAGTCAAACTCATCTGTAAAACAACAAAATATGATCAGTTATTACAAATAACCACATCAAGCCTCTTGCCTTTTTTCATGTGGTAAATTCCTTAAAGGACAAAATGTGGATTAAGTAAAATGAAAACCTTCAAAGGAACCTGAATGAATTATGTAATTATTTGGAAATTTTAAAAATAAAACAAAACTAGAACTTGGCCATTGTAATTTGCACTTCTGTAGCACACATGTTTTTAGTTTCTGATACTATAGATACAAAACAAAATAAAGTCAAATGTAGCATTTCTGCTATGTAATGAATGGAATTCCTGTAGTGTTTCTTTAGGTTACACTTATGCTGTAAATAAATTGTGAATTTTAACCCAATAACACATGATGCACAGCCACTTCTGATTCCATATTGTCTTCTGTAAAATTAAAACAATTACTTCTTTTAAGAGAAAATTTTTTGTCTGCTAAGATTCAAGAGAACACTGAGTGATGGGGATGGGGTGAAGGGAAGATGTCCTGACGGTGTGTCCAGGATATCAACATTGATAGGGATGGGATATCTGTATAAAGCAGGTAAATACATTGCAATCAAGTGAGCTTGCCTCTGTCTAGAGTTAGTTGTGGGTCTTCTCCTGTGTGTTTCTTCTGAAGTTCAGCACAGCACTCACTGACTGTGCAGTTTAAACCAGGGGCTTAACTGCAGGGGCCCAGGCCCTCCTGCGAGATTGGAGGCCAGGCCCCTGAACCCCTCCCCCCAGCGCAGGCTTAGACTGCCTCAGAGCAGAATCGCTGTAGCATATTTCAGGTTAGGTTGTGTGTTGGGCACACCATCAGATGGTAGCACACAGGGATAAGGTGTGGTTTGTAAAAGTTGTATAGTAGCCTATGTTGTCGTCGCGCCTCCCTCCCCCCCCCCCCCCCCCGGGCTTTTCCTCTATTGGTTGAACTACGGAACTGTCAGGGAGACACCAGCACTGCCTTTTAATTTAGCCATTCATGGGTTTATTTATGATTGATAGGTTTGATCTGCTTACATTTGATTACATTTGATCTGCTTATTGATTTGCCCCTGTCATTGTCATTATTATCAGTCTCATTGCAGCTTTTCTTCTTACAGTGGTATGATGCTCTCAAAGCAGTGGCCAGACTGCCAACCGGCATACCAAAGGAGTGGAGAAAGAGGGTAAGTCTTTTTACATTTTTCCTTAAGCACTGTATTGATAGCACATATTAGGATTCAGAAATGTAATATGATCAATTTCTCAATAGTACATACTATTTTATACCCATAAACGTAGGTAATTATTTAGCTTTCTGCAACATTTTATGATAAGAAGGTAAAACTATTTACTAATGCTGAGATACACAGATTGTATCCCATCACATACACACCTACAGAGACCCAGGAAGATATATTAAAGGGGAGATACACAGATTGTATCCCATCACATACACACCTACAGAGACCCAGGAAGATATATTAAAGGGGAAGTTCAGTGCGTATACATATGCTTTTCAGAAAAAGGAGCAGTATTTTTCATCCCAATGACCTTAATCTGCCAAATCAGCATTATGTCTGTGTATATATAAATGCAACTGAAATACTGACTTCCTGTTTGCAGGACCCCTAATAGAGACTGTTATATGGTCTTGCCCTTGACCCAGCGCCTGGGTTGATTCAGTTGCTCAGGAAAGATCTGAGCATCTTTGACCCAGCCAATCAGCAAATAACTGCTAGGAACATTCCAAGGATGTGGTGCATCCTGGGAATAAGAAGGAACGTTAGAACCTGAAATGTCAGCTCAATGTCAACAGCAGGGAACAGCAAAGGGTATGAAGTATGCATTACACAAACTAACCATTTAACAAATATTGATAATTTCCACTGAACTGTCCCTTTAAGGGCTTGTTACATGCACAAGATGAAGTACGTTAGAGATTAAGACTGTCAAGATTGTCAGTATTTATTTTCTAATCCCCTAAAGACAGTTCAGAGAGGGGGAGCGATCATGAGATCCCTGATGCCATAAATTAAAATGCAAAAGTTAGTTTGAAAGCTTACTTCTATTGAATTATTATTATTTAATAAAAAGTATCTGTTAAATTTTAGCCCTTGAAAGTTTTCTTGGGCATTTCAATATATTTTTTGAGAAAGGTATCATGTACAGCTAAATATATTACTGATCAGCCAGGTTGAATGAAAATCTGAATCAGATCACTATTTTCTTCAGTCACCCTAAACTCCTGAACTCCATATTGTGACTAAAATATAAATTGACCAGAAATTCATATTGCTGTGAAAATAAAGGGTAAAGTACCGATTGTAATTGTTGACATCTAAACTTTACTCTTGCGGTTAATTCAGTCTAATCCTCTAAGAGGCACTAATGTTATAAATGTGGCTAAAGCTGTTTAGTGTAATTGTGTAATGGAACAGTAGAATTTAGCTTTGTGTGCTAATGGGGGTGTAATAGCAAAGCCTTATTGTTTGAAAAACATTAGGTGGAGGTCTCTAACCTTGTGTAGCTTCTTGTTTTTTTTTTAATGCAAAATATGTTTTATTTTCGCCTTTATTTTCAGGTATGGTTGACTCTTGCAGATCACTATTTACATAGCATTTCGATTGACTGGGATAAGACCATGCGTTTTACGTTTAATGACCGCAGTAATCCAGATGATGATTCCATGGGAATACAAATTGTTAAGGTAATTTTTTTTGGTTTGGCACAGTCAGAATGAGAATGCAGTTTATTAACTTCATATGCATAGTATTTGTTCACATATCATTTCTTTACTTAAAGGTCATGTCCACCCCCAAACTAAAATTTAAAATTAAGCAAATAACTCCCCAAAACCTAGAACTATCTATGTTAAAAATTGTTCCAAACACTCCTTAACATACTTACCAGCACCCGATCCCTCACCGGCTTTCACTTATTTCCTAGTAGTGGACGTTGGTGGTGGCCGTTACTAGTGGAGTCTCTTGAGAAGCGAGGGATCGGGTACTGGTAAGTATGTTTTGGAACGTCTGGGGCAATTCTTACCCTGGAAAATGAGCAAAAAAAAAAGTTTGCAAATGTGCAACCTTCAACCAATTATCAGCAGTGTTGATCAGCAGACCAATCTGCAATAAACTTATCCCAAACTGGTTTAGACAATGAGGAACTGGACTTATTGCTTAATGACACGAGTTTTACCAATATAGCAATCTTGCCGTAAAAAGGCTAACTGCATAGTCCCAGCAGTGTGCTTGCTCCATTTTACATATAGATTATTTTCATATAGATTATTTACATATCAATCCTCTGCTAAATGTCATACCATTGAAAATAACAATATGTTTGTGTTGTTGTAAAGGATCTGCACAGAACAGGCTGCAGCTCCTACTGTGGACAGGAGGCAGAGCAAGATCGAGTGGTGCTGAAACGAGTGTTACTTGCTTATGCAAGGTGGAATAAAACCATTGGATACTGCCAGGGCTTCAATATACTGGCTGCACTCATACTGGAAGTAATGGAAGGGAATGAAGGAGATGCATTAAAGGTGTGTAAAACGTTTGGATGTTCTAGAAAGAGACTGCAAATATATTAAAGTTTCTGCTTACTGAAAACATTGCAGTGTGTTGTGTTAATTGCTTTTAGCATACAGACAGCAGTGTCTGTGCACGCATTTATAATTTAGAGTAGGCTTTTCTTTAATCATTTATACCTTTTCTGCACTTTTCAATCACTGTGTAATAGAGACTGGAGCTACTGTTACAATGTACTTAACTGTGATTGAGGATCAAGACCCTTTTACCCCCTTTTTGCCACTTTTACCATGCCATCTGCCATTAAAAAACCTTCCTGGTGTCATTTATTTTACTTATATGGGTCTAAACACACTGAATTGGTGTACCTGCTCCATGAATACAAGGAATACTATTTACTTGCAGAGTAGTGTTTAAGTAACAACAGCAAAAAAAATTAATACTAACCATCCTTACTAGTGATGGCCCAGTTTGCGGATCCGAATCCGCGGCGGATTTACCTCTTTCATGTACTGCGGATATCGCGGATTTTCCAGTTTTCCGCCTTCTGAACTTTTCCGAACCGCATTTTCGAAAATTTTCGAAATTACGAGGATTTCTCGTATTTTCGAAAATGCATGAAAGACCCGTATTTTTGAAAATTTCCGAAATTACGAGGATTTCACGTATTTTCGACAATGCGAGAAATCCTCGTAATTTCGAAAATTTTCGAAAATGCGGTTCGGAAAAGTTCGGAAGTAATATTAGTTAATAATGCAGACATTTGGCAAAAGAAAAAATGCTTCTGTAAAAATTCTCAAAAATTTTTGAAAATTTTCGAAATTACGAGGATTTCTCGTATTTTCGAGGATTTTTTCGTTTTAATGGGTCCGCTCGCGGATTTTAGCATTTTCGAATTTTTCCGAAAATTCGCGGATCCTCGAGCAGACCAGATTTTGCGAAGTTCGGACATCTCTAATCCTTACCCGTTTCTTAGTTACCTGTAACACATTTTCAACTTAAACACACTGTCCAGGTTCTGCATGGATTTATATGCTATACTGTAGCTAGTGTCACTCTCTACACCGTAATTTGTTAGATGCTATGCATTTTTCTTCATCCTGCTGCTAAATTTTAATTGTTGCTTGCATCCCTGTGTCTTAATTGTTTCATTTAATACAGTTCCAATGTTATACTGTATATTTTACAGAAGCATTTTTTCTTTTGCCAAATGTCTGCATTATTAACTAATATTACTTGTTTTTCCTGTTGCCTAGTAACTTGTCTCAAACAAGGCTCTCTGTACCCTTTCAGTTTGTATTTCTAGACCATTTTTGTTAGACTTTATATTAACAGTGCTTCTAAATATATTTGGTGTAAGCAATAGTAAAAAAATAATGGGGGGAAGAACATAATTCATACATTTTGAAAATGATCCTATAGTTCTTGCCATTTTTTTTCTTCCTGACACCCACTTTGTCGTTGCAGATAATGATTTATCTCATAGACAAAGTGCTACCAAGCAGCTATTTTGCTAATAATCTCCGAGCTTTATCTGTGGATATGGCTGTATTTCGAGATCTCCTGAGAATGAAACTGCCTGAGCTCTCACAGCACCTAGATATTCTTCAGAAGACTGCAAATAAAGAAATTGGAGGTATTGATATTTTCCTTGTCTGTGCCTGTGATCTGCTCTCAGAAATCTGATGTACAATAACTTTATTTATTACATTGGAATAGAACTTTTGACATTTGGTGTGTCAATTCTGCAGATATCTTATAAGGAAAGAAATACTATATTACAAGTCTAAAGTTGGGTACACACATGCCCAGATGTTTAGTAGATCGATTCCATCTGTGATCTGCTAAAGTCCTGAACAACAATCCTGAGCTATCTTAACTATACTGAGTATTGGGAAGATTGTTTGGGGCTGCCACACACTTGCTTGTGTTGGCTCCCTATGCTATGGTGCAGGGAATAGACAGTGGCAAATAGAAATTTATGTCAATACCCACAATTCATTGGCTTCAGGAAGGGTTGTTTTTCCACATTCACATAACTGAGTAGTAGTACTGTGTGTACCCAGCTTTACATTGCTAAATATATTATTATATAAATTAACCTTGTCTTGTTTTGTAGGAGGATATGAGCCCCCACTTACAAATGTCTTTACCATGCAATGGTTTTTGACTCTATTTGCGACCTGCCTGCCTAATTACACTGTTCTGAAGATCTGGGATTCTGTGTTCTTCGAAGGCTCGGAGATTATTTTGAGAGTTGCACTCGCTATCTGGGCTAAATTAGGAGAGTAAGTGCAGAATATGCTTCTTTTTTGAGAGGTTCTTCTGCTAACTGATCTGATTCTTGAAGGGTTAAGGACTAACTTATTTTATTCTAGAGTGTTTTTATTTATGTATAGTATGTATGTTTATGTATAGTAATAAACCTGCAGTTCCTGATCTAGGATGCATGTAATCTGTACATTTAGCTTGGTAATATTGGCAGGTCAAAATATGGTAAAACTTACTCCACACTTCACTACATCCTGTAAAGATAAAGTGCTGGCTTTTTTTTTTTTTTTTTACAATATATTTTTGTTTGTAATTTATTTCAGGCAAATTGAGTGCTGCCAGAATGCAGATGATTTTTATAGTATGATGGGAAGGTTGACACAGGAGATGCTGGAGGACAATCTTATAGACAGCAATGAACTGATGCAGGTACATATATATTTGTTTGTTGTTGTACATATACGTAGGAATGTTGTTGTCTGTAGTAATGCCCTCATGTTCTGTATTAACAAATGTTCAACTCTGTTCTAATTCAAAGGTCTAGAACTTAAAATTTCAGAGCCCTTTTCTTGTAGGCAGAAATCCTGAGGGCTGTTAGGTAGCTTTTCTTTTATAAAAATTTGTTTTGTTGATGCCAACAAGAAAGTTAGTTAACATAGTAGTAAGTACATTGACTTATTAAGAGCACATATAGATAGACATCATTACTTTTATTCATACCTACATTGTGATAGAGTCCCAGATAGGGTCAGGTGATTATTGTAGATAGCATATAATGGGTTTATGCTTGACTGTTCATCCGAAGGATAGCAGTTTAGTGGTCAAGTCTTTATTGTGGTAAGGTGTCTAACAATTCCAGTATTGTTGTGGGGAATTCAAAGAAGTGAGTGTAGCTATTGTGAGCCACCCAAAGTTTGGCCAGATACATCATGGAATGGTTAATACCCACCACCCGGAGCCATGGTTTTACCTCCATATAAGTTACCCTGTTTTTTGTAGCTCTAATGAGAAGTCCAAGAAGATGGAGAAGTTGGCATTCCCCAACCCGTTGGCATTCCCCATTCCGCTTTGTTTCTGGCGATGTGCAGTATATGATCTCTGTCCCAGTAATTGAGAAGGTGGGCAAACTGCGGTCTAGGTCAGGATAGCGGTGGCAAGGTTTTAGCTGGCATTCTGTGGGCTTGCTTAATTGCAAATGTGGGGACTTTGAGGTGGCCCAAAATTCTTCTTAAAGCCAATTTTTCCAAAAAAGGTTTCAGGGGTAGCTCCCTCGCCAAGCTTGATTTTTAAGTTCCTGGACTTTTCCTAAACAATCTTTAATTGTTTAGGATATGCTTGGTATTTTTAATTTAACCTAAATGTCTTATGTTACCAAAAAAGTTAGCAATGTTGTTTTTTTTTATCTTTGATTCCTGTAGACTGTTTATTCGATGGCCCAGTTCCCGTTCCCGCAGTTGGCAGAACTGAGAGAAAAATACACATATAATATAACACCATTCCCAGCACCTGTTAAGTCTGCTTCATTTTCTGGGTAAGTATCTTAAGTAAATAATTTCTGCACATATGATTGCTGGAGTGTTTTCTAAACTACATTATGTATTCACATGTATAATCTCTGTGTTTGATTTGCTACCATACTGCACTGGAAATTATGTTTGAATGGAACAATATTGGAGAATTAATAAAAATACTATTGCTTGTGAAGGTTCTCATTCATCCAGGTCATGGTATATCTGTTGTATTCAATTAGATCAACTGGACTTGAAGTTTAGTTCTTGAAGACGTTTCGCTAGTCATCCGACTGGCTTTCTCAATTCAGAATGACTTGTACAAGAATCTGTGGCAATTATGTACCCTGGAAAATCCCAATTAGCATATCACAGCCAGGTGTTAAGGGCGTGATTGCATAGTGGCTAAGAGGTGTTATAGGAACGCCCAGGGTAAGGTGTCAAAACAACATTGTTTGGTTTAAGTATTTTCACATAAACGGCCTCCTTGACACCTCTCTTGAACCAGTCACGTTCCTTTGCCAATATGTTAACATTACAATCTTCAAAGGTATGTCCTTTATCCTTAAGATGCAGGTAAACAGCTAAGTCCTGACCTGAGGAATTTGCTTTTCTGTGCTGGGCCATTCTGTGCTGTTTGGTCTCCCCCACATAGAAATCAGAGCATTCTGCACTGCACTGCACTGTGTATATGATGTCGCTTTTCTTGTGTTTTGGTATTGGGTCTTTCGGATGTGCCAATTGCTGCCTCAGTGTGTAGTTTGGTTTAAAGCAGACAGGAATATGGTGTTTTTTGAAAATTCTTCTTAATTTCTCGGAGACCCCTGCTACATATGGGATAACCATGTTCTTTCTCCTGTCTTGATTTTCCCCTTTACTGTTGGTATACGTGTTCTTTTCTTTCCTTCTACTTCTTTTGACAATCCTTGTACTGCCTAAACTATAAATAATTCTGTGTTAAGTGACTCTGTTAGAAAGAGATTTAGGGGTTCTAGTTGATAGCAGATTTAGTTGTGGGAAGCATTGCCAGGCAGCAACGGCTGGAGTTAGCAAGTTATTGTCTTGTATAAAGAGGGGAATAGATTCAAGGGATGAAAATATTATTCTCCCTTTCTACAAAGCACTGGTAAGGCCTCATTTGGAATATTCAGTACAATTTTGTAATTTTGTTTATTAAAATAATCATCTAAGAAATGGAAATTGTTCAAATAGGGGCACCTGAATTAATTAGGAGAATGGAGGGCTTTTTAAACAGGAGACACAGGGATATGATTACTTTATACAAATACATTAATGGGCCATACAATTAACTCTCTGGTGCACTGTTCACCAATGGAACATTGCACAAGACTCAAGGGCATCCTTTAAGATTAGAAAATGTTTCTTTATTGTAAGAACAGTAAAACTGTGGATCTGTCTCCCAGCAGATGTGGGAATGGAAGGGTTATTTGATAGTTTTAAGAGTAAGCTGGATAAGGTCTTCAACTTCAAATATTGAAAATTACTAGTATAATTTCATGCTAGTGTTCCCCTCCCCACTCTGAATTGCCAGCTAAAAAGGTTGTACTAGATGTACCTATGTCTTAATTTAACCTACAATACTGTTACATGTTACTATGTTACTTAGGTTTGTTTGCTAATGATTTTTTAGAAAAGCATATACAGTAAGGCGTTAGATTTATAAATATACAGGAAGATTCAATAAAAGTTCTTATCGTTAAAAATGGTGCTAATTTTGTCCCAACCAATCAGATGTTAGCTTTCAAATGGTAAATAACATCTGATTGGTTGGGGCAAAATTAGCACCATTTTTAATGATAAGAACTTTTATTGAATCTCCCAGAATGTGTGCTGTATTTTATTGTATAAAAAGTCAGTTAATACAACAATATAGATTTTTACCCTGAAGATCCTTTTTAAGCTGTTTTTTTTTTCAGTCAAATTGATTCTTTCAGAGAGCTGTACCTTAATTAATTAGTTGGTGATTATTTTTTAATCGGTAGATTTGAAAGAGATTTTGCAGTGTAACATTTCTGTGTTTTTGGACCTGTTCTAAACTTATTAATCCCTCCTGTTTTTACGCCTTCTTCCTATAGGCGCTCCAGCAAACTGGGAGATAGTGATGAAGAAAATGAAGTTGATGAAGAAGATTTCAATGCAAATTCAGTTGGGTGTCTGGGACCTTTTAGTGGATTTCTTGCTCCAGAACTACTTAAATACCAGAAGCAAATCAGAGGTAAGTGTACAGCTAGGTAACCAGGCCTTAAATGAATAGTATCAGTAAGAGGACTAACTGTAACACTTTCCCCCAAACAGAAGATTAATTGTTTTTTTTTGTTTTGTTAATTAATTGCCAGTGTTCATTGAACAGAAACTGTTACATTAGGTCACGCACGCAAGTGGTGTAAGCAAAAAATGTATAGAAATGTAAAAAAAAAATATTTACATTACCATATCAATTTAAAATATGAGTGCAATGAAAAAATATATAGATGTATAAATTAGTTTTTGCATAAATTCATGTTTTGGGTTGTGTGCAAACTGCTACACACTGAAATAACTGAGATTACATGGAATTATGTGCATGTGATTTGACATTTTGGATCACAATACTCTCTGCTGTATTTTAGACTTGCCAAATTACCTTCCTTCAGATCAAAAGGATGAGCAGAGTCTGAAAGCCAGCAATATTGCAGAGCTCAGCCCGGGTGCCATCAATTCCTGCCGAAGTGAATATCATGCAGTGTTTAATAGTATGATGATGGAGCGCATGACCACTGATATCAATGCCCTTAAACAGCAGTACTCCAGAATTAAGAAAAGACAGCTTCAGCAAATTAACCAGGTGTACATAAGAGCAGGTAAGAAACAATTGGGAGGCGGTACATCTCTAACTATCCTGCATCTTAAAGGGGAACTGTGGTCCAAAAATGACTTTAGGTAAATTGATAGGAATTGCACTCCTGAGAATTTTTGTAATTTATTTCAATTGCTTATTTTGCATAGTTTTGAAGATATTTACATTTTTGTGTGTGATATGGCAGCAGCATCACCAGGTCCACTGCACTTTCTGCTTCCTTCTCTGAAACCATGTCAGTCAATCTGCCCTGTGTCTCCTCCTTCCCTTTGCAGCCCCCCTGGTCCCTCCCACTCATGGACCCCATGGTCCCTCCAGTTGCAGGCCCCCCTTGGCCCATTCTCTTACAGCCCCATGTGGCCCCTCCCACTCATGGGTGCCTAAGCCCCACCCACGGGTGCATAAGCCCTGCCCGCGGGTGCACAAGCCCTGTCCACTCGTGGGTGCCGTGGGCCACTCAGACCCCCCCTACAGAAAACTCTGTGGAAACAGCCTTTTCAGGCTGAGCTAGAACTCACATAGTGGGAGAAAAGGGCTGTAGATTCCCTTATCTACCTGTCAGGACTTCACACAGCAGAGAGGAGGAGGGACCTCCTGTCTTCCTCACACACTGAGGGAGTCTGAGGCTGTGCTCGCTGGCGGCACTGTGCAGGAGAAGCCTTAGGAATGCCACATGTCCCATGCATTAACTTTCTGGTCCATCATTTCTTTATATCTTGGGCTGTGGAGCACATAGAGAGGTGGTTGATGGCTCATTTTAAAGGTATGAAACTGGCCTTTCATTTAAACTCAGCTAGTTTGGAGACCACAGTTCCCCTTTAAATTGCCAAATATAGTAGTTGTTGGGGAAATTGAAGGATGTCTGTAAAAACAAAAGAAACCACTAAAGCCATGCAGATATTCACAACATGTATTTTGTTAGGTTTTGTGTTTTGTCCATGAATTATATTACTTTATTTATATCTAATAGCCATTATGATTATTGGCTATAATTATAAACATGAAATGAAACCCCTGAGTTTAAATGATACTATATTATGCAAAGGCCTGGAATGTGCATTGACCAATTCTTTTTATTTATTTATTTATTTATTTTTTGTCTTAAGCACTGCACTGTGGGATTAGCACTGAGCTCTATGACATTCCCTATCTGTGTGAACTTGTCCACTATACAGGCTATATCGATTTATCTTTTGTACTGATTCTATACATCTTAAAGTCTTGTGGTATTAAAGGGAAATTCCACTCGCCTACGCCGCATTCCAAAAAAGGAACCAAAAAGCGATAGATTCTTGCCCCTGGGTTTAACCTCTAAGTCCTGTACTTACCTCTACAAGTTCAGATTGCCGGGGCTATGTTCCCCGCTTCCCCCTCCCAGTCTGGGAGTTGACCAACAGGAAGACACGCTGTTAAATAAGCATGTCTTCCTATTGGTGAAGCCCCTGGCGGGGAGTGGGAGGTGAGACACAGAGCGCTGGCAATTGGAAAGGTAAGTATAGGTTGATCCCATCGGTTTAGGTCCTGACCCCATGTACTTTCAAATTTTCAACGGACGCATTGTTGTCCTTTACGTTTTACATGTAAATTTAAGTTTAACATGTTAAAACATTTAAATTTAATTATAAAGATTTGTGTGGTGTTTTAGATCTGAAAAAAACTTGCAATTATGACATCTGTACATTAGTACAATGAATATTTCCAATGAACTAGGAGAAGCTGATACATTATAATATGTAAAAAGTCTAAAGTTTTATTAAATCTTTGTTTTTGCCAAATTAGGGCCTGAAGAAGAAAAAGACTCTGGGATCCCATTTGATCCCAGGGATCAGCAGAGTACTGGTATTTAATTGACTCTTTTTGTTTATTTTGGGGTCTTGGCTGTCTGTCTTTAACTAATGTGCTAAGTTATCCTTTCACAGGAAACATCTTGAACATTTTCTGACATGCATAATTATAATGTATGCAAAAGATATGGACAAATTTGTATATTCCTACAGTAGTGGATTTAGAGTATTTTACAAATAAAATTACGACAGTGGGAATACTGCAGTATATTCAACTTGGTATTTTATCAATAATGAACAAAACTTATTAGCCACTAAATATATTGACAATATCAATGGAATTCATTCCATTATATTGTGTAGAATTCTGTCTGTATGCAATCTCCATTCTAATTATGTTTTTAAAGTGTGTAGATGCTATAGGAGATAAAATAGAGCTGGGATGCAGTCAAGTATGTTTCTCCTCTTAAGGATTACCAAGCATGCCACATCTTAAGGCTAAATAATTGTTTTTCTATTTATAAAAATGTTCTCTATTCTTACCATTGAATCTATTAACCTTCTTAACTTTCTGTTCGGTGATGGTTTCATTCAATTGAGTAGCAATAATGCTTTATATAACTGTAGCAGATTTTATTTATCTTTAATCCTGTCTAATAACTCCTTAAACAATATTTAGTATATTTTTAATGTTTCAGCTGTGTTTCTAAATGTAATTTGAACAGTGTAATATCCTGATGATTCTTTTTATTTTCTTTCTTTAGACAAAGGTCCAGTGAGTTGCATTATGCCGTCTCAGGTTAATCACTCTCCAGTTATAAATCATTTATTACTTGGTAAGAAGTTAAAGCATGTAAACCGGGCTAAAAATGCAGTTGTCCAGTTTCCAGCATCCAAATCTTCTATGTTGGCCAATGAAGAGTCTAAATCTAAACAGAATTCTCCGTGGCGCACCCATATCAGAGTTCACCGAAAAAACATTGCAAAGTCTAAAGGACAGGTGGGTCATGGGGACACCATTGGACTCATAGAGGAGCAAAATGAAGTTCCAAAAGAACAGACGGATACCGTAAAAGAAACTGAAGGAGCCATGCAGCCTCCTTTCAGTTTGGCAGTGGAAGAAATCAACTTGGATAGAACTGTGATGAAAGTTGATGGTCACTCTCCAGAGCCTGTTTACCAGGATGAAAATGCTAATGTTACTGTTGTTCAGAGCAAGCTGGAGGCGCTAGAGTTGAATCCAAATGATGAAACACATGGCAACTTGGGAATGAATCAGACATTCCAGGAGTCACAATCAGATTCCCATAGCTCATCTAGTGAAAGTGGAACTTTAACAAGATCACCCAAGGGGCAGGTCTTTAGTCCTTTTCCAAGTGTTAAACCCCTTAGAAAATCAACCACAGCCAGAAATTTAGGCTTGTATGGTCCTAACAGTAGAACTCCCACGGTACATTTCCCACATATGAGCAGAAGCTTCAGTAAAGCTGCCAATGGTACTACTGGCAGCAAGAAACGGTAAACTAGCACTAGCACTTTATCATGTGTTTTCCTTAATTGTCCCAGAGCCTTTGTTCTGTCATGGAAAAGTGTAAATTACTGGTCATGATAGAGATTGGTGTTTTAATAGCACCTATTAAAACTGATTTGGCAGTGGGTCTTGTATAGACATTACAGATAGCTTCCTGCATAATGCTAATAATGTGGCAGTGATAAGGTCTATCATATCCGTCTGCCTGTTGTTTAACACTACAGTTAAATGTTTTCTTTGTAGTAATATATGGCAGGTTTTTCTCTGGTATATATGGCAGATTTTCTCAGTTGCTTTAATTCAAAGTTTTCTGACATAGAGCATTGCACTGGATATTTATATATGTGCTAAAGGCAAACAAGCTATTAGGAGATTGCAACAGTGCCATCTCTGTATGTTAATTTGTGCTAGGGGTGTCAGATGTGCATCTTTCCTGCTATTAGGTGATAAATTTAACATGTTTCCTGGCCAGCATGGACTCTTGCAAGTCATGACATGTCTGGTTTATGTACTTAGGCCCATTTTTGTATAATAGTATTTGGCATCCTGTTTCTCTCTTCCTACAGCGTATTGCGTTGTGACCAAATAGTATAGTTCCTCGACTACTTATTTCTTAAAACTTTGACCATATCTACAATTATACAAGATGCTTTTTGTAATAATCCTGATGTATATTTTGGTATTTGCATCACCTATAAATTATCATATTAATTTATTAAAAATAGAAGGCAAAATTGTGCCAATTTAGTGTATAAATATGGGATTGCTGCCAAATAACTCGAAATATATGCAATTTCTACATATTTTCTGCACTTCTGTTACAGTGGACTTAAAAAAGAAGGAGGGGTATTTAATAATTATATGAAAAATGAAATTTCTAGGTATTGACCCTGTGACTTGACTAAACAGTGAAATATTATTCAATATTTCATTTAGTCATATAATATTGTGTTGGGAAACCAGTACTAATATTCTAATGCTGATTGACAAGAGAATATATTAAGATGTGTATTGGGAGATCATGAGGATTATCATGTCTCTGAGCAAAAATCTGATGTTTGAATGTGCAATTATTTATTTAAGGGGGAAAAGTAAATTCCACACTGATGATGGAATAATTGTGCATGCTTTGCATCTTGTGTTTCTGTGTCCCAATATAATATTGGGAAGATTATTTTCTACAATGCGGTTAAAGTGTTTCCTAGTAACCTCGATCTGTGTCCGCTCAAAACTCATTTCTCACAAGGTGGTTTTTCTTTTTTTTTTTTTCCCTCGACAATTACATGTAAAAAGACAAATTGCTTTTCTACTATGTTTCTACTATGTTTACTATGTCATTGTTTCATAGTCAAAAGTGCCAAAAAAAGCATGGATTATCTAGAGCAGTCAAATGATAAAATGGAATCTTATTATGTTGTTCTATGTCACAGTTTACATTTTCTCATTATGGTATCAAGCGGTTTCTCTTGGTAATAAAGTGCAGAAGCATTCGTTTCTCTTGTTTTGTTTCTTTCATTTGATGACAAAGCCAAAACATCTGTTGATGCTGTCTTTGGTGTGTCAGGGCATGTGTTCATGGAGGTTACAGAAGAGTAGCCAAGAGTAAAAAATGGTCTAAATGTATTTTATTAATTATATTAAATAATATACATACATAGTAATTGTTTATTTAATCATTCGTTTATCTATTGGAATTGATAAACTACCTGAACCAAAAGGCTTATAATTAAGTACCCTATCACACACCATCCCATCAGGTAGGTCTTTACGATTGTGTGAAAAAAATGAGGAAGAAACCCACTCCACATAAGCAGAAGATCATACACACTATAGAGATAATGCAAGAAAAGGAGCAAGAGTATGCCTTCGCTAATAATCTGCAGCAACCTCTGGCTTCTTTTAAATGTGGCATTTTTATTTAAAAGAAACCAGCAGAATATATGTCAAATTAAAAAAAGGGACAAAGTACATTGTTGTTTTACATCGGTGTGTAAAATAACAAGTGTGAAATAATGATATTGTTAATTAATCCATGGAGAAATATTGCCTCCTGGTCCATGCACCTTTTATTCCCTGGCTGTGCAGGTCTTTGTTGCTAAAAGTACACCTAAAGTTTTTTTTAAAAATATTTATTTATTAGGCAAATAAATTTACAGATAAGCACATTTCCCAAAATGGATGACCACAACATTTTAGAGAAGCAGTATCTGTGCTGGAAACTGATTGGATGTCCAGGCTAATTAGCAGGAAACCCAAGTGGAGAATTTTAAGGTTCAAGGTCCATTCTATAAGAATGTTGACAAATCTTTAGCTAAAGTTGTCCGTATTAAAGTTATCCACTATTAACCTGTGGCGTTCCCACTACGTTTCCTAAATGAGATTTCCCAATTCACTTTAGGATCGATGTTACAGCTGTCATAAAGCGTATTCTGGCTGGTGAACATTGCAGGAAAGAACTCCTGGGCAATTATGTTATATGTTTAGACGTTTGTCAAAATGAACGTCAAATTGACAGAAAGTGGGTAATAAAGAGCTGTTGCTATTTAGAAAGGAAAGCAACAGTGCGTTTTGTGATGTCATGTTACTTATTCGGGCTCCTGAGGAAGTAACACGACATAACAAAATTCATTGGGCGCAGGCACTTAAACATTGAGGAGATTACTGGAGGTACAACCTCTCTACTTGTGTTACAATAAATAACTCACACTTTCGAAAAGAGTATGTATACAGGCCAAGATGAAGTCTATATTATACTGTAATATACCAAAACTGTTTTACCCTGTATTTTTATTTAAGGCATTTGCACAGCCATAGGGAATGCCAATTTTATTCAAACATCTTGTATGGTTTTCTGTAAGATAGTGTTTTTGTTTGTGTATACTGTTTAGAGACCATATACAAATGGAAAAATGACAGGCAACTGACACTGTGTATCTCCACCCCAAAATGTGAAAATTCATATATGGTAAGGCAACCCCACCCAACCCTAAATGCTATGTTTAAAAAACCCAAATCAGCCCCTAAATGTACTTACCAGACTTTAGTCGTGGCCTCTTCTGCTGCTTCCATTCAGGGAACAGTAGAAGGGACCTGACCATCAGCCGCATCTGTGATTGGCTGAGACTTAAACAATCATTTATGTGGCTGCCGGTCAGCTGAGGGAACAAGGTCAGTTTAGTACATTTAGGGGCTGATTTTAGATGTTTTTAAACATAGCATTTAGGGTTGTGTGTGTGGGGTTGCCTTACCTTAAATGATGGATATTTATTTATGCAGCTGCCGAGGGATCCAGAGGGAGGAGAAGAACTCCACTGCGCATGCCAGAGTCCTCAGAGGAGCAGAAAGTGGCAGGTACGAATTACACACAGAGAGGCTCCTACTTTTTATTTTTCTGGACTTTCATTATGCCCTGCAGGACAACCATAAGGGGTAGAAGAGAAAGGTAGGGATCTTTTAGCACTACACAATTTTAGTTGGACATGCCCTTTAAAGAAATGCTATATTGTTAAAAGTGGTTTTAATAATTTATTAGCTCTGTGCACGTCAACACTTGCTGTTGTTTGGCTTTGTCCTAAATATTAAAAAGAACATTTGTTGTTAATTAACTTTCTAACAATTGGCCTGGAGGCCACATCTTTCTAATGAAGCACATAAGTGCCAGCCTATAGATAGATAGACTACATTTAGCTACCGTATATACTCGAGTATAAACCGACCCGAGTATAAACCGAGGTACCCATTTTTACCTTAAAAAACTAGTAAAAATGATTGACTCGAGTATAAACCGAGGGTAGAAAATATGAACACTAAAGCAAACCTGTAATGAATAAAAATGATTAGAAAATCAACATTAATAAACAGGAGGTCGATTAAAATATTTATTTTAAATAAAAACAACTTGTTCAGTAGAACTTCACTTCAGAAGGATATGCACTTAGCAGCATAATGTAAAGTCACAAAACTAACGTACGGTATGTAAGAACATCTACCGGTACATATAGGTACATACTGTAACAATGGTACAGTAAACTTGTACTGTAATGGTACCGTAAATACCGGTATTTTAACTGGGGGACCCAAAGTTCAGTGGCTTGAACAGCAATATACTGGAACATAAAACACATTTAAAATCCTTCAAAATCGGATTCCTCATCATCGGTTTCTCCAAATAGGGCCTCAAATTGAGCTGGTGTAATGTCATCTGCATAGACATTATCATCACCATCATCAACATCTCCATCATTTTCATCACTGCTGCTGTGCTGAAACAAAACATCGTCTTCGCTACCATCCATGGCATTACTGATACCGCATTTCTGAAAAGCACGCTTGATGATGTCTTCTGGAATGTCCTCCCATGCATCTCGTACCCACTTTGCTACTAGTTCTATGTCAGGCTTCATAAGATTTCCACCTTTTGTCAATTTGGCTTGACCTGACGACATCCATTCGTGCCACATTTTTCGCACACGGTCTTTAAAAGGTTTGTTTATAGACACATCCAGAGGCTGTAAAACAGATGTAAGCCCCCCTGGAATAACAGCCAAAGTGGTTTGAAATGACTTTGCCATTGTTTTGACATCTTCACATATATGGGCTCTAAACATATCCCAAACTAGCAGTGAGGGTTTTTTCTTTAAGGCTACTCCTGGTCGTCCATTCCAAATCTCTTCTAGCCATTTTTTGGTTCCTTGTTCATCCATCCAGCCTTTGACATGTGGACGGACAGTGATTCGTGGGGGGAATTTGGCATTTTTAGGCAAGGTCTTCCTTTTAAATATAATAACAGGCCGCAGCTTGACTCCATTGGCCAAACATGCCAGAACCACTGTGAAATGATTTTTTTCATTCCCGGTTGTTCTAAGGAAAATTGTTTTTTCTCCCAAGGATGCCACGGTCCTGTTGCTTGGAAGATCAAAAGTCATCGCTGTCTCATCCATATTCCCGATACTTCCGAGGTCATAATTATAAAGCTTTCTTTGTTTTATAATGAATTGATGGAATGACATGACCTTTTCTTCAAGATTCTGTGGCAGCTTTTGGGATATCTTCGTTCTCTGGCGCAAGCAAAGTCCAAACCGATTCATGAATCGGGTACACCATCCAGCTGATGCAACGAAGTTCTCAATACGCACTGTTTTATATTGCTCGTCTTTAGCCATTTGAAGGGCACGTAATCGGATTCCCATGCGTGTTACACAGTATCCATTTAGACGACATTCCACAACCCATTTATGCAAGTCAGTCTCTAGAGCCCCATATGAGGTTGTTAAACCACGACAAGCCTTTTTTGACTTTGGCATCTTTTCCAATTCTGACTTAATTTTTCGCCAGTCTCGCACCTGTCTTTCATCAACGCCAAATTCCCGGCCTGCAACAGAATTATTGCTTTCCTCTGCTCTTGACACAACTCTTAGTTTAAAGCCAGCGTCGTATGATCTGCGCAATTTTTTTACACGACCAACCGTTTCTAACAGATTAAAAAAACAGAAGAACCAGTAAGAAAAATTTCCAAGCAACCACATTAAAATTACAAACGAGGCACTGATGCTTTTATATCAAGGTATTCTGCCTTCTGATTCTGATTCAAGATTGTTCTCTGGCTTTAGTTGACCTTTAAATTGACTTAATAAACAATACGGTAGTAAACAATAACAAGCATACGGTAATAAACAGATTTTTTTAAACTACAACTCCCAGCATGCTTTGTGGCAAGTGCTGGAATGCTTTAACTTGAATACCGTAAATTACTGTAAATAACTTTAATACCGTAAATTACTGTACTGGTACTGTAAATACTGCCACCCAGCAGCCATACTGCCACCCAGCAGCCATTCCCACCCCCAAACCCCCCAATGCACAATTAGGTACAATTACGGTAGTACATTAAAAAACATTCCCCTTACTATTTGAGGACTCAGTGCTTGTAGAAGGGACTTGGACCGGTTCTTCAGTAAAGCTGTCCGAAGTCTCCTCCATTAGGAACCGGCACAGTTACAGTAGGCCAGGGTGATGACGTCAGCAGAGCGCGCGGGCACGTAAGTTACGCACGTCCCGCGCGCTCTGCCTTACACTCTGTGCTGTGTCCTGGTCCGGTGGTCGCTGGTCCGCGCTGGTCTCCCTCTGCCTTACACTCTGCACTGATGTCTTCTGCGACTCTGGACTGCGAGGGAGGAATAGTAAGGTACGGTACCTACTATTCTTGACTTTTCTTCAACTTTTTTTGGGCCGATTTACCTATGACTCGAGTATAAACCGAGTCTAGGTTTTTAAGGTATTTTTTGAACCTTAAAAACTCGGTTTATACTCGAGTATATACGGTAAATACACTCATTTAAAATTTATGAGAGGGATCTGTGGAGCACATGTAAATGGAAACCACACTAAAAGGACTGGGGATTCTGCTATCACTTTGGGAAGGTAAAAAGACATATTAATAATCTGCAATTCCCACAAATACAAAATCAAGCACCGTACCTTTAATCTGTTAGTCAATTTGTGGAAATTTTATTTGTAGTTGGGGTATGAGACACCAGAGGACACTGTTGTGCCATTTTTGCAACAGATCACATTACACATCCTGCCTAACCTAAATATTCTTGAAAATTCTGAAGGTTTTAAAAAATGTTTTACACTTGAGCTTTTCCAGGCCATTGCTTAAATAATCTTAAGACTATTTTTAACCATAGGGAAAGATTTACCATCTGCTCTTTCTTATAAAAATTGTTTTGGGAAATAATTGTGCCTTTGAAGTACCTTCTCATCTTTTGGAGCCACCCCACCTTTTGTATAAATGCTGATTATCAGTTACTTTGATCCACGAAAATTCATTGTGTTGATTTCAGTTTGAAGACTGGAATTGGTTTTTGCACAGATAATCCCCACTTGTTTTCCCTTTATTTTGGATTACTGTGGGAGTCTGTGCTATTTGCCATATACAGTTGTGGTTTCTTAAGGATAAGTTAAATTCTCTTTGGATTAGTGTTACTAAAGGTCAGAAATTGGTGGTGATTTTTCCTGCTGTAAGTAATATTTGTGAACTGAGAGAGTCTGGAAAATTCTAAACCATAAGGGAAAAGGCTAAACTGTAGAGGCAAACACCCAATAACTTAATTTGCCCTGTACTTATATAGTGCTAATTAAAGGAAAACCATAGTCGAAAACATATTTTATCTTGATTTGTAGCCCAGAAACCACTGAACAAATATGCAAATATAATGTAAATGCAATACATAACTAATGATAAGCCAGGATTAAATTAGTACAATTTTTTATACAGGCAAAATTTGAGTATCTACCCAATTAAACCCGACCAGTAATAGGCAAATAATGTTGGATCCTATAGGATTTACCCATTAATGTGCATGAAAATGTCAATCCACTGCCATTAAGTTTTAGGATTGGTTGTTTCGGGCAGAAAATTACCATTGGTTGCTACCTCCCGTACAATTGTACTTTGAAAGTACAGTCACCGCAAACCTCAATTTGAAGCTAACATTATTAAGCATGGCTTTAACATCGGACTTTGTTATAGTGCTCTCTGGTGCATTACACCCTTGAATTAAAATGGATCAGAGAAATATTTTAAAAAATGGTAATTTTCGTTTTTTTTGCCACCAGACTTCACTGCAATATTTTAAATTTTCAACTTTTATAAAGTTATTAAATAGGCCAATTTTCATCAAAGGCAAAAATCGTGTAGCACTTACCGTATATACTCGAATATAAGCCGAGGTACCTATTTTTACCTCAAAAATGAGTAAAAACTGGTTGACTCGAGTACAAGTCGAGGGTAGAAATTATGAACACTACTGCCTTCTGATTCTGTATTGTTTTGAGGGTTTAGTTGCCCTTTAAATGTACAGCAGCATTCCCATACAGTAGTCCCATACAGTAATAGCCAAATCCAATATGGCTATTAATGTATGGAAATACTGTATTTGAATTCTGCTGTCCATTTAAAGGGCAACTAAAGCCTCAAAACAATACAGAATCAGAAGGCAATCTATTTACAGTAACAATAGGTACCATCCTCAGTATTGTTCAGGCATTAGTTGCCCTTTAAATTAACAGTAATCCCCAATTCATTGGCCCTCCAGATGTTTGGAAACTACAACTTCCAGCATGCTTTAGATGCTGGGAGTTGTAGTTTACAAACATCTGTAGTGGAACTACAGACTCAAACATGTTAACAACCACAAAACCAACTATCCTGTCCCTGACCCAAATGACTCCCTTACTCTTCCCCCCCCCCCCCCCCCAACCCCAGGTTTTCCCTGCACCACCATATTTCCCTGCACCCATCTTCTCACCCTGCCACTATAGTACCTTTTATAGTATTCTTACCTTTTTCCAGGTGCTGTGTCACAGTTGCAGGTGAGTCCGGGCCCCCGACATCACTCACTTGATGGAGGGATCCGGCTGCCGCATTCAGCTGGTCGCATCCACTGACGTCACTACTCAGCGCCGGTCTCATTTTTCGGCACCGAGTAGTGACGTCAGTGGATGCGACCATCACGGATGCGGCAGCCGGATTCCTCATCAAGTGAGTGACTGACCCGAGTATAAGTCGAGGTTAAGTTTTCAGGCTGTTTTTACAGCCTGAAAACCTCGACTTATACTCGAGTATATACGGTATAATGCTGAAAATGTGGCAAAAAGTTAAATTCAGCGCAAATTATGGTAAATAGGTAATACTAGTAGCAAACATAGCAATGGAGAAATCCGTCTTCCCCCCACTTTGGTCCATCCCAGAACAACCCAACCCTAGCAGTCGCAGGGTGTGTCTTCCCTGCAAATACTAGAAAAGAAGAAACACATGCCGCTGCACAGAGTGGTCGATTTCCATTACAGCAAGTAACTCACCGCTCTAGATTCCTTTAAAAACTTCCTTACTTCTCTACTGTTCCACAGCTAAAGCTCTGTTTGGATGTGACTGTTGTTTTAAATTGGAAGAAATAAAAGTTTTTTAAGGAATCCAGGTGAGTTACTTGCTGTAATGGAAATCGACCACACTGTGCAGCGTTTCTTCTTTTCAAATAGGTAATATTCCCTGGTGGATTTTCAAAGTAGTAAGAAATTGGTTACCGTAATACACACTTAACACCTATCTTTGTTATATAAAAATAGCCTAACACATGTGGTGAGTCATTGACAGAAAGTGGGTAATGAAAGAGCGTGGAGGTGTGGGGCTATTTAGAAGGAAGGAAGCAAGCAGGTAACAGTGCTTATTGTTGTGATGTCATAAAAGGTTAGGCAAATTATTTATTGGATCCGGGAAATTGGTTTCAAGGATTTGGGGTGTATAGAGGTAGGTATTATACTGGGAGGGCTTATTCATGGTTAAATCTTTATATGTCGGTATTGACTTATTTTATTATTGTTTGTTCAGGGAAAAAAGGGGTTAGTTGCAAGGATTATATACTTAGGTTGACATACAGGGGTGACTTATATAAATGTGTTACTTCTTCGGGAGGTTTTAGGTATACATATTTTATAGTGTGCGGGAGATTCGAGAGGGTTAACTTACTAGGGCTACTTATTCGGATATCGTCTATATAATTTTATTAGTTTCTGGATTAGTGTTCATCGTCGGGGAGGGTGGAGGGGAAGGAGGGGAAGCTCCTGAGGAAGTAACACGACATACAAAATTCATTGGGCCAGGCACTTAAACATTGAGGAGATTACTGGAGGTACAACTCTCTACTTGTGTTACATAAATAACTCACTCACACTTTCGAAAAGAGTATGTATACAAGGCCAAGTATATCTATATATACTGTAATATACCAACTGTTTTACCCCGTTATTTTTATTTAAGGCATTTGCACACCATAGGGAATGCCAATTTTATTCAAAACTCTTGTATGGTTTTCTGTGGATAGGTTTTTTGTTTGTGTTACTGTTTGGACCTTCTGGTGACAGGCCCTGACCTGTGTATCTCCTGTGTTTTGGTGGCCCCCCACCCCTTGCTTTTTTTAACCCCACCCCCCTCAGCCCTAATGTACTTACCAGACTTTAGTCGTGGCCTCTTCTGCTGCTTCCATTCAGGGAACAGTAGAAGGGACCTGACCACAGCCATCTGTGATTGGCTGAGACTAACAATCATTTATGTGGCTGCCGGTCAGCTGAGGGAACAAGTCAGTTTAGTACTTAGGGGCTGATTTTAGATGTTTTTAAACATAGCATTTAGGTTGTGTGTGTGGGGTTGCCTTACCTTAAATGATGGATATTTATTTATGCAGCTGCCGAGGGATCCAGAGGGGGAAGAAGAACTCCCATGCGCATGCCAGAGTCCTCAGAGGAGCAGAAAGTGGCAGGTACGAATTACACACAGAGAGGCTCCTACTTTTTATTTTTCTGGACTTTCATTATGCCCTCCAGGACAACCTAAGGGGTAGAAGAGAAAGGTAGGGATCTTTTAGCACTACACAATTTTAGTTGGACATGCCCTTTAAAGAATGCTATATTGTTAAAAGTGGTTTTAATAATTTATTAGCTCTGTGCACGTCAACACTTGCTGTTGTTTGGCTTTGTCCTAAATATAAAAGAACATTTGTTGTTAATTAACTTTCACAATTGGCCTGGAGGCCACATCTTTCTAATGAAGCACATAAGTGCCAGCCTATAGATAGTGACTACATTTAGCTACCGTATATACTCGAGTTAAACCGACCCGAGTATAAACCGAGGTACCCTTTTTACCTTAAAAAACTAGTAAAAATGATTGACTCGAGTATAAACCGAGGGTAGAAAATATGAACACTAAAGCAAACCTGTATGAATAAAAATGATTAGAAAATCAACATTATAAACAGGAGGTCGATTAAATATTTATTTTAAATAAAACAACTGTTCAGTAGAACTTCACTTCAGAAGGATATGCACTTAGCAGCATAATGTAAAGTCACAAAACTAACGTACGGTATGTAAGAACATCTACCGGTACATATAGGTACATACTGTAACAATGGTACAGTAAACTTGTACTGTAATGGTACCGTAAATACCGGTATTTTAACTGGGGGACCCAAAGTTCAGTGGCTTGACAGCAATAATCTGGAACATAAAACACATTTAAAATCCTTCAAATCGGATTCCTCATCATCGGTTTCTCCAAATAGGGCCTCAAATTGAGCTGGTGTAATGTCATTCGCATAGACATTATCATCCCATCATCAACACTCCATCATTTTCATCACTGCTGCTGGCTGAAACAAAACATCGTCTTCGCTACCATCCATGGCATTACTGATACCGCATTTCTAAAAGCACGCTTGATGATGTCTTCTGGAATGTCCTCCCATGCATCTCGTACCCACTTTGCTACTAGTTCTATGTCAGCTTCATAAGATTTCCACCTTTTGTCAATTTGGCTTGACCTGACGACATCCATTCGTGCCACATTTTTCGCACACGGTCTTTAAAAGGTTTTTTTATAGACACATCCAGAGGCGTAAAACAGATGTAAGCCCCCCTGGAATAACAGCCAAAGTGGTTTGAAATGACTTTGCCATTGTTTTGACATCTTCACATTATGGGCTCTAAACATATCCCAAACTAGCAGTGAGGGTTTTTTCTTTAAGCTCCTCCTGGTCGTCCATTCCAAATCTCTTCTAGCCATTTTTTGTGCCTTGTTCATCCATCCGCCTTTGACATGTGGACGGACAGTGATTCGTGGGGGGAATTTGGCATTTTTAGGCAAGGTCTTCCTTTTAAATATAAAAACAGGCCGCAGCTTGACCTCCATTGGCCAAACATGCCAGAACCACTGTGAAATGATTTTTTTCATTCCCGGTTGTTCTAAGGAAATTGTTTTTTCTCCCAAGGATGCCACGGTCCTGTTGCTTGGAAGATCAAAAGTCATCGCTGTCTCATCCATATTCCCGATACTCCGAGTCATAATTATAAAGCTTTCTTTGTTTTTAATGAATTGATGGAATGACATGACCTTTTCTTCAAGATTCTGTGGCAGCTTTTGGTATCTTCGTTCTCTGCGCAAGCAAAGTCCAAACCGATTCATGAATCGGTACAACCATCCAGCTGATGCAACGAAGTTCTCATACGCACTGTTTTTATTGCTCGTCTTTAGCCATTTGAAGGGCACGTAATCGATTCCCATGCGTTTACCCAGTATCCATTTAGACACATTCCACAACCCATTTATGCAAGTCAGTCTCTAGAGCCCCATATGAGGTTGTTAAACCACGACAAGCCTTTTTTGACTTTGGCATCTTTCCAATTCTGACTTATTTTTTCGCCAGCTCGCACCTGTCTTTCATCAACGCCAAATTCCCGGCCTGCAACAGAATTATTGCTTTCCCTGCTCTTGACACAACTCTTAGTTTAAAGCCAGCGTCGTATGATCGTGCGCAATTTTTTTACAAACCAACCGTTTCTAACAGATTAAAAAAACAGAAGAACCATAAGAAAAATTTCCAAGCAACCACATTAATTACAAACGAGGCACTGATGCTTTTATATCAGTATTCTCCTTCTGATTCTGATTCAAGATTGTTCTCTGGCTTTAGTTGACCTTTAATTGACTAATAAACAATACGGTAGTAAACAATAACAAGCATACGGTAATAAACAGATTTTTTTAAACTACAACTCCCAGCATCTTTGTGGCAGTGCTGGAATGCTTTAACTTGAATACCGTAAATTACTGTAAATAACTTTAATACCGTAAATTACTGTACTGGTACTGTATACGCCACCCAGCAGCCATACTGCCACCCACAGCCATTCCCACCCCCAAACCCCCCAATGCACAATTAGGTACAATTACGGTAGTACATTAAAAAACATTCCCCTTACTTTTGAGGACTCAGTGCTTGTAGAAGGGACTTGGACCGGTTCTTCAGTAAAGCTGTCCGATATCTCCTCCATTAGGAACCGGCACAGTTACAGTAGCCAGGGTGATGACGTCAGCAGAGCGCGCGGGCACGTAAGTTACGCACGTCCCGCGCGCTCTGCCTTACACTCTGTGCTGTGCCTGTCCGGTGGTCGCTGGTCCGCGCTGGTCTCCCTCTGCCTTACACTCTGCACTGATGTCTTCTGCGACTCTGGACTGCGAGGGAGGAATAGTAAGGTACGGTACCTACTATTCTTGACTTTTCTTCAACTTTTTTTGGGCCGATTTACCTATGACCAGTATAAACCGAGTCGAGTTTTTTAAGGTTTTTTTTGAACCTTAAAAACTCGGTTTATACTCGAGTATATACGGTAAATACACTCTTTAAAATTTATGAGAGGGATCTGTGGAGCACATGTAAATGGAAACCACACTAAAAGGACTGGGGATTCTGCTATCACTTTGGGAAGGTAAAAAGCATATTAATAATCTGCAATTCCCACAAATACAAAATCAAGCACCGTACCTTTAATCTGTTAGTCAATTTGGAAATTTTTTTGTAGTTGGGGTATGAGACACCAGAGGACACTGTTGTGCCATTTTTGCAACAGATCACATTACACATCCTGCCTAACCTAAATATTCTTGAAAATTCGAAGGTTTTAAAAAATGTTTTACACTTGACTTTTCCAGGCCATTGCTTAAATAATCTTAAGACTATTTTTAACCATAGGGAAAGATTTACCATCTGCTCTTTCTTATAAAAATTGTTTGGGAAATAATTGTGCCTTTGAAGTACCTTCTCATCTTTTGGAGCCACCCCACCTTTTGTATAAATGCTGATTATCAGTTACTTTGATCCACGAAAATTCATTGTGTTGATTTCAGTTTGAAGACTGGAATTGGTTTTTGCACAGATAATCCCACTTGTTTTCCCTTTATTTTGGATTACTGTGGGAGTCTGTGCTATTTGCCATATACAGTTGTGGTTTCTTAAGGATAAGTAAATTCTCTTTGGATTAGTGTTACTAAAGGTCAGAAATTGGTGGTGATTTTTCCTGCTGTAAGTAATATTTGTGAACTGAGAGAGTCTGGAAAATTCTAAACCATAAGGAAAAGGCTAAACTGTAAGGGCAAACACCCAATAACTTAATTTGCCCTGTACTTATATAGTGCTAATTAAAGGAAAACCATAGTCGAAAAACATATTTATCTTGATTTGTAGCCCAGAAACCACTGAACAATATGCAAATATAATGTAAGCAATACATAACTAATGATAAGCCAGGATTAAATTAGTACAATTTTATAACAGCAAAATTTGAGTATCTACCCAATTAAACCCGACCAGTAATAGGCAAATAATGTTGGATCCTATAGGATTACCCATTAATGTGCATGAAAATGTCAATCCACTGCCATTAAGTTTTAGGATTGGTTGTTTCGGGCAAAAATTACCATTGGTTGCTACCTCCCGTACAATTGTACTTTGAAAGTACAGTCACCGCAAACCTCAATTTGAAGCTAACATATAAGCATGGCTTTCCATCGACTTTGTTATAGTGCTCTCTGGTGCATTACACCCTTGATTAAATGGATCGAGAAATATTTTAAAAAATGGTAATTTTTCGTTTTTTTTGCCACAGACTTCACTGCAATATTTTAAATTTTCAACTTTTATAAGTTTTAAATAGGCCAATTTTCATCAAAGGCAAAAATCGTGTAGCACTTACCGTTATACTCGAATATAAGCCGAGGTACCTATTTTTACCTCAAAAATGAGTAAAAACTGGTTGACTCGAGTACAAGTCGAGGGTAGAAATTATGAACACTACTGCCTTCTGATTCTGTATTGTTTTGAGGGTTTAGTTGCCCTTTAAATGTACAGCAGCATTCCCATACAGTAGTCCCATACGTAATAGCCAAATCCAATATGGCTATTAATGTATGGAAATACTGTTTTGAATTCTGCTGTCCTTTAAAGGCAACTAAAGCCTCAAAACAATACAGATCAGAAGGCAATCTATTTACAGTAACAATAGGTACCATCCTCAGTATTGTTCAGGCATTAGTTGCCCTTTAAATTAACAGTAATCCCCAATTCATTGGCCCTCCAGATGTTTGGAAACTACAACTTCCAGCATGCTTTAGATGCTGGGAGTTGTAGTTTACAAACATCTGTAGTGGAACTACAGACTCTAAACATGTTAACAACCACAAAACCAACTATCCTGTCCCTGACCCAAATGACTCCCTTACTCTTCCCCCCCCCCCCCCCAACCCCAGGTTTTCCCTGCACCACCATATTTCCCTGCACCCATCTTCTCACCCTGCCACTATAGTACCTTTTATAGTATTCTTACCTTTTTCCAGGTGCTGTGTCACAGTTGCAGGTGAGTCCGGGCCCCCGACATCACTCACTTGATGGAGGGATCCGGCTGCCGCATTCAGCTGGTCGCATCCACTGACGTCACTACTCAGCGCCGGTCTCATTTTTCGGCACCGAGTAGTGACGTCAGTGGATGCGACCATCACTGGATGCGGCAGCCGGATTCCTCTATCAAGTGAGTGACTGACCCGAGTATAAGTCGAGGTTAAGTTTTCAGGCTGTTTTTACAGCCTGAAAACCTCGACTTATACTCGAGTATTACGTATAATGCTGAAAATGTGGCAAAAGTTAAATTCAGCGCAAATTATGGTAAATAGGTATACTAGTAGCAAACATAGCAATGGAGAAATCCGTCTTCCCCCCACTTTGGTCCATCCCAGAACAACCCACCCTGCAGTCGCAGGGTGTGTCTTCCCTGCAAATACTAGAAAAGAAGAACACATGCCGCTGCACAGAGTGGTCGATTTCCATTACAGCAAGTAACTCACCTCCTCAGATTCCTTTAAAAACTTCTTACTTCTCTACTGTTCCACAGCTAAAGCTCTGTTTGGATGTGACTGTTGTTTTAAATTGGAAGAAATAAAAGTTTTTTAAGGACTCAGGTGAGTTACTTGCTGTAATGGAAATCGACCACACTGTGCAGCGTTTCTTCTTTTCAAATAGTTAATATTCCCTGGTGGATTTTCAAAGTAGTAAGAAATTGGTTACCGTAATACACACTTAACACATATCTTTGTTATATAAAAATAGCCTAACACATGTGGTGTTTTTTTCAGCAAAAAATATGATGTAAAACTCACCCAGAATTTCCTCTTTTTTATTAATAGGATATGATAAATAGTGTAAAACTCACCCAGAATTTCCTCTTTTTTATTAATAGGATATGATAAATAGTGTAAAACTCACCCAGGCGAATTTCCTCTTTTTTATTAATAGGATATGATAAATAGTGTAAAACTCACCCAGGCTCTTTTTATTAATAGGATATGATAAATAGTGTAAAACTCACCCAGGCGAATTTCCTCTTTTTATTAATAGGATATGATAAATAGTGTAAAACTCACACCAGAATTTCCTCTTTTTTTATAATAGGATATGATAGGAGGTAAAGGAGCTGTGTCTTACCTCACGTTCTTTAATAAAACATTCAGGAGCCAGGAACAAAGGTAAGTAATTTACCCAGTCTCTCGCTCCTCTGACGCGTCTTCTGACAGGTCCTGTCACGAACTTACCTGCCGCTCCGGTCCCGCGCCGCTCTCACTTCCGTTGGGCGGCGTCGTAGACGTCTTGACGTCACGCCCGACACGCCGGGCAGCGGGAGAATTCAAAAGCCGGCGTCCTCCTGGACCCGGTGCCCGATAGTAGCGTTAGCTACCCCTGCTCCCTGTACTCACCGGCCTTGGATCCTGCTCCTCTCCTGCTCCAACTACTTACCTTTCCCGCTCCAGAGCTACCTACCTTGCTCCTCCTGTGTCCACTCCTAGCTGTTCCTATGCCTTACCTTGCTTGTTCCAGCATTCACCTACAGTTTCCAGCAGCACCTTGTTCCTGTTTCCAGCTCCAGTTCCCAGCAGCACACTTGTTCCAGCATTCAGCCGTTCCACAGCAGCACCTTGTTCCAGCATACTGTTCCCAGCAGCCCTTGTTCCAGTATTCAGCCTACAGTTCCCAGCAGCACCTTGTTCCAGCATGCAGCCTACAGTTCCCAGCAGCTCCTTGTTCCATTAACCTGCCTACAGTTCCCAGCAGCACCTTGTTCCAGAATCCAGCCTTCTGTTCCCAGCACCTCTGTGTCCTGCTTTTCCGGACTATCCGCCTCCTCCTAAAAGCGTACTTGTAAGTACCCCGGCCGTCCGGCCTTTTATTTAGTTCTATCGGGCCATGGAATGCCTGAGGGGGCTATGGCAGAGTTGAGTAAAACTCTCCAAGCTTGTCCAAACGCAGGGACATGTTTGAACCACATCAGGGCCAGTTGGCTCAGTTCATGGATACCCTCGCTGTCCGGCTACCCCCAGCTTCTGCCTCTGCTCCGTTGCTATGCCGCCTCCTTCGACGGCCGGATCGGTGATCCTTCTATTCGGAGAGAGCCCCCATACCTCCACCCTCGGATTTGATGGTGATGCCCAAGCCTGTCGTGGATTCATTAATCAGTGCCGAATCCAATTTGAACTTCACCATCTCATTTTGCATCGGATCATGCAAAGTTTGGTTACATCATCGCCTTGTTGGAGGGCAATGCCTGGCCTGGGCTTCTCCCTTATGGGAAAAGACGAATCCTCTAGTCTATAATGTTACTGACTTCCTGAATATGTTTTGCAAGGTCTTCGATGCTCCAGGAAGAACCTCTGCTGCCTCCTCCCGTTTGATGCAGCTCCGCCAAGGGTTTCGTTCTGTGGGTCAATATGCTATTGAATTTCGTACCCTTGCGTGCGGAACTTCTTGGAACAATGAGGCACTTACAGCAGCCTTTTGGCAGGACTCTCTGATCGCCCCAAGGACAAATTAGTATCAGGGAATTACCTGTCCCTTGGAAGACTTGATTATGCTATGCATCCAGATTGATACCCGCTTTCGTGAACAGCAGCAGAAAGGTCTGCAGCTCTTTCCAGCTTCCCTAAGACCTTTCCTAGGCCTGCTCAGACCTTTCCGCAACCAATATCTTCGGGTGAGAGCCGATGCAAATTGGCGGCACTCATCTGTCTCCTGAGGAAAAGTCCGCCGACGTACTAATGGACTTTGTCTCTATTGTGCTGGCAAGGACACTTTGTAAGAAATTGTCCAAATCGGAAAACTCCATGACCTAGAAGTTCAGGAGGAGCTCCTTCTAGGTAATGTTAAGTCTCCTGCAAAATTTGAACCATTGAAACTCTTTCTACCAGCAACATCACCTTTAATGGAAAACTTTTTCCTCCCAGGCCTTTGTCAATTCTAATGCAGCTGGAAACTTCATTATTCTACCTATGCAGCACAATTGGGGCTTCCTCTCCTTCACTTGCAGCAACCTCTTCGAGTTCTGGCTATTGACAATAACCCTTTGGCTTCTGAATTCATCTCCAAATCTACATACGAAGTCCTATTCCGCATGGCATATTTCACCAGGAAGTTTGTCTTTTCTTGTCATCCAAAGTCCTTCCGCTTCCCTGATTCTCGGACTTCCATGGCTCAGATTACACACCCTGTATAGATTGGTCTAGCAATGAACTCAAGTCTTGGAGTCCTTTCTGTTTTGAAAATTGTTTTTCTACTCATTGCACCCACCATTACCTGTGAAAATAATCTGAGAAAGATCTCCCTGAATGTTATCATGATTTCTCTGATGTGTTTTGTAAAAAGCGAGCTGAGAAGCTACCACTGCACCGATCCTACGATTGCCCCATCGATCTTCTCTCTGGTACATCCTCCTCGGACGCACATACCCACTGTCTCCCTCTGAAACTCTAGCCATGAAAGAATACATTACTGAACATTCGTCTAGGGTTTTTATACAACCTTCCACTTCCCCTCTGGGAGCTGGGTTCTTTTTTGTTGAAAAAAAAGACGAGGTTTACGACCCTCATCGACTACCGTGGTTTAAATAAAATCACAATAAAGATCGGTATCCTCTTCCTCTCATCTCTGAACTGTTTGACCAGTAAAGGGGCTAAAATATTTACCAAACTGCCTTCGGGGGGCAACAATCTGATCCGTATCCAAAGATGATGATGGAAAAACCGCCTTTAACACTAGGGACGGTCACTACGAATATCTCGTAATGCCCTTGGCCTTTGTAATGCCCAGCGGTGTTCCAAGAATTCGTGAATTACATTTTCCGGGTATGTTGGAATCTCTGTAGTCGTATATCTCGATACATTTTAATCTTTTCTCAAGATCTGCCCTCCAACACCCGCCTCCATGTTAAACAGTGTTTACTACGTCGAGAGAAGAATAGCCTATATGCCAAACTGGAAAAGTGTCTGTTTGAGTGTTCACAAGTACCCTTTCTGGGCTACATCGTATCTGCGCAAGGTTTCCAGATGGATCCTGTTAAAGTTTTGGCCATCCAAATTGGTCTCTTCCTATGGGAACCAAAGCTATTCAAAGGTTCATTGGCTTTGCCAATTATTATAGACATTCATTCAAGGGTCTCTTCATAATTCTCCGATATTAGCCCTCATCAGTAAAGGTGGTAAGCCTCATCATGGACCCCTGCAGCCCTCGAAGCCTTCAAACGACTCAAGGAGGCCTTTGCTGATGCTCCTGCTCTAGTACATCCAGATCCTAGTCTTCCCTTCTACATGAAGTTGATGCCTCGGACTTGGGCGCTGGAGCCGTCCTTTCCCAAAGACAAGGCACTAAAAGCAAACTCCATCCCTGTCTTATTTCTCTAAGACGTTTCTACCCAACGAGCGAAACTATGATGTTGGAAATAGGGAACTTCTTGCCATCAAGCTGGCCCTCGAGGATGGGCGTCATCTATTGAAGCACCTCTGTACCATCACCATCCTTACTGACCATAAAAACCTCAAATACATCCAGAATCTTAAAAGGTTAAATCCCCGTCAAGCACGGTGGTCCTTATTCTTTTCCCGATTCAACTTTGTTATCACTTACCACCTGGTTCCAAAAACAAAAAGCTGATGCCCTTTCCAGATCATTTGTTGCTTCGACTGTATTAATCAAGATAGAGGCTCCATTATCCCAACCACTAAAATCTGGCCTGTATATCTCCTCAACTCTGTTCCAAATTCAAGCCGCACAAGTTTCTGCTCCTCCAGACACACCCTCTGCAAAATCTTCGAAAACTATCCTTCTTCATACTCACTGTCCAGCAAGCAGGCATCCCGGTGTTAACAAAACTTTTAATATTCTTGCCCGTTCCCTTTGGTGGCCCAAAATGAGAAAAGATGTTAAAGACTTTATTCAAGTGTGTACCAGCTGTGCTCAATCTAAATCTCCTAGAACCCTCCCCTGTGGTCTTCTTCAACCCCTCCCCATTCCGTCCAGACCTTGGACCCATCTATCCATGGACTTTATTGTGGAACTTCCGCCTTCCCATTTTGTTCCCCTCCCCAAACTACCATCTTCAACGGAGTTAGCTCAACTATTTATTTTGCATATCTTCCGCTTTCATGGACTCCCTTCTGAAATAGTATCTGATAGAGGTACTCAATTTGTTTCCAAATTTTGGAGAGCACTTTGTAAATCCATGAACATCAAGTTCAACAGAAATTTTCTTCGGCTTACCACCCACAGTCCGACGGGGCTACTGAACGCACTAACCAGTCTTTGGAACAATATCTTCGTTGTTACATTTCCTATACTCAGGATGATTGGGCTGACCTTCTGCCTTGGGCTGAGTTCATCCATAACAATTCACCTCATGCTTCTACTGGGAAATCTCCTTTTTTTATGTGTCTTTGGGACGAATCCTAGATGTTTTCCTCAAGATTTTCTTTTCACACAAGTACCCGCTGCCAATGACTCTGCGGCCCAGATGACCGCTATTTGGCATGCTACGGAAATCAGCCTTCAGAAATCTGCTTTGGTACAAAAAACTGCAGCAGATAGACATAGAGAACCCCCAGCTTATTCGGTTGGAGATAAAGTGTGGCTCTCCTCTGCTCATATTAACCTACGGGTTCCTTCCTACAAATTGGGACCCAAATTTATTGGTCCTTTTCCTATCCTGGAATAAGTCGGTCCAGTGGCTGTTCGCCTCCAACTTCCTTCCAGCATGCGGATTCCGAACGTGTTTCATATTTCCCTCATCAACCCAGTATGCTCTAATCAGTATTCCACATCTTTACTACCTCCCGTTCCAATTTCCGTTGATGGTCAGCAGGAGTTTGAGGTCGAGAACATCTTGGACTCTAGATTCTTGAGGAGGTCTCTTCAGTATTTGGTCCACTGGAAAGGTTTTGGTCCAGAAGAAAGAGCTTGGATTAAACATTCTGATTTGCACGCTACTCGTCTAGTCAGAGCTTTCCACAGGAGTTTTCCAGGGAAACCTGGCCCGTTGGGTCCTGTGGCCCCCCATAAGGGGGAGGGGTACTGTCACGAACTTACCTGCCGCTCTGGTCCCGCGCAGCTCTGCACTTCCGGGTGGGTGGCGTCGTAGACGTCATGACGTCACAACGCTGACACGCCGGGCGGCGGGAGAATTCAAAAGCCGGCGTCCTCCTGGACCCGGTGCCCGATAGTAGCGTTAGCTACCCCTGGCTCCCTGTACTCACCTGCATTGGATACTGCTCCTCTCCTGCTCCAACTACTTACCTTTCCCGATCCAGAGACTACCTACCTTGCCTGCTCCTGTGTCCACTTACCTAGCCTGTTCCTGTGCCTTACCTTGCTTGTTCCAGCATTCAGCCTACAGTTCCCAGCAGCACCTTGTTCCTGTTTCCAGCCTACAGTTCCCAGCAAAACCTTGTTCCAGCATTCAGCCTACAGTTCCCAGCAGCACCTTGTTCCAGCATCCAGCCTACAGTTCCCAGCAGCTCCTTGTTCCAGTATTCAGCCTACAGTTCCCAGCAGCACCTTGTTCCAGAATCCAGCCTTCTGTTCCCAGCAGCCTCTGTCCGGACTATCCGCCTCCTCCTAAAAGCGTACTTGTAAGTACCCTGGCCATCCGGCCGTTTATTACAGGTCCCAACGGACTCTGTATTCTATGCACATTGCATCTACGCATGCGCATAGACTTCTAAATGCGTTGGGACCTGGTAGAAAATGTGGCAAAATAGCGACATCCTCTAACCGGTTCCTTACCTTCGTTCATGGCTCCTGAAATTTTTATTGAAGAACGGGAGGTAAGACAAAGCTCTATTTTAAACACTGGAGATACCCTTTAACATATCTGCTTGGCCAATACCAGAGGTAGACGCTGTATAGTAAGTAAGCTTGGGCTTTTTCTGCATTCCTAAGTCATGTAAAAAAAGCATTATTTAATTGCACTATACATGATGACCCCCCAGGTCGCTGAACTGAACAGCACATAATATTAAAAATGCACATAACTGAAACAACCTTCTGAAAAGTCCCAAATGACCTACAAACTGACAAAGCCAAGGGCCAGTTCTCAGTCCAAATTCTCCTCGACCTATCAGCTTCCTTTAATACTGTGGACCATTCTCTGCAAATTCTAAAATCTCTGAGCATCCAAAATCAAACTGTGGCGTGGTTGTCTTTTTATCTCTCTAGCAGATCTTTCATTTTATATATAGTACTAGCAGTTGTACCCAGCATTGCCCGTGTACACATGTGGGTATAGTATTTTTAAGTGCAGGTGTGTTGTTTGGCTTAGATGGAAGAGTTTTTCCACTTGGAGCGTAAATATACAAATGTTGTCATGAACATGCTACATGGAATTTGCCGTGGGGAAAACATGTTGATTACAACTGAATACCTCAGCACTTGAGTGACTGATGGGCGTCAGTGTCTCTAAAGCATGTGATGTACGGGCTCTTTGTCTGTATTGTTAAAGCCATTTTGTTGCACTGTGTTTTTATTGAGCATGCTCTAGTTTTTGCAAATTAGTTAGCAGTATGTCACTTTGTTTGCACTTTTTCCACTTTATATTGACTATTAGATCCCAATCAATAAAGTTACTTTCTGGTCCAAATTGAAAATGCCATGATGTCTTTGTTCTTTTAGTTGTAACTATCTGTGAAGTGTGTGACATGTGGGCAGTGTGTGTCTGGTGCTTAAGTCCAGGTAATTCAGGTAATTCCCACGTCCATAGCCCGCAACCATCCTGGTTTGAGTAGGTGGATGGGGCATGTCTACGATATTGCGGTGGGTGGGGGCACGCCATTCTAAGGTGTAGATGGTTTGGAGGCATGTCTGTGATGTTGTGGTGTCCAGAAAGCTTGCACGTGACATTTGGTGGTTGCAATATTTGGGGCCATGGCCACGCTGTTTCAATGCGTGGGTGTGGCCATGCCATTTAGGCCGGGCGTATGATATTTTGGGGCATGGCTGTCAAGTTTGGGTGTGTGGTGTTTGGAAGTGTGCCTGTGATTGGGGGTGTGATTTTGGGATGTACCAGTAATATTTGGGGGCTTGGCCATGATGTAAAGGGGCGGATCGTAATGTTTTTTTTTTTTTTTTGGAGGGGTGACCACAATATCTGGAAGCGTGGTCACAACATTTGGAGCACAGTTGTGATGTTTGGGGGCATGGCCTTGATGGTAGGGGTATGAGCGTGACAGTGATTTTTGGGCGTGTGGCCGTGACATCAACGTCTGGAGGCTCTGCTTACATTTCTTAGCATGACAATAACTGCAAATGTGATTCATATTTACCAATAGCAACATAGTCTTTGCAGGGTTTATATTTGTATTTAAATGTCATTCATATCACCAATAGCAACATAGTTTTCTCAGGGTTTATATTTGTATATAAATGTAATTCATAATAGTAACATAGTCTTTCCAGGGTTTATATTTGTATATAAATGTAATTCATAATAGTAACATAGTCTTTCCAGGGTTTATATTTGTATATAAATGTGATTCATATCACCAATAGCAACATAGTCTTTCCAGGGTTTATATTTGTATATAAATGTCATTCATATCACCAATAGTAACAGTCTTTCCAGGCTTTATATTTGTATATAAATGTCATTCATATCACCAATAGTAACATAGTCTTTCCAGGGTTTATATTTGTATATAAATGTCATTCATATCACCGATAGTAACATAGTCTTTCCAGGGTTTATATTTGTATATAAATGTGATTCATATCACCAATAGTAACAGTCTTTCCAGGGTTTATATTTGTATATACATGTGATTCATATCACCGATAGTAACATAGTCTTTCCAGGGTTTATATTTGTATATAAATGTCATTCATATCACCATATCAACATAGTCTTTCCAGGGTTTTATATTGTATATAAATATTCATATCACCGATAGTAACATAGTCTTTCCAGGGTTTATATTTGTATATAAATGTGATTCATATCACCAATAGTAACAGTCTTTCCAGGGTTTATATTTGTATATACATGTGATTCATATCACCGATAGTAACATAGTCTTTCCAGGGTTTATATTTGTATATAAATGTCATTCATATCACCAATAGTAACATAGTCTTTCCAGGGTTTATATTTGAAACCTTCCAGAAGCAAATTGTAATGTCTTACAGACGTTAAGGGAAATGTCTGATTCCATCTGTTATAGAAGTTGTTGTTCTGTGTCTGAAGCTCTCTGAGTTATGTAGCCGTACATTACGCTGTTGTTGTGTCACTGTATTGGGCTCTGTGTCTGTGTTGTTGGGCAGCACACAGAGCCCAGGCCCTTCATTTATGTTACTGAATTGGGGAATCACACTCTGCAAGTGACGTGCAGGATTTTTATTGTTCTAAATGGACTTCACGGGCGTCTGCCCTTTCAGAGGGCGTCGCCGTTATGTGGGTGTATTCATACATACAAGATTTCTACTTTATATAGTAGATAGTATGTCTTGTTATGGCTCAGGCTCTTTCTGCATTCCTTTGGTGTGTGCTACATTATTTTTGGTTTGTACCCAATTTTATTTTATTTTATTTACTGTCTTCAAATTATCTATATCAAACCAGTCTCTATTGTCATAGCCAAAGGCTAAGGGGCACCCTTTAGGGATGCCTACTCCACTTCTGTATGCCTTAGCGGTGGAACCCCTAGCCATCAAATTATGTACAGACCCCAAAATAGTTGGACTAGCACTAGGTAAACAGTGAGAAATCATTGTATTATACACTGACAACATGTTCCTATATTTACTCAGGACTGGTGATTAATTGGGACTCAAATACTCCACTTGGATAGTTATCCCCCATATTAAACACAACCAACTCAATAGAGTAAGTGATCTTAAAGGGTATTTCCACTGGGAAAAAAAAAAAATGCCATTTAGTTTTATTGAAGAACGGGAGAAAAAGGAGCTGTGTCTTACCTCCCGTTCTACAAGAAAACCTGCAGGAGCCAGGAGAGAAGGTAAGGTACTTATCCGATCAATCGCTCCCCCGCCCCGTAGAGTCCTGAACTCTTCTATGCACATGCGCATTGCACTTTTAGTGAGAAGACCCGAGAGTGTTAAGAAATTCATATATATTCTTAACCTTTGAAATTTTATGTAAATTTTATTTATCTGTATACTGGCTTGCACTTATCCCCCTGTTTGTATACTCTGCGTACCCAAGTGGCGCTATATAAATAAAATTATACATACATACATACATACCAAGAACCACACGGTACTTGTGAACTACGATGCAGTGTTTAATTTAACTGTCACTTTATTTTGTTTTTATAGCTTTGCGTTTAATAAAGTTCTCTGCAAGAAACAAAAAATTGTTACTGTAAAATACTGTGCAGAACTGGTGGAAATCTAATATACAATGGATTCCAATGGGCCATATTTATAAATGCGTGGTATTGCAATTTAGTATTACCATGTGTTATCGATGATGTATGACAGCGGTTCATTAATGTTAATTGACAAAGTTCGGTCATAGAATAGAATAGTAAACTACCGCAATGGTATTCTATGGCAAACGTAAATCTACGATCGCATTATCGCTAAAAAGTGCCTTTATAAATATGGCCCCATATCCACCAGCAGAAACTAACAATGTATTCTAACTTCAACAAAAGGAGCTCCACTGTGCTTACTCTGCTTATAATAATAATTACACATATTCCACAATACTTTAGCATTAAACAACAAGTCAGGATCTTTTTCTTTTCTGTTCCTTTAGTTTCCTCTTTAGTCCAACACTTTTCTCAAAATAAAACTGCAAGGAAGCAAGCATAACCTGATTGGTAGTTGCCAATTAAAGTGATATCGCCTTACCACATGTGTGGCCCTCTTAAAAATTATTTTTCATCATGTTCAGTCCTGGTTTTTAGTCGGCCTCTGTACAATTTAAATGTTGTCCAATTAGCTGCTTAGGAATTGAAAAGTCGAATTTAAACTATGCAGTAACAATCATTTTGTAGGTTCATAGTTGAATTTTCCCCATTGCATGACAGGAGTCCTTTATATGTTTATTTAACCATACTGTCTTGTGATACATATGTGACAAAAAGAGTCACTATGGATTTGGCTTGATATTTATAGATTAAAAGTAAGAAAAACCCTATAACATGCCCTGTCGGCAGGCAACATGTAGGTAAAGAGCAAACACTTCATGTGCATTACCATCCGATTGAGCGTCCAGAGCACATGTGATTTTACAATGAGAATCAACGAAGCACTAACCCTAATGTGTACAGCAAATATAGAGCTTTGCTAATCTCAATGTAGTGTTAATGGTGCAAATGTGGGACAAATTTAAATATAGAATTTATTTATTTTTTATTTAAAAGGACATGAGGTGTGGCTAAATGTAATCCCATTACATAAAATGCCCTCTAACTATGGCTGCCTGCCATCGCCGTGACAGTCTGTGCTTGATCTTAATCACATAAAAACAGTTGCATATTTTAGAAATCAACATAAATGTCCTTAAGGGAATGTTCTGCTTCATTAGAACAAGGTGCTCAAGTGGCCCAGGAAGCAATAAAGGAAAGCAGACAATGCTTTCTAGAAATAAAAGCCCAAACACAAACATTTGTTATTCCATACATTTAACCCTGTGTGTGCCAGGATTCGCCATTGAATGCATCTACCTAACTGAATGGATAACTCACTTAAAAAAAAAAGTGCCAACTGGTAGCCAAGTGTTCATATGAACTTCCTCCAACTTGAAAAGAAGGGAAACAAAAATTCCACTTTAAATTCCATGGGGTCTTGTATTTGTGATTGACAGCTCTAAGGGATTCCAGATGGATTAACCCGTTCTTTTGAAAATGCCTTTTGATCTCAGATAACTGTCCTTCTCATTTCACCTGCTCTGTGTTTACCCAGTGGGGGAGTGGGCGGTGGACATGATACTTTGGTAGAACTCACTCTGGGAGCCTCAAGCCTTAAGTGGGAATAATGGAACAGGAATAGCTCAACTTTCATGGTGGGGGTAAAGGAACTACAGGGTCTGACATCTACAAATGGGAAATTGCAATGTTATATGCACAGAACCATTGTTGTTATGTTGTGTACAGTAGGATGCAAAGCTTTATTCCAATGGAAATAGGACACCCTCCACAGGGGTATCTATCTATGTATGTATCTATCTATTCTATCTATCTAATCTATCTTCATTTGTATCTGTTAAATGTTACCAAACTGCTAAGAATCTTGTTTTAACCCTTATTGCATGCAGACATATGTCACAATATTTTGCCAATATAGGAAACATTAGCGCCAGAGGCAAGGAAAAAGCTAAATACAAACAGTCCGATGCACCAAGAGGCGCACCACTCGTGTTCTGGAGTTTAAGTCACACTAACCAATTATATATCTGGTTATATCTGTTGGCGTGACTTAAACTCCTTCATTGCAGTGGCTGCATGGCTAAGGCTGAAGTTAACCGTGCAGCATTCTATTGGGGCACTTTCAACCCCAGCTTATAGCTGGCACTAAAAGTCCCAAAATAGTTACTGGCACTTAGCAATGCACCGAAAGCCGCTATAAACATATTGCATCGCCAGCATGTTTGCACCGGGCTGTAAGAAATAAAAGTGTGAAATAAATTGGAGCCTTGCCTCATGCTGAGATTTTGAACATTTGTTAAATGACATGCAGTAAATGAGAATTTGTGATATGACCAGTAGGAAAAATTTTGTCAGAACATACAAAAAGAATAATTTAAATTTGTTTAAACAAATATGAAGCTTGACTAAGGAAATCATTTTGTCAGCGTTCATGATAAAAGGTCCCTAAAGCAGCTTAGGCTGGGTACACACCAGCCAATATCGGACGACCGACTGATTCCTAGCACTTTCGGTCGATCGGCCGAAAATATTGGCTGGTGTGGGGCTGGCGGCCACGACCGTCATCAATCATTCGTTCGGCCAAATCGGGCGAACGAACGATAGGACGTGTCGGTAAATTCCGATCGATCGTGCAGTTCCCGCTTTCCGCATGATCGAACGCTCGCAAATTCGGCCACGGATGGATTTGCCGTGACCGACGGACATTTGTCCCGGCCGAGCACTCGGTCGGGACAAAAAGTCTCTCCATGTGTACCCAGCCTTAGACATAGGGGGCGGTATTGTCAAACTGCTGAGGACAGCCACATTAAGAGGCCCCTTTACAGCAGTTTACTGCACTGAAAGCTTACCCAGTGTTCTGTAAATATTCCCTTTTATCACTATCCTTTCCACAACACCAAGAAGTTTATCTGGTCCCACAAATGTCACATTCTCTTATAATTGTTAGTAAGAGAAGGTACACACTCACTCTATCTTACCGGTAATGTTTATTGTGATATGATGTGTGCACAATGCTTGGGTGCACACCTGACAAAGGGTTATATACCTGAAACTTTGTGCATTCCTTTAACTGAAAAAGCCCTAGCCTACTTGGGAATGGGTTGGACTTGATCAGGTGGGGTTTGATGTAAAAGTAATGGACTGAGTGTTGGGACTGATATGACCAATTTTTAAAAACGGGGGGGGTGTTAAAGGTGGGAAATAAAATAACAGCCAATGCAGCAAGTATTTAGTATTGTGCACCTTATTCCTCCCAGAAACCCATAGTGAAAAGAAACATGATTAAAGGGGAAAAAAATCACAGCCCAAATCAACACAAACCTTCTATGTGTAGCAATATTTTGTTGTGTGCAATATGGAAACAGCTAGAGGCAGAACTTTTATCTTGGCAGGCTGACACAGATCATCAGGTATAAAGCTAAATAACTGTATACTTTTCTGTTTATTTCTGTCTCCTGTGATCTTTATGCTACAGTTGGGTGATCAAGGGAAAAAGTCTGAAAGCAAATGGAAGTTAATTTAGGTCTTCCAGCTGGCAGGCTGCTGTTTCACTGGTCTGTAAAAGGAATTTATTATACCAGATGATGCCCTTGAGAGATAAAACCCACAGCCAGACCAGTGCTATGATTTGTTCATCTGTCCCATAGTCAAGTTAAGGTTTCATTACATTAATTACATTGCTTTGACTGTTCACTCCCCAATCAGTGCTGCACAGACAAATTTGCATTGCTTGATCAGTCCAGTGCAATGTTCCTTCCCACTTTACTTGTAACTAGGAACTTTGATGAAAGGAAAAAATTAGCTTTTTAAACTCTGCTTGGAAAACAGAACATAATGGCTCTTTTCATTGCGTCATGGTTTGGTAAAAAGAGGGTGTGGGATAATTAATGGAAAGGGTAGGAATGGGTCAGATATACACAATCTAGTCAGTACCCACTCAAAATTAGAGTTTTACCCCCCCCAGAACAATGATTATAAGTGCTATTTAAACTTGACTGTATTTGGTTTAGCAAATGTTCTGGAGATGTTCCTACCACCTAATGTGTGTATTGAAATACTCAGCATGTCCAACAGTTCGCAGAAAAATTGGTCAGGAACATGCCTAATCCAACCAAAAGAAAAGGCTGGGCTAATTGGTTAGACGATTTCTCCAAAGCTGGGTACACACAGTACATATGTTTGATTACAGAGAGGATATTGCAGATCCATCCTGTCCGTCATTTTTCTACAAACACACAGTCACGAGCGTTCTCCCTATATGAGAACACTCGGGACTGTATGTTTCCCTCGGCCTAAGGGAAATTTTCCCTCATTGCCGAACGAGCGCTCTGCCGACTCGCTGGCACGCGCTCGTTCGGAAAAGCAAGGTACACACAGTACTGATAAAGCCCCGATACCATTGGATCCGACTGTATTGGGGCTTTATCGGTACTGTGTGTACCTTGCTTTAATAGGGTCTAGCTGTTTGGCAGTAATGGATCAGCCTTTGCTGTACTATGGGGAGGGGAGTGCGAAATGTCCGAGAAACCTCCTGCAGTACGGGAGAACAATGCACACTGTTTAGCCTCACTTCTATAAATTCTAATCTCCTTACTTCCACTATAATGATATACTAGGGATATATCTTGTTTTTAACATTCCTAATACATGTTAAATTAGAAATAAACATAAAAACAAGAGCAAAATAGACCCCCCCCCCCCCCCCATTAGGAAAGGGCTGTACAATCTGGACCCTGGTTTCTAACCTTGTAATTTGTTAAAAATAAAGTTTCACTTAGAGAAATGGAACGCTTCTCTTAGAAAGAATTCCCCTCATAAAACTAGGTTTCAAAAGCAATAAAACTTATAATTACAGTTTTTTGTAATGTATGATTGGATTATAATAAAGGTTTTTGGCTTTCAAATGAGTGGCAGCAATTTACTCAAAATGATTATCATTGTGTGTTCTCTGATTGTGCCGAAACAAACCACCGTGTTAATGTAAAATCCCAAACTCCAACTCTGATCTTTGTCATTTTTCACTCATCATAATTATTCAGTTCTTCAGTAAAACGTTTGACCCCTGCAATTAAAGAATCCCTAAAGTCCCTCCTTGGGTCTGTCTCTTGACCTCTCTTTAATGTTTAATTTTGCTTCTAACAGGTTGCTAATGACATATCCTCCCTGGCTCCCTCCTGTCTGCTGCCAGTGTTGTTTATTTTAGTGTAACCACTAAAGATGGGCCTGTGCTCGCTGGTATAAGTCATTATGCATGAAAAGTGATTGCCACTGGCATCGTTTGGTAAAGACGTATCCTAAGTTAAAATAAATGATGATGTGGGTTCGGTACCATCAAACGAAATGGGAAATTTGTTAAAAATCACACTTTAGCTTTATTTTCTGCTAAAGTAAATGAAACCTTCCTGTGGTATATAACACAAATGCCCTAATATGTTTAGTACCGGAAGGGTTAAAAATTCATGCCCTCAAAAACTGTTTGTTGCTTAGAAAATCTGTAAATAGAGAATACAGCAGTTTATAGCAAAGGAAAACTTTTCTTTTATTGTCAGCTTTGTACAATGTGGGAAGAGCCAAGCTGCAGTACCAGGGACAATTTTAAATTGCAGGTCACACCTAGAGGTACTTCATTGGGCTAAGCATGTCAAGAAAATCACAAAGTATGTGTCTGTGAATATCCTGCTTCTGCCCCCACCTAACTTTGTCCAACTTGCCCAATCATTCTCTATATATCAATAAATTACTGAAATTGTTTAAGATTTTACCGATCAGTAAACTTCTAAAATCAGCTGAGATTCTTGTACTACAGTTGAACCTTTTATTAAATGTGGTAAAGGGACCCACAATTCTCCTTATTGTTATAAAGAAATATAAAATCTGTTACTTCCTGCTGTTTCCTTACATTCGCTATAAAACAGGCTTTAAACTTAATCTAAATCATCTGTGAGGCAAGATGGATCACCTCCTTTATCAACAAAGTTTCATGATGGTGTATGTTTCCAGCCTCTAACAACAATACAGTAGCAGTGAAAGTTCTGGTTTTGACAAGCAGCCATCTCACCAGAGGAGCTATTGGGGTTTCTTTCCTCACCTTCCATAGAGACTTTCTCTGCTGCTGACAGATTTTGTTTTAAATGTTTTAGGACATTCCTTAAACTAAAAAATCTTTTATGGATCTACATTCAGACTGTTTCTGTTATTGCAATGCCTTTCAATGACCACTCCCATGCCATAGGGAACATCCAGGGGCGTATCTAGGGCCCTATTTATAAAAGATCGGTATCGTTATCGTAAAATACCGATCGTTATCGTAAAATAACGACCGGGTTTTTACCGATAACGACCGTTATTTACCGATAACGACCGTTATTTACCGATATCGTTAAATACCGGTCGTTATTGGTAAATACCGGTCGTTATCGGTAAATACCGGTCGTTATCGGTAAATAACGGTCGTTATCGGTAAAAACCCGGTCGTTATTTTACGATAACGATCGGTATTTTACGATAACGATACCGATCTTTTATAAATAGGGCCCCTAGGGTCTAAGAAGATCAGGGGCGGCGCAAATTTTTAGGCCACCCCCCTTTCTCCGCCCCAATTAGGTAACAAGTACTTAATGAGATGGCCAAAAAGACACAGACAGACAGATAGATAACCACAAACATAGACACACAGCCCGATAGTGATAAACAGACAGAAAGACAGTGAAATAGACAGAGATAGAGATCAGAGATTTGGACAGAGAGACACAAATTAATGACACAAAAAGGCACAGTAAACTGGCAATTTCATTATATTCTGGTAGCAATCTGGTAATTTTAAACTTACTGCTGTGTTCAGTTGTAGTCAGACGCTTGGCCATACCTTTGGCCAGGGAAACCTTCTTGTACCTTTTACATGGACCTCTGCCCCTATCTATCTGTCCCTCTCTCTATCTGTATATCTATCTCTGTCTATATATCTGCCTCTTGTTTATCTATTTTACTATGTCTATCTCTCTGTGTCTCTCTATCTATCTAACTCTATCTATCTATCTAACTCTGCTAGCTATCTAATCTATCTATCTATCTATCTATCTATCTATCTATCTATCTATCTAACTCTGCTATCTATCTATCTATCTATCTATCTAACTCTATCTCTCTCTCTCTAACTCCTGCTATCTATCTATCTAACTATCTAACTCTCTGCTATCTATCTATCTAACTCTGCTATCATCTATCTATCTATCTAACTCCTATCTATCTATCTAACTCTGCTACTATCTACTATCGATCTATCTATCTATCTAAACTCTGTCATCTATCTATCTATCTAACTCTGCAATCTACTCTATCTATCTCTATACTCTTCTATCTATCTATCTATCTATCTATCTATCTATCTATCTATATCTATCTATCTAACTCTGCTATCTATCTCTCTATCTATCTACTCTCTATCTATCTATCTATCTATCTTAACTCTGCTATCTATCTATCTATCTAACTCTGCTATCTATCTATCTATATCTGCTATCTCTCTATCTAATCTACTAACTCGCCTATCTATCTATCTATCTTAACTCTGCTAATCTATCTATCTATCCATCTATCTATCTATCTATCTATCTATCTAATTATCGGCTATCTATCTATCTAACTCTGCAATCTATCTATCTATCTACTCTGTCTATCTATCTATCTATCTCATCTATCTACTATCTAATCTATCTATCTATCTATCTCTATCTATCTATATCTATCTATCTATCTAACTCTATCTATCTATCTATCTATCTATCTATCTATCTATCTATCTATCTATCTATCTCTCTATCACTCTATCTATCTATCTATATTTCTATCTATCTATCTATCTATCTATCTATCTATCTATCTATCTATCTATCTATCTATCTATCCTAATCTATCTAACTCTGCTATATCTATCTACTATCTAACTCTGCTATCTATCTATCTATTCTGCTATCTATCTATCTACCTATCTAACTCTGCTATCTATCTATCTAAACTCTGCGATCTATCTATCTATCATCTATCTATCTACTATCTATCTATCTATTCTGCTATCTATCTATCTACTAACTCTGCTAATCCTCTCTATCTATCAACTCTGCTACTCTATCTATCTATCTAACTCTGCTATCTATCTATCTATCTATCTATCTCTATCTATCTAATCTCTCTGCTATCTATCTATCTATCTATCTATCTATCTCTGGCTATCTATCTATCTATCTACTATCTATCTATCTACTACTCTGCTATCTATCTACTAATCTATCTATCTATATCTGCTATCTATCTATCTATCTATCTACTCTATCTATCTATCTATCTATCTATCTAACTCTGCTATCTATATCTATCTATCTAACTCTGCTATCTATCTATCTTTCTCTGCTATCTATCTAACTCTGCTATCTATCTATCTAACTCTGCTATCTATCTAGCTATCTATCTATCTATCTAACTCTGCTATCTATCTATCTATCTCTGCTATCTATCTAACTCTGCTATCTTTCTCTGCTATCTATCTATCTAACTCTGCTATCTATCTATCTAGCTATCTATCTATCTAACTCTGCTATCTATCTATCTATCTCTGCTATCTATCTAACTCTGCTATCTTTCTCTGCTATCTATCTAACTCTGCTATCTATCTATCTAACTCTGCTATATCTATCTATCTATCTAACTCTGCTATCTATCTATCTATCTCTGCTATCTATCTATCTAACTCTGCTATCTATCTATCTATCTCTGCTATCTATCTATCTAACTCTGCTATCTATCTAACTCTGCTATCTATCTAACTCTGCTATCTATCTATCTAACTCTGCTATATCTATCTATCTATCTAACTCTGCTATCTATCTATCTATCTATCTATCTATCTAACTCTGCTATCTATCTATCTATCTCTGCTATCTATCTAACTCTGCTATCTATCTATCTATTTATCTAACTCTGCTATCTATCTATCTAACTCTATCTATCTATCTCTGCTATCTATCTATCTAACTCTGCTATCTATCTATCTATCTATCTATCTATCTATCTATCTATCTATCTATCTATCTATCTATCTATCTATCTATCTCTGCTATCTATCTAACTCTGCTATCTATCTATCTATCTATCTATCTAACTCTGCTATCTATCTAATCTAATCTAATCTATAGAGACAGTGAGACACCAGACAGTAAGTGTAGGGGAAGGCCGGGAGCGCAGAGACCGTCTGTAATGTTCTGCGCCGTCGCGTGCGTGACGTCATCGCACCGGCGTGAGCAACTTGCCGCCGGGGAGTCCGGAACTAGGGGCACAAGTCAGTAAAACATCCGGGGCACATACCATTGCAGAGCACCTCCATTCCACCCAAACACCCATATTCCATTGTCAAATTGAGGTAATGTCCTATGCTGCCCAAGCGAATATCAACTTGCCGATGCTGCCCTTACACTTCAGTCTGCCAATGTCCAACAACTGCCCAGGCCAGTCATTTTGTGATCAGCATTATGCTGCTTGGCGATTGAAATAAGTGGTCCAGGCTAGGAACTGTTATAGAAAAACGTCTGCAGGTACATATGCTGGATGGGTTGATATTTAGATGAAATTAATGAAGTCAAAAAAGTCAGACCAGTGCAGAACCTGCATTACTTTTCTTAGGCTATTTTCACACAAACGTTATTGAACCATTTTCTGAGCAGGTTCAGATGTTCAGTGGCAGAAAACCGCTACATGTAATGTTTTGTCAACGGCGACCGCTCAAAAAAAATAACCTTAATGTTGTAAACCTAAGTGTAGGCCCTGTCCTTGCTATATAGGGGAAGGACAAGGTAGATGCAAGTCAACTCTGGGATATGACCTTCCCACCTACTAAAAATCACTGAAGCTCAAGAAAAACAATAAAACCTAAAATATTAAAACCATCAGATGGCGTATTCGTTACCTAATCAGGAGAAGGTTTTACTTGACTTAAAGAAGAAAAAAAATGATAGATGACAAAGAAAAGGACATTAGTTTTAAGGTGAGTTCATGTTCCCTTAAACACATTTAGACATTTTCTATATATTCCTTAACGGTATTGGAAACATGAATATAGATAAAAAGTTATTTTTCCCACTTCATTAAACTGAGGCCAAAAGAAATGATTGATTGTTCACCATGTATGAAAAAAGCAAACCATTGAAATGAATATTACATAAGTGCGCACACATTTTCCATTTTCAATATTAAGTTGATGATGTGTGGGAAGGTAAAACGTGCCATGGTCAAACATAGCACTGTCTGTGAACTGAACGATGCGGGGAAATCCCATAGTATATAACGACTGGCATAGCAAAGCCTGCAAAGCGGAGGTGTGATTCCTCTACTGCTCACAACTGGGATTAAGCTGGAAATTCTGACTTAGACTGGAAACTCTAGAGAGTCTATTCAGTTTTACACTTACAGTCTGAAAGTTTAGGCATAGCAGTATAGTATAGTATTTGAGGTTGAATAAAGACATACGTCCATCCAGTCCAACCCATCTAGCAATATCCTCGTTTCCTGCCTAACTGTTGATCCAGAGGAAGGCAAAAAAAACCCACCAAATTTATGAAGGGGGAAAAAATTCCTTCCTGACTCCAAGTAGCAATCGGAAATTTCCCTGGATCAACTCTACTTTATGTATCAATACCAGTAACTTGCAACATTCCTTGTTTGCAGAAATTCATCCAGCTTTTTTTTTTTAAAACTGACCAATGAACCTGCCATTACAACGTCCACTGGAAGACAGTTCCATAGCTTTACCGTTCTCACAGTGAAAAAACGTTTCCGAACTTGAAGCCTAAACCTTTTTTCTTCAAGTCTTAAGGGATGTCCTTGTGTCCTCTGACATGTTCTATTGGTGAACAATGCCCCAGATAGTTTATTGTATGGCCTGTTAATGTATTTATACACAGTAATCCTATCCCCATGCAAGCACCTTTTCTCCAGCGTACATAATTGTAACTTTTCCAGACTGTCTTCATATTCAAGCTCCCCCAATCCCCTTATTAATTTAGTTGCCCTTCTCTGGTTCAACAACCTACCAAATACCATGGAGGGGCAAGTGAACTGAATGCCAGGCTAAAGCTGGGTACACACAGATTCTGTCTGTCATTTTCTTCCGATCGTTCAAGTATGTACCCAGCTTTAGGCTGATGTCCCATAAAAAAGACAAAAAAAAATCAAAAAGAAGTGTCTGGATTAGTTAAAATAAAAAAAAGAGGGGGAGGAGGTTAAGGTTCTGAATTACTTTTATCTTGGTCATTGCTTCATATCCCCAATCTCCCTGTCATTGAAGTTATTGTGTATAGATTTGTTTGCTGTGACTATTCTCCAGTTGAATATTTAGTAATAATCTCATAGGAATCGGATGAACCTATGGGCTCAATTGTAGCCTTATGACATGGCCAGGATAAACCTTATAGTCACACTATCAGGGAGATTCAATAAAAGTTCTTATTGTTTAAAGTGATGCTAATTTTGCACCAACCAATCAGATGTTAGCTTTAAAATGTTAAATAACATCTGATTGGTTGGGGCAAAATTAACACCATTTTAAACTATAAGAACTTTTATTGAATAACCTTGTATATGTTTAGGCAAATGGATGAATGTTATATAGTAAAATAACCACTTATTCGTTGATTGTGGACAACCACCTCTAAATATTTTACAAAATTCAGTTTGGTGACATTGTACTTCTTGAATTGATATAGTAAATAGTAAGACTTGCAGAACAAATTCTCTCATCTGCCTATTATATTCCTGTATAGCATTCTCCAGTAGATGGTTATCTGTGAGCGATATCTGCTCATGCATGCTAGAGGAACCAGTAATTAATCCAGGGAAATAGACATGGACACACCATTGGGTCGGGATTTCTTTATCCTTGAAAATATTCAAACAAAACATTCAACACATATTGTGGCCAGTACTTCTTATTGCATGTAATGTCTCTGGATGGTAGAAACCCCATAAAAGAAAAGATGGTCTTATGGGTGTGTATGTCATAATCCAATAGATTTCAACTACCTTTTTCATAATATTGTCCATTGAAGTGTGAGATTGGTCACTTTGCTCAAAATAGTTGACTAGGACAGAAAACGTACCATAGCAGTCAAGGGGCACAGAAGGACCGCTCCCAAGCAGAAGTAAGGCTGTTTACACCCAGTACAATATTTCAGGATGACTAACCATACCGTCTGAAATTTGGATTGATTGGGGCAAAATATTCAAAGTATCTGTTGTATTCAGTTAGATCAGCTGGACTCACAGGATCTAACCGACTGGCTAACCGACTGGCTTTCTCAATTCAGAATGACTTGTACAAGAATCTGTGGCAATTATGTACCCTGGAATGTCCCAATACATAATTGCCACAGATTCTTGTACAAGTCATTCTGAATTGAGAAAGCCAGACGGGTGACTAGCGAAACGTCTTCAAGAACTAAACTTTAAGTCCAGTTGATCTAATTGAATACAACAGATATACCATGACCTGGATGAATGAGAACCTTCACAAACATATTGAAAGCAATTTTTGATTGTGACAGACTGATGTTGGTCGAACGTTTGTCTGTACCGGAGAGGGTAGTACATTATGTCCGATCATGCAGTCTTCAATGGAACGCACTAGCGGCAACTGGCCTGTATGTGTGAAAATATTGTTAAAGGAGAGATGTTTATTGTGGATTTTTAAGGACAAGTTGCATTTGTTTACTGACTTGATGGTGCAGGTGTGTGACACCTGACTAATGGAAAACTTTAAAAAGGATCAATTGATACTCGAATTACTGTACCTGAGATTTGTGGAATTTAACTCATTTAATTCCTTTCCAAATAGTTAATTAAGGAATAACCTGCCATTTACTGCAGCCAGGTCATGATAACTTATCACTCATTGGAAGGCCTGAAAGTCCTGTGATTTCAGCATTGTATATTACTTAGTGTGCTGGGCTTCATAGATATGTCTTATATTTTACATCTTTAACCAAAGGTTTTCTATGCATCTGTTATGACATTTAAAGCTTTGAAGGGTCACTTTCATCTCAGCCCAAATGTGACTAACAGGCAACAAGTTTAACTGTCACTGCTCTCTACAGAACCATTTTTACAACCTTTGGCTGCACATGAGATCTTAATGAACATTTAGGTAACTTAAAGGCACCCATGATAAGTGGCTAATTCATTGCATAGTTATTCTTCATTCAATCTGCCCATTCAACATAATTTAAAAAGCCCTAGTGCCCAATTGTGAACTCCACATGACAAGACTGTCCTAGGAAACTAAAGGGAGATTCGATAAAAATTCTTATTGTGCTAATTTTGCCCCAACCAATCAGATGATAACTTTCAAATATTAAATAAGATCTGATTGGTTGGGGCAAAATTATCACCATTTTTAACGAGAGAAACTTATATTAAGTCTCCCTGTTACACAAAAAACTATTTAGCTGGATAGAAATGGATGTAGGGTACCTTATTGATAATTCATTTATTATTTTTTTGTATGATGGATGCTAAATTGTATTTGAACATATGGATTATCTCCATAACCACCTAGTCTAAAAATGTGTTCTTAAAACTCATTTAGTAATGCTTGATGGGTAAAAGAGGAGGGGCTGACAAATATTGACTCTGGCATTAGTTATTTTTTAATATTTTATGCCTAAAAAGGAAAATTGTAATTCAAAGATCATAATTTAGTATAATTTGCCAATTGATTACACTTAGTGAACAATAATTTTTGTAATTTTAGAATAAATAACTGATAATTTTTGTCTCAAACATTCAGTAAACCGGTACAATTAGAAGTGTTGCACCTCAGTTATTGAATTTAAAGGGGAAATTCAGTGGAAATACATATGCTTTTCAGAAGAAAGAACAGTATTTTTTCATTCCAATGACCTTAATCTGCCAATTCAGCATTTTGTCTGTGTATAAATAAATGCAACCTAAATACTGACTTCCTGTTTGCGGGACCCCTAGTAGAGACCGTTATGGTCTTGGCCTTGACCCAGCACCTGGGTTGATTCAGTTGCTCAGTAGAGATCTGATCATCTTTGACCCATCCAACAGCCAATAAGTAGAAATTACTGTTAGGAACATTCCAAGGAAGTGGTGCATCCTGGGAAGAAGGACCGTTAGAACCTGAAATGTCAGCTCACTAATGTCAACAGCAAGGAACAGCAAAGGGTATGAAATCAACTGATTTTTCAAAATGGGAGAGAATATGTAGAATAAATAAGAAGGCATTACACAAACTAACAATTTAACAAATATTGATAATTTCCACTGAACTGTTCCTTTAAGGCAGATCAATAAAAAAAACTATTGTAAGAATAGAAATGTTTTAAATGGCGCCTGTTTATTAAATGTAACAATTCATTCTACACGCTAATCTAGACACCAGCAGATATGCTGAATGAGCATAGATTGGTTTCTAAATAGTATATGCAGACATCAATGGGCCAACTGCCATGTTATAAAGAACAAAAGCTGAGCGCTATCATATTAGGAATTTCTGAAATAGAATGAACTTTTTTTGGTTCAAGTCAGTTCAGGGAGGTTTAGGAAGTTCATGGTAGTTAAACAAATTAACCAAGACATCCAACATTTAATGGCACACTTGTGTTTTAAACCTCTTTCCATAACTACTGAATCAATTTGTTTGTTTTTTTGCTTGCCTAAACTGATACACTGAATGATCAAATGGGTTCCTGGATGGATTACAAAGAAAATGTTATCTTTTGTTAGGACCCAGAGGAAATCGCAATACACTGAAAACATTCCCTTTTTCTTCCATTCATTGCTCATGGCTGACTCCTTAGGAAGTGACTGGGTGGTCTCCAGGAAACCATGTGCTGCCCCAAAAACCTGTCAGATTATTCAATTCTCCAATTCCCTAGTGAAGAACCTCACTACTACTCTATAGAACAATTTTAGTCGGAAATATAACATGTCACACTAAATACTAATCACATTTTTAATTAACTACCCCTAGTGTGTAGTGTAAATTATAAAACTAAACAATAAATGACCCTGCATGCATTATTTAATCAGCATCATTTTGGATAAACTATCTGTTTAATTCTGCTTCGGTTCTCCCTTAAAGATTACATTTTTGCTTGTGTCTGATCAAAATATTTTAAACCCCCTCCCCCCATAAAGTGCTATAAAGACCGTCTTTGGGTTAAGAACAAGTGACTTACAGTCTATAGCTAAGAATATTCCTATAGTTGGCAATAAATAGTAGTGGAATATTGGATAGTCTTGTTTTTTTTAATCACAGTCCCCTCACGCATGTTCCCAGCAGCCTGCAGTCATGTGACCAGCACTACACCTGAATTAATAGCCAAGCCACCACAATGCTTGATCTTTTTTACAGACATACTGTATTCAAGTCTGTTGACCTTGTGTTTGTTTTCCTCTGTCTGTGTAAACCTTAAACAGAAGCAATTTACTTTTTACAGGATTTTATTTAAGTCCTTAAAAAGATTTTTGATGGGCATGTAATACATTGTTTCCTTTTTTTTAAAGCACTAAATTTAAATTGTGCTGGAGAGGGTTGGTCCAGAGTGTGCATGTGATATTACTCAAGCTACTGGAAGCAGTTAACCTTTTCAGTACTTCTCGCAGGCTATACCTATAAATAAAGCATTCAAAGGGGAAAAAATGGCCAAATAGCACCAATCCCTCCGGTTTGCATATTTAAAAATAATATTTTATTAAATTCAGATTAAAAATTGCTGTAAGACAGTAAACAAAAAAGTGCTATAATGGGGCAAAGGACGAGAATGTTTGTTATCGGCTCCCTATACTGTAGCCTGTTCCGATCCGACAGAAATTTTCCATTTGGACCGATAGATTGGATCCTTGGACATTTTATTATCTGCTGGATTAAAAACAAATGACACTACACTGGCAATTAACACAAGTGATTCTTTGTAAGTTGGCAATATTTTTAGACAACTAATCTTTTTGAATAAACCTGATTTGCAGTTCTCCATGGCTAAAGGAGTGAACATACACAGAATCCACATTTTGCATTTTGAGAATACCCCTTCTTTTTCAATAGAAGTTCTGTGCCAGTTATTCTGTGGTAAATATGAAAATGATTGCTCCAGCACTTCCCAATGTCTTGGAAAACAGAAGCTGGATTATTAAACAGCTGTGTATAATATTAAAGGGGTACAAAGTTTATTTCTTCTCAGTATGACACTAATGTAATGCCAGTGGAATGGTGATTCACACTGTAGACGAGCCTTGTCTATGCCTAATCTTGGCTGAAGAGACCCAGATTGGCTAAATATGTCCACGGCTTTTACATAGCTTTGAAAGGACAACTCTGAACTCAGAATGCATCTTTCAATTGGCCAAGTCTGGATTGGGATGGGGGCAGCTGTTGGGCAGTCTGGACACAGCAAGTGCAATTATAGGTAAGTATAGCAGCCAGACTATTAACGAGGACCCAGGTCCTCACCCTGGGTACTTTAACTGAGGGTAGGGAGGATATTGGGATTTGAACTGGAGGTGTCCTTTAATGCTCACCCAGGATCTGCAATTAGCTTTATATATGCTATTATATGCATCTGCTGAAGGGATACCATGAAAATTCCGCACAAGTCTCTCCTTTTATCAGCATCAGATGTGGCATTTGCAAAAGAGCTGCCATAGGAACATGATAAATACCAAAAAGCTTTATAAGACATATTAGCAAGTTGTGTTTTGTGTAATACATATCTCACAGTCAGCAAAACCAACCTTTTTTCTATTACTATACAATTTTCCTCATTATATGCTATTCTAGTACGTACCATTTAATATTTAGTGTATTTCACACAAATAACTAAATGGCCATTTGTATTAGTCTTCAGGTACTCAGAACTCTGTTGGCTCTGAATTTCTGCACCTCTTTTGCCCTTTGGTAGCCTTTCCCCTGATTTTTTTCTTTACTTGTGTATGACCCAAGTATATTCCCCCAGGGCTCTACACAGCGATATATAAAATAACCACAGTGACACATTTCAGACAAGTAATAGTATTGAGCCTTCACTCGAAACATGAGAGGTATTTTGTTGTTTTGTGTTTCTGCCCTGATGTGAGAAATAGCTGGGGAGCATTTACTGGAAGTGACCAGGAAGACGTTTCCTTACATGTTTATTACAGAGGCTTTTATGTTATGATACATTAAAATGTTAAAAACATCCTAAATCAAAATCATCTTGACTCACAACTTCCACCTTTACCTCCATCACTTATGACTTGTGCACATTGCAGCTATACGCAAAAGTACCCATTGACATCTAATTTATGTATTCATGAACATTCTGTCCACAGTGGTGCTGTGGCGCCTCCTCACAACATTGAAATATGTAATTACCCAGAGATATTACTGGTGATCATGTGGCTGGCGGGGGTTTAAATTTCTGTTGGTCATTAGAACCGTATAGCAAACAGCAACTGCACCAACATATGGCCCAGCACAGAAGAGCCATGGCTGGTTCAAGAGAGGTGTCAAGGAGGCAATTTATGTGAAAATGAACAAACCAAGCCTGAATAGAGATGGTGGTGGTGGTGGGGTTTTGACACCAACTGTCTGCCATGTACAATGCTGTTTCGATAACACCCCTTAGCCACAATGCACCCACACCTTGCATTTAGAAGGTCCCTAACACCTCTAACACCTGGCTGTCATATGCTAATTAGGACTTTCAAGGGTACTGAATTGAGAAAGCCAGTCTGATGACTAGAGAAACGTCTTCAAGAACTAAACTTAAAGGGGAACTGTGGTCCAAAAATTACTTTAGGTAAATTGAGGTAAATTGATAGGAATTGCTCCCCTGAGATTGCTATTTATTTCCATTGTTTATTTTGCATAGTTTTGAAGATATTTACATTTTTGTGTGTGATATGGCAGCAGCATCACCAGGTCCCCTGCACTTCCTGCTTCCTGCTTCCTGCTCTGAAACTGTCAGTCAATCTGTCCTGAGTCTCCTCCTCCCCTTTGCAGTCCCCCTGGTCCCTCCCACTCATAGACCCCAAGGTCCCTCCAGTTGCAGGCCCCCCATGGCCCATTATCTTACAGACCCATGTGGCCCACCCATTCATGGGTGCCGTGGCCCCGCCCACTCACAGGTGCCTAAGCCCCGCCCACTCATGTGTGCCTAAGCCCCACCAACTCGTGGGTGCCGTGGGTTACTCAGACACCCCCCCTTACAGAAAACTCTGTGGAATCAGCCTTTTCAGGCAGAGTGAGAACTCTGACTGTAAAGGCTGTTTTCACACAGTGAAAGAGAATGGCTGTAGATTCCCTTACCTTCTCTGTCAGGACTTCACACAGCAGAGAGGAGGAGGGACTTCCTGTCTCCCTCACACACTGAGGGAGTCTGAGAATGTGCTCGCCTTAACTTGTTTGGTGACCACAGTTCCCCTTTAAAGTCCAGTAAATCTAACTAAATACAACAGATAGACTGGTCCATTAGTTTGTATCATTTATCTGTGATACACTGGGGATAATAGACTTACCATGTTATCTATTTGCTGCTTCTTCTGTCTATGGGATTTCTTTTTCTTCTTTACCTGTTTAGGAGCAGTTGTTGGGGGGCAGCAAACTGCAAAAATAGTTAAATTAAAGTAAAAAAATTTCAGCAGTAGCCTTTTTATAGTAATGTTACATTATTGGAAGAATAATTGTAGAAGGATTAATACAACCTTATTTTGTAGTTGCTGTACCCATGGTGAGAACCCAGAATTCTAGAACCTCACCCTTTGATGTGCAGCCAACAGCCATTATGTTTACTTTTTAAGTCCATCTCTGCCCCCTCAGTGCAGGACCAGGCTTATCAGATGATATATTTCTTGCATTGGGAAGAGTATGACTTCCTATAGGTTAAACCTGCCTAGTAGAGAGGGCCGGGGCCAGACCAAACTAGAATAGGACTTTGTGAGTAAATTAAATGGAAATATGCTGTAAATCCAGGGTTGAGGACCTACAGGGAGATGCAATATCTCATGCTAAGGGGGAAAATAGATGCTACCTGAAGTATTGTACTAATTTTGCATAGCCTGCACTATTTCCAAAGACTTTCGGAAATAGCACAGTGTAAGCGATGCAAAAATTAAAGCCTTTTCAATAGAGGCTTTATAGCCGTGCAAAAGATCGCATTCACACCATGCAAAGTGGTTACTACATCGCGGGAAGAAGTGCAGGTCAGTTGCGATAAGGGAAATTCATTGCATCTCCCTCTAGTGTATTAGGGCATCACCCTGGGTACAGCCACCTGAGAGAACACAAAATGTTCTATCTAAGCTTTGTGTTTATATACACATGTACATAACTCAGCAGGCCTGCACACACATGTTGAAATAGATCACACACAAATATGCCGGAGTATAATATATACTTATTTTATAATATAAAATGTGTTATTTAGCACAAAAAATTTACTTTGTGTTCATATAGATTATATTTGTCTATGCAGGGGAAAAATGTACTTGGAAGGAAGTTGGGGGGATGTATTCGCCTTATATTTACCCTTTATTTTTATTGTAATCAATAGGGTCCTTATATAAAATCCTAAGGTCTTTATATAAAATCACTAGAAAAGGCAACTAGAAAGCTTAGGGTGAGGGGGGCCAAAAGCTCTCCACTGAGTCTGAGCGTAAAAATGGAGAAACACCTTCTTACAACAGAAGGCATCTTGCAGTCTCATGCTATATCAATAACACTGCCCACAAATTCTAAGAAACAAGAAGTAATTTCTTACTCCCAGGACACATGCATAAGCTAAGGGACATAAAGGAGTATTTTGCATATCTCCGCCCTTTACTCTAGGGAACCTGGGAGTAAGAAATTACTTCTTGTTTCTTAGAATTGGTGGGCAATGCTATTTATATAGCATGAGACTGCAAGATGCCTTCTGTTATAAGAAATTGTTTCTCCATTTTCATGCTCAGTGGAGGGCTTTTTTCTGCTTTTGGCCCTTCTCTCTCTAAGCTTTCTAGCTGCCTTTTCTACTGTACACCCAAGTCCTTCACCATAGAGCCATGAACCTGTATCTTGCACTGATGAGATCTAACAAGATCAAAACATGTTTGCAGGTCAGATGATTGGCTCTATACAGTAGGCCGAATTGCATGTTATTAAGTCAGAGGCTCATGGACACATGCATAAGCTAAGGGACATAAAGGAGTATTTTGCATATCTCCGCCCTTTACGGACCTGGGAGTAAGAAATTACTTCTTGTTTATTAGCATTTGTGGGCAATGCTATTGATATAGCATGAGACTGCAAGATGCCTTCTGTTATAAGAAGGTGTTTCTCCATTATAAAATCACTGCAGTGGTTTGTAGTTTGACAAGTAGTGAGAATAACCCTCTAGTGGTTACAGTAAGGAACAACTCAATCTACACATCTAATCTGCAACTCTATATTTTTTAAGTATCCAACACTTTCTTTAGGGTCACTAATTTAGCTAAAGAAAGTTTTACTTTTGTACAATTTTAATTTGAGTTTTATAGTTACATATTTATTAATAATCAGTTTTAAGATAAATGTACCACCCTGCAGCATTCTGGGACACTGAAAGACTCTGGTGTGTGATGTTTTGTGCATCCTGACACTGGAATCCTAAAAATATTTATTAAGTCAATAGAACATGTGGTCCCCGCTCGGGCGGGAAAAATGTCGGTCGGTCGCGGTAAATTCGGTCGAACATAGGGAACCGCACGATTGATCGTGATTTTCCGATCGTCCGATTAGGGTGTGTGTGAACCCAGCCTAATGGTGCAGTAAGTTCTACAGTAATGATACAGTTAGTTCTATTAGTAAGTTCAATGTCTAATGATGGGATAATAGTACAAATAATTCACGTACTTTGTCATAGTCTAATATTTGGTTCACTGTGATATTAGCCAACCACAAACCAATAATATTTTATATGTGAGATGTACGGTACTTGGAGTATGGACTATAGGGAAAATAGAGTTTAAAAGTTTCCCTTCAAAAACAACCTTTGTAGCGGAAAACAGACACAACCCTTGGAACCAAATCCCTCCCATATTCAGAAAAGAACATAAATTGGGAGTATGCTCAACCCAGTATCGTCATAAACATCAAATGAAGGAACACATCAATATAGGGAAAGACCTAAAGGACCCCTTATAACAGCACTCTTTCCCTTGAAACCCAAATTTTGAGAATAACATCAGTCACATAACCCCTCACAATCTAAAACTTGTAGGAATGAACAAATCAATATACAGTAATATATATAAAAAGCATACATCTTGTAGATATGGAATCCTGGTTAGGAATACAAAAAACAGTGGGAAATAGGAAATGTCAAAAATGTATTATGTGTAAATACATGAAAACCTGTGACTCCTTTTATGGAAATGATGGGAAAAGATATAAAATGAATACTTTTGTGACCTGTCAGTCCAGTCAAATAATATATGTACTGGAGGGCAAATGTGGTAAAAAATATGTAGGCCAAACGAAAATGCCACTAATGTTGAGAATCCAGGAACACGTACGAGCAACCCGAAATGGGGAAAATGAAAAAGAGTGCTATGGCCAAACACATTAATGAGATACACAAATGTAGTGTGTTCATTTGTGTTTATATTTCAATAAAGATGTATGCTTTTTATATATATTACAGTATATTGATTCGTTCATTCCTTCAAAGTTTTAGATTGTGAGGGGTTATGTGACTGATGTTATTCTCAAAATTTGGGTTTCAAGGGAAATGAGTGCTGTTATAAGGTCTTTCCCTATATTGATGTGTTATAAGTTATATTTCCCCTAGCATCCCCCTTAGGAGGGTATTCCCATACCCATTATATTTTGTGGCGTATGCATCTAGACTTTACATCTATTTTATAATAGCGATTTATCTTCAAATCAAGGAACACCAAAGCCAATTGCGCTGACCTATATTGGTTTCCATCTTGGATTGTGATTTATTTTCCCATATTCGATAACCAAGGTTCCTGGACCTTGCACATAGGATTATCACCCTAAGTAATCTTTCAGTATACCCTTAGCTGTATTCTACTTTTTTGTTCGATAATATACCCTAGCATTTTTCTGTACCTTTTTTTTACCTCTTTTTTTACCTTTTAATAAATGATATAAAATTATTTAAAGACTAATTGTCCTATTATGAGTATATCCCAAAACAAACCTGTGTCTTTAAAGTTACGCTACTATATAAAAAGTATTGTTTAGATATATGTAAAACTTTATAGAAATTATAGGTGTGGATAACCTTTTTCTTACATGATTGTTATAGTTAGATATATTTAGTAGGTAATTTCCCTGTCTCGGATCTTATCTTATAACTATTAGATATATGTTAGTTCTGTTTTGTTTGACTTTTCGGTTATTTGGAGTGCATTTCCAATTACTGATAAGTGGCTTGTGACAGTGATGTCTCAGCCAATCACAGGCGCCACTGCTGGTCCGGCCCCTTCTGCAGCTTCCATGCATGGAAAAGACAAGGTAGCTAAGCAGAAGAATGTTGAGGGAACAAAGGCTACCAGGTTTACTAGCAGCTTTGAAAATTAAAGGGGAACTTTGGTCCAAAAATGACTTTAGGTAAATTGATAAGAATTTTGCAATTTATCCAGGTCCCCTGCACTTCCTACTCTAAAACCATGTCAGTGGATGACAGTCAATCTGCCCTGTGTCTCCTCCCCTTGCAGCCCCCCTCCTATTGCAAGGCCCCCTGGTCCCTCCCACTCATGGACCCCATGGCCCCTCCATTTGCAGGCCCCCTTTGGCCCCTTCCCTTACAGCCCCATGTGGCCTCGTCCCACTTACGGGTGCCCGAGCCCTGCCCACTCACGGGTGCCTGAGAACTGCCCACTCGCTGTTGCCATGGCCCTGCCCACTCACGGCTGCCGTGGACCCACCCACTCGTGGATGCCGTGGCCCTGCCCACTTGCTGGTGCCATGCTACACTGAGACCTCCCTACAGAAAACTGTGTGAAAACAGCCTTTTCATGCAGAGTGAGAACGGAGTGAAAACTCTGCCTGAAAAGGCTGTTTTCACATAGTGGGTGAGTAGGGCTGCAGATTCCCTTACCTTCTCTGTGGGGATCTTCACACAGCAGGGAGGGACTTCCTGTATCCTGTCCTGTCACTGAAGTCTGAGGCTGTGCTCGCCGGCGGCAAGGTGGAGGAGCAGCCTTAGGAATGTCACATGTAAGCCACCAACTTTCCGGTCAGTAATTTCTTTATATCTTAGGCTGAGGAGTACGTAGAGAGGTGGTTGATGGCTCGTATTAAAGGTAGGAAACTGGCATTTCATTTAAACTTAACTTGTTTGAAGACGCTTGTTCAGTGGTAACCCATTTAGGAATCTCCTTAAAAATCCTGTGCTTGCCACTGCACCTGCGTACAAAACGGAAGATATATATATATCCATTATATTATATAAATATATTTATGTCTTCATAGGAGATTGCATTGAGTTTTTAGGAGCTACCAATGAGGTGGGGGGTATAGGCTATTACATATAGGAAAGGTGTACATATATGTGTGTACTATCTCGCTATTACCATTTAAATGACCATCAATAAATGTATATAAAGTATAGCACTGACTTATATTACGTACAAGACAAAATATACAACAAAATATAAACTTACTTACAGAGCTGAGATTCCTATTTTGATATGGGATAGTCAAAATGGGACGTTAAACCACACACCCGTGACTGATGAGGGGTCTCCATGTGGATACTGAAAGGAGGTGGTAATGTCAGTGTAACACACCTCCACCTCCAGACTGCAGGTGGTATCAGTGAGCAATAAAAGACAAGACATTCCTGTCACAAACCCTCCTCTCCGTGACGACTTCCCATCTATCAGTTATCAGAAAGCGCACTCCAAGTAACCGACAAGCCGATAAAACAGAATGGACAAAGAGGGGGTTAGTGAACAAAGCTGATATATCACACAATATTTCTTAATATCTATACCATATGCTGCCACCACATCCCGAGTTAGCGGAATGACCTATTGCATATATCTCTGGGGTCATCCACACCCCCTTAAACTATAAAAATCCTCCAAGAAAAAGGGTTATCCACACCTATTACTTCTATACACAGTTGTATACTGTATATATATACCTAAACAATACTTCTTCTATAGTAGCGTAACTTCAGAGACACAGGTTCGTTTTGGGATATACTCAGAATAGGACAATTAGCCTGTAAATGATTTTATATCATTTATTAAAAGATAACAAAAGAGTGCATAAAAATATACAGAAAAACTTAATTAACTTACTGAACATTAACGGTAACACACAGGTGAGGGTAGAAGGAGATAAAAGAATGACTACTTAGATATATATGGCGTCGGAAAAGTCCTTAAGCCGAGTCCAACAAACTTGAAAATCCAATGTGGAAAAAGAGTGAAAAAGTCCAAATGATAGTTCCTGATGGAAGCCAATATATGGTCTGTCTGATTGGCTAGATGTTCCTTAAGATGGTATGATGAACTCCATACTCCCAATTTATCCTTTCTCCTTAAAATGGGAGCAGACTGGTGTCTGGAGGGGTGGGCTTGGTTCTGCCCTGAAAGGCGTTTCCTATTTTTGGAGGGAATTTTAAAACTCCAATTTCCCTTTAGTCCATAATCTGAATACCGTACATGTCACGTTCACAATATTGCCCTGGTTGTCATTAACTAATTTTACACAATAGAATGACACCAAACATGACATATATTGGAGTTGGTATGAACAAAAAGTTTAATATCTCAGGATTCCTACGGAATATCATCACCTACAAGGTGTCTATAAATACAGATTACAGTAAATTCTAGTATAAACTGAGAATATTTCTGAAAATATGAAAATGTACCCTGAATTATCTGTTGTATTCAATTAGATCAACTGGACTTGAAATGTAGTTCTTGAAGACGTTTCGCTAGTCATCCGACTGGCTTTCTCAATTCAGAATGACTTGTACAAGAATCTGTGGCAATTATGTACCCTGGAAAATCCCAATTAGCATATCACAGCCAGGTGTTAAGGGTGTGATTAGATAGTGGCTAAGAGGTGTTATAGGAATGCCCAGAGTAAGGTGTTAAAACAGCATTGTACATGGCAGACAGTTGGTGTCGAACCCCCCCACCTCTATTTAGGCTTGGTTTCTTTATTTTCACATAAATGGCCTCCTTAACACCTCTCTTGAACCAGTCACGTTCCTTCGCCAGTATGTTAACATTACAATCTTCAAAGGTATGTCCTTTATCCTTAAGATGCAGATACACGGCTGAGTCCTGACCCGAGGAATTGGCTCTTCTGTGCTGGGCTATATATGAATAGGTGAAGGAAGGTGGATGCAAGTCAACTCTGGGATAGGACCTTCCCACCTACTAAAAATCACTGAAGCTCAAGAAAAACAATAAAACCTAAAATATTAAAACCATCAGATGGCGTATTCGTTACCAATCAGGAGAAGGTTTTACTTGACTTAAGAAGAAAAAAATGATAGATGACAAAGAAAAGGACATTAGTTTTAAGGTGAGTTCATGTTCCCTTAAACCACTTTAGACATTTTCTATATATCCTTAACGTATTGGAAACATTGAATATAATAAATTTTATTTTTCCCACTTCATTAACTAGGCCAAAAGAAATGATGATTGTCACCCATGTATAAAAGCAAAACCTTTGAAATGAATATTACATAAGTGCGCACACATTTTCCTTTTCAATATTAAGTTGATGATGTGTTGGAAGGTAAAACGTGCCATGGTCAAACATAGCACTGTCTGTGAACTAACGATGCGGGGAAATCCCATAGTATATACGACTGCATACAAAGCCTGCAACGGAGGTGTAGTCTCTCTACTGCTCACAACTGGATTAAGCTGGAAATTCTGACTTAGACTGGAAACTCTAGAGAGTCAATTCAGTTTCACTTACAGTCTGAAAGTTTAGGCAGCAGTAAGTATAGTATTTAGGTTGATAAGACAAACGTCCATCCAGTCCACACCATCTAGCAATATCCTCCGTTTCCTGCCTAACTGTTATCCAGAGGAACAAAAAAAACCCACCAATTTATGAGGGGGAAAAAAATTCCTTCCTGACTCCGTGAGCAATCGAATTTCCCTGGATCAACTCTACTTTATGTATCAATACCGTAACTTGCAACATTCCTTGTTTGCAGAAATTCATCCAGCTTTTTTTTTTTAAAACTGACCAATGAACCTGCCATTACAACGTCCACTGGAAGACAGTTCCATAGCTTTACTACCGTTCTCACAGTGAAAAACGTTTCCGAACTTGAAGCCTAAACCTTTTTTCTTCTTAGTCTTAAGGGATGTCCTTGTGTCCTCTGACATGTTCTATTGGTGAACAATGCCCCAGATAGTTTATTGTATGGCCTGTTAATGTATTATACACAGTAATCCTATCCCCATGCAAGCACCTTTTCCTCAGCGTACAAATGTAACTTTTTCCAGACTGTCTCATATTCAGCTCCCCCAATCCCCTTATTATTTAGTTGCCCTTCTCTGGTCAACAACCTACCAAAACCATGGAGGGGCAAGTACTGAATGCCAGGCTAAAGCTGGGTACACACAGATTCTGTCTGTCATTTTCTTCCGATCGTTTCAAGTATGTACCCAGCTTTAGGCTGATGTCCCATAAAAAAGACAAAAAAAAATCAAAAGAAGTGTCTGGATTAGTTAAATAAAAAAAGAGGGGGAGGGGTTAAGGTTCTGATACTTTTTCTTGGTCATTGCTCATATCCCCAATTCCTGCTCTCATTGAGAGTATTGTTTATAGATTTGTTTGCTGTGACTATTCTCCGTTGAATATTTAGTAATAATCTCATAGAATCGGATGAACCATGGGCTCAATTGTAGCCTTATGACATGGCCAGATAAACCTTATAGTCACACTATCAGGAGATTCAATAAAATTTTCTTATTGTTTAAAGTGATGCTAATTTTGCACCAACCAATCAGATGTTAGCTTTAAAATGTTAAATAACATCTGATTGGTTGGGGCAAAATTACACCATTTTAAACTATAAGAACTTTTATTGAATAACCTTGTATTGTTTAGGCAAATGGATGATGTTTATATAGTAAAATAACCCACTTATTCGTTGATTGTGGACACCCACCTCTAAATATTTAAACAAATTCAGTTTGGTGACATTGTACTTCTTGAATTGATATAGTAAATAGTAAGACTTGCAGAACAAATTCTCTCATCTGCCTATTATATTCCTGTATAGCATTCTCCAGTAGATGGTTATCTGTGAGCGATATCTGCTCATGCATGCTAAGGAACCAGTAATTAATCCAGGGAAATAGACATGGACACACCTTTGGGTCGGTTTTTCTTTATCCTTGAAAATATTCAAACAAAACATTCAACCATATTGTGCCAGTACTTCTTATTGCAGTAATGTCTCTGGATGGTAGAAACCCCATAAAAGAAAGATGTCTTATGGTGTGGTATGTCATAATCCAATAGATTTCAACTACCTTTTTCATAATATTGTCCATGAGTGTGATTGGTCACTTTGCTCAAAATAGTTGACTAGACAGAAAACTTACCATAGCAGTCAAGGGGCACAGAAGGACCGCTCAACCAGAAGTAAGGCTGTTTACACCCAGTACAATATTTCAGGATGACTAACCATACCGTCTGAAATTTGGATTGATTGGGGCAAAATATTCAAAGTATCGTGTTGTATTCAGTTAGATCACTGGACTCACAGGATCTAACCACACTGGCTAACCGACTGCTTTCTCAATTCAGAATGACTTGTACAAGAATCTGTGGCAATATGTACCCTGGAATGTCCCAATACATAATTGCCACAGATTCTTGTACAAGTCATTCTGAATTGAGAAAGCCAGACGGGTGACTAGCGAAACGTCTTCAAGAACTAAACTTTAAGTCCAGTTGATTCTAATTGAATACAACAGATATACCATGACCTGGATGAATGAAGAACCTTCACAAACATATTGAAAGCAATTTTTGATTGTGACAGACTGATGTTGTGTCGAACGTTTGTCTGTACCGGAGAGGGTAGTACATTATGTCCGATCATGCAGTCTCAATGGAACGCACTAGCGGCAACTGCCTGTATGTGTGAAAATTTGTTAAGGAGAGATGTTTATTGTGGATTTTTAGGACAAGTTGCTTTGTTTACTGACTTGATGGTGCAGGTGTGTGACCACCTGACTAATGGAAAACTTTAAAAAGGATCAATTGATACTCAATTACTGTACCTGAGATTTGTGGAATTTAACTCATTTAATTCCTTTCCAATAGTTAATTAAGGAATAACCTGCCATTTACTGCAGCCAGGTCATGATAACTTATCACTATTGGAAGGCCTGAAAGTCCTGTGATTTCAGCATTGTATATACTATTGTGCTGGGCTTCATAGTATGTCTTATATTTTACATCTTTAACCAAAGTTTTTTCTATGCATCTGTTATGACATTTAAAGCTTTGAAGGGTCACTTTCATCTCAGCCCAAATGTGACTAACAGCAACAAGTTTAACTGTCACTGCTCTCTACAGAACCATTTTTACAACCTTTGGCTGCACATGAGATCTTATGAACATTTAGGTAACTTAAGGGCACCCATGATAAGTGGCTAATTCATTGCATAGTTATTCTTCATTCAATCTGCCCATTCAACTAATTTAAAAAGCCCTAGTGCCCAATTGTGAACTCCACATGACAAGACTGTCCTAGGAAACTAAAGGGAGATTCGATAAAAATTCTTATTGTGCTAATTTTGCCCCAACCAATCAGATGATAACTTTCAAATATTAATAAGATCTGATTGGTTGGGGCAAAATTATCACCATTTTTAACGAGAGAAACTTATATTAAGTCTCCCTGTTACACACAAAAACTATTTAGCTGGATAGAAATGGATGTAGGGTACCTTATTGATAATTCATTTATTATTTTGTATGAGGGATGTAAATTGTATTTGAACATATGGATTATCTCCATAACCACCTAGTCAAAATGTGTTCTTAAAACTCATTTAGTAATGCTTGATGGGTAAAAGGGAGGGGCTGACAAATATTGACTCTGGCATTAGTTATTTTTAATATTTTATGCCTAAAAAGGAAAATTGTAATTCAAAGATAATAATTTAGTATAATTTGCCAATTGATTACACTTAGTGAACAATAATTTTTGTAATTTTAGAATAAATAACTGATAATTTTTGTCTCAAACATTCAGTAAACCGGTACATTAGAAGTGTTGCACCTCAGTTATTGAATTTAAAGGGGAAATTCAGTGGAAATACATATGCTTTTCAGAAGAAAGAACAGTATTTTTTCTTTCCAATGACCTTAATCTGCCAATTCAGCATTTTGTCTGTGTATAAATAAATGCAACCTAAATACTGACTTCCTGTTTGCGGGACCCCTAGTAGAGACCGTTATGGTCTTGGCCTTGACCCACACCTGGGTTGATTCAGTTGCTCATGAGATCTGATCATCTTTACCCATCCAACGCCAATAAGTAGAAATTACTGTTAGGAACATTCCAAGGAAGTGGTGCATCCTGGAAGAAGGACCGTTAGAACCTGAAATGTCAGCTCACTAATGTCAACAGCAAGGAACAGCAAAGGTTGAAATCAACTGATTTTTCAAAATGGGAGAGAATATGTAGAATAAATAAGAAGCATTCAACAAACTAACATTTAACAAATATTGATAATTTCCACTGAACTGTTCCTTTAAGGCAGATCAAAAAAAAAACTATTGTAAGATAGAAATGTTTTAAATGGCGCCTTTTTATTAAATGTAACAATTCATTCTACACACCTAATCTAGACACCAGCAGATATGCTGAATGAGCATAGATTGGTTTCTAAATAGTATATGCAGACATCAATGGGCCAACTGCCATGTTATAAAAGAACAAAAGCTGAGCGCTATCATATTAGGAATTTCTGAAATAGAATGAACTTTTTTTGGTTCAAGTCAGTTCAGGGGGTTTAGGAAGTTCATGGTAGTTAACAATTAACCAAGACATCCAACATTTAATGGCACACTTGTGTTTAAAACCTCTTTCCATAACTACTGAATCAATTTGTTTGTTTTTTTTTTTGCTTGCCTAAACTGATACACTGAATGATCAAATGGGTTCTGGATGGATTACAAAGAAATGTTATCTTTTGTTAGGACCCAGAGGAAATCGCAATACACTGAAAACATTCCCTTTTTCTTCCATTCATTGCTCATGGCTGACTCCTTAGGAAGTGACTGGGTGGTCTCCAGGAAACCATGCTGTGCCCCAAAACCGTCAGATTATTCAATTCTCCAATTCCCTAGTGAAGAACCTCACTACTACTCTATAACAATTTTAGTCGGAAATATACATGTCACACTAAATACTAATCACTTTTTATTAATACCTACCCCAGTGTGTATTGTAAATTATAAAACTAAACAATAATGACCCTGCATGCATTATTAAATCAGCATCATTTTGGATAAACTATCTGTTTAATTCTGCTTCGGTTCTCCCTTAAAGATTACATTTTTGCTTGTGTCTGATCAATATTTTAAAACCCCCTCCCCCCATAAAGTGCTATAAGACCGTCTTTGGGTTAAGAACAAGTGACTTACAGTCTATAGCTAAGAATATTCCTATAGTTGGCAATAATATAGTTGGAATATTGGATAGTCTTGTTTTTTTTTAATCACAGTCCCCTCACGCATGTTCCCAGCACCTGCAGTCATGTGACCAGCACTACACCTGAATTAATAGCCAAGCCACCACAATGCTTGATCTTTTTTACAGCATACTGTATTCAAGTCTGTTACCTTGTGTTTGTTTTCCTCTGTCTGTGTAACCTTAAACAGAAGCATTTACTTCAGGATTTTATTTTAAGTCCTTAAAAAGATTTTTGATGGGCATGTAATACATTGTTTCCTTTTTTTTAAAGCCACTAAATTTAAATTGTGCTGGAGAGGGTTGGTCCAGAGTGTGCATGTGATATTACTCAAGCTACTGGAAGCAGTTAACCTTTTCAGTACTTCTCGCAGCTATACCTATAATAAAGCATCAAAGGGGAAAAAATGGCCAAATAGCACCAATCCCTCCGGTTTGCATATTTAAAAATAATATTTTATAATTCAGATTAAAAATTGCTGTAAGACGTAAACAAAAAGTGCTATAATGGGGCAAAGGACGAGAATGTTTTGATCGGCTCCCTATACTGTAGCCTGTTCCGATCCGACAGAAATTTTCCATTTGGACCGATAGATTGATCCTTGGACATTTTATTATCTGCTGGATTAAAAACAAATGACACTACATGGCAATTAACACAAGTGATTCTTTGTAAGTTGGCAATATTTTTAGACAACTAATCTTTTTGAATAAACCTGATTTGAGTTCTCCATGGCAGTGAGTGTAACATACCAGAATCCACATTTTGCATTTTGAGATACCCCCTTCTTTTTCAATAGAAGTTCTGTGCCAGTTATTCTGTGGTAATATGAAAATGATTGCTCCAGCACTTCCCAATGTCTTGGAAAACAGAAGCTGGATTATTAACAGCTGTGTATAATATTAAAGGGGTACAAAGTTTATTTCTTCTCAGTATGACACTAATGTAATGCCAGTGGAATGGTGATTCACACTGTAGACGAGCCTTGTCTATGCCTAATCTTGGCTGAAGAGACCCAGATTGGCTAAATATGTCCACGGCTTTTACATAGCTTTGAAAGGACAACTCTGAACTCAGAATGCATCTTTCAATTGGCCAAGTCTGGATTGGGATGGGGCAGCTGTTGGGCAGTCTGGACACACAAGTGCAATTATAGGTAGTATAGCAGCCAGACTATTAACGGGACCCAGGTCCTCACCCTGGTACTTTAACTGAGGGTAGGGAGGATATTGGGATTTGAACTGGAGGTGTCCTTTAATGCTCACCCAGGATCTGCATATAGCTTTATATATGCTATTATATGCATCTTCTGAAGGGATACCATGAAAATTCCGCACAAGTCCTCCCTTTTATCAGCATCAGATGTGGCATTTGCAAAAGAGCTGCCCATAGGAACATTAGAAATACCAAAAAGCTTTATAAGACATATTAGCATGTGTTTTGTGTATACATATCTCACAGTCACAAAACCAACCTTTTTTCTATTACTATACAATTTTCCTCCTCATTATATGCTATTCTAGTACTTACCATTTAATATTTAGTGTATTTCACACAATAAACTAATGGCCATTTGTATTAGTCTTCAGGTACTCAGAACTCTGTTGGCTCTGAATTTCTGCACCTCTTTTGCCCTTTGGTAGCCTTTCCCCTGATTTTTTTTTTCTTTCTTGTGTATGACCCAAGTATATTCCCCCAGGGCTCTACACAGCGTATATAAAATAACCACAGTGACACATTTCAGACAAGTAATAGTATTGAGCCTTCATCGAAACATGAGAGTGTATTTGTTGTTTTGTGTTTCTGCCCTGATGTGAGAAATAGCTGGGGAGCATTTACTGGAGTGACCAGGAAGACGTTTCCTTACATGTTTATTACAGAGGCTTTTATGTATTGATACATTAAAATGTTAAAACATCCTAAATCAAAATCATCTTGACTCACAAACTTCCACCTTTACCTCCATCACTTATGACTTGTGCACATTGCAGCTATACGCAAAAGTACCCATTGACATCTAATTTATGTATTCATGAACATTCTGTCCACAGTGGTGCTGTGGCGCCTCCCACACAATGAAATATGTAATTACCCAGAGATATTACTGGTGATCATGGTCTGGCGGGGGTTTAAATTTCGTTGGTCATTAGAACCGTATAGCAAACAGCAACTGCACCAACATATGGCCAGCACAGAAGAGCCATGGCTGGTTCAAGAGAGGTGTCAAGGAGGCAATTATGTGAAAATGAACAAACCAAGCCTGAATAGAGATGGTGGTGGTGGTGGGGTTTTGACACCAACTGTCTGCCATGTACAATGCTGTTTCGATAACACCCCTTAGCCACAATGCACCCACACCTTGCATTTAGAAGGTCCCTAACACCTCTAACACCTGGCTGTCATATGCTAATTAGGACTTTCAAGGGTACTGAATTGAGAAAGCCAGTCTGATGACTAGAGAACGTCTTCAAGAACTAACTTAAAGGGGAACTGTGGTCCAAAAATTACTTTAGGTAAATTGAGGTAAATTGATAGGAATTGCTCCCCTGAGATTGCTATTTATTTCCATTGTTTATTTTGCATAGTTTTGAAGATATTTACATTTTGTGTGTGATATGGCAGCAGCACACATCACAGGTCCCTGCACTTCCTGCTTCCTGCTTCCTCCTCGGAAACTGTCAGTCAATCTGTCCTGAGTCTCCTCCTCCCCTTTGCAGTCCCCCTGGTCCCTCCCACTCATAGACCCCAAGGTCCCTCCAGTTGCAGGCCCCCATGGCCCATTATCTTACAGACCCATGTGGCCCACCCATTCATGGTGCCGTGGCCCCGCCCACTCACAGGTGCCTAAGCCCCGCCCACTCTGTGTGCCTAAGCCCCACCAACTCGTGGGTGCCGTGGGTTACTCAGACACCCCCCCTTACAGAAAACTCTGTGGAATCAGCCTTTTCAGGCAGAGTGAGAACTCTGACTGTAAAGGCTGTTTTCACACAGTGAAAGAGAATGCTGTAGATTCCCTTACCTTCTCTGTCAGGACTTCACACAGCAGAGAGGAGGAGGGACTTCCTGTCTCCCTCACACACTGAGGGAGTCTGAGAAGGTGCTCGCCTTAACTTGTTTGGTGACCACAGTTCCCCTTTAAGTCCAGTAAATCTAACTAAATACAACAGATAGACTGGTCATTAGTTTGTATCATTTTCTGTGATACACTGGGGATAATAGACTTACCATGTTATCTATTTGCTGCTTTCTTCTGTCTATGGGATTTCTTTTTCTTCTTTACCTGTTTAGGAGCAGTTGTTGGGGGGCAGCAAACTGCAAAAATAGTTAAATTAAAGTAAAAAATTTCAGCAGTAGCCTTTTTATAGTAATGTTACATATTGGAAGAATATGTAGAAGGATTAATACAACCTTATTTTGTAGTTGCTGTACCCATGGTGAGAACCCAGAATTCTAGAACCTCACCCTTTGATGTGCAGCCAACAGCCATTATGTTTACTTTTTAAGTCCATCTCTGCCCCCTCAGTGCAGGACCAGGCTTATCAGATGATATATTTCTTGCATTGGGAAGAGTATGACTTCCTATGGTTAAACCTGCCTAGTAGAGAGGGCCGGGGCCAGACCAACTAGAATAGGACTTTGTGAGTAAATTAAATGGAATATGCTGTAAATCCGGGTTGAGGACCTACAGGGAGATGCATATCTCATGCTAAGGGGGAAAATAGATGCTACCTGAAGTTTGTACTAATTTTGCATAGCCTGCACTATTTCCAAAGACTTCGGAAATAGCACAGTGTAAGCGATGCAAAAATTAAAGCCTTTTCAATAGAGGCTTTATAGCCGTGCAAAAGATCGCATTCACACCATGCAAAGTGGTTACTACATCGCGGAAGAAGTGCAGGTCAGTTGCGATAAGGGAAATTCATTGCTCTCCCTCTAGTGTATTAGGGCATCACCCTGGGTACAGCCACCTGAGAGAACACAAATGTTCTATCTAAGCTTTGTGTTTATATACACATGTACATAACTCAGCAGGCCTGCACACACATGTTGAAATAGATCCACACCCAAATATGCCGGAGTATAATATATACTTATTTTATAATATAAAATGTGTTATTTAGCACAAAAAATTTACTTTGTGTTCATATAGATTATATTTGTCTATGCAGGGGAAAAATGTACTTGGAAGGAAGTTGGGGGGATGTATTCGCCTTATATTTACCCTTTATTTTTATTGTAATCAATAGGGTCCTTATATAAAATCCTAAGGTCTTTATATAAAATCACTAGAAAAGCAACTAGAAAGCTTAGGGTGAGGGGGGCCAAAAGCTCTCCACTGAGTCTGAGCGTAAAAATGGAGAAACACCTTCTTACAACAGAAGCATCTTGCAGTCTCATGCTATAAATCAATCACTGCCCACAAATTCTAAGAAACAAGAAGTAATTTCTTACTCCCAGGACACATGCATAAGCTAGGGACATAAGGAGTATTTTGCATATCTCCGCCCTTTACCTAGGGAACCTGGGAGTAAGAAATTACTTCTTGTTTCTTAGAATTGGTGGGCAATGCTATTTATATAGCATGAGACTGCAAGATGCCTTCTGTTATAAGAAATTGTTTTCTCCATTTTCATGCTCAGTGGAGGGCTTTTTTCTGCTTTTGGCCCTTCTCTCTCTAAGCTTTCTAGCTGCCTTTTCTACTGTACACCCAAGTCCTTCACCATAGAGCCATGAACCTGTATCTTGCACTGATGAGATCTAACAAGATCAAAACATGTTTGCAGGTCAGATGATTGGCTCTATACAGTAGGCCGAATTGCATGTTATTAAGTCAGAGGCTCATGGACACTGCATAAGCTAAGGCCATAAAGGAGTATTTTGCATATCTCCGCCCTTTAACGGACCTGGGAGTAAGAAATTACTTCTTGTTTATTAGCATTTGTGGGCAATGCTATTGAAAGCAGGAGACTGCAAGATGCCTTCTGTTATAAAAGGTGTTTTCTCCATTATAAAATCACTGCAGTGGTTTGTAGTTTGACAAGTAGTGAGAATAACCCTCTAGTGGTTACAGTAAGGAACAACTCAATCTACACATCTAATCTGCAACTCTATATTTTTTAAGTATCCAACACTTTCTTTAGGGTCACTAATTTAGCTAAAGAAAGTTTTACTTTTGTACAATTTTAATTTGAGTTTTATTATCATATTTATTAATAATCAGTTTTAAGATAATGTACCACCCTGCAGCATTCTGGGACACTGAAACGCTGGTGTGTGATGTTTTGTGCATCCTGACACTGGAATCCTAAAAATATTTATTAAGTCATTAGAACATGTGGTCCCCGCTCGGGCGGGAAAAATGTCGGTCGGGGGTCGCGGTAAATTCGGTCGAACATAGGGAACCGCACGATTGATCGTGATTTTCCGATCGTCCGATTAGGGTGTGTGTGAACCCAGCCTAATGGTGCAGTAAGTTCTACAGTAATGATACAGTTAGTTCTATTAGTAAGTTCAATGTCTAATGATGGGATAATAGTCCATAATTCACGTACTTTGTCATAGTCTAATATTTGGTTCACTGTGATATTAGCCAACCCAAACCATAATATTTATATGTGAGATGTACGGTACTTGGAGTATGGACTATAGGGAAAATAGAGTTTAAAAAGTTTCCCTTCAAAAACAAGTTACACCTTTTTTAGCGGAAACAGACACACACCCTTGGAACCAATCCCTCCCATATTCAGAAAGAACATAAATTGGGAGTATGGACTCAACCCAGTATTTCGTCATAACATCAAATGAAGGAACACATCAATATAGGAAAGACCTAAAGGACCCCTTATAACAGCACTCCTTTCCCTTGAAACCCAAATTTTGAGAATAACATCAGTCACATAACCCCTCACAATCTAAAACTTGTAGAGAACAAATCAATATACAGTAATATTATAAAAAGCATACATCTTTGTAGATATGGAATCCTGGTTAGGAATACAAAAAACAGTGGGAAATAGAAAATGTCAAAAATGTATTATGTGTAAATACATGAAAACCTTTGACTCCTTTTATGGAAATGATGGGAAAAGATATAAAATGAATACTTTTGTGACCTGTCAGTCCAGTCAAATAATATATGTACTGGAGGGCAAATGTGTGAAAAAATATGTAGCCAAACAGAAAATGCCACAATGTTGAGAATCCAGGAACACGTAGAGCAACCCGAAATGGGGAAAATGAAAAAGAGTGCTATGGCCAACACATTAAGAATACACAAATGTAGTGTTTTCATTTGTGTTATATTTCAATAAAGATGTATGCTTTTTATATATATTACAGTATATTGATTCGTTCATCCTTCAAAGTTTTAGATTGTGAGGGGTTATGTGACTGATGTTATTCTCAAAATTTGGGTTTAAGGGAAATGAGTGCTGTTATAAGGTTCTTTCCCTATATTGATGTGTTATAAGTTATATTTCCCCTAGCATCCCCCTTAGGAGGTATCCCATACCCATTATATTTTGTGGCGTATGCATCTAGACTTTACATCTATTTTTTAATAGCGATTTATCTTCAATCAAGGAACACCAAAGCCAATTGCGCTGACCATATATTGGTTTCCATCTTGGATTGTGATTTATTTTCCATATTCGATAACCAAGGATTCCTGGACCTTGCACATAGACTTATCACCCTAAGTAATCTTTCAGTATACCCTTAGCTGTATTCTACTTTTTTGTTCGATAATATACCCTAGCATTTTTCTGTACCTTTTTTTTACCTCTTTTTTTACCTTTTAATAAATGATATAAAATTATTTAGACTAATTGTCCTATTATGAGTATATCCCAAAACAAACCTGTGTCTTTAAAGTTACGCTACTATAAAAAGTATTGTTTAGATATATGTAAAACTTTATAGAAATTATAGGTGTGGATAACCTTTTTCTTACATGATTGTTATATAGTTAGATATATTTAGTAGGTAATTTCCCTTCTCGGATCTTATCTTATAACTATTAGATATATGTTAGTTCTGTTTTGTTTGACTTTCGGTTATTTGGAGTGCATTTCCAATTACTGAAAGTGGCTTGTGACAGTGATGTCTCAGCCAATCACAGGCGCCACTGCTGGTCCGGCCCCTTCTGCAGCTTCCATGCATGGAAAAGACAAGGTAGCTAAGCAGAAGAATGTTGAGGGAACAAAGTACCAGGTTACTAGCAGCTTGAAAATTAAAGGGGAACTTGGGTCCAAAAATGACTTTAGGTAATGATAAGAATTTTGCATTTTATCCAGGTCCCCTGCACTTCCTACTCTAAAACCATGTCAGTGAGACAGTCAATCTGCCCTGTGTCTCCTCCCCTTGCAGCCCCCCTCCTATTGCAAGGCCCCCTGGTCCCTCCCACTCATGACCCCATGGCCCCTCCTTTGCAGGCCCTTTGGCCCCTTCCCTTACAGCCCCATGTGGCCTCGTCCCACTTACGGGTGCCCGAGCCCTGCCCACTCACGGGTGCCTGAGAACTGCCCACTCGCTGTTGCCATGGCCCTGCCCACTCACGGCTGCCGTGGACCCACCCACTCGTGGATGCCGTGGCCCTGCCCACTTGCTGGTGCCATGCTACACTGACCTCCCTACAGAAAACTGTGTGAAAACAGCCTTTTCATGCGAGTGAGAACGGAGTGAAAACTCTGCCTGAAAAGGCTGTTTTCACATAGTGGGTGAGTAGGGCTGCAGATTCCCTTACCTTCTCTGTGGGGATCTTCACACAGCAGGGAGGGACTTCCTGTATCCTGTCCTGTCACTGAAGTCTGAGGCTGTGCTCGCCGGCGGCAAGGTGGAGGAGCAGCCTTAGGAATGTCACATGTAAGACCAAACTTTCCGGTCAGTAATTTCTTTATATCTTAGGCTGAGGAGTACGTAAAGGTGGTTGATGGCTCGTATTAAAGGTAGAACTGGCATTTCATTTAAATTAACTTGTTTGAAGACGCTTGTTCATGGTAACCCATTTAGGAATCTCCTTAAAAATCCTGTGCTTGCCACTGCACCTGCTACAAACGGAGATATATTATATATATATTATATAAATATATTTATGTCTTCATAGGAGATTGCATTGAGTTTTTAGGAGCTACCAATGAGGTGGGGGGTATGGCTATTCATATAGGAAAGGTGTACATATATGTGTGTACTATCTCGCTATTACCATTTAAATGACCATCAATAAATGTATATAAGTATAGCACTGACTTATATTACGTACAAGACAAAATATACAACAAAATATAAACTTACTTACAGAGCTGAGATTCCTATTTTATGGGATAGTCAAAATGGGACGTTAAACCACACACCCGTGACGGATGAGGGGTCTCATGTGGATACTGAAAGGAGGTGGTATGTCAGTGTAACACACCTCCACCTCCAGACTGCAGGTGGTATCAGTGAGCAATAAAAGACAAGACATTCCTGTCACAAACCCTCCTCTCCGTGACGACTTCCCATCTATCAGTTATCAAGAAGCGCACTCCAAGTAACCGCCAAGCCGATAAAACAGAATGGACAAAGAGGGTTTAGTGAACAAAGCTGATATATCACACAATATTTCTTATTCTATACCAATATGCTGCCACCACATCCCGAGTTAGCGGAATGACCTATTGCATATATCTCTGGGGTCATCCACACCCCCTTAAACTATAAAAATCCTCCAAGAAAAAGGGTTATCCACACCTATTACTTCTATACACAGTTGTAACTGTATATATATACCTAAACAATACTTCTTCTATAGTAGCGTAACTTCAGAGACACAGGTTCGTTTTGGAATATACTCAGAATAGGACAATTAGCCTGTAAATGATTTTATATCATTTATTAAATATACAAAAGAGTGCATAAATTACAGAAAACTTAATTAACTTACTGAACATTAACGGTAACACACAGGTGTAGGGTAGAAGGAGATAAAGAATGACTACTTAGATATATATGGCGTCGGAAAAGTCCTTAAGCCGAGTCCCAACAACTTGAAATCCAATGTGGAAAAAGAGTGAAAAAGTCCAATGATAGTTCCTGATGGAAGCCAATATATGGTCTGTCTGATTGGCTAGATGTTCCTTAAGATGAGGATGAACCCATCCTCCCAATTTATCCTTTCTCCTTAAAATGGGAGCAGACTGTGTTCTGGAGGGGTGGGCTGGTTCTGCCCTGAAAGGCGTTTCCTATTTTTGGAGGAATTTTAAACTCCAATTTCCTTAGTCCATAACTGATACCGTACATGTCACGTTCACAATATTGCCCTGGTTGTCATTAACTATTTTACACAATAGAATGACACCAAACATGACATATATTGGAGTTGGTATGAACAAAAAGTTTAATATCTCAGGATTCCTACGGAATATCATCACCTACAAGGTGTCTTAAATACAGATTACAGTAAATTCTAGTAAAAACTGAGAATATTTCTGAAATATGAAAATGTTACCTGAATATCTGTTGTATTCAATTAGATCAACTGGACTTGAAATGTAGTTCTTGAAGACGTTCGCTAGTCATCCGACTGGCTTTCTCCATTCAGATGACTGTACAAGAATCTGTGGCAATTATGTACCCTGGAAAATCCCAATTAGCATATCACAGCCAGGTGTTAAGGGTGTGATTAGATAGTGGCTAAGAGGTGTTATAGGATGCCCAGAGTAAGGTGTTAAAACAGCATTGACCATGGCAGACAGTTGGTGTCGAACCCCCCCACCCTATTTAGGCTTGGTTTCTTTATTTTCACATAAATGGCCTCCTTAACACCTCTCTTGAACCAGTCACGTTCCTTCGCCAGTATGTTAACATTACAATCTCAAAGGTATGTCCTTTATCCTTAAGATGCAGTACACGGTGAGTCCTGACCCGAGGAATTGGCTCTTCTGTTTGCTGGCCATACGTTGATGCAGTTGCTGTGTTGGTCTCCCCCACATACAAATCAGAGCATTCTTCACTGCACTGCTGCATATATGATGTCGCTTTTCTTGTGTTTTGGTATTGGGTCTTTCGGATGTACCAATTGCTGCCTCAGTGTGTTGTTCGGTTTAAAGCAGACAGGGATACGATGTTTTTTGAAAATTCTTTTAATTTCTCGGAGACCCCTGCTATGTTGCAGGAACGCAACAGATATACCATGACCTGGAGAATGAGAACCTTCACAAGCGTACCCTGAATTATTAAGAAATATGAATGGCCTTTGAACTGCATTTGGTTTTAGCTCAGTTGTAAACTAGAAGATTTCCTGTGTTCTGGTGCCTAGTAGCTTGTAGAAGTGTATGGTTACTACAGTGACGTCACACCGTGCCCCTTTGTAGGCAGACTCATGCTGGTTTGAGCACACACCAACTGGAGATAGCTATGGGAAAGACAGCTCAGAGTGTATAAATGGTTAGGCAGGAATTTAAACCTGTGATTGCCTGCCAGTTAAACAATGGGGGAGCTGCCATATAGCTTGACCATGCAATAAGTGAGATAATTTAAAAATGAAGAGTTCAATTTCAGATATGGTCTATGGGAGTTTACATTGCACTCCTGTTCATAAACAATTCCTGCTCTCTATGATTAGGAGGAGAGAACGAATGTAGATAGCAGTGTGTGATGGTGTGCTCCTGATGGGGATGATCTGATTGGAGTGATCCCATGCACAGTTGTGACTGCAACACAAGATCCTGTTACCACCTTATGGGAGGACAGATTATTGGACAGACAATTTACCTTCTTGGATACAAACTCTGAGGTAACAGATAAAGCTACAAAACTTGCAAGGACACACAATATACAGGTGTGGTCAATATTTAAAGTGGTGCACCTTAGGCAGGGACTACTTACTCCATTACCGCACGTTATGTTACTTACTGTTAAATTTTATTAAAACTGGGTAGTACTCTATCCACATGCGCAAGTGCGATGTGAATAGAAAAGAATACAGAGTCTGTCTGGACCTGCCAGAGGACTTTACCTTCATTCCCAGTACATCCACATTGACCTGGCTGCTGCTGACTTCACGTATCTGATCTGTGATGAGTAGTGTAGTGTGCTGTAGAAAAGTTCTAATGCAGTTGCCGATTTCTTGCATACCAATGCCATTTAAGCATTCCTATTGGTCCAAATTTTAGGTGTTCTGAATGGCTGCTGGTTATCTGGTTGGGGTCAAGGCAAGGATTGGCTCTTCCTGGAAGGGAGGGTGGAGCTCCTCATCTGAAACAAGCACGCATCCTTTTGCTTGCAACAGGTCGAAACAGAAGAGAAGGGGAAATGTGCAGTGGTGACATCATTCTATAGATCAGGGTAACAGATTAACTTATTTTTTAAGGGCCTTCATATAAAACACTGTCATTTTCAGCTTTGTTGATCAGAACAGAGAGTTGCCTGTAGCGACTACACTGCAGCTCAGCAACAAAACAGTTCACTTTGTTGTTGTAATTGACACATCAGCATTGTGACATCACAATGACATCTTTACTCATAGCAACCAGATTTCTGTTAGCAATAGGATTACCATTGCAACAAGATTGCTTACTATAAAGAGGGTTAAATCTGTATAAATCAACTAAGCCCACAATGCCTTTCAAGACACACCACCCACAAAAGCAGTACTGGTAGTTAAAAAAATACATAAAATAAGTTTTAACAATCAATTATTGGGCATTTAACTAGGTGGATTACAATTTCCATAATGTATAATGGACCTACATTTATCACAAAATGTAAAAAACACAGAGTTTAGGATACCTATAGATAGGGCAGCTACCAGGGGTGCCTGGGATGAGACTGCACCAGGGCCCTTGGCCAAGAAGGGGGCCCCATTTTGTGCTAAGGTTCCAAAACTGCCAGTCTGTGTGGCAACTGTTTTACCCGTGGTTTGCAGGTCTGTATACAAAACATTTTACCATTGTCTGTGTGCGAAGCATTTAACCAGTGCCTGGCTGTGTGCAGTGCCAGTTTCCCAATCAGTTTATCAGTGTCTGCATGCCAAGCATTTAACCAGTCTTTGTGCCAACTACCAGTGGTTATATACAAAGCATTTTACCAATGATTGTTTGGTTTGCGGTGTGATTTGTGTTTGCGGCGGTGTTGGGGGTCCCATGCCCAAATCTTGCATCAGGGCCCATAAGTCTGTAGCTACGCCACTGCCTATAGAGGAAGAAAGAGAGAGGAATCTGCAGCCATATTACAAATTTACAAACTTTTGTGTAAAATGAAAAGGGGCCATATCATTAGGCAGTGCTTTATGTAGACATTTACATCTTAAGGTACCCTTTTGATAAATTATATTACTTAGATATAAAAATGTATTAAAGGATAAAGCAAGTTTATTGCACTACTAATCTCATTTCATATGTAGCGTTCCTAGACCTTTTGGCTACTAGAGAACTAAATGTAACAGGTTACACAAGTCAGAGAATTCCAGCATTCCAAAACAGACAGGTTACAGAAAGGACTAGGTTGTCCATATCACAGATTCCATGAAACCTGGAATAAAGGATAGAATAACCCACCATACAGACAGGACAGAGACAATAACAAAGTCTGATGTTATGTGCAGTTTTTGCTGCTTAGGTAGATCAGTCTGAAAGCATAATATTTAACTTCTGGATATCGGACTTCAAAGGCAAATCAAAAGCAATAAAGAGAATAGGCAATAACGCAATACACAGGGAATCAAGTCAGATAAAAGGGCCATGTCATCACTTCATAAGGAGTAAAACCAGATGAAAGGAGTGATGACAAAAAAAAACGGGCCTCAAAAGCACAGGGAAAGGTTGATGAGTTTACCAGACAGGACCTGCTCCAATGTGCACCAAGAAGACACTAGACATTAACCTATTAGATTCAAATATAAACACAATCACCACAAAGTGGGTTCAGTAGATACTTAATATTGCATCTATTGATATACAGACGGTTTTACCTTTCATTGGCTTACTGTGCTCTGGGGGTTTATCGATCAGTTTAAGGATGAAGGAGAAGTTGAGCCACAATTTAGAAAATACATCCTGGTGATCAATAAATCTAGCCATCACGGGTTGGTTTTTTAAATTTGTTCAATAAGTAAAAGCAATTCTTTCAATCAAATCGATTCCTTTTTTTCCCCCCATGGCCTTTCCCACTAGAGGGCCCCATGGCCTCTCCCAGTCTAGGGCCCCAATGGACTTTCCCCTTCATGGGGCCCCTATGGACCCTCCCCCTCGCTGGCCCCAATGGCCCTTACCATTACTGGCCCCCATGGCCCTTACCATTCATGCAATAATTATACTTAAATATATGATTAATAATATATCTAATAATGTGCTAAATATATTAAATGAGGTTGGGGGCAGGTAACAGACATGTGATCATTCTTTTTTTTAAGGGTGGACATGCCCTTTTAATAGGACGAGGTCTTATTTAGAGATTTTTATAAGCTTAAGCATGTGCAGAGGGGGCAACAGGGGAAACAGCAGGCAATCGTTGGCTGTGATGTCAGTTCACATCCATAATTGACAGCATGTAGGGAGGGACCAGCTTACTCTTACTCTAGAATGGGGCCAATAATAATTTAGCTTAAGGAGCCAAATTACTTTTCTTTCTATTCATTCTTCTTCTCTTTTATTCTTCTGCCTTTTTGACTGTATCTCCTCCCAGTTTTCCAGCTAGAAATTCAGCACAGACATGCGGGAAGTTTGCAATATTCTAGCTAAGGGAGGGTTACTGCATATAGGCAAAATTCGACACATTTTCCCCCATTGACTATAATGGGTCCAATCTTTAAACATGAACATTCTGAGGTTTCAGAGTCAGTGATCAAAACAGTTAGTTCCATGTATAAAACAAAACACTCATACCCTCAACCCCCACAGAGAATCAGGAATATGACTACTGACCTAACCTACCATTTCCATGGCAGCAAAACCTAAAGGGTAACTACAGTTAACTTAGTTAAAAAAAATAGTTTTGACCAATCATCAAAAAGTTAGTTTATTTACTCCCCCAACCTGACACAGGTGCCACATACCTTTCCTTCCCATGGCAGCCATATACTATAGTCAAATTTTGACTAGTCAAAAATCTTTTTGACCAATCATTAAAATTTTTATTTTTTTACCCCCCAACTTGACAAGTTACACACACCTACAGACCTTCGCTTCCATTTATGTGGCAGCCATACTTTAAGGGTATCTTATAGTAAAAAAAATATATATTGACCATTCAGCAAAAAAGTTTATTTTTACCCCCAACCTGACACAGGTCACACACCTAGTGAACTACTCTTCCATTCATGTGGCAGTTATACTTAAGTGTAACTATAGTAGAAACCAGTTATAAAAAAGTTAGTTTTTTACACCCTCCCCAACCTGACACAGGTACATACACCTAACGACCACCTTTTTATTTCCTTGTGAGGCATACTTTTACAGTAAAAAAAACAACAATATCCTCTTTCTATGCTATAGCAAGATTATTGAGTTTTAAAATCTGTAGCAAAGACACACACATTCCCTTCCAAAATGCAGCCTTTCAAGTCAAATTCAAAGTTATACTTAAATTTTCCCTTCTAGTTACATTATATTCTCTGCTGCTATCCGAGTCACACTGTATAAATGCCACAGATACTATTAATATAGGTAGGTACACACTATATCAGTAATGCCAAACCTTGGTTTGCTATATGCAAACATGCACACACAACCACATACACAAAATATGCCTCTATATATCCTCTAATATATATGTACAATGTGCAGAACTTTATGGTGGAGAACACAGTACAGTGTAATTTAAAGGGCATGTCCACCCCCAAAACTATAATCCCCCAACTACTGGCCCAACCATGTAGTGTAGTTTAATCCTTACCTAACATCCCAGCTCCATAGGTTCTCCTGTAGTCCCCCCCCAAAGTCCCAAAAACTGCCCACCAGGAGGATAGCAGAGTCCATATAGGACTCTGCCTCTACCTGGCCTCCGGGAGAAGTTTGGCATGCGTACTGCAGCCATCTCCCCCCTCTCCCCCTCCCTCCCCCTCCCTCTCCCTCCCTCTCCCTCCCTCTCTGGATTCCCTCCCCCTAGTTATCCCTTTAATATAGTCTTCCCCCTGGTCCCCCAGCCCCAACCGCATAATTTTTTTTTTAGAAGCTCCCCAACTCTTTTACTTACCTCCCTCTTTTCCTCCGTGCATGAATGACCGGCAGCCGTGTCCGTGATTGGCTGCCGCTCAGCCAATCACAGACACGACTGCCGGTCCTGCCCCTTGCTTGCATTTTCTCGCAAGCAGAGGGCGGGAGCACGGGCGAGGAAAGAGGGGAGGTAAGTAAAAGTTTGGGGCACTTCTAAAGATAATAATGATGCGGTTGGGGCTGGGGACCAGGGGGAAGGCATATTAAAAATAGATTTAAGGGTGGACATACCCTTTAATTTTGCCTCCATATATCTTTATTTAGGATATACACATCTGAGTGTATAGATAGTATAGTATGTATTTGAGGTTGAATAAAGACATGTCCATCCAGTCCAACCCATCTAGCAATATCCTCATTTCCTGCCTAACTGGCAAAAAAAAAAAACAACCGAATTTATGAAGGGAAAAAAATTCCTTCCTGACTCCAAGTGGCAATCGGAAATTTCCCTGGATCAACTCTACTTTAGAATCAATACCAGTAACTTGCAACATTCCTTGTTTGCCGAAACTCGTCCAGCTATTTTTTTTAAACTGACCAATGAATCTGCCATAACAACGTCCACTGGAAGCTTTACATAGCTTTACCATTTTCACAGTCAGGGTGTCTCTAGGGTTTTTCTACCTGAGACAAATTTTGAATGTGCCCTTATATACTACTAGGTGCTATGTTTTGTTTCCTTATGCTCTGCCTGACACTTTTCTAAAAAAAAAAAAAATATGAACGTGAGCCCTGTATGCCGCTTTCTGTTATTTAGCAGGGGCGCGCCCCCCGAGCATTTTGCTCACATTGTCTCATTAGAGAGACACCCCTGCCACAGTAAAAAACCCTTTCCAAATTGAAGCCTAAACCTTTTTTTCTTCAAGTCTTAAGGGTGTCATGTGTCCTCTAAAATGTTCCATTGGTGAACAATGCCCCAGATAGTTTATTGTATGGCCCGTTAATGTATTTATACACAGTAATCATATCCCCACGCAAAAGCCTTTTCTCCAGCGTACATAATTGGAACTTTTCCAGTCTCTCTTCATATTCAAGCTCCCCAAATCCCCTTATTAATTTAGTTGCCCTTCTCTGAACCCTTTCCATTTCAATGATGTCATTTTGTACAAGGATTCCAAAATTGCACTGCAAATTCCAAATGAAGCCTTACCATGCTTTGTAAAGAGGAAGAATAAAATTTTCCTCCCTTGAATCCATACTCTCTTTATACAAGACAATACCATGCTGGCTCTGGCTGTTGCTGCCTGGCACTGCTTGCTACCTTTAGTTTGTTATCCACCAAAACTCCAAGATCCCTTTCCAACAGGGATTCATTAACACAGAGCCATTTATAGTATAAGCAGCGCAAGGATTTAGCAACCCAATGTGACAATTATCTAGATCCCCCTGCCACATCCTCTGAAGTTTTTAATGGTCGACAAAGTTTTGTGTCGTCAGCAAACACAGAAAACTTGCTGACATTACCCACTCCAAATCGTTAATAAATAGATTAAATAGAAGTGGCCCCAACACAGAGCCTTGTGGCACCCCACTTAGCACTTTAGTCCATAATGATGAAGCCCATTTACAACTACTCTCTGCATCCTATTCATTAACCAATTTTCTATCCATGTACAAATGTGCCTCGCCAGACCAACCGACCTTAGCTTATACATTAGTCGCGATGGCGGACTGTATCAAAAGCCTTTGCAAAATCTAAGTAAACTACATCTATTGCTATGCCAGAGTCTAAAATTCTACTTACTTCCTCATAAAAGCACGCAAGTTAGTTTGACACGATATATTCCTCCTAAATCCATGCTGGTTACTACTATAATATCAGTCCTTGAAACATACTCTAGAACATGTTCCCTTATTAAACTTTCCAGGATCTTCCCACCACTGAAGTTAAAAATACAGGCCTGTAATTACCCAGCTGTGAACGACTACCCTTTTTGAATATTGGAATACATCCGCCTTTTCCAATCCAGAGGCACACCTCGGACATGAGGGAATCTGTAAAAATAAGAAACCATGGCCTAGATAAAACTGAACTAAGCTCCCTAAGTACCCGAGGATGTATTTTGTCTGGTCTCAGGAGATTTAGTAATATTAACCTATTAGTTCTTTCTGTACCATATCCTCGGGTTAACCAAAGTGCACTTAATTCTTTTATACCATTATTGCTACTATACTCTATGATATCTGTACTTGGATCTTATAGTGTATACAGAGGGGAAAAAAGTAATCAAGACATTTGCTTTATCGCCATCCTCCATAACTAACTTATCCCCATTAATTAATTGTGCCACATTCTCAGTCCTCATCTTCTTACTATATTTTTTAGGCTTAGTGAGCTTTGTTCAGCTATCCTAACTTCATTATTAATTTTAGCTAGTTTGATTGCTTTCTTACACTCCTTGTTACAGTTTATAATCCCTAAAGGCCCTTTCCGTTCCCTCCCACTTAAAGATTTTAAAAGCCTTTTTCTTCTTTCCATTTGCCTTTTTACATCAGAATTCCGCCACAAGGGCGCAGATTTTTTTTCTTAGATTTATTTCCTATGGTATAAATTATAAGTGAACTGGTTTAAACCCCCTTGAACACAGTCCACTTCTGTTCAGTACCAGTACCTTTATCTGAAATACATTATCCTAGATGACATTCTAAGGAGGGGTGCTTTTAACCTGGGAAAATTTGCCTTCCCGAAAATTAAAAGTCTATGTTAACCCAGCGCACTTTTCCTTTCTATAACAAAGTCCAAACGCCACTATTTCATGGTCACTATTCCCTAAGCCTCCTGTACCTTTATAACTATAATGCGCCACGATGTTAGATATACCAGATCCAACAGAGCTCCTTTTCTAGTAGGAACCTCAACCCCTGTGTGAGAAAATTATCCTGCAGCAAATTCAGGAAATCATCGCCTTTTTCTGTGATGGCATTTCCACTACACCAATAAATGTCAGGGTAATTAAAGTCCCCCATAATGAGCACACTCCCCACACTTGCAGCCCTTGCCAACTGCATATAAATTTGACTCACCTCCTCTCTGCTACTATTTGGCGGCTTATAGCAGACACCAACAAGACATTACCCCCTCTTCCTGTTGCCTAATTACACCATATTGCCTCCACTAATATCCATATCGCCAGTTTCACTTCTTAAATTTGGTTTCAACATAAACACATACTCCTCCCCCTTTCCTTTTTTTCTCTGTCCTGCCAAACAAGGCATAGCCTTCTAAATTTACAGCCCAGTCGTGAGAAACTGTTCAACCACGTTTTGCATAACCTTGCATCATACTTTTCATTCAACGCCATCATTTCCAATTCACCCATTTTGTCAGCCAGGCTTCTCGCATTTGCAAACATACATTTTAGATTATGATCCTGTAATTTATTCGTACACTTTAATACAATGCCTCCCTATCGCCTATGCTAGCCCCACTCCCCTTTCCACCCGCCACTGGCCTATCTACACCCTGCTTTCCTCCTGGGCTATCTATCCCAGTGAGATGCTAATACCTCCCCCCCAAACCTAGTTTAAAATTCCTCCGACCCTCTAGCCATCTTCTCCCCTAAAAAAGCTGCACCGCCATCAGTGAGGTGCCAACCCATCCCTACTAAAGAGCTGTAGCCGACAGCAAAGTCTGCCCAGTTTTCAATAAACCCAACCCTTCTTCCTTACACCACCCTCTTAGGCACGCATTAATGCTCCTAAGTTCCCGCTGTCTCCCTGGCTTAGCAAGTGGCTGCGGTAGTATTTCTGAAAAAACTCCCATGGAGGTCCTTGCATTTAACTTGGCCCCTAGCTCTCGGAAATCATGTTTAAGGACCTCACCTCCTTCTCTAACTTTGTCATTGGTACAAGTGAACCAAGACCGCTGGGTCACACCCGGCCCCACCCCAATAATATGTCTACACGATCCACCACATGCCGAACCCTAGCACCAGGCAGGCAACACACAGTTCGGCATGTAGGGTCTTGGCGGCAGTTACCCTATCTACCTTCCTTATAATGGAGTCCCCTACCATACCACCTGCCTAGCATACCTGATCCTTCATTCCTCCTCCCTTGTATCAGAGATGGCAGTTCCTGGGTGCTCAAGGGACTAGCCCCCCCATACACGCTAATTCCGAGGTGTCCTCCTCCACTTCATTACCTAAGACGGCAAATCTGTATATTATAATTTTGGTAGTCTTATTATTAATTGCATTTTGAACTATAACTTGGTAGCTTTAATACTGCATTTATGGTGTTGTGCTAAACAAGTGGGAGGTTTAGGGGATGTCTATGTTCCCAAACTGAGCTCATTAGTATATTAGCATTTGATTTTTAGTGCTCTTAGCACCATAATTGAAAGGCGTGTCATCAACACAGGGGATTAATTTATCGGTAGTGCGGTATCACACTATAATTATTATACTATGTGATGACAAGTCTCTGCCTGCATTTATATGCCCCCCTCTCAACTGTAATTTTTTAAAGCTTGTGCAGGTACTTCCTGCTCACTCAAGCTACTGGGAGCAGAAAGTTTCAGTTTATCCACATAAAATTTTCACAGGCTGCAGCCAGAGATTCAGAGCTTTTATTAACTTCTCAGTTACCCTATTAGAACACACAGGTGTGCCACAGTCTAAAAAGGTACGAGAACCACTGATCTAAAACACATTTTGTGCTGCCTTATAATCTAGAAACTGATAAAATAACATTCTAAAGGTGGCCATACACATGAAACATTATTTCAATTTAACGGTAGATTCCATTGAAATCTGTGATGATTAACAAATGCACAGTAATGATCTACTCCCTATAATGTATAGAGGGTGATTGTTCAGTGTGGCCATACATATTAGGTCGGATTATTAATCAGGGATATCTTTCTATAACTCTTGATGTAAAATACTCCTCTATTGCTATTTAAGAAAGGTATTCCTTTTTAAGGACCACTATTTAAGTATCCTTAATTAGGATCTTTATTTAAGGACCTATGAGCGGTATTATTATATAAGGAGTGGTATCCTTGTTTAAAGATCAGTGTTTTGGTAATATTATTAGAAATTTGTGGAGGGGGGGGTTACCCAATGTGACGTTATCAGCTCCCTCTACTTAACCAGTAGTTTGCTGACTACAAGTAAATTAAAATGTGTTTAAGAATGTAATTCTTTTTAATGGCGCCCAACACTCTTTATCTAGTGATATATTTTACATTCAGTTCAGGCCCTTACACATAATATAAATGTACACATCACTGAAAACAGTCATTAACAAGTGAGGTCCCATGTAAGTAAAGGTATGAATGGGACCATACTAATCCAATCTCTTTTGAAATTAATGTGAAGATTATATATACTGATCACAATGCCATCTTGCTATGTTACCATCAATAGATTTAAGACCAAATTTTAAAGGATTCAGTCTGGTTGCTTTTCAAATTGGCAAGTCCACACCTAGAACTGAGTACAGATACAGACAATGATCATTTAAAACAGATTCTTGGAATAATATAGTAATAACTGAAGAGCAACTAAATTATGCAACGTTATACAATTTCTTGTGTTATGTCATAAGGTTCTTCTGCCTACACTGCCATACCATTTTAAAGATGATGTTCTATATTTTGTTATTTTAAAGGGCATGTCCACCCCCAAAACTATAATCCCGCCAACTACTGGCCCCATCATGTAGTGTAGTGTAATCCTTACCTCACATTCCAGCTCCATATGGTTCTCCTGTAGTCCCCCCCCAAAGTCCCAAAAACTGCCCACAGGAGGATAGCAGATTCCATATAGCACTCTGCCTCCTACCTGGCCTCCGGGAGAATTTTGGAAAGCGTACTGCAGCCCTTCTCCCCCTCCCTCCTCCTCCCTCTCCCTCCCTCTCCCCCCTCTAAGGATTCCCTCCCCCTAGTGTAAATCCCTTAATATATAAGATTCCCCCTGCCAGCCCAGCCCCAACCGCTATATTTACATGTTTAGAAAGCTCCCCAAACTTTACTTACCTCTCCTCTTTCCTCCGCCGAAAGAGCTGCCGGCAGCCGCGTCCGTGATTGGCTGCCACTCAGCAATCACAGACGCGACTGCCGGTCCCGCCCCTCTGCTTGCATTTTTTGCAAGCAGAGGGCTGGGAGCGCAGCGGAGGAAAGAGGGGAGGTAAGTAGAGTTGGGGAGCTTTCTAAACATATAAATTAGCGGTTGGGGGGGCTGGCAGGGGAATCTTATATTAAAAAATCAATTTTAGGGCGGACATGCCCTTAACTGTATTTACTTTAGTGTGTTTGTTTATTGGTCAACATATTGTTGGCCACAAATGGGAAAAGACAAAACACTAATCTGTTCATTTTTAATCTGTGATACATTGTGGGGGCTGCATGGTCACTGCAATGACTCTATTAGCCACAAAAACCAATTTGTTTAAAGGATAAGTGCACTGTAAAACAGTTATGTTCATTTGGAAGCTGCAGCTTTAAAAACACCGTGCCATATTTTTTTTTTACCTATGCCCCTCCAGAGCCTAGCTTGTGGCCTTGGAAGTTGCTGACATTTGTTTACTGGTTTGCTGAAGTTAAGCTCCGCCCCTCTGAGATTCCTCTGCTTTCTCCGCTAAGCCTCAAACAGTAATGCCTGTGAGTTCCGTGCACATGGAGGGCGGAGGCTCTGGAGGTGCATAGGTAAAAAAAAAATAATGGAACGGTATTTTTAAAGCTGCAGCTTCCAAATGAACATAATTTGATTTTACAGTGCACTTATCCTTTAAACAATAGCTTTCTTCACGATCGAGCAATTGAATTTCTGAGGGTTATCAAAAGTGATCACCACATTCGAAGGGTTATCACCAAATTCAAGGGTTACCAAACCTCTGCACTTATGGCCAAATTTGAGGATTAGCGAATGCTTCATTCGAGGGTTTCCAGCATTCAGGGTTACCGAACACTGCATTCAAGGGTTATAGCCAATTCGAGGGTTAGCAAATGTCACATTCGAGGGCTATCACCGTTTGCTAACCCTCGAATGCGGCCATAACCCTCAAATGCAGCATTTGGTAACCCTTGAGTTCTACAATAACAAATGTAGCATTCACTATCCTCTGTTACTGTTGTAGTTGTAATCAGACCAGTTTATCTGTAGAGCCCTAGTCACATTCTGACCTGGTCACATTCTGCAGCCTTTTTCAGTGTAGGGCTGAATTAACACCAGAATTAAACCAGAAGTAACCTGAAGTGCCTGACACTGAACTCTGCTCATTTGGATGAGATCATTGAACCCTTCCCATTGTGTTATTAGCCCATCATGTTCCATATAACCTTGCTTTTTCTGCCTGGTTACCTACCTACTCTGCTCCATCACCTTACTTCAACATCCCATTGTTGGTAAGTCTATTACATCGCACCCTCCATTTTATACTCTCCCCTCCTTACCCACCATGAACTCCTTCATTGTCAAACACCCTCTAGGTTCCTCCATACAAGACAGACGCATGGTCCATTCAAATCCCACTCCACCTCCTCTCATTTTTCTCTCCTGCTTCTACTTGCTACTGGTGATATCTTCCCTAATCCGGCCCCACTCCCATAGAAGAAACTCATCACTCTGTTTACTTATATTATGTATTACCTGTGTATGTAAAATGTAAGACTTGTATAACATGTATTACCCTGTATGTAATGTATGACTATGTAAGGTAAAGCGCCACAGAAGAGTTGCCGCTATATGAATCCATAATAAATAATAATCCTCGAATTCACCCATAACCTTCGAATGCGGTGTTCTGTAACCCTGGAATTCGGCCATAACCCTCAAATGCGGCATTCATTAACCTCGACTTTGGCGAAAAACCATCGAATGTAGAGTTGCTAACCTTGGAAGTCACCATATAACCCTCAAATGCGGTGTTTGATAACCCTCAAATTGACGATAACCCTTAAATATACCGAACACTGCATTCTAGGATTTGGAGTGTAAAGTTGAGGAAAACCCAAAAGTCGTAGTTGGGAGAGTTCTAAAAAGTCAGAGTTCGCACAACGTATAAAATCCGTCTTAAACGAGTTCGAGTCTAATCCATTCTATGTTTAGTACTGTGTGTGGACTCATGTGTCTAATGCTGCACTACACTGCAGACATATGTACTCACTTCCATTAATCTCAATAATGTCAGACTACCAAGTGCTAAATATTAAAAGCACCGACTGTTTTGATATTTGTTATTGTGTGTTAATCCTACCAAGCTGAAACTGTCAACTCTGTCAACAGCATGGTGAGAAATCACTTGTAATGCTGCAGGTTTCTAGCATGTCATGTTTGTGTAGCCGTAGTTATGATTAGAGAGGCCGAACGGGACCTGGCAGATGGTCTGGGGAACATGTGCGTGCACGGGGAACAGCATAAAGCCGGATGTAGTGCACACACGCTCTACTTCCGGTCTCCATGTGCCGCTTTCAGTAATCATTGATGTTCTGGGAACGTTCGGCAAAACTCGAATGGCCGCTTCCAAAAATCCCTGAATGGCCAGAGATTCCCGAAATTGCCCGTTCGATTGCCGAACGGCGGACGGGAACGGCCTTTGTGGCCGTTGGAAGGGCCTGGCCCTGATAAGGGCCCTTTGGGGCTTAAGGGGTCCGCCAGCTCAAACCGGGACCCCGGCAGCTCTTAAAAAAGCCTTGGGCGGCGTTTCTGTCTTCCATCCGGTGACACCAGCTACTGAGGCCACCAACCCCGAGAAGTACCCCTGGGCTGCCAGGGGTACCTCTAGTGCCAGTGGCCTCAACAAGGCCGATGTTACTGGAGTCTTGATCCGACGACAAGTCTTCGAGCTAGTGACACCAACACCACTGAGGTCGCCGATGCCAGGCACGGCTCACTGAGGCCAACAGTGAGCCCACTGGCACCACCCAGCTCAGCAGAGCCGATGTTGCTAGCCGCTTCTTTCTTCTGCCATCTACTACGATGACTTCTGAGCTCCGCGGAGGATGCACCTCTTATATAGGTTTGTAGAAAACCCTAATCTGTTTCTGACTGGTCAATTTTTCAATGCTTGGTTAACATGGTTTACATTACAAATCAGATTTCAGCAAACGGAAAATCGGTTGATTATGTAACCATGTAAACCAAGCATTGAAAAATAGACCAATCAGAAACGGATTATGGTTTTCTGCAAACCTATATAAACATGTACACACCTCCGCGGAGCTCAGAAGTCAATGCAGTAGATGGCAGAAAGAAAGAAGTGGCTAGCAACATTGGCTCCGCTGAGGCCGGCGGTGCCAGCGGCTCACTGTTGGCCGCAGTGAGCTGCCTGACATCGGCAACCTCTGGGTGGTGTGTGCACTAGCCCCGAATACATCACGTCTGGATCAAGACACCGTAACATTTGCTATGTTGAGGCCACCGGCGCCGGAGATACCCTGGCGGCCGCAGCGGACCTGGTGTCACCGGATGGAAGACAGAAGACGCCGGTTTTAAGGGACCCCTACAAAGGCACATATCAGTGTCGCCAGGGCCCTTACAGGGCCGGGGAGGGGGTTTCCCGGTTCGAGACTGCAGGACCCCTAAGTCCCAAAGGCCCTTGTCAGGGCCGCAAGGGCCTTCCAAGGTTCGAGTTTGAGTTCTAGTCCATCCCTAGTTATGATTGAAAACCCGACTGCTCAGTCTTGAATACAGAGAGGTAAAAGACTGGTCACTTAGCAGTCGGACTGGGACTTAGGATAAATGGCACCCTATGCCATTATATCCCTGCAAAAAGTTACTGATCCTTACAGTTAAAAAAATTCATATATTCTGATTGGTTGCTGCAGGTTATAAACACCGGCAACATTTCCCCTGTTATTAAATAAGCCCCTATGTTTCAAAAACAACATAACAGACCATCACGTCCGCCATAAATGTGGGGGTGGGGGTGTCTGCTATGGGTTAGACTGGTCACTGTGGCACAATGACAAGTTTTATACTGTGAAAAATAAAAAAAAGAGAACTGCATTTATTTTAAAGCACCCAGATGACCGCCCCCCATAAATAGCGCCCCCCAGCCCAAGATGGCCGCATAGGTTACACACCCTAGGCTAGCCCTACCAGTAGTTAACTTGACTGCTGTAGGGGGAAAGGAAGGGAACTAGAGAATACACTGAGCAGCGCAACTATGTTTCAGGGTTTGCAACCCTATAAAAACCAGATGCCTGCAGCCAAATAGACAGTTTTTCCAAAATACTGCTGATTTTAGAGGTGAGAGATACAACTGTCAAGGTGCAATCATAAAATTCATGCAGGGTCATTTAAGTTTAGCACTCACTCTCCTTTAAAGGCTAAAAATCTATTTACCCAAAGACAAGACAAATCTGAAGGAAATCCGTAATTGAATAAATGACCACTGAAAGCCATATTCATTTAAAACGCCTTTGCAAATTTGAGTTCAAATTCATATGGAGCATTTTTATACCCACTTTGCGCTGCCACCTATCTAGATGAAGTGGGTTTATTAGACACAGCTGGATCTGGAAATGAATCAACTGGACCAACGTTCTGAAACATTTTGAACAAAACGTACTCCACAGTATACTGGTATGGGACACCTGCTGTAAATCGATGGAAATATACAGTTAGCATGCTGGAAAACACTACAGAGATTTGGCAGGTAAGTCTGTAGAATTGTTTCAGTTAATAATGAGATAAATGGGAAAAGATACTATTAAATTTGAAACACGGGTTCGAATAATGAACATTCCTTTAGAAATCATCTGCAAATGTTTCTGGCTTGAAATTCATCAATTATAAGTATAAAAACCACAAACGAAAAAGCAAAAACTTTAATTTTTATGCAATGTGAAAAGACCTACAGTTTCAATAATAAACTTGCTTTATTATTGAAATCAACTTGCAACCTCTTGGCCCCTCTATCAGCCAGATGGAGTTGGACTGCCCACAAGCTCACTTCTGTTGATTGGTGATTGGGGAGCTTAAAGCGAGGCCATACATGGGTTAACATATAGTGATGGCCGAAACTCACTTTGTTCCATTTTTGGATTCCTTCTCGGGAAAATCCTGAATAACCGAAAATCAAAAACCAGAACGAATTTTCGATAATTTTCTAAAATAGCCTCGAACGTTCCAAATTCTCGAAATGGTCTCCGATCATATTTTCGAGGATTTCAAACGTTCAAATATATTTTCAAAAATTATCGAAAATAGCACATTCGAAATCTTCGAAACTGTTTTCCGAAGTCTCACATCCAGAGGATCCGTCCGGATTCAGACAAATCTTTCGGATTTCGGAACGAGGTGTTCCATGTCGGAATGGGTTTGTGTCGAACCGGATCCCATCTCTAGTCAACAGTTTGCCAGATTAAAAGGGCCCTATTTAATAAAGGTATTAGTCGTGATACCGTGCCTTTAATGATCAGCAATTTTATGACCAGGATTGTATAAAAATGTTATCACATTCGAACAATTACGGTTTCAATGTTTATTTATAATCATAATTAATTATATTTGTACAATCGCCTATATAATAGTTTACTAACGCATGGTATTGTATGGTCAAGTGGTCATAAATGTACAATGCAGCAGTAAATGTGGCCATGGTAACGATAACCCGTGGTATTGGAACTTTCCGATACTGCGGTTTGATGAACATGCACTAAAATTAGCCATTTTGCACCATCGTTCTTCATATGTGGACTGGGAAATGTTGTCTTCAGAAAATTATCTGTCTAACCCAATCGCCTTTTTCCAATCGACTGCTCAATCTAATAAACGAGAAAACGGACATTGATTCTTCAGCCGAAATAAAGAATAGGTTTGTATTGATCGATTATCAACCCCGTATATGGCATGTTAACAGTTCAGTTAGGCCAGGATTCCCTACTTAAGTATTACTTAAAACCATAACTTTTGGAGAATTGAGGGCAGCAATCCATGGTTTATACACCGTGCAGCCTTTATTCTGTCTAGGAAGAGATCAGAGCAGATACGGGCAAATTGGGGGAGGAGCCTATAAAGGGTAGAGCCCTTTTAACGGGTAAAGAGCAGTAACTACAGTATACAGTATACATCCAGTTTGAGCAACACTAAGGTAAAAAACATTCCGGGAGCTAAAACAAAACAAAGAAGCATGGGGGGAAAATCCTGTTTTGGATTCTTTTCCAGAGATGACTAAGGCTAGTATTTGGCATAAAATGTTAGCATGTGGCCGTTTATTAAACGTCAAATTTTATAATATGTCAATTGGGTATTTTGCCAAATAATTAGCAAAGTAATTTTACCAAATGGTTGACAGGTCATTTTTTAAATGGAAGGTGCCGTATTTATTGTGAAAAAAAATCATTACGGCGCTTTACCATTTAACATAAACTTGCAGAAAATTTCCATGGGTGTTACCTTATAATCTAACTGCAGATTAGTCTCTAGTGTGTTCCAAAATTGTCCTGTCCCCCAGGCCAGCGACCTCAGGCATGCTCAGACATGCTTAGTTAGAAACTCTTTATCATAAAATAACAGTATTGTTATTTTACATGGCAGTGGTTATTTTACATGGCAGTCATATTTTACTCTCATTATTTTACATTATAAGGTAAAATAATTATTATAATTGTGTTATATAATAAGGATGGACTTTGGGCCTTTATTATTTGACATATGTACTGGGCATTCTATTTAAAAGAAACCAGCAGTACATATGTCAAATAATAAAGGCCCAAAGTACATCCTAATTTTGAAACCTGTGTTAAATAATACATTTTTTTATTTACAATACAAAGTTTTATAAAAAACGTCCTTATACTAAGGAGGGGGTATAACTAAAAAAATACAAGTGACCTGAGGGCTTGCGTAGTGGATGTTTTTTTCTTATATACACCAGCATATATTTGGTTAGAAATAATTTAGAAAGGTAATTGATCTGGCTAAATCTCTTAATAAGACATGGGCGGGGCTTGTCAGTACCCCACACCCAAGGCATGGGCCTAAGGCAGCAGGACAGGGGCCTGCTCATTAATAGTGATTAATATATTGATAGGTAAAGCTATTAAGAAAAATATGGTGTTTGTGAGGTCTTTGGCTAATTTAAGTGAGGGTCTACTTGATCCAGGGACTCTCTAAATTGCCATTTTAAGTCCGGAAGGAATATTTCTCACCTTGTACAAAAGTTGTTTGCCTTCCTCTGGATCAACTGTTAAATAGGCATCAAAAGTAGGTAAAACAGTTGAATTAGATATAAAATATTATTGTATTTTTTTAACTTTGATTACTAGGTTTTCATTTTAATAATTTGTTCAGTGGCGTAACTTGGAATCACTGGGCTCCCCAGCAAAACTATGACAGGGCCCTATCTGTACTTCATCTACAGTGGGTTACTGGGAAGAGGTTGTATCTGCCATTTGAAAAATAAAAAAGATGGGGTCCACTTGGGTCCGGCCCAACTGTGGGTTGCTCCCCTGGTGTAGCCCTCCTGATATTGTTGGTCATATTGATGAGAGATGCAGTAGGAATGATAAAGTACATTAAAGTAAACAAATGCATGTGAGACCGCAACAAATCAATCACAAAATGATTTATCCAACAATAGATTGGTCTCTGCCGCTGGACCCTTTGAGGTGCAGTCAGATTTACAGACCGTGCCATGGGCCATATTATAAAGATGCGGTATCGTTTTTAGCAATACCGCGGGTAGTTAATTATGATTGCGGTCGTAAATTGATGGTTATCGTAAATTTTCGATCGTTAAACCGATCGTTAATCTCCAATCGGTTTAACGATTGTAAATTTACGATACCGATAGTTAAAGCCGTGGTATCGCTAAAAAGCAATACAGCGGCTTTTATAAATATGGGCCCCATATCACCAAGTAACGATTTATTTTAATAATAATAACCCATCTTCTGTCTTTGTTGGACTATTTACCCAAACATTGTGTTTTGTTGCTGGGATTTTCCATATGTTTTCTCTTCTGCTGAGGCAATTGTTTCCCAAATGTTAAAATACAGACAAACAGACAAAAACAAAAGTCCTCAGATCTACTGTTTACACTGCACATCTATTGTTCCAGGTCCCCAAGGGAGTCATGAAGCTATATGGAAAGTCTCCCCACAGTTGAAAACTAATTCCATGTAACAGCTTTGAGTGAGATATAAAGACAGATATTTGCCCAGACTGTTAATTAGACTAATGTGTGTTATTGTAAAAGAACTAAACCCAATTTTTTATACTCCAGAATCTGAAAAACCCCCCTAAAAACACCATAAACTATAAAATCCCACTTCAGTAAATGTGGTTAAAGTAAATGTAAGCCTGTTAAGAACTCGTGAAGTATCTGTGTGTACGTACGTGTCAGACCACACCTCCTGACTCAGTCACATGCTTCCTTGCTTTATCTGTCCTGTAAAAGGATTGGCTAGAGATTACTAATGGTGTGACCAACTGTAAGGACTGAGCATGTGCAGAACATAATGTTCATTGACCAAACTGAGATACTAGATGCTGTGAAGTACAAACCATATGTTATTTAGATAAATTTCCCAGAGTCCGTATCAAAATGAGAGGGTAAGACACAGATCTGGTTTTATATCAAGGTGTTCTGCCTTCTGGTTCAGTCTTGTTCTGTGGTCCTTTAAACAGGTGTATGTACCTGACGAAGGTCTAACCTGAAACGCATATAAATATCACAATAAATCATTATTCACTCAAAGGTGTGCACTCATGGTATACTGCTTTTGTGCCACTGTAATTCTTCTATGGTAGTACAGCAAAATCTTAAATGATACCCACACATAACAGTTCTGTGGAAGGTTTTTTTGGATTATAGGGAGGGGAAAAAGAGAAAAAATAGTGTTTTCTTGTTTCACTTACTTGGTGGCCCATTAGGGATTTCTCATAAAGAAAAGCTTACAAGTACTGACTTCCCTGTTTATAGGACCCTTAAGAGAGGAAACTGTGATCCTCCATTTGGTATGTGTCTTATGGAGGCAGCATTGATCACCAGATCATCTGACCACTGGCTGTTTAGGGTTCGAGCATGTCACTGTTGTCTTTACTGCTGAGAAATTCTAATTAACATACCAGAATGCAAAATACATTACAATTCTCCAGAAGTCTCTTTTCCCCTTATTTACATAATGAGCAAGGGAGTTGTGGGGAAACTCTCCTTAACTCGCTTGACTGTTTATAAAGTATTGTTCCACCCTTAAACAACTTACTGCATATTATACTTATTGGTCCCCCGCCCAACCGCATTACTATTATAGCAAGAAAGCCCACTGATCTTTACTTACCTTACCTCTCTTCTTCTACGCACAACCGGACCTCTACTTTCATAGAGCTGCAAGCAGGGGCGGGACCGGCAGCTACGTCCGTGATTAGCTGAGAGGCAGCCAATCATGGATGCGGCTGCCGGTAGTGTAAATGGCGAAGAGAGAGGTAAGGTAAGTAAGATCGGGGGGACCCCTAAATCTGATACCTTCAGGTTGGGAAACAGGTTGATTGATATTCACTATTGGATGCATTCTGCCAGAGTATGATTTCATACATATTTCTGCAATACATTGTATTTAAAGCTAGAGAAATTTAGATTTCCTCTTATGGATGGTATTCGGATTTACAGTATATTACAGTATTATTATTTAATAATTGTTTTAAAAGTAGATAAATGCATGCATTTAAGTTTCCTAACTGTATATTTCGTTGCAATATATGCCTCGGAAATTCCTTTTTTTGCTGAACTTCTCCTTTATTTTTAATATGAAACGTATCCTATTTTATGTAGAGTCAGAGTCAAGAGAAAAAGCCATAGCTGTTTGCTTTAACACTACCAAGAATGAAAAAACAAAAGTTTTAGTCACAGGGATAAAAATATATAATTAACAGATACACACTGCTAGATATATGTTATAGATTTTCTAAAAACTTTTTATGCCCTATAATCCATCCTGGCAATGAAGTAGATAGTACACAGCTCATTAGGGTCAGTGGGATACAATTGTGTCTGCAGTCAAGAGCTGTTTATTTGGCAGACAAATATAGAATACGTGAGAGTTTACACCTGAGCCCATTTGCAATAACACTTTGATTTCCCCTCTTGTATTGGTTATACAGTCCACTTTAGGGTACTGGATTTGGCACTTCAATAAAAACTTCATTGGTCCAAGTCTAATATCCACACATTTATTACAGAATTATAACTAGGACTATTGTTTAGTAGTGTCAATAAATTGTTGAAAAGCATCAAAATGAATTTAAAATAGAAAATTTTAAATAAATCAGTTTGCAAAACTAGCAAAGCTTAATTATTATAAGAGTTTAAAATCATAGTGAAGTTGCAGTTTTACTTAGGCAGTTGCGGTTTTGGACACATATGTATTTTCATTGCTAATTAATGCATGCTTCTTAAAATAATAATCTAAGTCTACACAACAATGCCTTGTCAGCATTTCAAGATTAATAGCCTGGGTTTCATTGGGCCTGTTTTGGTCATTAAAACGGGAAGAAGGAAAAATATTTACAGGAATCCCCGTTAGCGCCCCAATTCCTCCATCACTTTCCTAAAAGTCCACACAAATCGCTCTCTATCCTGAAGGAAGGGCTTTAGTGGCTACTATTGTTGCATTTAGTGAGAGAGATTGCCCGATTGGGTTGATTGTTACTTCAACCCTTTTTAAAAATTGTCCGTTACCTTTGTTAAAGATCAGTGGTGCCATGTTTTTTCAAAAAATTACCTATTCTCCATTCAGATGGGATTTCTGCTATCAATCAGTATGCTTGTATAGCTATTGAATATACAGGGACAGGAGTCTTTTTTTGATGTTGCTGTTAGTCTTGTTGCTTGACTCACAATATTTCTTTTTGACAGAGGGTTTCTATCTCCAGCACTGTAAGCCCACAGCACGATGGGGGAGCATCTTTTGCTCCTTAACCTATGCAACCTTTTATGGGGTTGTGGGTGGTGCGGTGCCTATTGCTGGAGTAATGTTAACCCATTTTTCGCAGTAATATTAAGTGGTTATTGGCCGATTATATGATCTATCTGTTTATTCATGTATATATTCATAAAAATTTCCAATATTATGGTTACAGATTGTTACAGTTTTAATGAGACTACTAACTGTAATACCTATAGTATTCACCTTACCATGCATTATGATCCCATCAAAAATTGCATTCTTGATTATTTTAATTTATTGACATACCACTATACCATTACAGTCATGTAATACGTAAAACCCTGTGAGCAATACTGTATGAGGGCCGATAGTTGCATCCCAACCCCCTAAAGCATGGATACATATGCCAATAAAAACAAATAAGGACAATTATTTCATATGGATTTTAGCATGAAATACACTTGGATAATAGAATATTGTAACAAGAAAATTTGCCATTTTTGTGTATGATGAAAGGTCCCAAATTATATTATGTCCATGACGTAAGTTTGTGTCGCGTTAAGCTCTACATTTAATAGGTTTAGCACCCAGCTTGGTCATTCGACTAAGCCAACTTCTGCTATTGGCAAAGGTTAAAAACTACCAATAAGAGGTGGGGATTTTCCTTGACTCTTCTTGAGGAAAATGAGAGGTTTATTGGATTTTTTTACCCTATGTACCAGATAGCCCAGTGTTTAAATTTAGGTTGGATGTGTCTCACCTGTATGGTTTATATTTTATGCACTGGGGTGGATCAGTTTGGTCATCCTTTTGTTGATGTATATTCTTTAAATTTGCACCTTTAATATTGGAATTGTGTATACACATTTAGACATTCAGGGAGATCATAAAAGTTCTTGTTTGTTTAATGGTGGCTAATTTTGCAACCAAAGCTAACATCTGATTGGTTGGGCAAAATTAGCACCATTTTAAACAAACAAGAACTTTTATTGAAACCCATGTGGGTGTGCGTATAAAGTAAAGGTTTACTATTGGCCATGTTGTCTGGGATTGAACACGCAGATGTGCCCTGTTGGTTCTTGGTGTGGCGGATTGCCTGAATAAACTTATGTTTTAAAGGAATGTGTGACCTCTCTTTATGCTTTGTTTACCTAATTTAGTATGGTTTTGCCAGTAAAAGGAAGTTTGGTCCTAGGTGTGTCCTTTGTCTGGAGTCGAGAGAATGTTTTTTTTGCGTTTATATGGAAAACCTAACAAATTTGATGATTATGGCAAGGTTGCCAAGGAAATTGAGGGGTGATGGGTATACCTTGACTGTGTATGGTTGAAGTATATATATTGTAATTTTGACATAAAGCTAACTCCTTCTTTGATGATTGGTCAAAAATAGTTTTTTTGACTGCATGGACCTGCCAAGGTTAGGTTAGTTACATGGTGTGGGCAATCAAATTTCTTAGGGGGGCTTTCCGCCTGCCAGCCACTTAAACGTGCATGAAGGGCGCGCAATAGGTTTTAACTCAGTTATCATGTATAGCAAAATTGTAAAATTTGGATGTTATAAACAGCTAATATTAATATCCCTGGTTCAGGGATGTTTTTTTTTTATTTGCTGCAATTTTTAATAGAAGTGTTGTAATATTTTTAGACCTTCCATAAATTCCGTTAATTATTTTTTTGGGTCTAGGGTATTGAAGGGCCACGTCAGGGGCAGTCCAAAGGGCTGCATGTGGCCCCCCGGGCTCTACTTTTGCCCAGTAACAGGGTTATAGGTGTGTTGTACTGTGTCAGGATGGGGAGCGTTTTTTCGCATTAATGCGATAAGGAATAACTTTGAGTATATATCAAGATTACTGGCTGTTTTACTAAAGTACCCTTTAGTCTGTAGTCCACAGAAACGGAAAGGTAAAGAAGAAAGTTGTGTGTGTCAGGTTTAGATGGTATGTTTTTTTGCATTGAATGGACCCTTAACTAAAATTTTTTATGAATGATTCCCAAAAAAATTTTTAACTATAGACATGAGCATGGAAATGAAGGTAGGTTAGTAGGTTTGTGAGTCTAGTGAGGGTTAGGTTGTATGAGGTTTTTGGTTATATGATCTGTTTGAGCACATGACCCAAAACCTCTAAATGTCAAAACCTTTGTGAATGGACCACACTATGTCAACGTTCAGAATAGTCCAAATGTTCTGAATTGTCAGATAAATATAACAAATTAATAAAGGAACCCTAAAACTTGAAAGAGATTATTATTTTGTTATTGTGAATGCTTATGATCATGCTCACAAGCCTTCTGCAATCCCGTTTTAATTTTAAAAGCTTCACCACATTTAGTGAAGTGGGAAAAGGAAGAACCAAATTATAATACTTTACAAATCATTTTAACTTTGAACATGGGAGAGAATTAACTATGTGAAGTTAATCCTAACTGCTTTAGCCTGTAGGCATCTTTCACATTGGGATCAGCACAAAATGTGGGGTTGACAAAAAAAATTTCACCACAACAGTCCGAATTCATTTCCCATGACAATTTTCAAGGTTTATTAACAACAATCAAACTTGAAACTTGCATTACTGTTTTTATGTATAGTTAGTCATGACACAGAGGGGAAGTGCTTGGGCATTACCCTGATTGGGTTTTTAACATGCACGTGTATTTTTTAATTTCTTATTTTCATTTTGATGGACTCAAGTTGCCAGAATATTGGATGGAAAGCATAATATATTTTTTCAACCTATAATCATGTTCTATTTCGCAGAGACCAGGGTTACACCTGCATGCAAATAGAAGTTCACCCAGTTACATGTAACCAGTGGACAATTCTTAACCCCGAAGAATGGGGAATGGCCCCCCCCGGTTATTGCCCATTTTGACCCTCACCCCGTTAGAATAGTGCCCTGAAGACAAAGCTGGGGAAATTTGTTTTCAGTCACCGGAACACCGTTCTGGCCCCATGAAAGCTACATTACTGGAAGAAGTCCATGTCATGGGGCCATTACAACGCAAGACCAGGTTCCATGGCATTGTTGGAAAAGTGGGACAAAGTGGCCTTAACTAAGGCCTCGGTGCCAAGCTGGTGGGGAGAGCATGGGGACCAAGAGGGCCTGCCGATCTGCAGCATAACCGTTTGGGGTACGCTGCAAACCAACCTTCTTCTATCTTTTATTTTTAACTACCTTACTGCACCTGTTCTTTATTATAACTATAAAAAATATAAGCACATACCCCTGATTTGCTATAAGCCTCTTGGTGTTCGCTCGGTGGCTGATCCCAGAACGTGGAAATTGCCCAATTACCTTTCAGAAAAAAGCCAATGAAGGGAGGGACGGGTCTTCCCAGACCCCGAAACAAACGTTGCTTCACTGGTGTAAAATAAATGGGCCTATGTGCCTACACAGTGTGATTTGTGGTTTTGTGTGCTCCCTCATCCTTCTTTGCCTTTTTTTCCTATGTAAACTACTGCAGGGTCCGGCAACTGATGTTTAATAGATAGCTGATCACACGTACTGGACCTTTGCTTTACATATGACTTTTTAACCCAAGACCGCGTTATGTCGGTAACCGGTCTGAAGTAGAGGGGGCTTGCAGGGGGGACAAGGGTTCCGTTTTTGCCACTGATTTGGACTTCAAAGGCTGAGTGCAGGTGGTCTAATGTTCAGCCCAAGGAATAGACCTAAGCATTTCAGTCCTCACACTGAGAAACTTAATTGGGGAGGTTGGTGGGGGAATATTATAATTGCCCTTGAAATATCACTGCATAGTTTAAACTAACAATTGATAGTACAGTTTGGGATAAGACATTACGGCTGAAATATTAAGCCTGGTGCTTATTAAGTACCAGAGTTCCTTTCAATCAAGGTTCTGAAAGTTTGTTCGCGGGATGAAACCGGTGTTCCGTCTTCCCCAAACTACTGTTAAGTTATAGGAATCAACTCTCATTAGATTATAGTGTAGCATTAGTGAGATTGATTTACTATCAATTCTCCTGAAAGTGTTTTGTAAATATTTTTTAAAAAGCTGTTCTCTCATCACTTTTATTTTGGTGCCAGTTTCAGGAATCATGAAAAGGGAAAAGTTTAGTATTCCCATTTGTGCTTTTACTGGCTGAGTGGTGCGTTTTAAGAGGATTTATTGATTTATTGGTCACATTTTCTTTAAAGAAAAATTATTGCACTTAAATATTTGAAAAAAACAACTTGAGTTTTGTTACATAGCTGTTTAAAGGAAGCGGACCTTTTAAACTTGTATAAAAGTCCCGCTTTACCTGGTAGGTAGGGAAAGCCATTCCTCTGCATAGGAAATAGTCAACGCTGCACAAGCAAAACTTTTTAAAGTTTTAAAGACTGTTTACCATATATGCCCAATCCATCCATAGAAATCTCCATACATTCCTGTGACAGTCCTGTTTAAAACCAAGTTTGAATTATCACAAGAGCTGACGGACTAAGACAAAAAGGTGGACATGGGCGCAAGCTTGAAATTTTAAGGTCGCCGAGTCAAGGAAAATATGCAATGGTTGGCTTGACAGTTTCCCAATGCAGTTCAATAGGAATAGAATGATTTAAGGTGGAGGCATAAATCTGTGTGCGAAGAGAGTGAACCTTTAGGGATTAGCATGCAATGCCCATCCTTGCCACAGCGAGTCGAGTTAAAAGATATTTATCAGAAACCTGGATATTATAAGCAAATAAATACTACCAAATGTGGTCAATAAAAAATATTTACCATGAAAATGCAGCCAGTTTAAAAACTTGGCCATTGCTTGAGAAGGGGAATGTGACGGAAACATGGGCTCACAAACAATTAAAAAGATTTCTGCAGTGAATGCTATTTTGTTGTACCTTTTCCAAACCCTTTGACTGTACTGGTGTGTACGTGACGTTCAGCATAAAACTATATAGAATGGGGTGGAACCAAGTAACCCCACAGCACACTTCATTTGCGTATATAAAAAACACCTTTAAAAAATTAAATGTCTACAGTTGCACTACAAAGAACCATTCATTATAAGTGGCATTTTTATGTCATAAAACACAATAATATCTTGCAGTTGACACACAAAAGGAATATCTGTTGTATTCAATTAGATCAACTGGACTTGAAATGTAGTTCTTGAAGACGTTTCGCTAGTCATCCGACTGGCTTTCTCAATTCAGAATGACTTGTACAAGAATCTGTGGCAATTATGTACCCTGGAAAATCCCAATTAGCATATCACAGCCAGGTGTTAAGGGTGTGATTAGATAGTGGCTAAGAGGTGTTATAGGAACGCCCAGAGTAAGGTGTTAAAACAGCATTGTACATGGCAGACAGTTGGTGTCGAACCCCCCCCACCTCTATTTAGGCTTGGTTTCTTTATTTTCACATAAATGGCCTCCTTAACACCTCTCTTGAACCAGTCACGTTCCTTCGCCAGTATGTTAACATTACAATCTTCAAAGGTATGTCCTTTATCCTTAAGATGCAGATACACGGCTGAGTCCTGACCCGAGGAATTGGCTCTTCTGTGCTGGGCCATACGTTGATGCAGTTGCTGTTTGGTCTCCCCCACATACAAATCAGAGCATTCTTCACTGCACTGCACTGCATATATGATGTCGCTTTTCTTGTGTTTTGGTATTGGGTCTTTCGGATGTACCAATTGCTGCCTCAGTGTGTTGTTCGGTTTAAAGCAGACAGGGATACGATGTTTTTTGAAAATTCTTCTTAATTTCTCGGAGACCCCTGCTATGTAGCAGGAACGCAACAGATATACCATGACCTGGATGAATGAGAACCTTCACAAGCGTACCCTGAATTATTAAGAAATATGAATGGCCTTTGAACTGCCATTTGGTTTTAGCTCAGTTGTAAACTAGAAGATTTCCTGCTGTTCTGGTGCCTAGTAGCTTGTAGAAGTGTATGCGTTACTACAGTGACGTCACACCGTGCCCCTTTGTAGGCAGACCTCATGCTGGTTTGAGCACACACCAACTGGAGATAGCTATGGGAAAGACAGCTCAGAGTGTATAAATGGTTAGGCAGGAATTTAAACCTGTGATTGCCTGCCAGTTAAACAATGGGGGAGCTGCCATATAGCTTGACCATGCCAATAAAGTGAGATAATTTAAAAATGAAGAGTTCAATTTCAGATATGGTCTATGGGAGTTTACATTGCACTCCTGTTCATAACAATTCCTGCTCTCTATGATTAGGAGGAGAGAAAACGAATGTAGATAGCAGTGTGTGATGGTGTGCTCCTGATGGGGATGATCTGATTGGAGTGATCCCATGCACAGTTGTGACTGCAACACAAGATCCTGTTACCACCTTATGGGAGGACAGATTATTGGACAGACAATTTACCTTCTTGGATACAAACTCTGAGGTAACAGATAAAGCTACACAAACTTGCAAGGACACACAATATACAGGTGTGGTCAATATTTAAAGTGGTGCACCTTAGGCAGGGACTACTTACTCCATTACCGCACGTTATGTTACTTACTGTTAAATTTTATTAAAACTGGGTAGTACTCTATCCACATGCGCAAGTGCGATGTGAATAGAATAAGAATACAGAGTCTGTCTGGACCTGCCAGAGGACTTTACCTTCATTCCCAGTACATCCACATTGACCCTGGCTGCTGCTGACTCTCACGTATCTGATCTGTGATGAGTAGTGTAGTGTGCTGTAGAAAAGTTCTAATGCAGTTGCCGATTTTCTTGCATACCAATTGCCATTTTAAGCATTCCTATTGGTCCAAATTTTAGGTGTTCTGAATGGCTGCTGGTTATCTGGTTGGGGTCAAGGCAAGGATTGGCTCTTCCTGGAAGGGAGGGTGGAGCTCCTCATCTGAAACAAGCACGCATCCTTTTGCTTGCAACAGGCTCGAAACAGAAGAGAAGGGGAAATGTGCTAGTGGTGACATCATTCTATAGATCAGGGTAACATGATTTAACTTATTTTTTAAGGGCCTTTCATATAAAACACTGTCATTTTCAGCTTTGTTGATCAGAACAGAGAGTTGCCTGTAGCGACTACACTGCAGCTCAGCAACAAAACAGTTCACTTTGTTGTTGTAATTGCATCATCAGCATTGTGACATCACAATGACATCTTTACTCATAGCAACCAGATTTCTGTTAGCAATAGGATTACCATTGCAACAAGATTGCTTACTATAAAGTAGGGTTAAATCTGTATAAATCAACTAAGCCCACAATGCCTTTCAAGACACACACCCACACAAAAGCAGTACTGGTAGTTAAAAAAATACATAAAATAAGTTTTAACAATCAAATTATTGGGCATTTAACTAGGTGGATTACAATTTCCATAATGTATAATGGACCTACATTTATCACAAAATGTAAAACTACACAGAGTTTAGGATACCTATAGATAGGGGCATAGCTACCAGGGGTGCCTGGGATGAGACTGCACCAGGGCCCTTGGCCAAGAAGGGGGCCCCATTTTGTGCTAAGGTTCCAAAACTGCCAGTCTGTGTGGCAACTGTTTTACCAGTGGTTTGCAGGTCTGTATACAAAACATTTTTACCATTGTCTGTGTGCGAAGCATTTAACCAGTGCCTGGCTGTGTGCAGTGCCAGTTTCCCAATCAGTTTATCAGTGTCTGCATGCCAAGCATTTAACCAGTCTTTGTGCCAACTACCAGTGGTTATATACAAAGCATTTTACCAATGATTGTTTGGTTTGCGGTGCTGATTTGTGTTTGCGGCGGTGTTGGGGGTCCCATGCCCAAATCTTGCATCAGGGCCCATAAGTCTGTAGCTACGCCACTGCCTATAGAGGAAGAAAGAGAGAGGAATCTGCAGCCCATATTACAAATTTACAAACTTTTGTGTAAAATGAAAAGGGGCCATATCATTAGGCAGTGCTTTATGTAGACATTTACATCTTAAGGTACCCTTTTGATAAATTATATTACTTAGATATAAAAATGTATTAAAGGATAAAGCAAAGTTTAGTTGCACTACCTAATCTCATTTCATATGTAGCGTTCCTAGACCTTTTGGCTACTAGAGAACTAAATGTAACAGGTTACACAAGTCAGAGAATTCCAGCATTCCAAAACAGACAGGTTACAGAATAGGACTAGGTTGTCCATATCACAGATTCCATGAAACCTGAGAATAAAGGATAGAATAACCCACCATACAGACAGGACAGAGACAATAACAAAGTCTGATGTTATGTGCAGTTTTTGCTGCTTAGGTAGATCAGTCTGAAAGCATATATATTTAACTTCTGGATACTCGGACTTCAAAGGCAAATCAAAAGCAATAAAGAGAATAGGCAATAACGCAATACACAGTGAATCAAGTCAGATAAAAGGGCCATGTCATCACTTCATAAGGAGTAAAACCAGATGAAAGGAGTGATGACAAAAACACAGGGCCTCAAAAGCACAGGGAAAGGTTGATGAGTTTACCAGACAGGACCTGCTCCAATGTGCACCAAGACAGACACTAGACATTAACCTATTAGATTCAAATATAAACACAATCACCACAAAGTGGGTTCAGTAGATACTTAATATTGCATCTATTGATATACAGACGGTTTTACCTTTCATTGGCTTACTGTGCTCTGGGGGGTTTATCGATCAGTTTAAGGATGAAGGAGAAGTTGAGCCACAATTTAGAAAATACATCCTGGTGATCAATAAATCTAGCCATACACGGGTTGGTTTTTAAATTTGTTCAATAAGTAAAAGCAATTCTTTCAATCAAATCGATTCCTTTTTTTTACCCCCCATGGCCTTTCCCACTAGAGGGCCCCATGGCCTCTCCCAGCTCTAGGGCCCCAATGGACTTTCCCCTTCATGGGGCCCCTATGGACCCTCCCCCTCGCTGGCCCCAATGGCCCTTACCATTTACTGGCCCCCATGGCCCTTACCATTCATGCAATAATTATACTTAAATATATGATTAATAATATATCTAATAATGTGCTAAATATATTAAATGAGGTTGGGGGCAGGTAACAGACATGTGATCATTTCTTTTTTTAAGGGTGGACATGCCCTTTTAATAGGACGAGGTCTTATTTAGAGATTTTTATAAGCTTAAGCATGTGCAGAGGGGGCAACAGGGGAAACAGCAGGCAATCGTTGGCTGTGATGTCAGTTTTCACATCCATAATTGACAGCATGTAGGGAGGGACCAGCTTACTCTTACTCTAGAATGGGGCCAATAATTAATTTAGCTTAAGGAGCCAAATTACTTTTCTTTCTATTCATTCTTCTTCTCTTTTATTCTTCTGCCTTTTTGACTGTATCTCCTCCCAGTTTTCCAGCTAGAAATTCAGCACAGACATGCGGGAAGTTTGCAATATTCTAGCTAAGGGAGGGTTACTGCATTATAGGCAAAATTCGACACATTTTCCCCCATTGACTATAATGGGTCCAATCTTTAAACATGAACATTCTGAGGTTTCAGAGTCATGTGATCAAAACAGTTAGTTCCATGTCCATAAACACAAACACTCATACCCTCAACCCCCACAGAGAATCAGGAATATGACTACTGACCTAACCTACCATTTCCATGGCAGCAAAACCTAAAGGGTAACTACAGTTAACTATAGTTAAAAAAAATAGTTTTGACCAATCATCAAAAAGTTAGTTTATTTACTCCCCCAACCTGACACAGGTGCACATACCCTTTCCTTCCCATGGCAGCCATACTTACTATAGTCAAATTTTGACTATAGTCAAAAATCTTTTTGACCAATCATTAAAATTTTTTATTTTTTTTACCCCCAACTTGACAAAGTTACACACACCTACAGACCTTCGCTTCCATTTATGTGGCAGCCATACTTTAAGGGTATCTTATAGTAAAAAAATATATATATTGACCATTCAGCAAAAAAGTTTATTTTTACCCCCCCCAACCTGACACAGGTACACACACCTAGTGAACTACTCTTCCATTCATGTGGCAGTTATACTTAAAGTGTAACTATAGTAGAAACCAGTTATAAAAAAAGTTAGTTTTTTTTACACCCTCCCCAACCTGACACAGGTACATACACCTACAGACCCACCTTTTTATTTCCTTGTGAGGCATACTTTTACAGTAAAAAAAACAACAATATCCTCTTTCTATGCTATAGCAAGATTATTGAGTTTTAAAATCTGTAGCAAAGACACACACATTCCCTTCCAAAATGCAGCCTTTCAAGTCAAATTCAAAGTTTATACTTAAATTTTCCCTTTCTAGTTACATTATATTCTCTGCTGCATATCCGAGTCACACTGTATAAATGCAGCCAGATACTATTAATATAGGTAGGTACACACTATATCAGTAATGCCAAACCTTGGTTTGCTATATGCAAACATGCACACACCAACACATACACAAATATGCCTCTATATATTCCTCTAATATATATGTACAATGTGCAGAACTTTATGGTGGAGAACACAGTACAGTGTAATTTAAAGGGCATGTCCACCCCCAAAACTATAATCCCCCAACTACTGGCCCAACCATGTAGTGTAGTTTAATCCTTACCTAACATCCCAGCTCCATAGGGTTCTCCTGTAGTCCCCCCCCAAAGTCCCAAAAACTGCCCACCAGGAGGATAGCAGAGTCCATATAGGACTCTGCCTCCTACCTGGCCTCCGGGAGAAGTTTGGCATGCGTACTGCAGCCATTCTCCCCCTCCAATCCCCCACCTCCCACCCTCCCTGACTCCCTCCCTCTCCCTCCCCCTAGCATTTATCCCCTTTAATATAGTCTTCCCCCTGGTCCCCCAGCCCCAACCGCATAATTTTTATTTTTAGAAAGCTCCCCAAACTCTTTTACTTACCTCCCCTCTTTCCTCCGCTGCACTGAATGACCGGCAGCCGTGTCCGTGATTGGCTGCCGCTCAGCCAATCACAGACACGACTGCCGGTCCTGCCCCTCTGCTTGCATTTTCTCGCAAGCAGAGGGCCGGGAGCACGGCGGAGGAAAGAGGGGAGGTAAGTAAAAGTTTGGGGCACTTTCTAAAGATAATAATGATGCGGTTGGGGCTGGGGGACCAGGGGGAAGGCTATATTAAAAATTAGATTTAAGGGTGGACATACCCTTTAATTTCTGCCTCCATATATCTTTATTTAGGATATACACATCTGAGTGTATAGTATAGTATAGTATTTGAGGTTGAATAAAGACATGTCCATCCAGTCCAACCCATCTAGCAATATCCTCATTTCCTGCCTAACTGGCAAAAAAAACCAACCGAATTTATGAAGGGGAAAAAAATTCCTTCCTGACTCCAAGTGGCAATCGGAAATTTCCCTGGATCAACTCTACTTTATGAATCAATACCAGTAACTTGCAACATTCCTTGTTTGCCGAAACTCGTCCAGCTATTTTTTTTAAACTGACCAATGAATCTGCCATAACAACGTCCACTGGAAGCTTTACCATAGCTTTACCATTTTCACAGTCAGGGGTGTCTCTAGGGTTTTTTCTACCTGAGACAAATTTTTGAATGCTGCCCTTATATACTACTAGGTGCTATGTTTGTTTTCCTTATGCTCTGCCTGACACTTTTCTAAAAAAAAAAAAATATGAACGTGAGCCCTGTATGCCGCCTTTCTGTTATTTAGCAGGGGCGCCGCCCGAGCATTTTGCTCACATTGTCTCATTAGAGAGACACCCCTGCTCACAGTAAAAAACCCTTTCCAAACTTGAAGCCTAAACCTTTTTTCTTCAAGTCTTAAGGGGTGTCCATGTGTCCTCTAAAATGTTCCATTGGTGAACAATGCCCCAGATAGTTTATTGTATGGCCCGTTAATGTATTTATACACAGTAATCATATCCCCACGCAAACGCCTTTTCTCCAGCGTACATAATTGTAACTTTTCCAGTCTCTCTTCATATTCAAGCTCCCCAAATCCCCTTATTAATTTAGTTGCCCTTCTCTGAACCCTTTCCATTTCAATGATGTCATTTTTGTACACAGGATTCCAAAATTGCACTGCAAATTCCAAATGAAGCCTTACCAATGCTTTGTAAAGAGGAAGAATAAAATTTTCCTCCCTTGAATCCATACCTCTCTTTATACAAGACAATACCATGCTGGCTCTGGCTGTTGCTGCCTGGCACTGCTTGCTACCTTTAAGTTTGTTATCCACCAAAACTCCAAGATCCCTTTCCAACAGGGATTCACTTAACACAGAGCCATTTATAGTATAAGCAGCGCAAGGATTTAGCAACCCAATGTGACAATTTATCTAGATCCCCCTGCACATCCTCTGAAGTTTTTAATGGTCGACAAAGTTTTGTGTCGTCAGCAAACACAGAAACCTTGCTGACATTACCCACTTCCAAATCGTTAATAAATAGATTAAATAGAAGTGGCCCCAACACAGAGCCTTGTGGCACCCCACTTAGCACTTTAGTCCATAATGATGAAGCCCATTTACAACTACTCTCTGCATCCTATTCATTAACCAATTTTCTATCCATGTACAAATGTGCCTCGCCAGACCAACAGACCTTAGCTTATACATTAGTCGCCGATGGCGGACTGTATCAAAAGCCTTTGCAAAATCTAAGTAAACTACATCTATTGCTATGCCAGAGTCTAAATTTCTACTTACTTCCTCATAAAAGCCAAGCAAGTTAGTTTGACACGATATATTCCTCCTAAATCCATGCTGGTTACTACTTATAATATCAGTCCTTGAAACATACTCTAGAACATGTTCCCTTATTAAACTTTCCAGGATCTTCCCCACCACTGAAGTTAAACTTACAGGCCTGTAATTACCCAGCTGTGAACGACTACCCTTTTTGAATATTGGAATAACATCAGCCTTTTTCCAATCCAGAGGCACACCTCCGGACATGAGGGAATCTGTAAAAATAAGAAACAATGGCCTAGATAAAACTGAACTAAGCTCCCTAAGTACCCGAGGATGTATTTTGTCTGGTCCAGGAGATTTAGTAATATTAACCTTATTTAGTTCTTTCTGTACCATATCCTCGGGTTAACCAAAGTGCACTTAATTCTTTTATACCATTATTGCTACTATACTCTATGATATCTGTACTTGGATCTTCTATAGTGTATACAGAGGGGAAAAAAGTAATCAAGACATTTGCTTTATCGCCATCCTCCATAACTAACTTATCCCCATTAATTAATTGTGCCACATTCTCAGTCCTCATCTTCTTACTATATTTTTTAGGCTTAGTGATGCTTTGTTCAGCTATCCTAACTTCATTATTAATTTTAGCTAGTTTGATTGCTTTCTTACACTCCTTGTTACAGTTTTTATAATCCCTAAAGGCCCTTTCCGTTCCCTCCCACTTAAAGATTTTAAAAGCCTTTTTCTTCCTTTCCATTTGCCTTTTTACATCAGAATTCCGCCACAAGGGCGCAGATTTTTTTTTCTTAGATTTATTTCCTAATGGTATAAATTTATAAGTGAACTGGCTTAAAACCCCCTTGAACACAGTCCACTTCTGTTCAGTACCAGTACCTTTATCTGATAATACATTATCCTAGATGACATTCTAAGGAGGGGTGCTTTTAACCTGGGAAAATTTGCCTTCCCGAAAATTAAAAGTCTATGTTAACCCAGCGCACTTTTCCTTTCTATAACAAAGTCCAAACGCCACTATTTCATGGTCACTATTCCCTAAGCCTCCTGTTACCTTTATAACTATAATGCGCTCCACGATGTTAGATATTACCAGATCCAACAGAGCTCCTTTTCTAGTAGGAACCTCAACCCCCTGTGTGAGAAAATTATCCTGCAGCAAATTCAGGAACTCATCGCCTTTTTCTGTGATGGCATTTCCACTACACCAATAAATGTCAGGGTAATTAAAGTCCCCCATAATGAGCACACTCCCCACACTTGCAGCCCTTGCCAACTGCATATAAATTTGACTCACCTCCTCTCTGCTACTATTTGGCGGCTTATAGCAGACACCAACAATGACATTACCCCCTTTCCTGTTGCCTAATTCCACCCATATTGCCTCCACTAATATCCATATCGCCAGTTATCACTTCTTTTAAATTTGGTTTCAACATAAACACATACTCCTCCCCCTTTCCTTTTTTCTCTGTCCTGCCTAAACAAGGCATAGCCTTCTAAATTTACAGCCCAGTCGTGAGAACTGTTCAACCACGTTTCTGCTATACCTATTGCATCATACTTTTCATTCAACGCCATCATTTCCAATTCACCCATTTTGTCAGCCAGGCTTCTCGCATTTGCAAACATACATTTTAGATTATGATCCTGTAATTTATTCGTACACTTTAATACACATGCCTCCCTATCGCCTATGCTAGCCCCACTCCCCTTTCCACCCGCCACTGGCCTATCTACACCCTGCTTTCCTCCTGGGCTATCTATCCCAGTGAGACTGCTAATACCCTCCCCCCCAAACCTAGTTTAAAATCTCCTCCGACCCTCTAGCCATCTTCTCCCCTAAAACAGCTGCACCGCCATCAGTGAGGTGCAACCCATCCCTACTAAAGAGCCTGTAGCCGACAGCAAAGTCTGCCCAGTTTTCAATAAACCCAAACCCTTCTTCCTTACACCACCCTCTTAGGCACGCATTAATGCTCCTAAGTTCCCGCTGTCTCCCTGGCTTAGCACGTGGCTGCGGTAGTATTTCTGAAAACACTCCCATGGAGGTCCTTGCATTTAACTTGGCCCCTAGCTCTCGGAAATCATGTTTAAGGACCTCACCTCCTTCTCTAACTTTGTCATTGGTACCAATGTGAACCAAGACCGCTGGGTCACACCCGGCCCCACCCAATAATATGTCTACACGATCCACCACATGCCGAACCCTAGCACCAGGCAGGCAACACACAGTTCGGCATGTAGGGTCTTGGCGGCAGATTACCCTATCTACCTTCCTTATAATGGAGTCCCCTACCACTACCACCTGCCTAGCATACCTGATCCTTCATTCCTCCTCCCTTGTATCAGAGATGGCAGTTCCCTGGGTGCTCAAGGGACTAGCCCCCTCCATACACGCTAATTCCGAGGTGTCCTCCTCCACTTCATTACCTAAGACGGCAAATCTGTAATATTATAATTTTTGGTAGTCTTATTATTAATTGCATTTTGAACTATAACTTTGGTAGCTTTAATACTGCATTTATGGTGTTGTGCTAAACAAGTGGGAGGTTTAGGGGATGTCTATGTTCCCAAACTGAGCTCATTAGTATATTAGCATTTGATTTTTAGTGCTCTTAGCACCACCTAATTGAAAGGCGTGTCATCAACACAGGGGATTAATTTATCGGTAGTGCGGTATCACACTATAATTATTATACTATGTGATTGACAAGTCTCTGCCTGCATTTATATGCCCCCCTCTCAACTGTAATTTTTTAAAGCTTGTGCAGGTACTTCCTGCTCACTCAAGCTACTGGGAGCAGAAAGTTTCAGTTTATCCACAATAAAATTTCTCACAGGCTGCAGCCAGAGATTCAGAGCTTTTATTTAACTTCTCCAGTTACCCTATTAGAACACAGGTGTGCCACAGTCTAAAAAGGTACGAGAACCACTGATCTAAAACACATTTTGTGCTGCCTTATAATCTAGAAACTGATAAAATAACATTTCTAAAGGTGGCCATACACATGAAACATTATTTCAATTTAACGGTAGATTCCATTGAAATCTGTGATGATTAACAAATGCACAGTAATGATCTACTCCCTATAATCTGTATAGAGGGTGATTGTTCAGTGTGGCCATACATATTAGGTCGTATTATTAAATCAGGGATATCTTTCTATAACTCTTGATGTAAAATACTCCTCTTTATTGCTATTTAAGAAAGGTATTCCTTTTTAAGGACCACTATTTAAGTATCCTTAATTAGGCATCTTTATTTAAGGACCTATGAGCGGTATTATTATATAAGGAGTGGTATCCTTGTTTAAAGATCAGTGTTTTGGTAATATTATTTAGAAATTTGTGGAGGGGGGGGTTTACCCAATGTGACGTTATCAGCTCCCTCTACTTAACCAGTAGTTTGCTGACTACAAGTAAATTAAAATGTGTTTAAGAATGTACTTCTTTTTAATGGCGCCCAACACTCTTTATCTAGTGATATATTTTACATTCAGTTCAGGCCCTTACACAATAATATAAATGTACACATCACTGAAACCCAGTCATTAACCCAGATGAGGTCCCATGTAAGTAAAGGTATGAATGGGACCATACTAATCCAATCTCTTTTGAAATTAATGTGAAGATTATATATACTGATCACAATGCCATCTTGCTATGTTACCATCAATAGATTTAAGACCAAATTTTTAAAGGATTCAGTCTGGTTGCTTTTCAAATCTTGGCAAGTCCACACCTAGAACATGAAGTACAGATACAGACAATGATCATTTAAAACAGATTCTTGGAATAATATAGTAATAACTGAAGAGCAACTAAATTATGCAACGTTATACAATTTCTTGTGTTATGTCATAAGGTTCTTCTGCCTAACACTGCCATACCATTTTAAAGATGAATGTTCTATATTATGTTATTTTAAAGGGCATGTCCACCCCCAAAACTATAATCCCGCCAACTACTGGCCCCATCATGTAGTGTAGTGTAATCCTTACCTCACATTCCAGCTCCATATGGTTCTCCTGTAGTCCCCCCCCAAAGTCCCAAAAACTGCCCACCAGGAGGATAGCAGATTCCATATAGCACTCTGCCTCCTACCTGGCCTCCGGGAGAATTTTGGAAAGCGTACTGCAGCCCTTCTCCCCCTCCCTCCTCCTCCCTCTCCCTCCCTCTCCCTCCCTCTAAGGATTCCCTCCCCCTAGTGTAAATCCCTTAATATATAAGATTCCCCCTGCCAGCCCAGCCCCAACCGCTATATTTACATGTTTAAAAGCTCCCCAAACTTTACTTACCTCTCCTCTTTCCTCCGCCGAAATGAGCTGCCGGCAGCCGCGTCCGTGATTGGCTGCCACTCAGCCAATCACAGACGCGACTGCCGGTCCCGCCCCTCTGCTTGCATTTTTTTGCAAGCAGAGGGCTGGGAGCGCAGCGGAGGAAAGAGGGGAGGTAAGTAGAGTTTGGGGAGCTTTCTAAACATATAAATATAGCGGTTGGGGCTGGGCTGGCAGGGGGAATCTTATATTAAAAAATCAATTTTAGGGCGGACATGCCCTTTAACTGTATTTACTTTAGCTGTGTTTGTTTATTGGTCCAACATATTGTTGGCCACAAATGGGAAAAGACAAAACACTAATCTGTTCATTTTTAATCTGTGATACATTGTGGGGCTGCATGGTCACTGCAATGACTCTATTAGCCACAAAAACCAAATTTGTTTAAAGGATAAGTGCACTGTAAAACAAGTTATGTTCATTTGGAAGCTGCAGCTTTAAAAACACCGTTGCCATATTTTTTTTTTACCTATGCCCCTCCAGAGCCTAGCTTTGTGCCTTGGAAGTTGCTGACATCTTGTTACTGGTTTGCTGAATGTTAAGCTCCGCCCCTCTGAGATTTCCTCTGCTTTCTCCTGCTTAAGCCTCAAACAGTAATGCCTGTGAGTTCCGTGCACATGGAGGGCGGAGGCTCTGGAGGTGCATAGGTAAAAAAAAAATAAATGGCAACGGTATTTTTAAAGCTGCAGCTTCCAAATGAACATAATTTGATTTTACAGTGCACTTATCCTTTAAACAATAGCTTTCTTCACGATCGAGCAATTGAATTTTCTAGGGTTATCAAAAGTGATCACCACATTCGAAGGGTTATCACCAAATTCAAGGGTTACCAAACTCTGCACTTATGGCCAAATTTGAGGATTAGCGAATGCTTCATTCGAGGGTTTTCCATGCATTCAAGGGTTACCGAACACTGCATTCAAGGGTTATAGCCAAATTCGAGGGTTAGCAAATGTCACATTCGAGGGCTATCACCGTTTGCTAACCCTCGAATGCGGCCATAACCCTCAAATGCAGCATTTGGTAACCCTTGAGTTCTACAATAACAAATGTAGCATTCACTAATCCTCTGTTACTGTTGTAGTTGTAATCAGACCAGTTATATCTGTAAGAGCCCTAGTCACATTCTGACCTTGGTCACATTCTGCAGCCTTTTTCAGTGTAGGGCTGAATTAACACCAGAATTAAACCAGAAGTAACCTGAAGTGCCTGACACTGAACTCTGCTCATTTGGATGAGATCATTGAACCCTTCCCATTGTGTTATTAGCCCATCATGTTCCATATAACCTTGCTTTTTATCTGCCTGGTTACCTACCTACTCTGCTCCATCACCTTACTTCAACATCCCATTGTTGGTAAGTCTATTTACATCGCACCCTCCATTTTATACTCTCCCCTCCTTACCCACCATGAACTCCTTTTCATTGTCAAACACCCTCTAGGTTCCTCCACTACAAGACAGACGCATGGTCCATTCAAATCCCACTCCCACCTCCTCTCATTTTCTCTCCTGCTTCTACTTGCTACTGGTGATATCTTCCCTAATCCCGGCCCCACTCCCATAGAAGAAACTCATCACTCTGTTTACTTATATTATGTATTACCTGTGTATGTAAAATGTAAGACTTTGTATAACATGTATTACCCTGTATGTAATGTATGACTATGTAATGGTAAAGCGCCACAGAAGATGTTGCCGCTATATGAATCCATAATAATAATAATAATCCTCGAATTCACCCATAACCTTCGAATGCGGTGTTCTGTAACCCTGGAATTCGGCCATAACCCTCAAATGCGGCATTCATTAACCCTCGACTTTGGCGAAAACCATCGAATGTAGAGTTTGCTAACCTTGGAAGTCACCTATAACCCTCAAATGCGGTGTTTGATAACCCTCAAATTTGACGATAACCCTTAAATATACCGAACACTGCATTCTAGGATTTTGGAGTGCTAAAGTTGAGGAAAACCCCAAAAGTCGTAGTTGGGAGAGTTCTAAAAAGTCAGAGTTCGCACAAACGTATAAAATCCGTCTTAAACTCGAGTTCGAGTTCTAATCCATTCCTAGTGTTTAGTACTGTTGTGTGGACTCATGTGTCTTAATGCTGCACTACACTGCAGACATATGTACTCACTTCCATTAATCTCAATAATGTCAGACTACCAAGTGCTAAATATTTAAAAGCACCGACTGTTTTGAATATTTTGTTATTGTGTGTTAATCCTACCAAGCTGAAACTGTCACCTCTGTCAACAGCATTGAGTGAGAAATCACTTGTAATGCTGCAGGTTTCTAGCATGTCATGCTTTGTGTAGCCGTAGTTATGATTAGAGATGGCCGAACGGGACCTGGCAGATGGTCTGGGGAACATGTGCGTGCACGGGGAACAGCATAAAAGCCGGATGTAGTGCACACACGCTCTACTTCCGGTCTCCATGTGCCGCTTTCAGTAATCATTGATGTTCTGGGAACGTTCGGCAAAACTCGAATGGCCGCTTCCAAAAATCCCTGAATGGCCAGAGATTCCCGAAATTGCCCGTTCGATTGCCGAACGGCCGGACGGCGAACGGCCTTTGTGGCCGTTGGAAGGGCCTGGCCCTGATAAGGGCCCTTTGGGGCTTAAGGGGTCCCGCAGCTCAAACCGGGACCCCCGGCAGCTCTTAAAAAAGCCCTTGGGCGGCGTTTTCTGTCTTCCATCCGGTGACACCAGCTCCACTGAGGCCACCAACCCCGAGAAGTACCCCTGCGGCTGCCAGGGGTACCTCTAGTGCCAGTGGCCTCAACAAGGCCGATGTTACTGGAGTCTTGATCCGACGCAACGTCTTCGAGCTAGTGACACCAACACCACTGAGGTCGCCGATGCCAGGCAGGCTCACTGAGGCCAACAGTGAGCCCACTGGCACCACCAGCCTCAGCAGAGCCGATGTTGCTAGCCGCTTCTTTCTTCTGCCATCTACTACGATGACTTCTGAGCTCCGCGGAGGATTGCACCTCTTTATATAGGTTTGTAGAAAACCCTAATCTGTTTCTGACTGGTCAATTTTTCAATGCTTGGTTTACATGGTTTACATTAACAAATCAGATTTCAGCAAATCGGAAAATCGGATTGATTAATGTAAACCATGTAAACCAAGCATTGAAAAATAGACCAATCAGAAACGGATTATGGTTTTCTGCAAACCTATATAAACATGTACACACCTCCGCGGAGCTCAGAAGTCAATGCAGTAGATGGCAGAAGAAAGAAGTGGCTAGCAACATTGGCTCCGCTGAGGCCGGCGGTGCCAGCGGGCTCACTGTTGGCCGCAGTGAGCCTGCCTGACATCGGCAACCTCTGTGGTGTTGGTGTCACTAGCCCCGAATACATCACGTCTGGATCAAGACACCGGTAACATTTGCTATGTTGAGGCCACCGGCGCCGGAGATACCCCTGGCGGCCGCAGCGGACCTGGTGTCACCGGATGGAAGACAGAAGACGCCGGTTTTAAGGGACCCCTAACAAAGGCACATATCAGTGTCGCAAGGGCCCTTACAAGGGCCGGGGAGGGGGTTCCCGGTTCGAGCTGCAGGACCCCTTAAGTCCCAAAGGGCCCTTGTCAGGGCCGCAAGGGCCCTTCCAAGGTTCGAGTTTGAGTTCTAGTCCATCCCTAGTTATGATTGAAAACCCGACTGCTCAGTCTTGAATACAGAGAGGTAAAAGACTGGTCACTTAGCAGTCAGGACTGGGACTTAGGATAAATGGCACCCTATGCCATTATATCCCTGCAAAAATGTTACTGATCCATTACAGTTAAAAAAAATTCATATATTCTGATTGGTTGCTGCAGGTTATAAACACCGGCAACATTTTCCCCCTGTTATTAAATAAGCCCCTATGTTTCAAAACAACATAACAGACCATCACGTCAGCCATAAATGTGGGTGGGGGTGTCTGCTATAGGGTTAGACTGGTCACTGTGGCACAATGACAAGTTTATAACTGTGAAAAATAAAAAAAAGAGAACTGCATTTATTTTAAAGCACCCAGATGACGCCCCCCATAAATAGCGCCCCCCCAGCCAAGAGATGGCCGCATAGGTTACACACCTCTAGGCTAGCCCTACCAGTAGTTAACTTGACTGCCTGTAAGGGGGAAAGGAAGGGAACTAGAGAATACACTGAGCATGCGCAACTATGTTTCAGGGTTTGCAACCCTATAAAAACCAGATGCCTGCAGAACCAAATAGACAGTTTTTCCAAAATACTGCTGATTTTAGATGTGAGAGATACAACTGTCAAGGTGCAATCATAAAATTCATGCAGGGTCATTTATAGTTTAGCACTCACTCTCCTTTAAAGGCTAAAAATCTATTTACACAAAGACAAGACAAATCTGAAGGAAATCCGTAATTGAATAAATGACCACTGAAAGCCATAATTCATTAAAACGCCTTTGCAAATTTGAGTTCACATTCATATGGAGCATTTTTATACCCACTTTGCGCTGCCACCTATCTAGATGAAGTGGGTTTCATTAGACACAGCTGGATCTGGAAATGAATCAACTGGACCACGTTCTGAAACATTTTGAACAAAACGTACTCCACAGTATACTGGCTATGGGACACCTGCTGTAAATCGATGGAAATATTACAGTTAGCATGCTGGAAAACACTACAGAAGATTTGGCAGGTAAGTCTGTAGAATTGTTTCAGTTAATAATGAGATAAATGGGAACAGAGATACTATTAAATTTGAAACACTGGTTCGAATAATGAAACATTCCTTTAGAAATCATCTGCAAATGTTTCTGGCTTGAAATTCATCAATTATAAAGTATAAAAACCACAAACGAAAAAGCAAAACTTTAATTTTTATGCAATGTGAAAAGACCTACAGTTTCAATAATAAACTTGCTTTATTATTGAAATCAACTTGCAACTCTCTGGCCCCTCTCATCAGCCAGATGGAGTTGGACTGCCCACAAGCTCACTTCTGTTGATTGGTGATTGGGGAGCTTAAAGCAGGCCATACATGGGTTAACATTAGTGATGGCCGAAACTCACTTTTGTTCCATTTTTGGATTCCTTCTCGGGAAAATCCTGAATAACCGAAAATCAAAAACCAGAACGAATTTTCGATAATTTTCTAAAATAGCCTCGAACGTTCCAAAATTCTCGAAAATGGTCTCCGATCATATTTTCGAGGATTTTCAAACGTTCAAATATATTTTCAAAAATTATCGAAAATAGCACATTCGAAAATCTTCGAAACTGTTTTCCGAAGTCTCACAATCCAGAGGATCCGTCCGGATTCAGACAAATCTTTCGGATTTCGGAACCGAGGTGTTCCATGTCGGATATGGGTTTGTGTCGAACCCGGATCCCATCTCTAGTCAACAGTTTGCCAGATTAAAAGGGCCCTATTTATAAAGGTATTAAGTCGTGATACCGTGCCTTTAATGATCAGCAATTTTATGACCAGGATTGTATAAAAATGTTATCACATTCGAACAATTACGGTTTCAATCGTTTATTTATAATCATATAATATAATTATAATTTGTACAATCGCCTATATAATAGTTTACTAACGCATGGTATTGTATGGTCAAGTGGTCATAAATGTACAATGCAGCAGTAAATGTATGGCCATGGTAACGATAACCCGTGGTATTGGAACTTTCCGATACTGCGGTTTGATGAACATGCACTAAAATTAGCCATTTTGCACCATCGTTCTTCATATGTGGACTGGAAAATGTTGTCTTCAGAAAATTATCTGTCTAACCCAATCGCCTTTTTCCAATCGACTGCTCAATCTAATAAACGAGAAAACGGACATTGATTCTTCAGCCGAATATAAAGAATAGGTTGTATTGATCGATTATCAACCCCGTATATGGCATGTTTAACAGTTCAGTTAGGCCAGGATTCCCTACTTTAAGTATTACTTAAAAACATAACTTTTGGAGAATTGAGGGCAGCAATCCATGGTTTATACACCGTGCAGCCCTTTATTCTGTCTAGGAAGAGATCAGAGCAGATACGGGCAAATTGGGGGAGGAGCCTATAAAGGGTAGAGCCCTTTTAACGGGTAAAGAGCAGTACTACAGTATACAGTATACATCCAGTTTGAGCAACACTAAGGTAAAACACATTCCGGGAGCTAAAAACAAAACAAAGAAGCATGGGGGGAAAATCCTGTTTTGGATTCTTTTTCCAGAGATGACTAAGGCTAGTATTTGGCATAAAAATGTTAGCATGTGGCCGTTTATTAAACTGTCAAATTTTATAATATGTCAATTGGGTATTTTGCCATAATAAATTAGCAAAGTAATTTTACCAAATGGTGACAGGTCATTTTTTAAATGGAAGGTGCCGTATTTATTGTGAAAAAAATCATTACGGCGCTTTACCATTTAACATAACTTGCAGAAAATTTGCCATGGTGTTACCTTATTAATCTAACTGCAGATTAGTCTCTAGTGTGTGTTCCAAAATTGTCCTGTCCCCCAGGCCAGCGACCTCAGGCATGCTCAGACATGCTTAGTTATGAAACTTCTTTATCATAAAATAACAGTATTGTTATTTTACATGGCAGTGGTTATTTTACATGGCAGTCATTATTTTACTCTCATTATTTTACATTATAAGGTAAAATAATTATTATAATTGTGTTATATAATAAGGATGGACTTTGGGCCTTTATTATTTGACATATGTACTGGGCATTTCTATTTAAAAGAAACCAGCAGTACATATGTCAAATAATAAAGGCCCAAAGTACATCCTAATTTTGAAACCTGGTGTTAAATAATACATTTTTTATTTTACAATAACAAAGTTTTATAAAAAACGTCCTTATACTAAGGAGGGGGTATAACTAAAAAAATACAAGTGACCTGAGGGCTTGCTGTAGTGGATGTTTTTTCTTATATTACACCAGCATATATTTGGTTAGAAATAATTTAGAAAGGTAATTGATCTGGCTAAATCTCTTAATAAGACATGGGCGGGGCTTGTCAGTACCCCACACCCAAGGCATGGGGCCTAAGGCAGCAGGACAGGGGCCTGCTCATTAATAGTGATTAATATATTGATAGGTAAAGCTATTAAGAAAATATATGGTGTTTGTGAGGTCTTTGGCTAATTTAAAGTGAGGGCTCCTACTTGATCCAGGGACTCTCTAAATTGCCATTTTAAGTCAGGAAGGAATATTTCTCACCTTGTACAAAAGTTGTTTGCCTTCCTCTGGATCAACTGTTAAATAGGCATCAAAAGTAGGTAAAACAGTTTGAATTAGATATAAAATATATTTGTATTTTTTTTAACTTTGATTACTAGGTTTTCATTTTAATAATATTGTTCAGTGGCGTAACTTGGAATCACTGGGCTCCCCAGCAAAACTATGACAGGGCCCCTATCTGTACTTCATCTACAGTGGGTTACTGGGAAGAGGTTGTATCTGCCATTTGAAAAATAAAAAAGATGGGGTCCACTTGGTTCCTGGCCCAACTGTGGTTGCTCCCCTGGTAGTAGCCCTCCTGATATTGTTGGTCATATTGATGAAGAGATGCAGTAGGAATGATAAAGTACATTAAAGTAAAACTAAATGCATGTGAGACCGCAACAAATCAATCACAAAATGATTTATCCAACAATAGATTGGTCTCTGCCGCTGGACCCTTTGGAGGTGCAGTCAGATTTACAGACCGTGCCATGGGCCATATTAATAAAGATGCGGTATCGTTTTTAGCAATACCGCGGGTTAGTTAATTTATGATTGCGGTCGTAAATTGATGGTTATCGTAAATTTTCGATCGTTAAACCGATCGTTAATCTCCAATCGGTTTAACGATTGTAAATTTACGATACCGATAGTTAAAGCCGTGGTATCGCTAAAAAGCAATACAGCGGCTTTATAAATATGGGCCCCATATCACCAGTAACGATTTATTTTAATAATAATAACCCATCCTTCTGTCTTTGTTGGACTATTTACCCAAACATTGTGTTTTGTTGCCTGGGATTTTCCATATGTTTTCTCTTCTGCTGAGGCAATTGTTTCCCAAATGTTAAAATACAGACAAAACAGACAAAAACAAAAGTCCTCAGATCTACTGTTTACACTGCACATCTATTGTTCCAGGTCCCCAAGGGAGTCATGAAGCTATATGGAAAGTCTCCCCAACAGTTGAAACTAATTCCATGTAAACAGCTTTGAGTGAGATATAAAGACAGATATTTGCCCAGACTGTTAATTAGACTAATGTGTGTTATTGTAAGAGAACTAAACCCAATTTTTTATACTCCAGAATCTGAAAACAACCCCCCTAAAAACACCAATAAACTATAAAATCCCACTTCAGTAAATTGTGTTAAAGTAAATGTAAGCCTGTTAAGAACTCGTGAAGTATCTGTGTGTACGTACAGTGTCAGACCACACCTCCTGACCTCAGTCACATGCTTCCTTGCTTTATCTGTCCTGTAAAAGGATTGGCTAGAGATTACTAATGGGTGTGACCAACTGTAAGGACTGAGCATGTGCAGAACATAATGTTCATTGACCAAACTGAGATACTAGAATGCTGTGAAGTACAAACCATATGTTATTTAGATAAATTTCCCAGAGTCCGTATCAAAATGAGAGGTAAGACACAGATTACTGGTTTTATATCAAGGTGTTCTGCCTTCTGGTTCAGTCTTGTTCTGTGGTCCTTTAATACAGGTGTATGTACCTGACGAAGGTCTAACCTGAAACGCATATAAATATCACAATAAATCATTATCTCACTCAAAGGTGTGCACTCATGGTATCTGCTTTTTGTGCCACTGTAATTCTTCTATGGTAGTACAGCAAAATCTTAAAATGATACCCACACATAACAGTTCTGTGGAGAAGGTTTTTTTGGATTATAGGGAGGGGAAAAAAGAGAAAAAATAGTGTTTTCTTGTTTCACTTACTATGGTTGCCCATTTAGGGATTTCTCATAAAGAAAAGCTTACAAGTACTGACTTCCTGTTTATAGGACCCTTAAAGAGGAACTGTGATCCTCCATTTGGTATGTGTCTTATGGAGGCAGCCATTGATCACCAGATCATCTGACCACTGGCTGGGTTTAGGGTTCGAGCATGCTCACTGTTGTCTTTACTGCTGAGAAATTCTAATTAACATACCAGAAATGCAAAATCAACATTACAATTCTCCAGAAGTCTCTTTTCCCCTTATTTACATAATGAGCAAGGGAGTTGTGGGGAAAACTCTCCTTAACTCGCTTGACTGTTTATAAAGAGTATGTCCACCCTTAAAAACAACTTACTGCCATATTATACTTATTGGTCCCCCAGCCCAACCGCATTACTATTATAGCAAGAAAGCCCACTGATCTTTACTTACCTTACCTCTCTTCTTCGTCGCACAATCCCGGACCTCTACTTTCATAGAGCTGCAAGCAGGGGGCGGGACCGGCAGCTACGTCCGTGATTAGCTGAGAGGCAGCCAATCATGGATGCGGCTGCCGGTAGTGTAGAATGGCGAAGGAGAGAGGTAAGGTAAGTAAAGATCGGGGGGACCCCTAAATCTGATACCTTCAGGTGTGGAAACAGGTTTGATTGATATTCACTATTGGATGCATTCTGCCAGAGTATGATTTCATACATATTTCTGCAATCATTGTATTTAAAGCTAGAGAAATTTAGATTTCCTCTTTATGGATGGTATTCGGATTTTACAGTATTATTACAGTATTATTATTTAATAATTTGTTTTTAAAAGTAGATAAATGCATGCATTTAAGTTTCCTAACTGTATAGTTTAGTTGCAATATATGCCTCGGAAAATTCCTTTTTTTGCTTGAACTTCTCCTTTATTTTTAATATGAACGTATCCTATTTTATGTAGAGTCAGATCAAAGAGAAAAGCAGCCATAGCTGTTTGCTTTACACTACCAAGAATGAAAAAACAAAAGTTTAGTCACAGGGCATAAAAATATATAATTAACAGATACACACTGCTAGATATATGTTATAGATTTTCTAAAAACTTTTATGCCCTATAATCCATCCTGGCATGAAGTAGACTAGTACAGCTCATTAGGGTCAGTGGGATACAATGTGTGTCTGCATGTCAAGAGCTGTTTTATTTGGCAGACAAATATAGAATACGTGAGAGTTTACAACCTGAGCCCATTTGCAATAACAACTTTGATTTCCCCTCTTGTATTGGCTATACAGTCCACTTTAGGGTACTGGATTTGGCACTTCAATAAACTTCAGTTGGTCCAAGTCTAATATCCACACATTTATTACAGAATTATAACTAGGACTATTTGTTTAGTAGTGTCAATAAAATTGTTGGAAAAGCATCAAAATGAATTTAAAATAAGAAAATTTAAATAAATCAGTTTGCAAAACTAGCAAAGCTTAATTATTATAAGGAGTTTAAATCATAGTGAAGTTGCAGTTTTACTTAGGCAGTTGCGGTTTTGGACACATATGTATTTTCATTGCTTAATTAATGCAATGCTTCTTTAAAATAATAATCTAAGTTATTACACAACAATCCCTTGTCAGCATTTCAAGATTAATAGGCCTGGTTTCATTTGGGCTGTCTTTGGGGTCATTAAACGGGAAGAAGAAAAATATCTTATACAGGAATCCCCCGTAGCGCCCATTCTCCATCACTTCCCTAAAGTCCACAAAAATCGCTCTCATCCTGAAGGAAGGGCTATAGTGGCTACTATTGGTGCATTTAGTGAGAGATTGTCCGATTGGGTTGATTGTTACCTTCAACCCTTATTTAAAAATTGTCGTTACCTTTGTTAAAGATAGTGGCCATGTTTTTCAAAAATTCTATTTCTCATTCAGATGGGATTTCTGCTATCATCAGTATGCTTGATAAGCTATCTGAATATACAGGACAGGAAGTCTTTTTTGATGTTTGCGGTTAGTTTTTTGCTGACTCACAATTATTTTCTTTTTGACAGAGGGTTCTATCTCCAGCACTGTAGCACCACGATGGGGGCATCTTTTGCTCCTACCTATGCCAACCTATTTATGGGTTGGTGGGTGCGGTGCCACATTGCTGGAGATGTTAACCCATTTCGTCATAATATTAAGTGGTTAGGCAGATTTATTGATGATCTGTTATTCATGTATATATTCATAAAATATTCATATTTATTGTGTTACAGATTTGTTAAGTTTTAATGAGCTACTAAATGTAATACCTATAGTATTCACCTTACCATGCATTATGATCCATCAAAAATTGCATTTCTTGATTTATATTTATTTATTGACCATACCACTAATACCATACAGTCCACTGTATACTGTAAACCCATTGTGAGCAATACTGTATTGAGGGCCGATAGTTGCCATCCAAACCACCTAAAGCATGGCATACCATATGCCAGTAAAAAACAAAATAAGGACATTTATTTCATTATGGATTTTAGCATGAAATACACTGGTATATGTAATATTGTAAAAAGAAATTTGCCAGTTTTGTGTTATGATGAGAAGGTCCATAATATACTTATGTCCCATGACAGTAAGTTTGTGTCGCGTTAAGCTCCTACATTTAATAGGCTTTTAGCACCCAGCTTGGTCATTCGACCTAAGCACAACTTCTGCTATTGAACAGGTTAAACTACCAAATAGAGGTGGGGATTTCCTGGATCTTCTGGGAAAATGAGAGGTTTATTGGATTTTTACCTCATGTACCAGATAGCCCCAAGGTTTAAATTTTAGGTGGGATGTGTCTCACCATGTATGGTTTTATATTTTATGCATCTGTGTGGATCAGTTTGTATCCTTTTTTGAATGTATGTCTTTAAATGTGCACCTTTAATATTGGATGTGTATACACATTTAAGACATTCAGGGAGATTCAATAAAAGTTCTTGTTGTTTAAAATGGTGCTAATTTTGCAACCAAAGCTAACATCTGATTGGTTGGGGCAAAATTAGCACCATTTTAAACAACAAGAACTTTTATTGAATAACCATGTGTGTGCGTATAAAAGTAAGTTTATCTTATGGGCCATGTGTCTGTGATTAACACGTCAGATGTGCCCTGTTTGTCCTTGGGTGGCGGATATGCCTGAATAAAGCTTTATGTTTTTAAAGGATGTGTGACCTCTCTTTATGCTTTTGTTTACCTTTTAAGTATGGTTGCCATGTAAAAAGGAAGTTTGGTCCGTAGGTGTGTTCCTTTGTCTGGAGTCGAAGAGAATGTTTTTGCGTTTATGATGGAAAACCTAACAAATTTGATGATTATGGCAAGGTTGCCAAGGAAATTGAGGGGTGGATGGGTATACCTGTGACTGTGTATGGTTGAAGTATATATATTTGTATTTTTGACCATAAAGCTAACTTTCTTTGATGATTGGTCAAAATTAGTTTTTTGACTGCCATGAGACTGAAAGGTTAGGTTAGTACAGGTGTGGGCAATTAAATTTCTTAGGGGGCCGCATGAAGAACTTAAACTGTCATGAAGGGCCAGACCAATAGGTTTAACTCAGTTCTCATTATAGAAATTGTAAAATTGGATTTTATAAACAGATAATATTAATATCCCTGGTTCATTGGATGTTTTTTTTTTATTTGCTGCAATTTTTAATAGAAAGTGTGTAATATTTTAGATCCATTCCATAAAATTCAGTTATTATTTTTTTGGGTCTAGGGTATTGAGGGGCCAGTCAGGGGCAGTCAAAGGGCTGCATGTGGCCCCCGGGCCTTACTTTGCCCAGGTCAGGGTTAGTAGGTGTGTGTACCTGTGTCAGGATGGGGAGTGTTTTTGCATATATATGACCATAAAACTAACTTTGAGTATATATCAAGATTCTGTTTTTTACTAAAGTTACCCTTTAAGTATGTATGCCACAGAAACGGAAAGGTAAGTAAGAAAGTGTGTGTGTGTCAGGTTAGAGGGTATGTGTTTTTGCATTTATGACCTTAAACTAAAAATTTTTTATGACTGATTCCCAAAAAAATTTTAACTATAGAAATGCCATGGAAATGGAAGGGTAGGTTAGTAGGTGTGTGAGTCTATGTGAGGGTTAGGTGTATGAGTGTTTGTGTTTATGATCTGTTTTGAGCACATGACCCTAAAACCTCTAAATGTCAACATTTGATGAATGGACACACTATAGTCAACGTTCAGAATAGTCAAATGTTCTGATATTTGCAGATAAATCAGTAACAAATTAATAAAGGAACCTAAACTTGAAAGAGATTATATTTATGTACTTTGAATGCTTAGATCATGCTCACAGCCTTACTGCAATCCCGTTTTAATTTAAGCTTCACATTTATGAAGTTGGAAAAAGAAAACTTATATATAATCTTTACAAACATTTTAACTTGAACAGTGGGAGAACTTAACTCATAGTGAAGTCATCCTACTGCTTTAGCCTGTAGGAATCTTTCACATTGGGATCAGCCAAAATGTGGGTTTACAAAAATTTACACACAGTAAATCATTTCCATGACAATTTCAAGGTTTATTAAAACAATCAACTGATAAACATTGCATGTACTGTTTTTATTTTATAGTTATTCATGACACAGAGGGGAAAGTGCTTGGCATTACCCTTGATTTGTTAACAATGCACTTGGTATTTCATTATATTTCATTTTTGATGGACTAATTTGCCAGAATTATTTGGATCGGGAAAGCAATAATATATTTTTTCAACCTATAATCATGTTCTATTTCTGCAGAGACAGGGTTCACCTCTGCAATGCAATAGAAGTCACCCAGTTACATGTAACAGTGGAAAATTCTTAACCCCAGAAAGATGGGGGATGGCCCCTCCCGGTTATTGCCCCATTTGACCCTCCGTTAGAATTGGCCCTGAAGACAAAAAGCTAGGGAAATTGTTTTCAGTCCGGAACACCTTCTGGGCCCCATAAAAGCTACATTACTGGGAAGTCATGTCATGGCCAATTACAATCTGCAAGACCAGGTTCCAGGCACTGTGAAGTGGGACAAGTGGCTTAACTATAGCCTCTGCAACTGTGGGGGAGAGCAGGGACCAAGAGGGCCTGCCGATCTGCAGACCTGGTACTGCAACCAACCGTTTTAAACTACTGCACTGTCTTTATATAACTATAAAATAGCACTCCCTGATATTTGTATAAGCCTCTTGTTTTCCGCGGTGCTCTATCTCCAGACACCTGGCAATGTCCCAATACATTTCAGAAAAAAGCCAGATGAAGGGAGGACGGGTTCCCAGCCGAAACAAACGTTGTTCACTTGGTGGTAAAATAAATGGGCTATGTGCCCTACACAGTTGTGATTTGTGTGTGTGCTCTCTTCTTTTGCTTTTTTCTTAAACTACTGCAGGTCCGGCACTGATGTTTTAAATAGCTGATCACACGTACTGGTACCTTTGCTTACATATGAGCTTTTTAAAAACAGACGATTGCGGTAATGGGTCTGAAGCTAGGGGGGCTTGCAGGGGGACAAGGGTCAGTTTTGCCACTGATTTGGACTTCAAAGGCTGAGTGCAGGTGGTCTAATGTAAGCCCAAGGATGAGGACTAAGCATTTTCAGTCCTCACACTGAAAACTTTAATTGGGAGGTTGGTGGGGGGAATATTATAATTGCCCTTTGAAATATCACTGCATAGTTTACAACTAACATTGAATAGTACAGTTTGGATAAGACATTACAGGCTGAAATATTAAGCCTGTGCTTATTAAGTACCAGAGGTTCCTTTCAATCAGGGTTTCTGAAAAGTTGTTCCGGGTGAAACCGGTGTCCTTGCACCAAAACTACTGTTAGTTATAGGAATCACTCTCATGAGATGATAGTGTCTATTAGTGAGATTGATTTACTATCATTCTCTGAAGTTTTGTAAATATTTTTTAAAAAGCTGCTTCTCTCCATCATCTTTTATTTTGTCAGTTCAGGATCATAAAAGGGAAAAGTGTTAGTATTCCAATTTTGCTTTTTACTGGCTGAGTGTGCATGTTAAAGCGAGATTTATTGATTTATTGGCACATTTTCTTTAAAGAAAAATATATATTGAACTTAATATTTTGAAAAAAAATGAAAGTTGTGGTATACATAGCTGTTAAAGGGCGACCTTTTAACTTTATAAAAGTCGCTTTACCTGGTAGGTAGGAAAGCCTATTCCTCTGCATTAGGAAATAGTCAACTGCTGCACAAGCAAAACTTTTATAAAAGTTTTAAAGACTGTTTACCCTATATGCCCAATCCATCCAATAGAAATCTCCATACATTCCTGTGACAGTCCTGTAAAACCAAGTTTGAAATTATCACAAGAGATGACGTGACTAAGGACAAAAGGTGACATGTGCGCAAGGCTTGAAATTTTAAGGTCTCGAGTCATACTGAAATATGCAATGGTGGCATTGACAGTTTCCCAATGCAGTTCAATAGAATAGAATGCTTTAAGTTGGGCAGCATCACTCATGTGTGCGAAGAGTGAACCTTAGGGATTAGCATGCATGCCCATCTTGCCACAGCAGTGAAAAGATATTTTAGTCAGAAACCTGATATTATAAGCTACATAATTACCAAATGTGGCAATAAAAATATCTTTAACATGCACATGCAGCCAGTTAAAACTTGGCATGCTTGAGAACGTTGACATGTGACTGAAACATGGGCTCACAAACAATAAAAAGATTTCTGCAGTTGAACTGCTATTTGTTGTACCTTTTCAAACCCTTTGACTGTACTGGTGTGTACCAGTGACGTTCAGACATAAAACTATATAGAAGGGGTTGTAACCAAGTAACCAATGCACACTTCATTTGCCTTAAAAACACCTTAAAAACATTAAATTGTCTACAGTTGCACTACAAATACATTCATTATTAAGTGGCATTTTTATTTCATACACAACAATAATATCTTTTGCAGTGACAACACAAGACAGTATTATTATCATTTGATGCTCAGGAGCTTTGTCTATTCATTTGAAAACTTGTACTATTCTTATTTCAAGCCACTTTCTAAAAAAACATCTTCTTAAAATGATTTTTATGACAAGTGCAGAATTTTGATCATAGTTCTGTGGTGGCATGGATCCTCAGCCCTGTAAGGGTAAACTAAAGATAATGAGCTTTTAAAATGATGATATGCAATAATTACAAGACTACAGTAAATCCACCAGCGCCAAGAACGCCCTGCTGGATGTTAACCATTCGTAAGTGATGAAGTGAAAATCCAAAACAAGCCAGCTTCACTGTTTTACAATTGCCAAGGCTGGAAGACTTTAATACATTTACAACGGGAATAAAGAGCTAATATATATATTACATTTGTTCGGTTAATAATAACCCACTCATGGGAAGTTAAATGAGTAGTAAATAGAATTTCTGTGGTTTATTTTAAGGCTAAGATGTCTCCAGGAAACTGTAATAAGCAGCAGTTTTACAACCGACACATGAAACGTTAATGAAAACTGTGATCTGTGCAATGAAAAAAAGGTTTCAGATGTGGAGCTTCACCAAATGTAATTTGAATCGGGTGGAGCATGTCTGTCTTCAGTCCGTTTAGGTGAGGGGGTGTTCTGTCTGTTTCTGGTCCCAGTTGGCCTCAGGGCATTCATTATATTGGCTCCATATCCTAAAAGAAAATCCAGATTTAAAATAAAAAGTAAAAAAAAGCTTTATTTTATATACCCTAATTTATATTATATTATTATTGATATAAAAAAACAGTAAACTAAAATGACATCACAATGTGATCTGAACTAAGACTTCCTGCAATAGCAGAGATTCCATAGGTGCAAATGTAGCAAAGTTTAAGGAACATTGATAAAGTGAACATCAGGGCCTGCTTGTAAAACACGCCCTTCCCTACAGTAGTGCAATTAACAACCTTCATATAAAGGAGAAGGTGTAATTGAGAATGATTTACATTTTCAAGTCAGAATGCTTAGATGCAACAACTAAAAGAGATGGTCACTTGGACACAGGATTGGTCAATTTGAATGCATCCAAATATATGACCAGGGCTAGTATATGCAATTGAAGGTTGTTCCAGATAAGGGAAAATGGTGGCCCAGATGAATGAATGAAATTCAGTAATAACAATGTGTGGGTGGAATTTCCATGTGTAGAATGCAACATGTTGTTGTATAATACCCAGTAGGTGTAGCCAGTCTCATTCTTATTATGGTTTCCCTTTATAAAGTCATTCCACATTGTAGTTTACCTGAGGATGGACTCATTACCCCTGAAATTTTGTGCATCAACACAATGAACTAATTTATTAAGGACCTTAATAAGTTTAACTTCCACTTGTGGGCCTACCCAGACAAAGGCCATGCATAGATCTCTTGTGCTCATTTTTGTACTTGTATCTATGTTTTTTTTATCTGTGTGGCCGAATGTCTGATTAATAAGACCTTTAGCATTTTCATATATACTAATATATAAATATATCTGACCATAGGGAACCATTGTTTTAAATGAATGTCTAATAATAAATACAATTCAGATAATTCCATGTGTAATTATATTTTCAATTTGAATACTTAAAAATACCTTAAAACCATTAACATTATTAATGCTTCATTTCTCTCTTATCTTCCTTTGCTGGTAGTGATGTAAACCATATCCATATCTATGGGGAGTGTGCAAAATAAGGATTTGGCTCAACCACAAGCAGAGGTGCTTGGGTAGAAGATGAGGGGCAGCAGTCACAATAACAATATCCATTTTTAGCAACTCTTAATATTTTGAAGGTTAAAAATATAGCAGTTTGGAGCATCATTACATGGAGAATCACTTGAACTTAATTTATTATTAGACTTTCGTTATCCTTTAAGATGTAATTTTTGTCTTTTGTCTATCATTCTACTGTTCAAAATATGAACTATGATTTGAACAAATATAGAAACCTTTATTTGCATTATATTGTGTAATCTTTGATTTGCATTGCATTGTTTGGATTTTATTTTCTACAGTAAGCCAATTAAACATTGCATAAATTCCCTTTGATCTGTCATCTCTACACGGTATTTAGGGATGCCAGATGAAAGCCAATATATAACATGTTCAAAAGGAGATCATCTGGAAGCAATTTTTCCATCACAGCTATCAAGCAAAACAGAACTTGGCATTGTGGGTATTGGTTACAGTTAATTCAATGACGCCCACTGTTTACAAATATCCAGTAAACATCTGATAGAATGGGAGGATTTTATTATAAGAGGTTTTACTAATGAGTGAATTCTGAAATTTCCATGTACATTATTCAATAAAACATTATTTGTTTTTTCCCCTTCAACTTCCAGTCCTCTGGGTTTTGCACACTCTCAGCTTTGCCAGCATTTGAACTCTGAGGCTGTTTTTAATGTTCTGTTTTGCTCCTTTACAGCAGGTCCTTGTTTTGCTTTTAATATGTGTAGACTATATTTCACATGTCACACTACTGTTTGCTCAGTGTACTTCCAGGTTTCATTAATAGTCTGGCTCTGTGCAAGTAAACATAAGCACAGATCTTTCTGATGACCCGTCGCTCTCCATAATAGTCCCTCTTTTTATCTGCCAGCATCATCAAACTAAAAGCTTGCATTGGCATGGAACCAACATTTTTCTGCCAGTTCTAACTCCTGTGGTGGGCCAACTCCTGATCTTTATGTCTTGTGGAGGTAAAAGGACCCTAATGCTGAGTAACACAGGGGAATAAACCGTTCACAATAAAGAAGGTGATTTTTATTTTATGGTTCAAAATGGGGCAATTAGAGAAATAGAAATTTACTAAATTTTGTATTTCCAGATTATTACTTATTACTATGTAATAATAAGCATAGATTGCTTACAATCTGGCTAATGTAAATAATCCTGTTTAGATAAAAATAATAATTTGACCGTAGCCTATCCATGTTATAATAATGGTCCCTTACTCTTATTGCAGTATCTTCCATGCCATCCTTCTTTGCACTGACATTTGTTGGGTTCAATACAGATTCCGTGAGATCCGCAAGAAGGTTCACAAATGGCTGTAAACAGAGCATGAGGGATTACTTTAATCAGGTAAATCTAAGTTTCTTCATTTTTACAGCAGGAATGAAGTACACACTGTACTACAGCCAGTAGTTGTTTCTAGTCTCTCTTTAAAAATACTTTTAAAACTGCAAGAAACCACAAGCCTTTCTTTTTACCTTGGGTGTCAGATATTGCACCTCTTGACCTCACCACAGACACCACCTTACAAACCACATCTACTATTACACTGTGGTAGTCCTACAATGCCTCTCCCAGACCACTCCTCAGTCCTCCTAAAGCTGGGCATACACTGTTTAGATGTAAAAGCCAATTAGACATTCTTCTGATGAACATCTAATCAGCTTAAGCATCTTCCTGTCCAGCAGATCTTACCTGCAACATTCCTGCAACATCCTCTCGGCCATATTACACTTTAAGATTGACATTACACCAGTAACATTGGTTGTGAAGTGGATCGAAAAATCTAATTCGAGGAATGTCACAGGTAAGTTACTAGGGTATGGGCAACTTCATCTTGTTTCCTTCTCATAATTTCACAGTTGTGTCCCTGGCTTATCTGTCAATATGACCCTCAGCTTTCATAAATGCAGGTATATCCTCAGCCATTTTAAAGATAGTAGAGTTAGCCTCTTCACAGTGAGGATAATGAGCAGTATACAAGTGTGAGTGGTCTCATGTAGTTGCATACGGAAATGGTCAAAAGTTTAAGTTTCTTTTAATTTTTTTTTGTGGGGGAGTCAAAGGAGTGAGCAAAAGGGAAAAGGGCTTAACATTGATGAAGGTGGTTATGGGTAAGGCCTGCTCTGAACAAATCCCAGTAACTAGGTAGGTGATGTACCTGGAGATGTACTGGTGAAAATTGTTAGAGGGGTTTATTTACTGGTGTCTATGGAACTGGCTAATCAAAGAATTAAACTGATTACCAGGGGTGTTGCTCTAAAGAGACAAGTTGAAAAATGTCAGAATCATATGGCACATAATATCTGTTTCAAATACGTTACACTGTAGATTGTTGTGGGTTTTATGTGATCTGGTAACTGCTTGAGTAACTATATAAAATACCTCTGTGTACTCTTTTTGCCTTAAAAATCCACGTCCATGTCCTACTTCAGGGCAGTGTGGAACTCTTATACAGACCTATCACCGCTGTTTGTTTCAGGCACCATAAAGTCTAGAAACACCCCTGCCTAAGGCCAAAATAATTTGTTCTCTCCTGGGTAAGAATATCTTAAAGTACATTCAGCCAGATGCACCAAGAGGCGCATTGGCTGAAAATGAAGTTAAAAGACACATTAACTGATGTTATATTTGCATAGCGCCTTACCTTTAACGCCTTACCAATGGCTGGCGTTAAAGTCCCGCAACGGTGAAACTCCATTTCGGGATGCACGGAGAGGTGCTATGTGAATGTAGCATCGCCAGAGTGATTGCACAGGAGAGCTGATAGCGTCTCTCTGTGCATCGCCCTGATTGTAAGCAAATCAATGTGCCTATTTCTTAAAAATGCATGCTTGTTCATAAATGTTACTTTTATTATATCTTGGAATAATAAAGATATAATAACACAGTCTAAACAAAATGGTTTTATTTGTGCTTAAAGATCATTTTGACTAACTATGGAGATGGATCTGCATTTAGTTCTATTTTCATATGGCCCAAATCATAACGAAATGAAGGTCTGGACTCACGTTTTGAACACAGATCTCCTTGGTATCCCTTGGAACATTTGCATTTATTTTTGCCACTGCATTTCCCACCATTTCTGCAGGGCTGCTGGCATTTACCTATGGAGACACATACCAAACATAATTATTTTCTTTGGTGCTTTGTGATAATAACAGTAATATAAACATCCACCTTTTCCATTTCCAATAAACAAATGGGCATGTAGTTAAAACCAGCTGTCTGTTTCTGAGAATTTATTTTTCTTTCTTTGAAGCAGCCTGACAGACCATGTGCCAGACAGTTTAATGCATAGTTTATTTTGGGGGAAAGAGATGACCTACCACAGCCTGTGGTACACCGTACACCTTGGTATTCTGATATGTGTTCATTGGATACAGGATCTAGTTTTAAAAAATAGTCCAAGTGGGAGTTTTCAAGCTTTTTATTTTGGCCAAATTCTTCAGATTTCCTCTGCAGAATACACAGTAATACTGTATTAATACAATAGTGTTACTAGCAGCTATGAAACAAATGTCAGGCCTCTGGGCAGTATATCCTTACACAATTGCATGCAGCTAAGGGTTAATAGTTAATGTTAATGGTAATTTACAGTGGAATCCGTAATACAAGTATGGACACCTTAAGGCTGTTGTTTTTATTTTCATTTCATTATTTTTAATTAATATGATAACAGCTGATGCAGAAGACAGTCTCCTTGTGCCCACAGTCCAGCAAGCTCTGTGACTCATTAAAGAGCAAGAGCTACAGTAACTGTCATTGGGCAGGCCAGATTGGGACATGCACTGTAATAAAGTACAAAACATGTCTCCATTGCACTGAGACACACAAAGAGCAACAGAGCTAAGAATATATATTGCTATCTTCATCATAGTCTTATCTTGCTATCTTCATATCTAAAGAATTATTGCCTTCTATCGTATTAAGAATATATATGCTATCTTCTATCTATAAGAATATATATGCTATCTTCTCTCTAAGAATATATTTGCTATCTTCTATCTAAGAATATATATGCTATCTTCTATCTATAAGAATATATATGCTATCTTCTATCTATAAGAATATATATGCTATCTTCTCTCTAAGAATATATATGCTATCTTCTATCTATAAGAATATATATGCTATCTTCTATCTATAAGAATATATATTCTATCTTCTATCTATAAGAATATATATGCTATCTTCTATCTACAGGAATATGTATGCATGGAATGAATCGAACCCTTTGCACATGTGTCAATTCTGATAAAATCTAAAAAATCTATGATGTGGTTATTTATTATACTTTCTAAACTTATGAAAAACATACTGCCATACTGATAATGTATGAAACCCCAGCATACATGAGATGGGTACTCACTTATTTCACATTGTTCTCCCTCATATCCTGGGGGACATATGCATTTTCCCGGGTAGAAGCAGGTTCCACCATTTAGACAGTTTGCTGTACAGTTCACTGTGCAAAGATAGAAAAAATAATAATTGCAGTGCACACACAGGGATGCCCTTGTTTATTTAGCTCTGTATATACAAGGGTTATAATGCACACTTTTATGTTTACATTTAAAAAGATGTAATTTAATTACAATAAAATGTGTTCTTGGTGCCAGTAATCACACTACCAATAAATGAAATAGGATTGGGAGAGAATTAAGCCTGGTACACACGTTTCAATTTTTCCTCCTGACAGACCGATTGAGACTTTCAACTGGTCGACCAGGAGGAAGGACTGTAGTTCGAGACAAAAGCAGCCACATCCGACAGTTACCACGACTGATCGTGCGGTCCATGAAACTCCCTTTTTAGCAATATGCAAATAAGGAACAAAGACCCAGAAGTCTTTGTTCCTTATTTGCAGTAATCACACTAATAACTTGTTATTTTCCATATTATTTCAGCATGTCAGTTGGATGGCTAATTGGTTATCCTTGTATGTTTGCATGCTATACTGTACATAGGTGTCTTAGATTAACATTGCCAATTGATAAAGGTGCAGGTGCAATGTACACTAAACAGCTCTAAAACCAGTCCTAAATGTGACTTAGGGGAATAACAGAGAGTATAATTTTTCTGGTACCTTTATCACAGCTGATACCATAGTAGCCAGGTGGACAGATGCAAAATCCAGGTGTAACACAGAGCCCACCATTTGTACATCGTGGCATACAGAGAGCTACAACAAGACAAAGAAAAGGAAACAGAACAATGTACGTGTGGTTATCACAGTCTCTCAACAGAACATGCAAAAAGCAGACGCGTTCTATATAAAACATTGCTCACCTACCACAGGACAGGGTGTGGGTGAAATTAATCTATTGTATTACACAGAACATTTTGTAGATCTGTAGGCTCTATGACCTGGCAGAATCATAAAGGGTTATACCCCCAAAGCCGCAACATATAGGAGCAGTAAAGGCTAAAATCAAAACTGATTCAGACAGCTTTCTACCATTGTAAACATGACCTTTTAATTTTAAAATGCAAAAATCTAGCAGTTATAATTTTCATGTTCAAATGTACCCATTCCATTTGCTAGGAGTTTTGTATATTCTCCATGTCCTATTGGGGATTTCTCCTACAATAAAGATTACTGATAGGGGCAGATGGAAAAAAGTAAACCAGATGCTGCATTGTTTACTATTGTGATTTGCAATAATTTTATATTAAACGGAATATTCAGTGGGAAACATCATTATTTTATCTTATTTATTTATATTACACATATAATATTTCAGTAATTCAGCATTATTTCTCCTTCCCAGGATGCTCACTTCCTTGAAATGTTATATTTATGTTTTTGGCTGTTGGGTGGGTTACAAATGCTCAGATTTCTACTGAACAACTCAAAGGCAACACTATAATGGATACTATTTGGCGTCCTGTACACAAGACATCAGTACTTCAGAATCAGTTATTTATGCACAAAATGTGACTGGATTTTTGTTTCTGAAATCATACAGTATTTGTACTGACCTTCACCTTTAATCAGATAATATAGATAATGTTTTCACTTGCAGAAGTTTTTAGATTTTTCTGTCTGCCGCTGTGAATCAGCAAAACTTCACATCAATATTGAAAAGATGATGGTGCCATGTGGGTATAACAGCGTGGCCATCATTAATTAAATTCTCTTGTCAGTTCATCAAAAATGTATGAGAGCCTTAAAATGTTAGAGCTCAATCTGAATACTATTGTTGCTGTTATAGAGAAGATATTACATGGAGATTGGAAAACTAAAATGATAAGGCCTGCTTCCATGGCCTGGTAATATTGCCAATTTTCCATAAAAATGCTTAGATTATTTCTATTTATGTTATAAAGGGAGATACCTTTAAACCAGCACATATTTTACAAAGGGCATGTCCACTTCCAAATCTACAGTTTATATTTATGTTAAACCCCATTATAGCTATACTTACCTGCTCCTAAGATGCTCCTAAAGGGAACTCAATCCCTTGTCGGTCCTGCATCTTCTGGGTAATGGCAGTCATTTAAAACCATGACTGACGTCACAGATAGACCAAGCTTCCATGTGGTAGTAGCACCCCCAACACGTCCCTTTAATTGGAGGTTTTACACCTTGAATACTAAGCATTGGATGAGAGGCCTCTTCCCTCCTTGTTTAAAGCCAGTAGGCGGGGGGAAGTGATAGCCTTCAATACTAATCCAATGCAAGGTCAGGGAGACAATCTTCCCATGAAAATGCAACCAAGCAGTGATTGTCAGCCCAGATAAATGACCTAAGGTAGTTTGTTAAGACCTTCCATACTGGGGTTACCTTGACGTGGTTGGGAGGCTTTTCACTTTTATGCATAAAATTGTAACTAAAACCCCCATGTTTTTACTGTTTGCACTAGCATAGATATTATGATATATGGGGCCCAGGAATGTGCATTGATCATCTCTTTTCTTGTTTGTTCTAATGTTTTGGTCAGATCAGTAGCACTTCCACTATATGTTATAATAATGTTGCCATAGGAGTGCTCCCACAGACCCCCTTTCTGTTCACCACTCCTTTTACACCGCAAATAAGAAGGTAAGAGTGTTCTACCTCCATTGCATATGTAGTTTCAACAGGGAGAAGGTGGGAGGAAGTGATCTGACATTAATATTAAGGGCCTCCTGAAATGGAAATATTAAAGTAGAGGTAGTTGATGGACTTTGTGCTCAACATTTACTGTGTTGACTGAATGGCTTTCTATTCTAGCGTATAATAAATATGGGATGTATATCTAGGGGCTGAAAATTCTTCTGTGTGTTCTTATAGAATTTGGACTGTATTTTTGTTGTTCAATGTGCCTCCTCTCAGTCTATATCACAAGCGTGGATATCAAGTAGATTATTCTCATTTGTAGGTTTGAATATTAATGTAAAATCACCAAGTGTGTTTGGAAAATGCTGGTTATTCTGGAAGGGAGAGATCTTACCTTTCTCACAGTGAGGACCATAAAATCCATCAGGACATTCACAGACATGCCTGTCATTGCAGAAACCTCCATTTCTACACCCCCCTGGACACTTTGCTAGAAAGAGGAAAACAGAGGAACACTTATGGCAATTCACAGTTTTTTTCATTGTTTTAGCTAAGCCTTGCAATGCTCCTTAATGTGTGTCTCTCAGAATATACCAGAAAACCCAGAATCTTTAAAAAATCCCAGTCACAGAGTCTTCTCTCCTGGTAGTTATGCCCCTGGATCAGATGAAAGGTAGGAAAACAATCTTCCTCTCCTTATATTTCTATAGGCTTTCTATTTTTTACACTTAGAACACCCAAAAAGCCATAAGGATTGGGTAGATGTCATGTATATAGCACATGGGCATTTTATAACGTTGGGTCTACTGACTATTTTACTTTCACTAAACTGCTTATGTTCTGCATAAAGCAACTAGTGACTGACCCTAGGTATGTGCAAATGCTCACATAATTTGCAGTCCCTTTAATGAAACAGTAACCTTTACACATTTACACACTAATTAGTTAGCTTCATGGAACTGAACTGTGTCTACTCTATTTTCTTGATAGCATAATACTGTCAGACCCTACGTATGGCTATCTTTACTTTTACACCATTGCCATTATGATGGTTGGCTTCTCATAACCCGGTGATGTACAGTACAGCAAATCCACCATGTACTGAAAGGATTCCAAAGGCCATGGATAGAGGCTTCTATCCAGATTTCCTCCCTCGTGTATTAAGAAAGCAAACATTCAGTGAGGTATACACCTGTGATTTGCTGATTAGTGGCAGTGTGTTCCAATGCAGACAAATTAGCGCTGTTGGCTGCGAGATCAGATGTTTCTGCCAGAAAATGACCATCAGCACCAATATCAGGCAGCCACTTCATAGAGGGCCGATAACTATTGTCTTACAAATGATTGATGGCCATACAAATCTTTGCAAATTACCCACAGATTCCAATTCAGCTTTAACTGCTGAACTTGTAGCACTATACAGGAACATTTCTAATAATGAACAATAACTTTCTTATTACAATTACACACAGGACATTAAAAACAAACAGGTACCTTGCTGGCACGTTTTGAAGAAAATGGCGTTTTGAGGTGTTTGGAGGATTACATTGCCTTCCGCATTCATGACAATCACATTAACTTCAAATGCTGCCACGCCATCCTGATTACCGAGACACGGAAACCCAACCTGAACAACTACAAATGGATAAAAGATTAAATAAAACTTACTATCAACCAGTATACTATATACTAAACCATACTATAGAAATAAAATGTACAGGATGATGAAATGAATATTCTTAATATGGCAACAATATGCCAATTGCACCATAGGCTGCTTTAGTTGTTGTTGGGGAGGTTGTTAAAGGGGAACTGTGGTCTCCAAACAGTTGAATATAAATGAAAGGCCGGTTTCCTACCTTTAAAACAAGCCATCAACGACCTCTCTACGTTCTCCATAGCCCAAGATACACAGAAATGACTGACCAGAAAGTTAATGGGTGGGAGGCTGACATGTGACATTCCTGAGGCTTCTCCTGCACAGTGCCACTGGCGAGCACAACCTCAGACTCCCTCAGTGTGTGAGGGAGACAGGAAGTCCCTCCTCTCTGCTGTGAGAAGGACCTGCAGCAGCAGTGAAGGTAAGGGAATCTACAGCCCTTCTCTCTCACAGTGTGAAAACTGCCTTTTTAGGCAGAGTTCTCACTCTGCCTGAAAAGGCTGTTCCACAGAGTTTTCGTAGGGGGGAGTAGGGGGGGTCAAGTGGCCCACAGCACCTGTGAGGGGGGCCCCTTAGGCACCCGTGAGTGGGTGGAGCTTGGGCACCCACGAGCGGGCGGGGCTTAGGCACCCGCGAGCGGGCGGGGCTTAGGCACCTGCGAGTGGGCAGGGTCACATGGGGCTGTAAGGGAATGGGCCAAGGGGGACTGCAACTGGAGGGACCATGGGGTCCAGGAGTGGGAGGGACCAGGGGGGCTGCAAAGGGGAGGAGACACAGGGCAGATTGACTGACATGGTTTCAGAGCAGGAAGCAGGAAGTGCAGGGGATCTGATGATAATGCTGCCATATCACACACAAAAATGTAAATATCTTCAAAATTATGCAAAATAAACAATGGAAATAAATTGCAAAAACTCTCAGGAGAGCAATTCCTATCAATTTACCTCAAGTCATTTTTGGACCACAGTTCCTCTTTAACTAGACCTTATGTTATGCTTTAAAACCAGATGCAATGGTGGGCACAAGGGGTTTTGTAAATGTTTTTTTTTATGTTACTTTTTTGTTGTCATGTTACCAATATATTTATGTTTAGTAACTTGTCTGCAAAACATAATAATGTGGTAGTTCCAAGTGCCCTGTTCCTGATTCTTCTGGCTATGCTGGAATAAGCACCTGCTTACTGTGTCAAGTAAAGTAATTAACAAAACAATGAGATTCATTTTAAAACCCTTGGATTTCATCGTGGATGAAAACTGTTCATTTCTCCTAAAAATAGGTCAGTGATAGACATACACTGGACCAATTTTACGAAACCCACCTTATGAAATTTGACCTCCAGTAATGTTTGTTGTTTGTCTTTCCTACTACTGACACTCAGGCTAATTTACCCAGACTCTCTGGGCAAATATATGGAGTTAAAGTCGTGCTAGCCCTTTCGCTACCGGTTAGCGCAACTTTAAATCCAATTCTGTATTTCGTTTGCACTAGTCTTAGCACAGAATTTTAATGCCAGCAAATAGCTGGCGTAAAAATCCTGCAGTGGGTAAATCCCTTACCGAAATTTACCCACATATTGAATCGCGAAAGGAGCATTTACCCAAAGCGATAGTGGCTCTGGGTAAATGAGCCTGAATGTGTTTTAAACACAGACTTTTGTCAATTACTAAAAATCGGCTACCAATCTATGCACCTTCTAAAGCTTTAAGGACGGTTATAACACCTCAAATGTTTTTTTAGCAACAGATTATGCACTTTGACCTTAATTTAAGGAGCACCCGAGCTACTTCAATACAAATATCAAACATGCTTTATCTATCCACAAACATATATTTCAAACATCAGTTTATTGGATGGATAGTTGCAATCTGTGTGCATAGCAATGCACACAAACAAACGGTTACCGGTACTTCTTAACTTTAAAAAAAATGCATGCATAATGCAATGTAAAAACAGACATTTTTAAATAAGAAGATAATGACCTGATGCTTTGTGTGGCACAGTTCCTAGTAATGGTACATTCACAGTTGGGTCTGCCATGACTCCTTTATCTAGCGACCGCAAGGATAAAAATTCATAAAAGTATTCTGCCTGAAACACAATAAACACAGACACTACACTGTAACCATGATTCCAATATAGCTTAGAGAATTTTCCAATAATTATATAGAACTTCAGTTTGCCAGGATTCTTGCAAAATATTATTTTGCTGGAATAGGATTATAGACACTTCAAATACAAGAACAGATTTCTAATAAACAAAACAATCAAAGCTAGTTTTGCTAAAATTCAGTAAATATAATATAGTAATACTGTATGTATACTTTATGTACAGAGGTCTCTTGCAGAAGGAAAGTATGTTGTGGAAGACATACATGTAACACACAACCTGGTGGATACACAGAAATAAGCACATAGATGACATATCAACTGAACAGGTAACAATAATATATCTCAGTGCACATTAGGAATGTAATTACAATAGTAACATCCCATTTGAACTATATTGTAACAATACCTAATAATAGAAGCAACCAGAGAAGAGGCAGACAGTTTATTACTAACATATGAAATCCATAAAAAAATAGTATTATGCAACAAAATCCACCACCATGGTTTTATGTTTGAATCCACCGATTAAATATTTTTGCGGTTTGTGTTTTAACTTCTTTAGAGAACATTTTTTTCATTTTTGTTACATAATACTGCTTAATTCTCCACCTAAAAGTATATTTGCCCAGAAACACCTGATTAAATCATTGTATCACTTTCATTTCTTTTAAATTCCTATCATATAGAGTAAAACATTTCAGTATATACATCTCTGCGGTTACTGCCCCCTCCCCAGGTCAGTGAACTCACAGATGCTCTATGTTATTCACCCAGAAAAAGAGAGGAATTTGACAATTATTTTTTCTATTTAAATGTGGAAAGAGAGAGGGGGGAAAAAGGGCATGTACACTGTAAATATAACTTAATGTTATTGGATAGCTGTGGCTTTAAATGTTAAGTGTTTTATTTGTTTCTGTTCTAGTATTCTCCCATACCCTACCTTTACTGCAGGACCGTTGCTGGCTTCTTCCTCCTGTATGCTCTTGTTTTTAGCTCCGCCCCCACAAGTCTTGGCAAATCCCTTTATTGAACAATACTGTTCTCGGCTGCAGAGTGCGCCCGTGACATTATCGCAACACGACCAGACACAGCGCGGCGGGGGTGACATCGCATGAGTGCACGCTCGGGTAATATTGCAGTGCCACTAGCCCACACTGACGTCAGTGTGCGCATGCTCTGCAGTCGAGAAAAGTATTGTTCGACAAAGGGATTTGCCAAAACTGAGCATAAAACAAGAGCATATAAAAGGAGGAAGCCAGCAACTTTCCTGCAGTAAAGGTAGGGTATGGGAGAATGCTAGAACATAAAAAATAAAACACTTACAGGGTTATTCAATGAAAGTTATTATCGTTAATTTTTGCTAATTTTGTCCCAACCAAACAGATGTTAGCTTTCAAATGTTAACAAAGATCTGATTGGTTGGGGCAAAATTAGCACCATTTTAAACAATAAGAACTTTTATTGAATCTCCCTGTAAACATTTAAAGCCACAGCTATCCAATAACATTAAGTTATATTTACAGTGTACATAGTAATGCTAGTCATACACTTGCCCAAAGTTATATTGATTCAATTTTCAATCTGACCTAAAAGTTGAATTGGTAAATGATACATAATTTAAATTTGCAGTTTCTGGCCTAAGACCAATGAGAATATTGTTATATGGCGGCATTCTCCTATATCTTCTTGTTATTTCACATTTTTTCTTCTTAGAAAACAAGTTGCTCTTAAAAATACATCTAATGATGCCCATTATTGCTTCCCAAAAGGATTCTGCAACAGGCTCAGTACATTTTGATTCACACATCTTGTGAAGTGGTTATTGATTTGTAATGTCAGGAAAGATCTTGTCTAGTTCACTGGGAATCATGTGTGTGCTGAGTGGACAGGTGCTCCCTACATCTGTAATTAAAGGGCATGTCCACCCCCAAAACTACAATATCACCCACTATTGGCTCCACTCTGTAGTGCATAAAAATCCTTACCTTACATCCCTGCTCCAAATGGTTCTCCTGCAATGTTCCCCCAAAGTCCAAAAAACTGTCCACCAGGAGCCTAGCAGAGTCCATATACTTGTCTACTGTCTCTCCTCCAGGAGAATTTGCTCATGCTCATTGAAGCCCTCCCCCCCCCCTCTCCCTCCATCTCCCTTCCGTTTTGGTCTCCCATCCCCTAGCACAATACCCTTTGGATATATTGTAGGGCTTCCTCCCCCAGCCCCAACCGCATTATTATTATCTCCAGAAACTCCCCCGATCTTTACTTACCTTCCCTCTATCCTCCGCCGTTCTGAACTACCGGCAGCCGCATGCGGCTGCCGGTCCGGCCCCCTGCTTGCAGTTTCATGCAAGCAGAGGGCCGGGACAGTGGGGCGGATGATAGAGGGAAGGTAAGTAAAGATCGGGGGAGTTTATGAACATAATAATAATGCGGTTGGGGCTGGGGGAGGAAACCCTACAACATGTTTTTTTAAAAGGGTGGACATGCCCTTTAAAGAAATCTAATATACCGGTATATGAGCAATTCTTGTTGACATAGTTAATTTTGTTAGAAACTTCCTTCCAGACTAAATGCACTGCATTTAAACATTATCATCAACTAGACTTGTCCATTTCTTAAGGCATTAAAGCAATGTCGGCATTACAAATTATTGGTGTACTGTAAACATATATCTTGCATGAAGTTGATCATTTTAATTTAGGCAATATAAGTCTGGGGCTGACTTCTAAGTTACTAGTCAATTTTGTAAAAAAAGACTAAAATGCAACATTGACCCAAAAGGCACATTTACAAAGAAAAAGCAAGCTACATCTATATTTAACTGAGTTGAAAACAGTTTTGAGCTTTTACAGTGTTGTTGAGCAGTATATGAATCCAAGTTTTAATGTTCTGTATTGATTTAAAGGGTATCTCCACTGAGGAAACGGCATTTTTGGGGTTTATTTTAAAGTACACCATCCCCCAACCCTCCTCCTACCTTTTTTTCAGAATTCCCCTTTGTTTGTTTGCAACAGCATGTGAAAGTTATGCTAGCTCTGGGAGTGGGCCTTCCCTTTTGCTGGGGGTGCTGTCACTCAATGTGGCATCATCATCATTTTTACAGCTGATCATGCAGAGAGAGACGGGGAGGGAAAAGTTAAAACCCTCTTTCTACATACGTAACAAAGGCGGGGGAACTTGTGTTGTTTTAATAATGTTTTTTTTTGTGTCTAACTCTGAGAGGGGGTGTTGAAAAAGTGAACAAGATTAATTTTATAGGGATGCTGGGAATATGAGGCCATCTAGTATGGGAGGGGTGGGAGAGAGAAACAAAAGCAGATGTGAGAGGGTGTATGGGAGACAGAAAAAGTAGTACCTGATTACTCCTCAATTAATAGTAAACTTAGCAAGTGCTGATGGTATGTGATTATCCTCCATTGATTAGTTTGTGTGCGTGTGTGTAGAATCGACCAACCAGGCGAATCACACAGACAGCAGTCCTGACGGATCCTCACATGTTCTGGCATGCACTAAGGAACACTCACATCGGATTATCCCAGGCAGGCAGTCAATGAAAGTGGGCGGACCTGCATCATCCACAGCGTTCAGGAGAAAAATCATAAACTACTGCTTTAAATACACAGGATACTGCAGGTACATTTTCACCTTACTACATATCTATCCTTTAAACCCAGGTGACTTTGGAGATACCTTTTAAAGGGTATGTCCACCCTAAAATCTATATTTTGCTATAATGTACTTCCCCCTCCCAACCGCATGGCCTGTTTCTAGAAAAAAAGATAGGGGAGAATACTTACCAGCCTGTGATCCCACGGCCTCAGCCTCCAATGCAACTTCCGGGAACAGAGTTGCATTGGGAGTGTGGCCGCAGCAACATCTGTGATTGGCTACACATCAGCAGCTAATCACAGCTAATCACAGATGTGGCTGCCGGCTATGAAACAGCCGAGGCATCCCAGGCTTGTAAGTAAGTTTATTCTAGCTTTTTTAAACTAACCATGCGGTTCAGGTTGGGAGGGGGAGAATTTAATTACAGAAAAAGGCTTTTACGCTACACTAAACTCTACAGCACGATGAATCTGGATGAAAGGAGGGAGGGGGAATCGGCTCCACATGCCTGCAATACCTCCCGGAGGCAAGAGAAGAGGCAGAAACCTTTTTACAGGAAGGCAGCTCCTACTCTTCAAGGCATGTCCACCCCCACAAATATAACCCCCACTACTGGCCTTACTCTGTAGTGCAATAAAATCCTTACCTTACATCCCAGCTCCAAATGGTTCTCCTGTAATCCCCCCGAAAGTCCCAAAAAATGGCCACCAGGAGGATAGCAGAGTTCATATAGGACTCTGTTCTCTGTCTTCCCTCCGGGAGAAGTTTGGCATGCGCAGTGCAACCCTCCTCCCTCCTCTCCCACCCACTTTGGTCTCTCCCCCTAGCGTTAATCCCTTATGTATAGTATAGTCCATGTTCCCCCAGCCCCAACGACTATAATTATATTTCAGAAAGTCCCCCGATCAGTACTTACCTTACCTCTCTCCTTCGCCATTCTGAGCAGCCGGCAGCCGTGTCCATGATTGGATGCCTCTCAGCCAATCACAGACGCGGCTGCGGTCCCGCCCCCTGATTGCAGTTACGTGCAAGCAGAGGGCCGGGGCATTTCAGCAAAGGAGAGAGGTAAGGTAAGTAATGATTGGGGGACTTTCTGAGAATATAATTATAGTTGTTGGGGCTGGAGGAACATGGACTATACTATACTAAAAGTTTCTATAAGGGTGGACATGCCCTTTCACTTTCCTGGACTTTAGATGGACACTGGCAGAGGAACCATTGGAGCGAGATGTAAGGTAAGAATTTCTTAGCACTATACAGCGGGGCCAGTAAGGGGTTTTAAAGTCTACTTTTGGGATGGACATGCCCTTTAAGCATTACATATATGTTTTTTTTTATTGCAACATAAGTTAAGAGATTGAGAAGAAAAATCCAATATAAGTCTTCCAACTAGTACTTCCATAGTTTTACATAAAAGGATGTTGGACTTACTAAAAGCCACAATTGCTTTCCCATGCAACCACTGTAGGGATTTAATTGCAATGGCAGCTCTCAGGGAATCCCTTTTGAGTTTAACACCCGCAGTGTGTCTGTCATTAAACCCCCACAGCAAAAATATAGCATTGCAGTCTTATTTTTGCTATGCTTAATTGTGCTCACGTTTCTACTCTGAAAAATCAGTCAAGTCACATGTCAATCCAAATCATATGGTATTGTATGTACACACTTGAAACAAGGAAGAATTGAAGTAAACCTAATCCTTTAAGGCTTTACAGAAAACTTTATGTAAAATTTAGAGGAAAGATTTTATTTGTAAAATGGATGTAAAAAATATTACTTCAATGATTTCCCCGTGACAGTATCTTAGCTGAATTGACCACTAAAGAGTCTTCTAAGTTTGTAATAAGGCTTTCCAAGATATGAAAGGTAAGATACAAGACAACTAGTACATATGACTTGGACAGACTTCAAACTATTAAGCCTTTTTTTAAAGACTTAGATTGTGGCTTTGAGTCTTGGATAATACACCATAAGTACACTAAAGAGCAAATTCCTCAATCTCTTCTAATGAAAGGAAAAGCTATAGTTTACATTAATTTGAAATACTTCTAGAAATTAATTTTTATTGGATTTTTTATGCTTCAGTTACTTTTAAGTCTTCGGAAAGACAGGTACAGAATCACTAACCCCCCCCCCATATATAATTCTATATGGGCAGTAGCACTGCTAGGGGCCAGTTTTGCCATATGCAGATTGCCTCTAGTGCTGCTCCTTTAAAATAGAAGCTGAAGTGCACTGCCATGACTTGTACACGATTGTGCCGTGCGATGAGAAGGATTTCACCCTGCTTTATGGACACGGCAGCTCGTATATGAAACAAGTATTTCCTACCTCCTGTTTTGCTTAATGTTGACACTAAATGCTTGCAGCTTTCAGTCTCTGCCTTAATTCACTGAAAAATATTATCACAAATATTGTTAAAATTGTAGGAATTATCTTTGTGTCTGAGTACTGACTTAGGCTTCGTTTCACAGGCTTACCGGCACATCATTCATTATAATGAAGTGGAAACATCTGTGTGTAACAAACAGATTTGCCATCTTAGGTGAAGAAGTGGAGGAGGAGAGCCCAAAAGTAGTATGTATGGAGTGGGCTGATTCCTTGAGCACCCAGGGGATTACCATCTCTAATACAAGAGAGAGTGAACTTAGGGCCTGAAAGGCTAAGCAGATGGTAGTGGGGACTCCATTTTTAGAAAGGTGGATAGGGTTATCTTTCACCAAGACCCACATGCCGAACAGTGTGTTGCCTACTTGGAGCTAGGGTTCCACATGTGGTGGATCATGAAGACAGATTATTGGGCTGGGTTCTGAGAGTTAGAAGCCAAGTTAAAAGTAAAGGACCTTCAGAGTAGTTTTTTTTTTTTTAGAAATACAACCACAGCCATGTGCTGTGGTAGGCAACAGGAGCTTAGGAGTATTTATGCATGGTGAAGAGGTTGGTGTGTAAGGATATAGGGTTGGGTTGTTAGAGAACTGGGCTGACTTTTCTGTCAGGATACATGCTTTTAGTAGGAATGAACTGTGCCTCAATGATGATGGTGCAGCTGTTTTGGGGGGGAAGGTGGCAAGAGTTGGATGAGATTATAAACTAGGTATTGGGGGAGGGTATATTGGATAAAATAGGGGTAAATAAAGGGACCTGGGGGTTAATAAGATAATGAACGGAGGAGAGGGGGGAGCATAGAGGATAGGTAGGCATGCATGCCAAAGTGTGGAAACAAATTAATGATATTTTAAAATGTATGTGTACAAATGCAAGAAGTCTGACTGGAAAAACTGGGGAAGTAGAACTAAGAGCTAATCGGTACAGCAGAGACAGGCTAAATGATTCCCATCACTGGGCAGTAGATTTTTAAAGGAAACCCTAGTTAGATATAATAGAGTTATTAGAAAGGATGTTAAACAAGAATTGAAGCCAAATCTAAAAGATGGATGGATGAGGGGATAAAGATAAGATGGAAACAATATGGGTGGAGCTGTGTACGGGTAAAAAGAAGATAGGGTAAATTTATAGTTGGTGTATGTATTAAGCCACCAAATGCAAGTGAGGAGGTGGAAATTATTTCCATATGCAGTTGGCATTAGCTGCAGGTATGGGGCCCATTCTGATCATGGGGGATTTCAATTACCCTGGCAGATTGGATAAAGGGAACTGTGGGCATCTTAAAAGGTTTCAGTTCCTAAATTAGCATATAAGTATTTTCTTTGACAGACTGTAGAGGTTCCTGCTAGAAGGGATGCATTGAGCTCATTTTGAAGATAACGCAAGCTCATTTTGGAGATGAAGCTAATGGAAAGTTAGGGAATAGTGATCATGATATATTGTAATTTTATATAGGTTTCAAAAAAAAGTGCACTGGGTTGACTAAAACTTTTAACTAATTTTTATGCTATTTAAAGGATCACTTCTGTTCATAGACTGGGGTGTTAAGGTAAGGAGGACTGAACAGAAGTGGGCGCTTTTCAAGTGTTATTAAACCATTACATTTCTAAATGTATACCTTTAGGGAAAGTGTAAAAAATTAGGTCCCTTCCTATGCCTTAATGCTCAGGTAAAAAAGGAAATGGAAACAAGTAAATGGCTTTTAGAATTTTTAAGTAAAGGGAACGGAATAAAGGGAACATGAAGTATAAAAACAGTAATAGAGTGCAAGAAAGCAATTCAACTAGCTAAATAGAAAATGAAATACGGATAGCTGAAAACAAGCAAGACCAACCCCAAAATGTTTTTTAAGTATATCAATAGTAAAAGATGGGGACAGAAATGTAGGACCATTTAATAATGGTTATAAAGATGGGTATAGGGGATGCTGAAAAGGCTAATGTGCTAAACAATTTTTTTTCTCTATACACTAAAGAGAATCCTAATCTCTCTATGAAGGGTATAAAAAGGAAAATTCACTCTGGTTGACAGAAGGTATGGTACAGAAAAAATTAGACAGTTAATATCAATAATGCCCAAGGACCCATTGAAATATATCCTCAGATCTTAAGAGAGTTTAGCCCAGTTTTATGTAGACCACGTTCCTTATCATTTCAAATTCACTTTTGTCTGGTGATGTGACTCTGGAATGGAAAAAAATATATCTAATTTATGGATCGCTCAAAATGACAATCACATATTGTATAGGGGGCTTAACATTTCATCTGTCAATCAAGTTCCTTAGTATCATAAACTCTGTTATGATAGTTTTGCTGTAGCTGGAAGGTGACAGTTGGTTCATTAACTGCATGGTGGGAAATTCCCCTCCTAGTGTTGCCTCATAGGGATTACTGAGCATGTTGTCCTCACAGATAGTCTAGCTGGGGCACTGAGCTTGGGCAAAATAAATACTGGATTGAATTCATTGCAGAAACACAAAAAACAGACTAAGTGCTTCTTACTATATACATTATAGATTAAAATTGGGCAAAGTAATTTTTTCAATGTACAATTCCCTTAAGTAGTGTATTTGTGTAATGGGTTGGGCTAAAGTGACTGGGTGGAGCTAGGGGGGATGGGGGTGGGTCGCATGTCAGTCATGGGACATTGGGAGGTATGATAGTTGCTGGCTTTTTGGAGCTATCTCCTAAATAATTGGATTATTTTTTCCAGCCCTGTCTTAAACAATTTTCCTTAGCTACTGTAGGTAATAGCACACTTCTCTTGTGTGCAGGGGCGTGTTTAGGGGGGGGATTACTGGTGCCTGGAATCCCCCCTTCTGCCTGCTCACTACAGTCCCCAGTTCTGCTTCTGCTGGTTCCCATAGATTGTTGCATTGTTAATTAAGCTGTGAGTGAGAAGCATTTTTTTTGTTTCAAAATGTATCCAGTCTGCCCTGGATTGACAGCAGCATAGAGATTGTATCAAAATTAACCTTGCAGCTGCCTGAGGTGATTGCTGAGACTAGTATAGTATTTGAGGTTGAATAAAGACATATGTCATCCGTCCAACCAAACTGGGTTTACATACATTACTTACTGTACCTACTTCCATATTTCATTAAGGGTTAGTTCACTGGGAAATAAAGCAGGTTCTAACAGCATTAAATGAAGAATGGGAGGTAAGCAGCTATGTCTTACTCCCATTCTTCATTTAATGCACCAGGAGGAGGGGCAAACTACCTGCAGTGCGTTCCACCGCTGGAACCTTGACAGGTAACGACTTTTCCGGCTGTAAGTAAACTATAGCGTGCTTTCGCGCATGCACGCCATAGCTTACTTACAGCTGGAAGTGGTCGGAACCTTTCAAGCGCTGGATCGTGGCTGCAGTGTAAGTTCGCTAGCCTCTTCTGGTGCATTAAATGAAGAATGGGAGGTAAGACATAGCTAGCTTGCCTCCCATCTTCACTTAATGATGCTGTTAGAAAGATGCTTATTTCCCACTGAACTAATCCTTTAATACGTGGTCTGATGTTATTGGCTCCTGCTACTGTAGTAAAGGGAATGGGTAATGGAAACTTTTCATCTTGCCTGATATGCTCCCGATGCTAACAATATTCAGCAAATTCTGTCAGATCCACCATCAGTGTCACAGCTCAGACTTGAAAGAAACTAATGATAATAAGGTGTGTAAAAGTGTGTATTTCTCAATAAAACAAAACTTTTGTCCCAACCATTCATCAAAGCACTGTTGGTCATGGCGAATGTCTCCTTGGACCACACGATTGACCGTGATTTACCAACATGTCCAATCGCCTATTTATCCGATCCAGTGTGAACCAGGGACCAACATTGGTTGCTGCTGAAATCCAGGGGGGATTAATATGGGTTACCACTGAACAAGCCCAGAGGGAGGTTCAGTTCGAATACATTCAGTGTTCATTATATATGGATGATATAATAATATTAATATATTCTCTAATTGCCATGATTACCTCAACACAGTTGGCCAATACACATATTCCCTTTTCTTTGTTATAAAGTATATAGTTATTAGGCTGGTACACACAAACCAACAGATATCTCAGTGTATTGGTCGGGCCGAAAAAATCTGAGGTGATTCCGGCAGTGGCAGTGAAAGCTGTGGTCCATAGGAGACATATTGTTGTGGCGACCACTTTATAGTGGTGAAAGGTCAGGACGGAAAAATTTGTCCATGTGTCCCCAGGCAACGTTCTGGTTTACTGATAAATCCACATTACACTACATTACCATTAGTCTCTTTAAAATCAGAGCTGTGACCCTGACGGTGGATCTGACAGAATTTGCAGTAGAAGCCGATAACATTGGACCAAGTATGGGCACATTGAACAATCATTCTTTATAAAGAATATATGGAACAATCACTCCGTGTATTGATATATATATATCTTTTGTCATCTATTTTTTGACTGTCCTTGTGGCTTGTTATATATTGGAAAGACTACTACATCTTTTCGTGAGAGTTTGCCAATCATCGGAGCTCGATAGGAGCGGCTTGTCTAGCCAAGTATTAGAAATAAAGATGAGAAATTTGGACAAGGGACATGGTTTATCCACATTGAAATGCATGCTTATAGACTGTGTTCCTCCAATGGAGGGTGTATAGAGCAAAGAGCCTTTTGCGTCTTGAGGCACGATGGATTTCAAGGCTACAGACTGTTGCACCGTATGGGCTTAACGAAACTAATAATCTGAGCTACTATTTATAACATCCCCTGGTTTAATTGGATTAATTGTTTTGCAGGATTATAATATTGTTGTTTGCTGCTATATATGAGACCGTTTCTACTAATTTAATTAATATTGATACTATTGTTTTGTATTACGGGTTGTTCTGTAGAGAGATTAGTGTGGCATATCTGTTTTAGATTTTGTACTTTTTTGATATCATACTTATTGTATAATTAGTTTACCAGCTTAACTTGTTGATATTTATTAGGAAGGAGAATAGGATATATGTTCCCTTAGTTTCATGACGGATTGGCTACTACCGTATATACTCGAGTATAAGTCGATCCGAGTATAAGTCGAGGTACCTATTCTTACCTGAAAATTTGTAAAAAATGAGACTCGAGTATAAGTCGAGGGTAGAAATTATCACCACTACTCCCTTCTGATTCTGTGTTGTTTTAGGCTTTAGTTGCCTTTAAATGGACAGCAGAATTCCCCTACACGAATCCCATACAGTAATAGCCAAATCCGTACCAGTACCTCCATGCTTTGCATATTACTTTTTCAACCACCCCTCTCAGATCATTATTAAAAACAACACAAGTTCCCCCTGCCTTTGTTACAGTAGTGTAGAAAGAGGGTTTTAACTTTTCCTCCCCTGTCTCTCTCTGCATGATCAGCTGTAAAAATGATGATGATGCACATTGAGTGACAGCACCCCCAGCAAAAGGGAAGGCACACCCCAGGAGCTAGCATAACTTTCACATGCTGTTGCAAACGGGAAAAGGGGAATATGAGGCCATCTAGTATGGGAGGGGTGGGAGAGAAACAAAAGCAGATGTGAGAGGGTGTATTGGGAGACAGAAAAATGTAGTACCTGATTACTCCTCAATTAATTAGTAAACTTAGCAAGCTGCTGATGGTCATGTGATTATTCCTCCATTGATTAGTTTGTGTGCGTGTGTGTAGAATCGACCAACCAGGCGAATCACACAGACAGCAGTCCTGACGGATCCTCACATGTTCTGCGCATGCACTAAAGGAACACTCACATCGGATATTTCCCAGGCAGGCAGTCAATGAAAGTGGGCGGACCTGCATCATCCACAGCGTTCAGGGAGAAACTCATAAACTACTGCTTTAAATACACAGGATACTGCAGGTACATTTTCACCTTACACATATCTATCCTTAAAACCCAGGTGACTTTGGAGATACCTTTTAAAGGGTATGTCCACCCTAAAATCTATATTTTGCTATAATGTACTTCCCCCCTCCCAACCGCATGGCCTGTTTCTAGAAAAAAAGATAGGGGAGAATTACTTACCAGCCTGTGATCCCACGGCCTCAGCCTCCAATGCAACTTCCGGGAACAGAGTTGCATTGGGAGCTTGGCCGCAGCAACATCTGTGATTGGCTACAATCAGCAGCTAATCACAGCTAATCACAGATGTGGCTGCCGGCTATTGAAACAGCCGAGGCATCCCAGGCTTGTAAGTAAGTTTATTCTAGCTTTTTTTTACAAACTAACCATGCGGTTCAGGTTGGGAGGGGGAGAATTTAATTACAGAAAAAGGCTTTTACGCTACACTAAACTCTACAGCACGATGAATCTGGATGAAAGGAGGGAGGGGGGAATCGGCTCCACATGCCTGCAATACCTCCCGGAGGCAAGAGAAGAGGCAGAAACCTTTTTACAGGAAGGCAGCTCCTACTCTTCAAGGGCATGTCCACCCCCACAACTATAATCCCCCCACTACTGGCCTTACTCTGTAGTGCAATAAAATCCTTACCTTACATCCCAGCTCCAAATGGTTCTCCTGTAATCCCCCCCGAAAGTCCCAAAAAATGGCCACCAGGAGGATAGCAGAGTTCATATAGGACTCTGTCTCCTGTCTTCCCTCCGGGAGAAGTTTGGCATGCGCAGTGCAACCCTCCTCCCTCCCTCTCCCACCCACTTTGGTCTCTCTCCCCCTAGCGTTAATCCCTTTATGTATAGTATAGTCCATGTTCCCCCAGCCCCAACGACTATAATTATATTCTCAGAAAGTCCCCCGATCAGTACTTACCTTACCTCTCTCCTTCGCCATTCTGAGCAGCCGGCAGCCGTGTCCATGATTGGATGCCTCTCAGCCAATCACAGACGCGGCTGCCGGTCCCGCCCCCTGATTGCAGTTACGTGCAAGCAGAGGGCCGGGGCATTTCAGCAAAGGAGAGAGGTAAGGTAAGTAATGATTGGGGGACTTTCTGAGAATATAATTATAGTTGTTGGGGCTGGAGGAACATGGACTATACTATACTAAAAGTTTCTATAAAGGGTGGACATGCCCTTTCACTTTCCTGGACTTTAGATGGACACTGCAGAGGAACCATTTGGAGCAGAGATGTAAGGTAAGAATTTCTTAGCACTATACAGCGGGGCCAGTAAGGGGTTAAAGTCTACTTTTGGGATGGACATGCCCTTTAAGCATCTTACATATATGTTTTTTTTTATTGCAACATAAGTTAAGAGATTGAGAAGAAAATCCAATATAAGTCTTCCAACTAGTACTTCCATAGTTTTACATAAAAGGATGTTGGACTTACTAAAAGCCACAATTGCTTTCCCATGCAACCACTGTAGGGATTTAATATTGCAATGGCAGCTCTCAGGGAATCCCTTTTTGAGTTTAACACCAGCAGTGTGTCTGTCATTAAAACCCTCACACAGCAAAAATATAGCATTGCAGTCTTATTCTTTTGCTATGCTTAATTGTGCTCACGTTTCTACTTGAAAAATCAGTCAAGTCACATGTCAATCCAAATCATATGGTATTGTATGTACACACTTGAAACAAGGAAGAATTTGAAGTAAACCTAATCCTTTAAAGGCTTTACAGAAAACCTTTATGTAAAATTTAGAGGAAAGATTTTATTTGTAAAATGGATGTAAAAAATATTACTTCAATGATTTCCCCGTGACAGTATCTTAGCTGAATTGACCACTAAAGAGTCTTCTAAGTTTGTAATAAGGCTATTCCAAGATATGAAAGGTAAGATACAAGACTAACTAGTACATAATGACTTGGACAGACTTCAAACTATTAAGCCTTTTTTTAAAGACTTAGATTGTGGCTTTGATGTCTTGGATAATACACCATAAGTACACTAAAGAGCAAATTCCTCAATCTCTTCTAATGAAAGGAAAAGCTATAGTTTACATTAATTTGAAATACTTCTAGAAATTAATTTTTATTGGATTTTTTATGCTTCAGTTACTTTTAAGTCTTTCCGGAAAGACAGTTACAGAATCACTAACCCCCCCCCCATATATAATTCTATATGGGCAGTAGCACTGCTAGGGGCAGTTTTGCCATATGCAGATTGCCTCTAGTGCTGCTCCCTTTAAAATAGAAGCTGAAGTGCACTGCCATTGACTTGTACACGATTGTGCCGTGAGAAGGATTTTCACCCTGCTTTATGGACACGGCAGCTCTGTATATGAACAAGTATTCCTACCTCCTGTTTTGCTTAATGTTGACACTAAATGCTTGCAGCTTTCAGTCTCTGCCTTAATTCACTGAAAAATATTATCACAAATATTGTTAAAATTGTAGGAATTTATCTTTGTGTCTGAGTACTGACTTAGGCTTCGTTCACAGGCTTACCGGCACATCATTCATTATAATGAAGTGGAAACATCTGTGTGTAACAACAGATTTGCCATCTTAGGTGAAGAAGTGGAGGAGGAGAGCCCAAAAGTAGTATGTATGGAGTGGGCTGATTCCTTGAGCACCCAGGGGATTACCATCTCTAATACAAGAGAGAGTGAACTTAGGGCCTGAAAGGCTAAGCAGATGGTAGTGGGGACTCCATTTTTAGAAAGGTGGATAGGGTTATCTTTCACCAAGACCCTACATGCCGAACAGTGTGTTGCCTACTTGGAGCTAGGGTTCCACATGTGGTGGATCATGAAGACAGATTATTGGGCTTGGTTCTGAGAGTTAGAAGCCAAGTTAAAAGTAAAGGACCTTCAGAGTAGTTTTTTTTTTTTTTAGAAATACAACCACAGCCATGTGCTGTGGTAGGCAACAGGAGCTTAGGAGTATTTATGCATGGTGAAGAGGTTGGTGTAAGGATATAGGGTTTGGGTTGTTAGAGAACTGGGCTGACTTTTCTGTCAGGATACATGCTTTTTAGTAGGAATGAACTGTGCCTCAATGATGATGGTGCAGCTGTTTTGGGGGGGAAGGTGGCAAGAGTTGGATGAGATTATAAACTAGGTATTGGGGGAGGGTATATTGGATAACATAGGGGTAAATAAAGGGACCTGGGGGTTAATAAGATAATGAACGGAGGAGAGGGGGAGCATAGAGGATAGGTAGGCATGCATGCCAAAGTGTGGAAACAAATTAAATGATATTTTAAAATGTATGTGTACAAATGCAAGAAGTCTGACTGGAAAAACTGGGGAAGTAGAACTAAGAGCTAATCGGTACAGCAGAGACATGGCTAAATGATTCCCATCACTGGGCAGTAGATTTTAAAGGAAACTCCTAGTTTAGATATAATAGAGTTATTAAGAAAGGATGTTAAACAAGAATTGAAGCCAAATCTAAAAGATGGGATGGATGAGGGTATAAAGATAAGATGGAAACAATATGGGTGGAGCTGTGTACGGGTAAAAAGAAGATAGGGTAAATTTATAGTTGGTGTATGTTATAAGCCACCAAATGCAAGTGAGGAGGTGGAAATTCATTTCCATATGCAGTTGGCATTAGCTGCAGGTATGGGGCCCATTCTGATCATGGGGGATTTCAATTACCCTGGCAGATTGGATAAAGGGAACTGTGGGCATCTTAAAAGGTTTCAGTTCCTAAATTAGCTATATAAGTATTTTCTTTGACAGACTGTAGAGGTTCCTGCTAGAAGGGATGCATTGAGCTCATTTTGAAGATAACGCTAAGCTCATTTTGGAGATGAAGCTAATGGAAAGCTTAGGGAATAGTGATCATGATATATTGTAATTTTATATAGGTTTCAAAAAAAGTGCACTGGGTTGACTAAAACTTTTAACTAATTTTTATGCTATTTAAAGGATCACTTCTGTTCATAGACTGGGGTGTTAAGGTAAGGAGACTGAACAGAAGTGGGCTGCTTTTCAAGTGTTATTAAACCATTACATTTCTAAATGTATACCTTTAGGGAACAAGTGTAAAAAATTAGGTCCATTCCTTCATGCCTTAATGCTCAGGTAAAAAAGGAAATGGAAACAAAGTAAATGGCTTTTAGAATTTTTAAGTTAAAGGGAACGGAATAAAGGGAACATGAAGTATAAAAACAGTAATAGAGTGCAAGAAAGCAATTCAACTAGCTAAAATAGAAAATGAAATACGGATAGCTGAACAAAGCAAGACCAACCCCAAAATGTTTTTTAAGTATATCAATAGTAAAAAGATGAGGACAGAAAATGTAGGACCATTTAATAATGGTTATAAAGATGGTTATAGGGGATGCTGAAAAGGCTAATGTGCTAAACAATTTTTTTTCTCTATACACTAAAGAGAATCCTAATCCTCTATGAAGGGTATAAAAAGGAAAAATTCACTCTGGTTGACAGAAGGTATGGTACAGAAACAATTAGACAGTTAATATCAATAATGCCCAAGGACCCATTGAAATATATCCTCAGATCTTAAGAGAGTTTAGCCCAGTTTTATGTAGACCACTGTTCCTTATCATTTCAAATTCACTTTTGTCTGGTGATGTGACTCTGGAATGGAAAAAAATATATCTAATTTATTGGATCGCTCAAAATGACAATCACATATTGTATAGGGGGCTTAACATTTCATCTGTCAATCAAGTTCCTTAGTATCATAAACTCTGTTATGTATAGTTTTGCTGTAGCTGGAATGGTGACAGTTGGTTCATTAACTGCATGGTGGGAAATTCCCTCTCCTAGTGTTGCCTCATAGGGATTACTGAGCATGCTTGTCCTCACAGATAGTCTAGCTGGGGCACTGAGCTTGGGCAAAATAAATACTGGATTGAATTCATTGCAGAAACACAAAAACATCAGACTAAGTGCTTCTTACATATATACATTTATAGATTAAAATTGGGCAAAGTAATTTTTTCAATGTACAATTCCCTTAAGTTAGTTGTATTTGTGTAATGGGTTGGGCTAAATGTGACTGGGTGGAGCTAGGGTGGATGGGGGTGGGTCGCATGTCAGTCATGGGACATTGGGAGGTATGATAGTTGCTGGCTTTTTGGAGCTATCTCCTAAATAATTGGATTATTTTTTCCAGCCCTGTCTTAAACAATTTTCCTTAGCTACTGTAGGTAATAGCACACTTCTCTTGTGTGCAGGGGCGTGTTTAGGGGGGGGATTACTGGTGCCTGGAATCCCCCCTTTCTGCCTGCTCACTACAGTCCCCAGTTCTGCTTCTGCTGGTTCCCATAGATTGTTGCATTGTTAATTAAGCTGTGAGTGAGAAGCATTTTTTTTGTTTCAAAAATGTATCCAGTCTGCCCTGCGATTGACAGCAGCATAGAGATTGTATCAAAATTAACCTTGCAGCTGCCTGAGGTGATTGCTGAGACTAGTATAGTATTTGAGGTTGAATAAAGACATATGTCCATCCAGTCCAACCCAAACTGGGTTTACATACATTACTTACTGTACCTACTTCCATATTTTCATTAAGGGTTAGTTCACTGGGAAATAAAGCAGCGTTCTAACAGCATTAAATGAAGAATGGGAGGTAAGCTAGCTATGTCTTACCTCCCATTCTTCATTTAATGCACCAGGAGAGAGGGGCAAACTTACCTGCAGTGCGTTCCACCGCTGGAACCTCTGACAGGTAACGACTGTTTCCGGCTGTAAGTAAACTATAGCGTGCTTTCGCGCATGCACGCCATAGCTTACTTACAGCTGGAAGTGGTCGGAACCTTTCAAGCGCTGGATCGTGCTGCAGTGTAAGTTCGCTAGCCTCTTCTGGTGCATTAAATGAAGAATGGGAGGTAAGACATAGCTAGCTTGCCTCCCATTCTTCACTTAATGATGCTGTTAGAAAGATGCTTTATTTCCCACTGAACTAATCCTTTAATACGTGGTCTGATGTTATTGGCTCCTGCTACTGTAGTAAAGGGAATGGGTAATGGAAACTTTTCATCTTGCCTGATATGCTCCCGATGCTAACAATATTCAGCAAATTCTGTCAGATCCACCATCAGTGTCACAGCTCAGACTTTGAAAGAAACTAATGATAATAAGGTGTGTAAAAGTGTGTATTTCTCAATAAAACAAAACTTTTGTCCCAACCATTCATCAAAGCACTGTTGGTCATGGCGAATGTCTCCTTTGGACCACACGATTGACCGTGATTTACCAACATGTCCAATCGCCTATTTATCCGATCCAGTGTGAACCAGGGACCAACATTGGTTGCTGCTGAAATCCAGGGGGGATTCATATATGGGTTACCACTGAACAAGCCCAGAGGGAGGTTCAGTTCCGAATACATTCATGTGTTCTATTATATATGGATGATATAATAATATTATATATATTCTCTAATTGCCATGATTACCTCATCACAGTTGGCCAATACACATATTCCCTTTTCTTTTGTTATAAAGTATATAGTTATTACGGCTGGGTACACACAAACCAACAGATATCTCAGTGTATTGGTCGGGCCGAAAAAATCTGAGGTGATTCCGGCAGTGGCAGTGAACGCTGTGGTCCATAGGAGACATTTGTTGTGGCCGACCACTTTATAGTGGTGAAAGGTCAGGACGGAAAATTTGTCCATGTGTCCCCAGGCTAACGTTCTGGTTTACTGATAAATCCACATTTACACTACATTACCATTAGTCTCTTTTAAAGTCAGAGCTGTGACCCTGACGGTGGATCTGACAGAATTTGCAGTAGAAGCCGATAACATTGGACCAAGTATGGGCACATTGAACAATCATTCTTTATAAAGAATATATGGAACAATCACTCCCGTGTATGTATATATATATATCTTTTGTCATCTATTTTTTGACATGTCCTTGTGGCTTGTTATATATTGGAAAGACTACTACATCTTTTCGTGAGAGGTTTGCCAATCATCGGAGCTCGATAGGAGCGGCTCTGTCTAGCCAAGTATTGGAAATAAAGATGAGTAAATTTGGACAAGGGACATGGTTTATCCACATTGAAATGCATGCTTATAGACTGTGTTCCTCCAATGGAGGGTGATAGAGCAAAGAGCCTTTTGCGTCTTGAGGCACGATGGATTTCAAGGCTACAGACTGTTGCACCGTATGGGCTTAACGAAACTAATAATCTGAGCTACTATTTATAACATCCCCTGGTTTAATTGGATATAATTGTTTTGCAGTATTATAATATTGTTGTTTGCTGCTATATATGAGACCGTTTCTACTATATTTATTTATTTAATATTGATACTATTGTTTTGTATTACTTGGGTTGTTCTGTAGAGAGATTTAGTGTGGCATATCTGTTTTAGATTTTGTACTTTTTTGATATCATACTTATTGTATAATTAGTTTATACCAGCTTAACTTGTTGATATATTTATTAGGAAGGAGAATAGGATATATGTTCCCCTTAGTTTCATGACGGATTGGCTACTACCGTATATACTCGAGTATAAGTCGATCCGAGTATAAGTCGAGGTACCTATTCTTACCTGAAAATTTGTAAAAACTGATTGACTCGAGTATAAGTCGAGGGTAGAAATTATCACCACTACTCCCTTCTGATTCTGTGTTGTTTTTAGGCTTTAGTTGCCCTTTAAATGGACAGCAGAATTCCCATACACGAATCCCATACAGTAATAGCCAAATCCAGTACCAGTAACCTCCAATTCTTTGGCACTCCAGATGTTTGAAAACTACAACTCCCAGCATGCTTTGTTGCTGGGAGTTTCAGTTTCTAAACATGTGGAGTGGCAAGGTTCAGTAAACTTTTAATTAAGCTTACCATCATTTACAATTCTCCTGAACCCCCATATAGTAAAGGGCCCTCTGACCCCCATATAGTAAAGAGCCCTCTGACCCCCATTTAGTAAAGGACTCTCTGATCCCAATAGTTAAAAATGTCACCTGAGAGTTGTAGTTTCAAGCTGTCCTTTGCACTGTACTAGCAGCTGTTTTTTGCCCCAAACTGAGGAGACCCATCAGATTTACAGCATCCAGTGACAGTGCTGAGTGAGTCCAGCAGCCAGAATACAGGAAGCAGAAAGTGTAAAGGCAGATCAGCTCCTGTAACATTCTATGCAGGTTAACACAGCGCCACCTACTGGTTACTATCTGTAATTGCAGAATTTGGATCTAAATTAGGGCTTGACCCGAGTATAAGTCGAGGTTAGGTTTTCAGGCTAATTTTAAAGCCTGAAAAATTTGACTTATACTCGAGTATATACAGTATATTTCTATATCATTTGGATATGTGGTTGTTCTCGCTCTCTCGGTATAGGGTACTGCACTTCCGGGTTTGTTGCTGTTTGTGTGTGGTTGCCATAGTTATGTAGTGCTGCTGGGGGATTATCATGTGATCCGTCCTCGTGGCTGTCTTGGCGTTTCAGCTGACGCTCCCGGAAGTGGGGTCAGCCCGGTATCGATTATCTTTAGCTCTGCTGTATTATTTGAATCTGCTGTGATTGTCTGACACTCTAGACAGTGAGGTAAATCACCATCAGATATTTAGATCGCTGTGCTGTATATATGATATATATTGTTTTAGCTATAGATTGATGGGATATGTAGTTTGGGGTTTTATGGTTTTATTATGCACTGGTTACGGGGTGTTTTGGGGGGGGTGGTCTTTGGGTGGCTATTTAATCTGGGTGGCTGGTGTGTTTTATTAGTCCTGATGACGGCCTGATATAGGTTGAAACATGTTGACCGAATAAACTGCTTTTTTTTGAATGTATGTTACCAAGACTTGTGAGTGCGTCGTGCTTCTTTCAGTATTATATATATATATATATTGTAATACAATGTTGACAATCAGCTATACAACCACCTCCAGGATTTCCTAATGTCCCTATTCCTGCTCACTAACTCTATCACAGTGTAGTAGGTACAGTAAGTAATGTATATAAACCCAGTCTCAGCAATCACCTCAGGCAGCTGCAGGGTTAATATCGATACAGTTCTCTATGCTGCTGTCAATCACAGGGCAGACTGGATACATTTTTGAAACATACAAATGCTGCTTCTTACTCACAGCTCAATTAACAATGTAGCAATCTATGTAACAGTCTATGGACACCAGGAGAGGTAGAACAGCAGACTGCCCCTGAAATCCCCTCAGATTTTATGGCCAAACCCAGCTTTAATGAATATTACAAAACTGAAGGTGATATCTGTATTGGTCCATTGTAACACAAATGTGGGCCCAGGCACTCCTTCATTCAATGTGCCAGTGAATTCCAGGTGCTGCTTCCCTCAGTCCTCTACCTTCAGGACTCCAAGCTATAGCACAAGCATAAAAAGTTTGATGGAAGCGCACTCTGTTAATCAGAAAATGTTCTGTTTATTGCATCACACAAATATACACAACGTTTCGGAGAACGCTATGTCTCCTTCATTCCATGACCTGGATGAATGAATATTACAGATATACCATGAACTGGATGAATAAGAACCATCACAAACTCTTGAATAAAACATTACACCTTAAATAATGGAATAGTGCAAGGTTTAGGTACATTGTTATATTCCTTAGTTTTAATGAATGGTGAAGAATAGAGATAATGTAGCTGGGTGTGTAAATTGGTTAAAGAACACAATGTTTGGGTTAGCTTGGAAAATCACCTGGACAAACACATGTAGTCCTGTTTTTGCGGTTATAATGAGAGTACGTGATTGCCCTACAGTGCGTTGTTGTGCGGTATCGTGCGTGTTTTTTATATATAAGAGGTACATTTTTAAAAACTGGATTCACCTGCCCGACTCCTCTGAGCTGTCAATCAAATCCCCTAACAGCATGCCAGTGTAGTATGTAGTCTTACACAAGTTTTACAGCAAGTCTTCCAATGACTCCTTCCTGCTCAAATACTGGGTTAAAAACAGAAGTTAAGGGAAGGAGAAAGAAGCAGAAAGAGCAGGACTGGGTCTCTCTCCTCCCTAGCTTTCACCATTTATTGCCTGTGAAAGGGAGATCAGGCTGCAGTGATAAGCTGGGATTCAGGTCTCTCCTTACTCACCCCCTCCCACTCCTTATGTCACAAGTATATCCAGAACAAAGAAGACACTTGCTCTCTACAGGCTTACATACGGAGGTTTTTTTTGTGTTTTTTTTTTACAAAGGTTAGAGTGACGTGTAGGAGGATTAATGTGAATGAGCAGCTAACTTCCTTTTTTTACAACGGTGTATAAAGTAACAACCACCTAGTAAAATAATGACCTCCATGTAAATAGCGATTGTGTCATTATTCTGGCAATAGGGCTAATTTACATTGACAAAGTTTTCATATAAATACAATCCCAAATGTTTTCGGACTGTAGTACACCAGAAAAAAAAAATCTAATTGGTTGTGGCCAATTGACTGCACATTTATTAAATAGCCTGTCTTTGTGTTTTGGATAATACCATGATCACAAACAGAGACTCGTTAGATACTGTTAGATGTTGGGAATGTACAGAAGGTTCTAAATAAATATTGAATTCCAACCGTTTCTTCTTGAAAAGAAGCAGGACACTGTTTAATGACAAAACAAAAACACCAGATGTTCGGATTTATTTTTTTTTTTAATTTAAGGGATAAAAAAAAAAGTTTCCAGCGTTAAGAAGAAACGGATTTTGTTTTTGTTCTTATTTGGGAATGTAAATTAATAAGTTAAATATTGTGCACCTGAGCGAGAGTAAAAAATCCATTTGTGTTTCCTGTGAATACGCATGTAAGCCAGGATGGGGATATGTGAATCGTACTAGAGCTTTATGATTCATTCATTCTCCCATATTTGAAATAACGCAGCCTTGTGTTTATCCCTTGGGCTCTACTGCAATCTCTATATGTATAATTAGGGAAAGAAAAGAAGAAAAAACTTTCAACAAAAGAAGATTTAAAGAGATGGTATTTCAATTCTCCAATTATTCATGAGAAGAGGCGTCTCATTCCAGAGAAACTATTAAAGAAAAAGCTACTGGAGTGCTTTCTCTGCCGAACAATGAACTTGGTCCAGGATAACCCAATCATTCAGCCTCTATAGTCATTATGCTATGCACAAGCTATTCCACCCTGATCTCTTTCAGGGGGATCATCCTAATTGCACAGTGCTTGCACAGGCCAGATAATGAATAGGGACCAATTAGCAACTGTTTTAGTCTATTCAAAAGTTGAAAGCAAATGTCTAATTTGTTTTCATAGGTTACTGGCCAACAGCAACTCTTACTTAGTAATTGCATCTACAACTAGAATGGGAAAGTTTAAGTATAAACTTTGAATTTGGCTTGGAAGGCTGCATTTTAGAAGGGAATGGGAGTGTTTGTGCTGCAGATTAAAGGTAGAACAGTTGGTGTGTGTACTCGTGCCAGGTTGGGGTATAAAAGACTAACTTTTTTTGATGATTGGTCAAAATGTGTTTTTTTAATATGCTAACCCTTTATATATGGCTGCCACGTGAATGAATGGGTAGTTCAGTTGGTGTTGAGTACCTGTGTCAGGTTGGAAGTTAAAAAACTTTTTTGATTATTGATCAAAATTTATTTTGACTATAGTAACCCTTTAAGTACGGCTGCCACAGAAATGGAAGAGTAGGTCAGTAGGTATGTGTTTTAATGAATGTTAAATATTAAAAGGGTATAGGCTGCACTGACTTCCTCACACCATCACATGTAATAAATATATCTTTCAGATTTCGGAACCGAGGGGTTCCATGTCGGATCTAGGTTCGTGTCGAACCCGGATCTCATCTCTAGTGTGTACCCGTGTGAGGTTGGGGGTATGTATTTTTGCATGTATGACCATATAACTAACTTTTATGGATGATTGATTAAAATTAGTTTTTTGGTAAGTGTACCTGTGTCTGTGTGGGGGGTTGGGGGTATCAGCGTTTTTGTTTATGACCATCACTGTTTTGAAATATCCACATTTGAGGATTGTTACCATTATAGTCTATGGGAAAAAATGTCCAGAAAATCGCCAATAATGCCGTAACGCTTCCGCGGATTCCTTAGCTAGAAGATAGCACACTTCTCCTATATGCCCCGCACGTCTGTACCGAATTTCATGTCTCTAGCTCAAAAACTGTGGGAGGAGATAAGGTCCAAAAAAGCAGAAGAATAAAACTGAAGAAGAAGAAATAGAAAGAACAGGAATTTGTCTCTTCAAGCCAAATTAATAAATTCTATGAGTTCCAGGCCAGAAAAGACCAGGAGATATTAGAATTTTTAGAACATGTTTTAGGGAATTTACTGAGCAATGCAAGGGCTCAATTCGCAAACTTAAAAGACAACTGTATTGTCTAAACCATGCCCCAACCTCTGGGATTTATCCAATGTTAAGAAGTGCTTCTTGCAGATTTCCATTGGTTAGGCATATCTACCCCACCACCATCATAACTCTGACTGATGGATAAAAAGGGGACCCTGCAGAGCTGAATGAAAATTGCTGAGATGGAATGGGTTGGGGGGGTTGTCCTTAAAGGACATGTACTCTTATTTTCACTCAACTTATTTCTTTCTACTTTGTCTTGTTTTTTTCCTGCCATTTGCAAATAGTAAATTTTATCACTTTTTCCAGGCTAACATCATCATATAGTAAAGGAGCCTCCTCCCACTGGATTTCATTTGCTAGTTCTCATATTAGTCAGTGCGTCAGGGCTTAATTACCGTAATTTACAAAAATGTGAAGCTGGATTGATCTGTTCAAGGATTCATTCACCTTCAGTGAAGGTTCCATTTCCTTTCAGATAGGTACTCTATAGATCAATACATTGCACAAAGCTGTGCTAAGATCAGATTTACTTCATTATCCTCCCTCTGCAGCTCTGTACCATGTTGTTTCTATAAGTGTAACTATTAATGGGTTAATATTAAAGCATATGCAGTAATCTTGTGGACAAACTGAGCCTGAACACATATGAAATTTACATATTACAAGACTCATTAACCAATTTAAAGACACATGCAGCATGGCTGAATTAATGTTGTTCAATTGAAGTGCAGCCCTTATTGCATTATTAAAAGTGTCCTAACTAGAAAAAATGATCTTGTAACCCAGTAAATATATATATATTAATGCAGAAAAGCTGGTTGGTATTCACATTTTGGTTTGTGTAAAAAGGGTGTACACATTAGAGATGGGATTCGGGTCTGACACAAACCCTGATTTGACACGGAACCCCTTGGTTTCGAATGTACAGAGCTATTTTCGATAATTATCGACAATATCTTTGAACATTAGAAAATACTCGAAAATCCGATTGTGAACCACTTTCGAGTTTCCGGTCGTATTTTCAAAAATCTAATATACGGATAAGTTTAGAAAAATAGCCTCGAACATTCGAAAATCTTTGAAAATATGACCGGGAAACTCGAAAATGATCTCCGACCGTATTTTCGAGGATTTTCGAACATTCTAAGATATTTTAAATAATTAACGAAAATAGCTCTGTACATTTGAAAATCTTTGGAAATTAGTTCCATTTTCGGATCTTCGGGATTTTCCAGAGATCCGGGAATCCAAAAATGAAACGAAACTATGTAGTTTCAGCCATCTCTAGTACACATCCTTTAACACATACACAAACACCACACACCCACACATATTTAAATATAAAAATTTGCCCTTTAATATTGTTTGGGACCAGGGCCGTATTTACCATTAGGCACGTGTCTAGCGGTGCCTGTGGTTAAAAGGGCGTCTGGCAATCTCTCCCCTTTTTTGAAACCTCATTAATCTGCTGCACATCAGGTTATTAAATGCATTTGACATTATTTATAACATTAAAGTTAATATTTTAAACAATTAGTCTTCTTTTCAGCATAATATAGTCATTTATTACCAGTAAAAATGTGAGTGGTTTGGGTGTCGAGGGGTGTGGTTATGGGGCCAGGTTTTTTTCACCTATAGGCTCTTAGGATGGGTAATCTGTCCCTGGTTTTAACGTCTGCTTGACTTAAGCAGCAGCATAAAAACAGAAAAACTAATTTACAACAATATTAAATTGCTTGAGGCAGGTGCATGGATGACTTTTCTAAAACCCTGTGGCATTTTCTATCTTAAAGTCTCTCTATTAATAAATGGGTTGGCGTTATGTTACAATGGCGTGTCAATACTAGAGAATAGTGCATCTCCTGCAACACTGTCTTCTAGCATCTCAATAAATGTCTTGTATATTACTATATAAGCAACATGCAAATATTCTTTCATTGTCAGGAAAGGGCCCTATGTGTAGAGATGGAATTTTCCTTGTTTACTTTTTGACCCACCTCGGCAAACCTCTCGGGTGCTCACTCGGTCAGCTTTAAAAAATGAATCAGTACCTAATGCAAACAAGGATGTATCCTGAAGCCATATGAGATGTCCTTTGAACCAAACAATTGGGGGGTTGTTTGTCCATTACTACTAGTGAACTGGGTTTTTGTAGTAGAGTTGTGGATTTCCAGCTGTCAGGATCACATTTACTGGATTATCAGTAGCATTAAAGGACATTATTCAATGCCAATTTGGAAATATTTACACAACCAAGCAAACAGTTCCCCCACGTCTTGTACATAACACACAATAGTAGCCAGTCTAGCTAGTATGACATGAAATATATCATGAAATGGCAAAATGTTAAAATCCCAATCGTTTTTTTTTTTTAAATTAAAAACAAAGCAAAAAGATTTCCACTTGTTTTTAAAACATTTTTCTAAGCCTCAATGAATCACAAGAGTTGGATTTTTATGAGCTTGCGTGAGTCTTTTTCACACCAAAATGTGTTTAGCATTTTATAATAAAAGGCTCCTGGAAATAAGATGAACTACAGGTGAGTCCATTATATAGATAATGCAGAGGGTTTCTCGGAATTAAAAGGAGAAGCCTAAGGCAAACTCTCTAATTAGATATTAACACCAGGTGCCGTTGCAAATCTTGTGCTGGATTTTTCTTTTGTGGGGTCTACTTGTCATCCAAGTTATAGGTAAAATTGGCTACTTAAAGGGCAACTGTGTTCTCAAAACAAGTTAGGGTTGAATGAAAGCCTGTAGTATTTCCTTTAAAATGAGCCGACCATCACATTTCTCGCTGGAGCCTGTGAAAAATTACATTGGGGTGAATGTTCTAACTTCCTGCTTCCAGTAGCTTGAGTGACATCACCTGACCTCTGCCCGCCCGTTCGCCCCAGGGGAGAAGCATGATCAGTTAAGACTTAATGCTGGGGAAATCAGGAAGTACCTGGGGAAAAAATTGACAGTTAAGAAGGGAGGCATGTTAATGCTGGCAGAGGCTGGTCACATGAGAACAAGCTGGTCAGATGGTTGAAAACAGGAAGTGTTCAAGCAGGAAGTAACATTGCTGAGCCTTTCCAGCAATAGCACAAGCATAAAAAGTTTGATGGAAGCGCACTCTGTTAATCAGAAAATGTTCTGTTTATTGCATCACACAAATATACACAACGTTTCGGAGAACGCTATGTCTCCTTCATTTTCTGATTAACAGAGTGCGCTTCCATCAAATTTTTATGCTTGTGCTATAGCTTGGAGTCCTGAAAATAGAGGACTGAGGGAAGCAGCACCTGGAATTCACTGGCACATTGCCTGAAGGAGTGCCTAGGCCCACATTTGTGTTACAACGGCCTTTCCAGCAATAACTTTTTACAAATTTTATCTAGAGATGTGATTTGTGATAGAGATGTGATGGAAGGCTTTTTATATAATCCTTACTAGTTTGGAAGAAATGGAGACCACAGTTACCCTTTAATCCCCTGAAGAAAATCTGTCTTAGTTAAATCTGTGCTTCAACTCTGATACATAAACATTGTTCTGGCTGTAATCCGGGGCTTGAATGGAGACTCTCCAATATATTAGGAAAGACTTTGATCCTATGCTTAGAGAATTATCCTAAAGAGAATATCTCTTAGTGTGTGTTCTTCACCCTTAAATTTGGGGGATGGAATTCCAGCACCCACTAACAGTCACAAAGGACAAACAGCAGCCTACTATGTATACATTTACCTCTTTACTAGAGTTCAGGGACCCTATGAAATTCCATAAAATATAATAAAAAAACAAAAAAAAAAGGCATTAACCTGCTGGGGTAATTATGTAAATAGAATTGCATGTAGATGTTTGGTAGAGTGATAAGCATTGATGTCTTTTACAAACATGCTGCCCTCTCTGTCTAAAATATGAATTGCGCTGTCTCCACCAAGTAAAGCTTCAGTTCTAGTTACTGGCAAACCATTGTCTATCACCAACAGCCCTCCAACACCACTGGCTTATTCTTTAATAAAGAATAAGGCATCTGGCCTCTGTTATGATGTCTCAAAAAATTTAATTGAATCAATAGTGCCTGTGGCGTGTACATTTTTTAATTGTTGATTGTTTGGGGCTTGTTAAAACAAAATAGTTAAGAGGGCAATTCATATGACTATTAGATAAAGGGCAACTAAAGCCCTGAAACAACACCAAAAAAGAAGGCAGAGCACATTCATATAAAAAATGAATCTGTGCCTCCTCTAGTAACCTCCAGCCAATCCTGTTATAATCCAGATTAGGCAAGGGAGCCCGTGACTGATGCAAAAAGGTGTGGTCTATCAGTCTACATATACACACAGTTAACTAGTCCAGTTTCTCTGGAGGTTCTCTGGAGGTTTCTTTTACTTTAATGCCATTTACTGAAGTGGCATTTTATAGTTGTCATAATGGTGTTCTTGGGGGGGGGTTAACATTATGGAGAATATACATTTTTTTGCTTTTGTTCTCCTTTAATTGTTTGACACCATTTGTACCAAATATTTGGAATGTACCTCATATGCTGCAAAAAACAAACCAGATCATATTATAGGCAAATGCATGTTTTAATGATACTATTGTGTTCCTGATAATGCAGGCTATGTTCAAACTTCTTTCTACCATGTCTAATCTGGACACTTCCACTATGATGTCCACCATATATGTTTTCCTTTAGTCTATGCTAGTGATGTCAAACCTTGTCCCTAAATATGTTTGAAATCTACAACCCCAGCATGCATTGGTTGCAGAATCCGTATTAGCAGCAAGGATGACAGTGGCTTTTATGGATAAGTAATGTTAGGGAAAAAACTGAGATGGATTATAAAAGCACATGTTAATTGTAATATTTATCCTAGACATGCAAATAGAAACACATTTTTAAAAGGCTGTTCAAAACCTTGTTTGGTTTACTTAGCCTTAATCACGTTAGCTGTTTGCATGCAATTAATTGACCAATCGCAAGCCTTTAGAAGATGAAAAAAAAATCCTTCTTAGCCAATCAAAATGAACAAATGGGCACAAAAACCAAATACTTTCTTTTTACTTTGTAACTAGTTTTCAAAATATATTGCAATTTAAGAACAAATAAAAAGACCTACCAGATTTTAAATATATAAAGTTTTTACTTGTTTTCCAGAACCTCTGCTTTATTTTTCATTGTAAAAATGCAATGCCTACAGAAAACCAGAGGAAACAATTTAAAATAAATATTGCACATAATATTTTACTTCTCTGGTGGTTAGAGAATGGAGGAATACTGCTCACACCAATAGCCCAATAAAGTTTATAAAACGGCAAGAAACCGGTATAATTTGTTTGCGTACTGATGGCTATCTCCAATCCAGTAAATTAAAATGTGCAGCATAATTTCAGAAGTCAAATGCTATAAAGATTTTTAAGTTGGAAGAGTTGAACAATACTGCCATCTGGTGTCTTGTAAAGATATTACAGTAAATTGTTTTACTGCAGTGAAAGAAGGGAGGAAAAATATAGCTCCACTGTACAGTCTGTTTATTTCTTCACAGTACAGAAAATGTTTCTTAAAGAACTCACTATATTAAAGAACAACTATACTGTAAAAAGTACAGTACCTGGGACAGGGAGGTAGGATTGATTTCTACCTCCAAATATCTTTTGTTGAGGAGCTACAGAATCCAGTTTCTTCTTTGCCAGGTTAATCCTGGAATCATTTCCTGTATTTGAGATAGTGCTGAAGCACCAAGAAAGCCTGGCAGAAGCAGTTTTTTGTGCTGGCACTGTTCACAAAAACAATATTGGGAGGTAGGACTTTCCACAAAAAAAATGTACTTTAAGGGCTAGGCCACACTGCTGCGCTTTTTTTGCATTTGCACTTGCGTTTTTTTATATCATTGAAAACACGCGTTTTGGGGTGCATTGCGATTGAGATTGTGATTTGCGTTCCGCATTTTAAATCGCAATCGCATGTGTTTTTCAATACTTAATGAAAAAAACACATGCGCAAAAGCAACGAAATCGCACATGAAATCGCATGCGATTCCGTGTGCGATTGTGTTTGCGTTGCAGTGTGGCCGTGCCCTTAATGCACTATAGTTCTTTTTTTAAACATGTTACATTTTTAATTTAATCCTTAAAATACATTTTTAATTTAATCTTTAAAAAGGATATTATGTGATTTAAAAGTTCCATGGTCATATAAAATAAAGATACTCATAAAAGTTAACATTAAGGAGTACAAAACTTTTACAGACAATGGCTAGGGATTGGGGGCAGGGCCTAATACCCATTCAAAAAATAGTAGCTCACCAATATTTTTCTCAATTTTGTTAAGTGACAGGACTAGAGAAATGTCTTAAACAAGCTCTAGCGCATGTGCAGACTTAGTTCACAGCCACAAAACTGAGAATGGGTTTTTAGCAACTTTATCTCTCTATACATATTAAAGGGGAACTGTGGTCTCCAAACAAATTGGGTTTAAATGAAAGGCCAGTTTTCTACCTTTAAAACGAGCCATCATCCACCTCTCTGCGTGCTCCACAGGCCAAGATATACAGAAATGACTGACCAGAAAGTTAATGGGTGGGAGGCTGACATGTGACATTCCTAAGACTTCTCCTGCACAGTGCCGCCGGCGAGCACAGCCTCAGACTCCCTCAGTGTGTGAGGGAGACAGGAAGTCCCCCCTCCTCTCTGCCATGTGAAGGAGCTGCAGAGAAGGTAAGGGAATCTACAGCCCTTCTCTCTCACAATGTGAAAACAGCCTTTTCAGCATTTTGGGGGGGGGGGGGGGGGGGGGGGGGGGGCAGGGGGGCCCACAGCACCTGTGAGTGGGTGGGGCTTAGGCACCCACGAGTGGGCGGGGCTTAGGCACCCATGGGTGGGCAGGGTTTAGGCACCCATGAGTGGGCGGGGCCACGGCAATTCCTATCAATTTACCTAATTCCTATCAATTTATCTAAAGTCATTTTTGGACCACAGTTCCTCTTTAAACTACATTTATACTAAATGAGAATCAAGATTGCATAGGTAATTTTTTGTTTATTAAAACTAAATACAAGGTGTTCGTTGGACTACATATCTTAATATATCCAGAACCAGAACCGGGCAGCACAGTGTCTCAGTGGTGGGAAGTCCTATGTTCGATTCCACCCATGGACACATCTGTAAGGAGTTTGTATGTTCTCCCTGTGCTTGCGTGGGTTTCCTCTGGGCAATCCGGTTTCCCCCACAATCATAAAGACATACTGATAGGTTGTATGTGTCAAATAAATGTGCTTAGATTGTAAGCTCTTCGGGCAGGGCCTGATGTGAAAGTATACATGTAATTGTAAAGCGCTACGGAAGAGGTTGGCGCTATATGAATATATAATATTAATAATAGTCACTTTGGGACATCCCATAATGAAAGGTTGTGTGTAATATAAAGTAAACTCCTCATGGCAGGGCCTGATGTAAATGGATTAAATTACTGTGTAAAATGTTCAGCGCTGTATAAGAACACACATACAGATTAGACTAATTAGTACCCAAGGGACTGGAACCCAATCACATTCTCCTTGTTAGGATTTTAATGGGGTGAAAATGATGGTGCAAAACAATGGCGGATTCCTTGCTGATAATCTTAATAGAATGCCTAACATTGCAAGCTTGCTGGTCCCACGTGCAAAGCTCGGAGACAACATGGGTTTGTGTTTCATATTAAGTGCAGAATATTTGAAAAGGCGGCTGTACTGGGTGTGTAGAGAAAGGAACAGTGCAAGTAGATTCATTTTTCAAGCCAGCATATGGGCTTTGACTGATACACAGTGTCCATAATGTGCTTTCCTGGGAGACATTGCTCTGTTTTAGTATTCCTGTGTCACAGTGTTTGGCTCCCTTCATTACGAAGCTTACCCATGCAGCTAGGTTCATTGATGCCAATTCACAGAGAGAAAACACGTCTTCATTTGTCTCATTGGCATACTATTTCCTCCATTCCCCGGAGTTAGGATGTGCAGCTTCTGTAAAAAGCCAGGCTGAATTATTTAAAACCTGGATGGACGTCTGAGCTCTTCGTTTGCATTTCATAAACCAATCAAAAATAATGAAAGAAGAAAAAAAAAGAAGCATCCCCACTCTTGAGATGTGCGGTAATTGTACATAGTTAACAATGAACGTGCCTTACTAATGCATACACTAGCATTAGTTGTTATATAGAAAGAGCTTCTTTCTTGTTTGCTGAATGAAATCCCACTAACACATATAATACCAACATCAGTCTTGTTTAGTCTCACTCATTGCAGCTGTTGGCTTAAGAAAAGCAAACCGAAGATGGTTATCTTTTGGCAGGAGAAACCACAAATGTATTCTAGGGGAAGAAAAAGAACACAACACAGTGCTGATAATATCTTGTTTTTTATTAGCGAACCTGAGGGGAACTATGTAAAACTATTCATCATCTTAGAAAGGCTTTACTATTGATGTGAAAGGTTCGCTAAAAGCAAAATAAATAAGCTTTATATTAGTAGGTTTTATCTTTTGCTTGTTGTCTTTTAAAATCTGAGCAAATTGTTAAGCTATAGCTTGTTATCGAGGCAGGATCCGCCATTATTTACTATGACAATGGTATGGCCCTTCCACTGACAATGGTATGGCCCGACAGCTTTTTTCATGTTTAGGCAGAAGTATCCCTATTGAATATCTGTTGTATACAATTAGATCAACTGGACTTGAAGTTTAGTTCTTGAAGACGTTTCACTAGTCATCCAACTGGATCTCTCAATTCAGAATGACTTGTACAAGAATCTGTGGCAATTATGTACCCTGGAAAATCCCAATTAGCATATCACAGCCAAGTGTTAAGGGCGTGATTGGATAGTGGCTAAGAGGTGTTATAGGAACACACAGAGTAAGGTGTCAAAACAGCATTGTACATAGCAGACAGTTGGCGTCGAACCCCCCCCCCCACCTCTATTTAGGCTTGGTTTCTTTATTTTCACATAAATGGCCTCCTTAACACCTCTCTTGAACCAGTCACATTCCTTTGCCAATATGTTAACATTACAATCTTCAAAGGTATGTCCTTTATCCTTAAGATGCAGGTACACGGCTGAGTCCTGACCCGAGGAATTGGCTCTTCTGTGCTGGGCCATACATTGATGCAGTTGCTGTTTGGTCTCCCCCACATACAAATCAGAGCATTCTTCACTGCACTGCGTATATGATGTCGCTTTTCTTGTGTTTGGGTATTGGGTCTTTCGGATGTACCAATTGCTGCCTCAGTGTGTTGTTCGGTTTAAAGCAGACAGGGATACAGTGTTTTTTGAAAATTCTTCTTAATTTCTCGGAGACCCCTGCTACATATGGGATGGACGCCATGTACCTGCATCTTAAGGATAAAGGACATACCACAGGACGTGGTATGTCCTTGGTTCAAAGAGGTGGAGACTAAACACCTCTTTGTCCTTGTTCAAAGAGGTGGAGACTAAACAAAAACAAACATATTAGGATTGTGGCTGGAAGTTGTGTGACATGACTTAAAGGGGAACTACGGTCTCCAAACAAGTTGATTTTAAATGGCCAGGTGACCTTTAAAACGAGCCATCAACCACCTCTCTACGTGCTGCACAGCCCTAGATATGAAGTAATCACTGATCAGAAAGTTAGGGGGTGGGAGGTTATGAGTCTGCGTTCACAATACTAGTTCCACCTTCTACTTTGTGGTTGGAACATGCTCAGTGCAGGAGAAAGCAGAAGAAACCAGGAAGAGATCGAGTTACAGTTACTGAAGGAGGAGTTGGAGGGGCCACAGGTGGTTTCAAGGGGACTGCAAGTGGAGGGGCCACAGGGGCTGACGAGAAATAGGGAATGTCACATGGTTACAGAGCAGGAAGTGCAGGGGATCTGGTGATGCTGCTATCATAAAAATGTAAATATCTTCAAATTTATGTAAAAAAATGAACATAAATTGCTAAGATATTGGTCGAATATTCATCGAAATGGACAAAAATTGGTCACACCGAGATTCCACCCCCAGTCCATTTAGTGGCCAAACGTCGATATTTTGAGACAATTCAGTCAACTAACTTTAAGAGGGGGAGGTCGGGAAGATGGAGGAAGTACGGAAAAGAGGAAAAGCTACTGATTAGAGGGGTAGTTTCAGCTGTAACCTTGTGGAGTGTGTTATTTCACTATAGGATTTTCATTTTGGTGTGATGCTATATACATCATCCAAGTGGACCAGGTTTAAATAAATTTCAGGGTTATTCAAAAAAGCTCGTTAAAAATGGTGCTAATTTTGCCCCAACCAATCAGATGTTAGCTTTCAAATGTTAAATAAGATCTGATTGGTTGGGACAGAATTAGCACCATTTTTAATGATAAGAACTTTTATTGAATTTCCTTGGTTTTCTATCAGTTCCTCAATGTGCATGTTATGTGCCATTCCCTTGGACACTCACTTGTGAGCCACACTCACAGGTTGAGCCACCCTGTCTTTTCAATTATGATGACTACTCTGGCTGCTGTGGGGAAAAGGGCAACAGTGGGTTCAAGGGAATTTAATGCCCTGATTGAATGATTGTTACATTTTGTGTTTAATTATAGGAGGTTTTCCCGATAGCCCAGAATATTGCACATCCCTGTGTTCCTCCCAGAATGGCACGTGGGGTATTCCTGTCTGCTTTGAACTAAACAACACACTCAGACAGCAACTGGGGCATCCAAACAGCAGCTGCACCAACGTATGGCCCCCAGCACAGAAGAGCCAATTCCTCTGGTCAGTATGCTTTACCTGCACCTTAAAGAAAAAGAACATACCTTTGAAGATTAGCAAAGGAACAGAATTGGTTCAAAAGAAGTGTCAATGAGGCTATTAAAGAGCATGTTACACAGCCTCGTTCCGCTGGCATTCAGACACGGCCCTCTGCTTGCATGAAACTGCAAGCAGGGGGCTGAACTGCCAGCTGCATCAGTGATTGGCTGCCAATCACGGATGCAGTTTCCGGCAGTACAGAATACGGGGGAACCAGGCTGTGTAAGTAGAGTTCAGCTTAGTTTTTTTTACAAACTACTATAGCGGTTGGGGGTGGGAGAGGGTCCTCTACACTACAGAAAATTGATTTTTACGCTTGGGCACCAAGGAGGAAACAGGCAGGAGAGAGGGGGGGCTGCACTGAGCAAGCCAGAAACCTCTCAGAGGACACCTAAGAGGCAGAAATATTTTCCGTCCCAGCCAGGCTCCTGCTCTTCATTTTCTAAGACTTTGGACAGACATTACAGGAGAACCAATTGGAGCAGAGGGGTAAGGTAAGGATTTTTAAACTCTGCACAGTGGGGCCAGTAGTGGGGGAGAATGTAGTTTTGGGGTTGGACATGCCCTTTAATGTGAAAAAATAAAGAAACCAAGCCTGAATAGAGGTTTGACACCAGCTTTCTGCCATGTACAATGCTGTTTTGACACCTTACCCTGGGCAGTTTCGACAACACCCCTTAGCCACATTGCATCCACACCTTGCATTCAGAAGGTCCCTAACACTTGGCTGTAATATGCTAATTGGGATTTTCCAGGGTACATAATTGCCAACATATTCTTGTTCAAGTCATTCTGAATAGAGAGAACTAAACTTCATGTCCAGTTGATCTAACTGAATACGACAGATACAGCCAAGCAATATGTATGAAAAATCTAGAAAAACAATCATACTCTCCCAAAAACACTAAATGAAATTTCTACTAAAGCCTTGGCAGCAACTAGATTTTAGATAGACTTTCTATGTGTGTTATTTAAAAAGGGATGACAATCTATTCAGTGCCTAAAGCTAAGTACAGAGTTAAATATTTATATTATTATAGACGAACGAGATCGGATGGTTGTTTATCATAGGTTCCTATGGTATATAAATGACCGTGTACACACAGTCACTACATGGTTGTTTGTGTATATGTGCAATGGAAACTGTACTGTAAGTGTAAATGCGCCCTGAAAATGATGCATGAGGACATAAAAATGTGCACGGTGTACGTATTTACCCAAGTGTGTGTGCAAACATCTGTGCTTACAAATGTACAGACTTTTTCCTTTCCGTCCAAAACATCATGTTTCTACACCAACGGTTGTTCACGCACTCACTTGCCAAAGAAAAGAAAACCACAATTGCATTATTGTACCTTCTAGGCCAACAAGAAAAAGGGAAATTCTACAGAAAGTCTGTGGGGTAAATATTCGCTCCTAAATAGAGAAAGCATCTCTGATGTAAATTTACTGCACAAGTCATCCCCTGAAGACTATCGGATTCCTGTTTCCAGGGTCTACTTGCTGTAGTATCACCGTTTATTAAAAAAAAGATGAGTACATGAAGGTAGTTCACCTTTTAAATGTTTATCTTTATTGGGAAAGTCTTTTTTTGTCACTGTAGACATTTATATGTATGTATGTATGTATATGTTTATTTATATAGCGCCACTAGGGGGCGCAGCAATGTACAATATAGAATACCAAAAGACATACAAGGGGGGCAATAAATAGATACATTAAAGGGCATGTCCACCGCCAAAACTATAATCCCCCCACTAATGGCCCCACCATGTAGTGTAATAAAATCCTTACCTCACATCCCAGCTCCATATGGTTCTCCTGTAGTCCCCCCCCAAAGTCTCAAAAACTGCCTACCAGGAGGATAGCAGAGTCCATATAGGACTCTGCCTCCTGTCTTGCCTCCGGGAGAAGTTTGGCATGCGCACTGCTGCCCTTCTCCCCCTCCCTCTCCCTCCCGTTTTGCGATCCCTCCCCCTAGCATAGAAACCCTTGGCCATATATTAGGGTTCCTTTCCCCAGCCCCAACCGCTAAAAACATTTTTAAGAAAGTCCCCCGAACTCTACTTCCCTCTCTCCCCCGGCGTTCTGGGCAGCCGCGTCCGTGATTGGCTGAGAGGCAGCGTCTGCTGGTCCCACCCCCTGCTTGCAGTGTCTTGCAAGCAGAAGGCCAGGCAGTGCGCTGGAGGAGAGAGGGAAGGTAAGTAAAGATTGGGGCACTTTCTTAAAATTATTTTATAGCGGTTGGGGCTGGGGGAAGGCATACTATTATATGTGGACATTTTTTTATAAGGGTGGACATGCCCTTTAATATATAAATATGTGCATCATGAAATATGTGCTCAAATATGTAACATGAGGAAAGAGGTACCTTCCCCGTAGAGCTTACAATCTAATTAGGTGGGTAACATACAGATATGTAGGAAAGGGTAGAAGTGCCATTGTAATAACTGGTGCAGTGTAAACAGTCCTATGCTGTGCTCAGAGATAGCATGAGAGGTTAGATTTAAACTTGTGTATTGAGGTTTCTTGACAAAGAGAGAGGGGAATAGAATTCCAGAGGACGGGAGCCGCAAGAGATAATAGAATTCCAGACAATGGGAGCCACAGGAGATAAAGGTTTAAGGTGAAAGGAGACGGTGTGAGTTTTCTAGAATCCTCCATTTTCTTTTAAGTGTTAAAATGTAAACAGTGCTACCTTAAAACAGTGCTACCTTAAAACCCTTATTGGGATGTAGAGACATTCGAAACTGATGAGTGTGAAAATCTGAAAAGTATATGGATCCCCCCCCCCTGACTTTTATGGGTCCCATAGAAGTTAACGGGAGAAAGAAATCCGAACTTTCAGAGTAAAGTAAGTTTACGCATGAATATTCTAGGCTACTTTCTATTACCCTTGTATATTCTGTAACCCTTAAATGTAAATTAGTTAACCCTCGAAAGTAGGCTCGATAACCCTCTAAAGTAGATCTGTATTTTCGAGAATTTGTGAATTTACAGGAGTTCCGAGATTCAAAAGTTCAGACGAAACTCTGGAACTGGGAGTTCCATGTCTGGGGGGGGGAACGGGTCCAAATTGGAGCTGGATCCCATCTCTATTCGGGTGTGGGTAGATGTTATAGAAGAGGGTCAACATGGCCATTTTCCGTTTCTTTCTTTCCCTGTATCTTTTATTTTTATACTTTTCAACTTTGCTTTTGCTATTATTATTATTTAATTTCATTGTTATATATAAAATTATTACTATATCATATTTATTTATATACATATATATTTCTCTTTACGGTAACCAAGCACCAGAAGAGAGGATGAGAAAAGGTTAATGTGGAGCTTAAACAAAATTTAGCGTGTTGCTCATGAAGGGTTAATAACCACTGTAGCCATCTTGAACAGAAAACCATTGCGATTATAGCATACTTGTTTTGGGTTTTTCCCCAGCGTGAAGTACATTAAATAAATAAACAAACATTCTTACACTATCCAATCGTTTTTGTTAATCTGGTTAGTAATATGTAAATTAGCACTCTATGGATCTTCTCCAGTTTTTATTTGTTCTCTTAATATGGAGCACTTCTTCGCAATTTCCTCCCATTGTCAATAATGAAGTCCCCAGAATTCCAAAATCTGATCATTTAAAACATTAAACCCAACGTCTCTCTTGTTCTTTGAAACTTAGATGGTTGATTGCGTAATTATCCTCATTGCTATTTTTTACAATTATTACCAGAGCGGTTGATGGAGCCTCATATTAAATACCTCCGTGCAAACAATCCCGAACTGAGAATCTTTGATCTCCACAATAGACGTTAACAGACACAAGATGTTCTTTATGAAATGGATCTACGATTCACCGCCTGCAGCCTGAGATTTGAGGTAAGGCAATGTGATTACTAATAGACTTACTGAAGTACTTGTGAACCTGTCAGATTAGGCCCATTTAGTGAACATGTTGCAGTGTACAGCTGGATGGGTTGTCAAGAAGGTCGCTCCCAATCTGAATCGTGATGAATGTGAAGTTCACATGCTTGACAATAGGCAGTGAATCACAGAAGGAGCAAGGGCATTGCTCCTGCTATAGTTAAAAATTAATGGTGGCTTTGTAGTTTCATTCACAGCTACATCCAAGGTCTTTTTTTAACAATAAGAATACAGAGAATGTTAAAGCCACGGCTGTGCATACTATCAGCTTCTAGTTCGATTCACGGTTGGTTTAGAAAAAATAAAATGTACTTTGATTTATTTTATTATTGTCTGGAAGCATCGCGCTCTTAAGATGCGCGATGTGGATAGACAATGACTAGTTTCATGTGCATTCATTTCAGTAGCCAGCATCCACCCTTGGCGTGAGCTAGAGACATGATGTGGAAGTATTGCTAGGGTGTTAAAGCAAGCTGGCAGGGGCGTTCCTAGGGTTTTTGGCACCTGAAACTATTTGTAAATGCCACCTATAACCAGATGGGGACGGCACGCTAATCGGGCGTGGCTTTGCCAGGGAACATAGGCGTGGCTTGTGGAGGGTTGCGGTGGGCTGACTAACACTGACTGGTAAACTGGAAGGATGATTTAACACTGACTGGTGGACTGGTGCTGAAATGTTGTATTGCAGGAAGGAGGATTTTTTTTAACTGCCGCCTTTCAAGCACTTCGCAGGGGCGCGCCCTGAGCAAATGTTTTAGTTTGCTTCATGGTAGGGGCACCCCTGCAGGCTGGGACATTTTATCAGGTGCTAAGTTATAACAATTCTTTTTGCCTTAACCAAGATGAAGCACATCAATTTTTGGAAAAATAAAAACAGGTAAAATGAAAAGTACCCGGGGCAGGAAGGTAGGAATAGTAATTCCCACCTCCCAATTTGGTTTCTATGAGGAGCACCAGCATGAAGAAAACTGCTTCTGCTTCCCACTGGCTTCAACATTATCTTTAATACAGAAATACCCAGGTCACTTAAATGACAGTAAAACAAAACAAAATTAGGGGGTAGGAAAAATCAATCCTACTCCCTGTCCTATGTATTTTTCCTTTTTAAAAATTTTGACAGTGTTGTTGTCCTTTAAAAACAATTTACAAAATGTGTGAATTATTTGAAAACCTGTTAATGGGAATTACTGTATGTTTTATTCCTGACAGGAATTGTTGAAGGATACAAGATTGGGTCTGCACACCATAAATAAAGTCTTCATGCTGGGTGCGTAGTGGCAGTAATAGCTGATCCCACAATAATACATATAGTCCAAGATTCCGCCGCCCACCATTCTTAAACAATGATTATTATTGGATCAGCGTTTCAGTGTCTGTGTGATTTCTCAAGATGCGGTTCTAAGTGTATTGGCGGTGAAATCTTGGAAAATAGGACTGAAGATCATTTTTGTGGCAACAATTCTAAAATGTTATTTTCTTATTAATTTACAACTGGGGCTCAGAACATAGGTTTATCAGATATGGATTGGGAGATGATTAAATAAAGGTATATCCATATCTATTGGTTGACATGTAGGTTTCCCCTCAGACAATCAAGAGGAGGACTTATGGGTGAAAGCAGGTTTTATTTATGGACAAGTTGAGATTATTTCGAAAAATATAATGGCTCAGAATTGGTAAGTTTTATTCCCAGACATTTTCCCCTTAAAAGACTTTGTAGCTTCTATCTAGAAATGAGTGATTTGGGTTTCTTTAAAACGTTGACTTCCTATTTGTCAGTAGTTGGCTAGATTGTCTGCTCTATTCATCATTTGAGCTGTTGTATAGCCCAGAGTTATTTTGTTCAGGACTAGGGATTCCAGAATAGTTGTGAAATGCCAAAATAAACATAATCTGCCTTTATTTTGTTAATTGTATTGGGACTATAGTTGTAAGACAACTTATTGTGATGGGATTCATCATAATCTTGAGCCTATAACCATTTTATAACTGATGTTCATTATATTAAATAGAAAAGGCATTGGTTATACTGGGGGAAGGCTTTTAGATTATCCACATTCACCACTTGTTTGATTCATATCCAGTCCTTTTCAGATCACATTCTATAGCCAATGGCATTAGGCTATTACATGGCTGAGCAAAAATGTCTTTAACCTTATAAAACACACTTGTGCTTTAAGACAGGTCATAAAACTCCTAGCTGACTTGTAATATCATTCTGTTTCATACTATGGGTTACAGGCTTGAAGATGCTGAAATGCTATTAACATGTCAAGGATCTCGAAGCCGACTGTAATATTCTGATAGTCGTTATGGGGTAAGGCTGGGTACACACCATACAATATTTTTCAACCACAACTGAGCTCAGTCACCTGGCGATCGGACCTGCCGGTAAATCACAGCCAATCCTGCGCATGAGCTTACAGCCACTATAGCCGTGCCCAACATTTGTCCCAGCTGAGCGCTTGCTAGTAGCGAACTCCAGTCGGGACAAAAAGTCCCCTTGTGTAGATAGGAGTACTTGTTTCTGTAATGAAATCAGTAATGCTTTGTTACGAAAATCAGTGGCGTGTGAATGGAGATTGGAACCTCTTTTGGCTCTGAATCAGCAATAGAAGAAGTATAGCCAGTGTTTAGCCATTTAGAATATGGTGGTGTTTGCCATGGGACTAGACTGAGTAAGTCAAATTTGCCTGACGCACGGCAGTAGCAAAGAAATGGGTATAGTTAATGGATTGTTCCAATAACACTGGGTAAATTGGTTTGTAAATTGGTATGTATTCATTTACATTCTATTTCAGGAACGAGCCACTATTGGGTTAACAAAAAAACTGTCAACCAGTCTGGGTTGTAATAAACAACTATCAAAAAATAACTAGCAGATATATGGTCCCCAGGGTTATTAAATTTGGTTCCTTTTAATCCTTTCCATCACCTGCCAACACAGGGGTATATTCATGAACTACACATAAAAGCCTGGCCCTAAAGCATTTGTGATTTAGAATTCTGTACAGAGAAAGCTTTGTTTGCTTAGGATCTGTTGAACAACAGAGTGGTATTACATACAGATATCCCATACAAAGGAACCATTGCATTGCAGGTATGAATAAATGTAATTGCTGCCACTCTTTAGACATGTTTTTGAGGTTTTCATAATTAAATATATATTACAAATTCAATAGACTTCTTTTTCATGATATTAAAGGGCATGTCCACCCCCCAAACTAATATTTTACCAACTACTGGCCCCACTGTACAAAAGAAAAAAATCCTTACCTTACATCCATGCTCCTTGTGGTTCTCCTGTTCTGCCTCTTTAAAGTGCAGGACACTGCTGGGTAGGAGCTGTCAGTGCCTCTTCCTGTGCCTGTATCTTGGCTAGCCACATCATGGTATGAGGCATGCTCAGTTGAGCCTTTTCCCCCCTCTCCCTCCATCCCTCCCAATCACTCCATGCCAGGGAGTAATGTAGCTTTAAAAGCTTTTGGGACACAGCAGGGGATACCCTCCCACCCCCAATCGCTATATTCGTTAATCTAAAATCATTGTCAATCTCTACTTACAACTCCTCGATCCTGCACTGTCTGCAGTGAAGTCAGCCGTGGATGTGATTGGCTGCCTCTCAGCCAATCACAGCTGCGGCTGACTTCACTGCAGAACTGCCAGAACAGCGGAGGATCGAGGAGTTGTAAGTAGAGATTGACAACGGTTTTAGATTAATTAATATAGCGGTTGGGGGTGGGAGGGTATCCCCTGCTTTGTCCCAAAAGTTTTTATAAAGGGTGGACATGCCCTTTAAAGCAATACTGTCAATCTATACAAAGCCCCTTTAAAGGGTATGTTCACCATTAAAAAAAAAACTGGCCAATTGTCAGTTACCTGCCCCCAACTGTCCCCCCTTTCTGGCAGAGTAAGCTGGCCCCTCCCTCCATGCAGTCAATCAAGGCCGTGACAACTGACATTATAGCTAATGATTGGCTGCTATTTCTGCCTGCTGCTTCCTCTGCACTAGGGATGGCCGAACTTTCGAAAGTTCGGTCCATTTTCGAACATTCAAACTATATGGACAGTTCGAAATTTCAAAAACGGACCCATTAAAGGACAACTCCACCCTCATTACAAAGAATGGCCTCTTTAAAATATGTTGCTATATCATAATTCATTACTGTATGCCTGCTATGCTTCTGCATGCCTCATGGAAACTGAGCAATTTAGAAACCTGTACTGAGCCTGTACTGAGCCTGGGCATGCTCAGAAGAGACAGACAGGGGATTAGCATTCAGTCATTGACTATGATGTCAACTGTTAAATCCATAACTGAAGTTGCTAAGTGGAAGAACCAGGAAGTAGAAACAGGGGAAAGAGGACATTGTGCAGGATTTCAGGTTAGACTAATATATTTCAGATTTCAAACTATTACCGTTTAGGGTTTTAGGGGGTGATTTACCTGTATGTAAGATTTCATTTTAGGGCTGGACTTGCCTTTTTAAGTCAATTGGAGTCAAATAGTTTGAAAGGTTCTAATGAAATACAATTAAAATATTAATGGTAACTTAATGTAAAGGGCTGTTGGACCTGGGAAATGGTCTGGGGAACATGTTCCAATATCCAGAACTTTAGAAAACTCGATTTTACTCTTACGTGCGCTACTTTCAAGATCTCGTGTTCAAACATTCGATAATTATCCCATGAACGACTCGCGGATTCGATGCTCGCGCCTAGGTATAATGGACATTTTACTCGCGGATTCCATGCTCGCGTCTAGGTATAATGGACATTTTACTCGCGGATTCGATGCTCGCGTATAGGCATAATAGACATTTTACTCACGGATTCGATGCTCGCGTATAGGTATAATAGACATTTTACTCGCGGATTCAATGCTCGCGTATAGGTATAATGGACATTTTACTCGCGGATTCGATGCTCGCGTATAGGTATAATAGACATTTTACTCGCGGATTCAATGCTCGTGTCTAGGTATAATGGACATTTTACTCGCAGATTCGATGCTCGCGTCTAGGTATAATGGACATTTTACTCGCGGATTCGATGCGCGTGTCTAGATATAATGAACATTTTACTCACGGATTCGATGCTCGCGTCTAGGTATAATGGACATTTTACTCGCTGATTCGATGCTCGCATATAGGTATAATAGACATTTTACTCACATATTCGATTTCCACGAATGATCGAGCATTCGATAATTATGGAAAATCCAGAAAATATTGAAAATCCGGGTCCAGGATAGTTCGAGAAGTCTGAGTCCGTTCGAACTCGGGTTCGAGTTCGAGTTCTAGTCCATCTCTACTCTGCACAAGCTTACAAAAATCTCACTGAGCAGAGGGAGGGAGGTAGATAACTTTGATAAGAAAATAGGAACCGCACACACAGGAACTGTGAAAAGGGTCCTTAAAGGGTAACTGTGGTCTTCAATTCATCCAAACTAGTAAGGATTATATAAAAACCCTTCCATCGTACCTACAAAATAAAACTTAAATCACATCTCTAGATAAAATTTGTCAGAAGTTATTGCTGGAAAGGTTCAGCAATATTACTTCCTGCTTTAACATTTCATGTTTTCAGCCATGTGACCAGCTTGTCGTCATGCCTGCATTAATAGGCTCCCCTTCCCAACTGTAATTTTTTCCCCCCAGGTACTTCCTGATTTCCCCAACATTAAGTCTTAACTGAGCATGCTCCTCCCCAGGGCCGGACGCGCGGAGCAGAGGTCAGGTGATGTCACTCAATCTACTGGAAGCAGGAAGTTTGAACATTCATCCCTATGTAATTTCTCACAGGTTCCAGCCAGAGATGTGATTACCGGCTCATTTTAAAGTAAATACTGCAGGCTTTCATTTAAGCCTAACTTGTTTTGAGACCACAGTTGCCCTTTAACCCATTTATTAAGTGGAACAAACCAAGATAACGTTTCAGGGGACCTAGCCACCCTTTATCAGATAATAAATAAAAGTGCAAAACACGATAAATAGAAAACCCAAGTCCCACCCCCACCCAGGCTCCGCCTGAGAACAACAGTCTCCAATGAAAAATTTAAAAAAGTCCATTCCAGTGGATTGGGTCCAAATCTGAAGGGATGTGTAGAGATACATACACAGTTCATATCAAAGTCCATAATAGTATATCTTATAGTACTCTTTTAAAGTTATCCAACTTTAAGGCTGAAGCCCCACTACAACGCAAGTCGAGCACTAAATTGTGATAACCCTCACGTGTGCGGTTTCTGTGTATTGTTGCTCCGCGTTTGTGCATGCTTTTTTGTATTTAATATTGTAAAAACGGTGCACGCAAAACACACACGCTAATGCGTGCGCATCCGAAATTGCCGGAATTTTTGTGTTCCCGCGATTTCCATGTTAACCAAGAACGCTCATGCTATAAAACGAGTGCGCTAAAAACGCATTAGTGTGGCCTAGCCCTAAGAGAGAACTACTGAAAGACAGTTGCACAGATATGCCGTTCTCACTAAAAAGAAACATTTCTTAAAGGATGTCCACATGCCCTCTGCTATGATTTATTGGTGAAAAATGCACCAGAATATGTATTGTATGGCCCATTAATGTATTTGTATAAAGTGACCATATCCCCACACAAACGTCACTTCTCCAGTCTTGGTTGTCCTTCTTGGACATCTAAGGCTAGGTACACACAAGCATATAGACCGTTATTTCTATATTTTAGTCATTCAACTCAAAAGATCTGCTGTATAGTACAGTTTTTGAGGTCCATCCAGTCCAACCTACTCAGCAATACTCACATTTCCTGCGTAACTGTTGATCTAGAGAAAGAGGGGGAAAAAACAGTATGAATGGGGAAAAAATTTCTTCCTGGCTCCAAGTGGCAATCAGAAATATCCCTGGATCAACTCTACTTTATGTATCAATACCAGTAACATGCAATATTCCTTGTTTGCAGAAACTCAAACTGCTTTTTTAAAAAAAACTATCCACCATCACAAAACTACCTGCCATCACAACATCCAATGGAAGACAGTTCCATAGTTTTACCATTCTCACATTGAAAAAACTTGAAGACTAAACTTCTTTCCTTAAAGGGATAGTTCAGTGGAAATTATCAATATTTGTTAAATTGTTAGTTTGTGTAATGCCTTCTTAGTTATTCTACATGTTCTCTTCAATTTTGAATAATCAGTTGATTTTATACCCGTTGCTATTCCCTGCTGTTGACATTAGTGAGTTGACATTTCAGGTTCTGTAACGGTCCTTCTTCTTCCCAGGATGCACCACATCCTTGGAATGTTCCTAAAAGTAATTTCTACTAATTGGCTGTTGGGTGGGTCAAACATGCTCAGATCTCTACTGAGCAACTGAATCAACCCAGGTGCTGGGGCAGGGGCAAGACCATAACGGTCTCTACTAGGGGTCCTGCAAACAGGAAGTCAGTAATTCGGTTGTATTTATTTATACACAGACACAATGCTGAATGGGCAGATTAAGGTCATTGGGATGAAAAAATACTGCTCTTTTTTCTGAAAAGCATATGTATTTGCACTGAACTTCCCCTTTAAGGGATCTTAAGGGATGTCTTCTGACATGTTCTATTGGTGAAAAATGTCCCAGATCTATTGTATGGCCATTTATGCAGAAATCATATCCCCAAGCAAGCACCTTTTCTCTAGTGTGCGATCATACATGCCGAAACGTTGTGTTGGTTTTTCTGTCTGCACTAATAAATGGGATCACCGTGATTTGAATACTAAAGTACTGGACAGCCCTCATTTTCTATAATATTGGATATAACCGAGACCTTGCTCTCAATACCCACATCTAAATCATTTATAAACAGATTAAATACGAGTGGACCCTGTACCGAACCATAAGGCACTACAATCAAGTCCATATAGATGAAGTCCGATTGCAACTACTCTCTGTAAGGGAACTTTTTTCTCTATTGTGTAGAATTGTGTTTTCCAAGACCCACAAACCTTCATTTATAAATAAGTTCACTATGTGGTGCAGTTTCAAAAAGTCTTAGAAAAATCTAAGTATACCATATCGACTGCCCACTTCATCATAAAAACCAAGCAAGATCTATTTCTCATAAATCTGTGCAGATCACACATAGTCCTGAATATGGTCCCATAACAAAAATACGATAATATTAAATTATTTTATTATTATGCTTTAGTTACCCCTTTATTGCCACATAAGCTTAAGCAGAGAAATAATATCTAAAAATATGCTTGTCAAGGTGTATAGAATATATATAATATTATTATATTATCCACATAAAATAAAATATATGGATGTATTTGTTCATGAACTTCCTACTGGGCTTGTTCAGTGGTGACCCATTCAGGAATCCCCCCTTAAAAATCCTGTGCTTTCCCCTGGTGTGTCCTTCATGTCTGTAAGGTATAAAGCTGAGGAGCACACTACTACACGTGATGAATTTGTGTGCTCCTCTACTTTATTCCTTGCTTGGATTGTGTAGCCCTAGGAGTAGGGGGATGTGAGGATTTGCACCTACAAACATGTCTGGCTAACCTGCCAACAGCAGTGTGCTGGAGTGCATTTGGACCTTCATATCTGTAACAAATTTCGCATCTTTAGCTCAAAAACTGTGGGAGGAGAAAAAGTAAATGGGTGGATTAATAGAGAAGAAAAGAAAGAAAGAACGGTAATTGTCTCTTTCAAACCAAATGAATTAGAAGCATTTGTAAGAAGGATGAATTCTTCAAGTAAAATAATTTTATAATCTGAAAGAACTGTTATGAATGAAGGTTTAATAAATGTTATTAGTGCTGCCTTTTTAAAGATTTAGTTTCTGACATCAATAGCTTCCCAGAGAGCAGAAGCCAGAGTTCATTAAACAGTACTTAAGCCTGCACGCACTGAAAATATTAGTTAATCCAACATTCTAAATCATAAAATCACAAAAACACCTTTCAGCATCATAAAGAAAGTAGTGAAAACAGAAGCCAGTGCTTAAAGAAACAATATCCACAATCCATTTATCATTTGGGCTATGTTTACATAGGTAAAGTATCCCATACACATGCAACCAAAGTTGCAAATTCATGGCAAATTTCATTTAGAATTCATTGTGAATTTTGTTGGCAAACATACAGCTACAACCCACCTCATATGCTCTGTATAGGAAGCTATTATTGTATTGGCCGCACACATAGCAATGTTATCAGCTCATTTTACTAGTAGTAGTGGGAGTCAATAACAGCAGTCAGATATTTTCGGTACGGCTCAATCTGTATCGGGGTCTATCACTGACGTGCCATATACTTTGCTGGGATTTTCCTCATACAATAACTTTTTGTTTCCAGTGTGATAAATCATTCTTGTATTGTGATATAGTTTATTTATTTACAGTCCCCCTTGTATTTTTGAGATATTAAATGTTGAGCCCAAAAGTCACCCTGTGACCTAAACTTAATATACAAAAAAGGTCTTAAGAGAGCAAAAGCTAAATGAAATTTTTATTTGCAAACTCCACGGGAATGTTGAACACAGGTAACAGTATTTAATGTGTGCCTCTCTGTATAAGGCTATGCAGTTGGGTATCAGCTTTGTGGTACTGTTGAAAACTCAGGGATTTCTGGTACAATCATGCGATAGCAAAAAACAACTGCTAGTCTTTGATCTTCCAGTGTCTATTTATAGGTTCTTTCTAGTTGTGTCGAATTAAAAAGAGAAAAATGCATAAAATGGGTTGCATAATAGGAAACCACCATTTATTAATATTTTCAGAAATATAAATATACTTGTCTGATCAATTTTTACAGGAAAAATAATAAGACCAATCAGATTTTATGAGTCTATTATGAGTGGACATTCTTCCAAATTAAAAGTTGGGTCATGAAATGAACCATATTATACAGCAGATAATATTACCTATTAATAACTTAATGGGTCACTAGACTCACTGAAACAACATTACATTATCTGAACTACAATTTGAGAGAAGTAATATGTTTGTACTCACATATTTATCTGTGCTTGCTTTGTCATTAAATTATTAATGTTTAGTGAGTGCTCCTAATTGCCCCTTTCTCCCTTACGCACTGCCTTCTTGTAGTGTCTGCGACACTTATAAGTTCTGCACAGCCTCACCATGGACACTGCTCTCACCTCTCCCTCCCTCCCCCCTGCCTTCTATTCTCTGCTGATTCTCTTAAATGTTGCAGAAAGTATGCTGGCAGGCAGGCAAAGAGGTCAGGCCAGGGCCGTCTCTAGACTTTTTGGCACCTGACACAAAATTCCAAATGCTGCCCCCCTCGCCGCCGGAAGGGGTGTGGTTTTATACTTGAAAGTGGGTGGTGCTTTGTCCGGAAGTGGGGTGTGGCTTTTCCAGAAGTGGGAGGGGCTTTATACACGTTGATTTAACCTGTGTCATTATCATTGTATTTACATATCATTACTCCATTTATTTACAATACATTGAAGGACCCACCCTCTAGAATAGTATCCCCAAAAGATCATCTATCTATCTATCTAACAACTATGTATCTGTCTATCTATCTATCTATCTATCTATCTGTCTGTCTGTCTGTCTATCTATCTATCTATCAATCTATCTATCTATCTAGCTGTCTATCTATCTAACATCTGTCTATCTATCTAACAACTATCTATCTATCTATCTCACTATCATCTATCTGTCTGTCTATCTATCTATCTATCATCTGTCTATCTATATCTATCTATTATCTATCTATCTATCTCTCATCTGTCTATATCTATCTATCTATCTATCTATCTATTTGTCCAATTATTTATGCTAGGCCTGGCCACAGCCACACATTATATTATTTATGGTTGCTGCCTGCAAGGCTGCAAGGCACTGGGCCCTGGACACTTTATTTTAATTATTATGACTGCCTGGGCACATAATATTATATCTGTTGGACTGGGCCTGCCTGGGCAGTGCCACAGTGGGCACATGCCGCACATTATATTTATTATTTAATATATAAATAACAAATAAACCACCAACCCCATGCTGCACTATAACAGAACTTGGAAGGAGGGCCCAACAAGTCCAGGCCAGCCACAGGTGGCCAGGCCCAGCCAGGAAAATTAAATTGGGTAGTAGGTACTACTCAACTAGTCATAGATAGTCAGCTCCTTGGGGTGGGGGGTAGAAAGAACAGAATGAACATAGCCATTACCCATCCCTATAATAAAAAAGTTGTTTGCCTTGCCTTATTAGGATAGCATAGGAATGGATTTCCAATTTTAGAATCCGAAACTTAGGCAACAGCCGCCCACAAGCGCAGCTCTAGCCTCTAGCAGCCTGTCCTGGTCTGCACGGGCTGAACTTGCGCTCTTTTAGCGCTGACATCACGCCGACGGCGACACAGCACATGCACACAACGACGTTCTGGTATGGTATGGAGCCTGGAGGACAGATCATCGGACACATCACGGACAGTTGCTCCTTGCTGATGCAGACGCCTGTCTACAGATAGACAGTATTCCTTCCAACACCGGTAGCGCGCACCCCCCCAACAGATTAGGGAGTTGGGCAGTCGGCAGACGCCACTATGACCGCGGTGCCACTTCCCTACAGGGTGCTGCTCTGCAGTGTGCTGCACCCTGCATCATTAGCGAGGCGGCCCTGGGTCAGGCATGGGTCACATATTATAATATTTGCTTCTGGAGTGATAGGTCTTTACCTGTAAATGCTGTGTTTTCAAATGAAGATTTCTCCGAATCTACAGCTCCGATTTAAAATCTGAAAAAAGTTTTGGAGCAGTTGGATCTTGTGTGTCTAAAGATACCCTTTTTAAAAATTAGATTTTTTTTTTTAGGGTAAAGATACCCTTTAAGCAATGGAAGGATAATTTGAGGTTTGAACTACTAAATTATCTATATTGTACTTTGTTTATTAAATTCTCTAGAGCCTAATGAATCTCAAACAGAAACATTAAATAAATGGTTAAACTGTTTATTGATAGCCTAATCTAATATATAATGTCTGCATAGTATACCTATATGACATTTATGCTAGTTTGTAATGCTGTGGGGAGAGGTAATGTTGTGTACCTTATATTTATCATATACAAACTATGCAAACCAGACGCAGCTTACAAGGTGCTTTGCATTGAATCAATGAGCATTAAAACCATTTTTTGGCCAATTTCCGAGACATTTACCACTGTTTTCTATCAGATACAACAGATGGCAGGCACATGCTTGTTCTAGCAAGTAAAGTGGGATCTCAGCAGTATTATGCTTTGATCCCTGGTGGCATGTCTACAACACCAAGATGTAAAATACCGCAGAAGAACAGGACCTCAGTATTAAAGGCTGCAAGGCACACTTTTTTGATACGTGAAACCCTTTTGGAAAAAAGAGGCAAGAAATAAAAGTCATGCCCACAAACTGTAAACATATGCACATTCCATCCTGGAAATTCTGGCACATAGGTCAGAAAACAAGGTATTTCCTCGGCGTAGTGACATACACAGTAAAGGCATTAATGTAATGTGTGGAAAAAATACTGTTATCTTGGCTTCCATGCTAATCCCATGAAATAGAATCTTATTTATATATATAAAGCAACATATTGACAATTATATTAAAATTTGCTGTTTTAATTATAATCAGTGAAACCATTTGAGTTTGTTTTATAACATGAAACTGCCGCTTTAATACACAACTACAAGCATTCAGCCTACTCATCTATTAGATTGGCTGTGGATGCTGGGAGTTACCAAGTTACCAGTACCAAACCTCTGTGTGGACTAAAGGTTTTAGTGCAGCTTAGTAGTATCAGGCATTAAATCCATGGTTGTAGCTGCAGTGTAGTCAAAGAATACCACATATTATTAGTAGTTTTTATAGAGGTAACAGTATATGCAGGTGCTAGTAGTTCTTTACGTTATTAAACTGTTATTATTATTATGTTATCCCCACATTTTGTGAAACCAAGTGGGAATGATCTTCATTCACACCTCAATACAGCTGAAAAAGCTTGATGAATGTTTTGTTTACAATGAACTTAAGAAAGAGGTTAAATTTACATTTTTGTTACTGCGCCCGACAGATCAGCAGCTTGCAAGGTGTCTTAGCAGATGGATAGAGCAGCTGCAAAAAGACCCTTTTAACTTTAGATACTAGAGATATTCGGCAATGCTTTATAATTTCACATCTGCTTTCTACCTAATATTAATGCTGCAAAATAAAAGTAATGAAAATGTCTTAACAGAATTTAGGTCATGTATACTTCCATTGTTTATGAAGGTTGTGGAAAGCAATTTTAAAATCAGGTCCCAAAACTTGCCATATAGACTTCTAACTTAACAGCATAGGACCTACCACAGTGCTGAATTTGGGCACAGCGTGAAACAGTATCTTTCATTTAAAAAAAAAAATCTGTAAATGTTCCCTTGAGAGCTCAGGATAAAAACATATATATGAATAAAGTGTGTAATCTTTTGAAAACAACACAGACCAGTCTCCAGCATTTCTGTTTGAATAAGTCAAGTGACCACTGGCATCTGAGGCCAGTGGCCATTGTAGGAAGTTCACAAACCTGTTTCTACACATGCTTAGTATATACTCAACAAGCAAATTCTCCACTGCAACGTACAGATCAAAAGCAGCGAAATAAGAAGGTTTATCATAGTAGCATACACAGTAACATAGTATTGGAGGTTGAATAAAGATATACAATCATCTAGTCCAACCTTTTTAGCCTAATCATGAGCTCTTCCTAACATTTAATCCAGTGTCAGACAACAAAAAAAAGAAAAATCCCTTCCAAAGGGCAAATGGACAGGATCTCTGGATCAACAAAACAAAATTAATTAATATAAATACCATTTATTTAAGGAACAGCCGCACTCCTATGGTTTAATATGCCCAGATGCCTCCAGGCCACACGGCTCCCAAGTCCTGTGTCTAGATAATGATTCAAATTCAATCAATTTCCTGGGCACACTGTTATTTAAAGGGTATGTCCACCCCCCAAAAAAAACCCTCTTTATATTGTGTTTCCATGCATTAAAAGGGAAAGCAGAAGCACACCGATGGAAAGAAGGCTGGTAAGTAATGTTAGCAGCTTCTGATAATGTTAAAAAACTTTGAGAGGTCAAGGGGTTTGGGGGGGGGGTTCTTAACACAATATAAAAAGTTTTTTGGGGGAGTGGACATACCCCAACGATTATTTATTCAATGTCTTGATGTCTCCCAGGGCATCTTCATCAGGACAACATGAAGACATCTCGCAAGGCGTCAAAATGTTGAATAAATAATTGTTTGTTTAATAAACTTAAATAAAAGTGTGCTCAGTAAATTGATTGAATTAGATTTAAATTAATATAAATACCAGTAATGTTTTACATATTTTTAACGTAAGATTAAATCCAACCCACATATCTACCACATCCGCAGGTTTAATTTGATTTGCACATCCTGTTGAAGATCTGACATAGTCGAGCAACTCTTATGCATTAAAATCAGAAAGTAGTGCATTGTCTTATCTGGCTGAAGGACAGCATAAGGTGTATATCCTGTAAGTTGGCTCCCCTAGGGTACAAGGAAGGGGGCGTTGCATGCAATTGTGCCTGAGAGGGTGGTTGGGTGCCTCTTGTGGGAGTTGTTGGTAATGTACAGTGTACCAGATCAGAATCACATTTTCTTACATGTTTTATGGATCTTGTTCTATGCTAGGGACATAGCCCATATGTCTGGATAGCTCAATATACAAGACATTTTTGATTTGAGATGGCTGCTGTGTAACTTCTGTAATCAAAAATTCAGACTGAATCAAAATTTTGGCCTAATTATTAACCATAGTAGAAGTTAATATAAAGTGACAAGACAATTTTTAGGCCTTAAAGGGGAACTGTGGTCTCCAAACAAGTTGAGTTTAAATGAAAGGCCAGTTTCCTACCTTTAAAATGAGCCATCAACCACCTCTCTATGTGCTCCACAGCCCAAGATACACAGAAATGACTGACCAGAAAGTTAATGGGTGGGAGGCTGACATGTGACATTCCTGAGGCTTCTCCTGCACAGTGCCGCTGGCGAGCACAGCCTCAGACTCCCTCAGTGTGTGAGGGAGACAGGAAGTCCATCCCTACGCTCTCTGTGTAAGACCTGAGCGAGAAGGTAAGTACAGCCCTTCTCTCTCACAGGGTGAAAACAGTTCTCACTGCCTGAAAAGGCTGTTTCCACAGAGTTTTTTTTGGGGGGGTAGGGGGGGTGTCAGAGTGGCACCCAGCACCTGGGGGGGCCTTAGGCACCCACGAGTGGGCGGGGCTTAGGCATCCGCGGATGGGCGGGGCTTGGGTGCCCGTGGGTGGGGCCACAACACCTGGGCGGGGCCACATGGAGCTGTAAGGGAATGGGCCAAGGGGGGCCTGCAACTGGAGGGACCATGGGGTCCATGAGTGGGAGGGACCAGGGGGCTGCAAAGGGGAGGAACAGGGCAGATTGACTGACTGGTTTCAGAGCAGGAAGCAGGAAGTGCAGGGGACCTGGTGATGCTGTGCCATATCACACACAAAATGTAAATATCTTCAAAACTATGCCAAATAAACAATAGAAAAACTCTCAGAGAGCAATTCCTATCAATTTACCTAAAGTCATTTTTGGACCACAGTTCCTCTTTAAAAAAAACTATAATGTTTATAGTTCTTATAATGATAATACTCCCATTACCACTCTCTTTTGAATGAAGTTTTATGTGTATGGTTTATTAAAGGGATTTGTTTTTTAAAATGCCTTTAAGTTGGAACGTTATTACAAGGTATTGAGAGTGATGCTAGGAAAATGGGTCCATGAAATGATGTCCAGAAATGTCTTAGACTATTGGCAACGGTGAAGCTATTTGTAAGAAGTAAGGAGTTATCTGTAAATGGAGGTGTTATACAAATAACTGCCTGTATATGCAAATGTTTAAAGTAGAAACTTGCTTTTATTAGAACAATAGAATACATTCAGAGTGAATGTGACTTTCAAACTACATGTCTGGAATTCATTCCAATTTAAAGGATTGTATTTCTCTTTGTGCCAGTGTATGTAATGCCATCATCTGTCAGGAAGATGGACTTGCTAAAGTATTCAGTAGTGAGTCAGGTGTTTACCCTTACTGCACATGCTGGAATGAATGGTTTATAAAACAATACATTGGTAATTCAATCCTGATGTGGAGTATCAAAGACTCTTTGAAATTTGTTTGATGTCAGGATTTACTTGATTTTCTGTGAGACAATTCGAATAAGCCTTATTGTTTTGTTTGGATTTTATAGGGTTCGGTTTTATAGTTAGTATATTTTAAATGGAGAATTCTAGTGTTGTTAAGTTTCTTTCAATGTGTGGCCCATGTGTAACCAAGTACAATGGTGAACCTGTTTCTCAAAAAAAAAAAAACATTCACTAGTTTGCCACCATGACACCTTGCAGTTCATTTCTGCAAACTTCTATTGAAAAAAAGGCCCCTGTACCAGGGGTGTTTGGGAAAGTGTCTTAAGGTTAGGGTGCCATCTTAAACACAATAAGAAGTACACAACTGTGTATGCTTACGTGTATATTTTCTAATTCTTATCTGTTAACTGTATAGTCATTGGGTCTGGTAAATAGCAACTAATCTAAAACTAATAGCAGATGATGTTAGATTAATTAGTCTAACATTACTCTTTCATATTTTTTCCACAGGTATTTTAGGGCTTAATGGTCTACAGTTTAATACAATATATAAACATAAATGTAGAAGGATTTGAAAGGCTAAATCATTTTCTGCCATAGATTTATATAAACAAACCACAAGTAACTTGCAGCATTTGGAATATAAAATTGAAGTAGTCCATTCAGTACTACAAAGGATGTGCATTGACAAATTACATACCAATCATTATATATAAGTATAGATCAGACAAATCTACAAAGCATAGACTGATAAGAATTTAGGCAGAAAAGAATACATAAGGACAGGCAGGTACAGAATTATAATAGTATATTACACAGCAATTAGAAACTGAGCATTTAACATATGTTTTACTTACATATTCATTACCTATGCAATCATATTCTGATCTGCAGAAATCTGACAGCAAATAATGCAGAATCTTCTCCTTACATACCTGCCCTGTCGCCTGCCATGTGAAATTCATCGCCTGGATATTTACAGGTATGGCTGGCATCCGCTGCTGGGCTTTTCTAAAGTCATGAGTAAATGGTGCCATTTTCCCCTCAGAAACAATTAGAATATCCTCTTCAAACCCTGTTAAGACAAGCGTGCAGCAAAAATTGAGACTTACTAAAGTGCATGAAGTTTAGCTCGCAGGCTGGCATTCTCTCTTCATTTTACTACCAGTGCCCACACCAGTTAAATATAAGGTGTCTACCTATTATCACTCTGGCTTGATGAGCATCAATCCACATGTATAAACTGTCATCCTGCTGTTGTATAGCCTGTGTTTTTGCAAAGATGAAAATGAAGATACTGCAAAGCTGGACAACAGAGTTTCCATTCTCTGTGATGGCCATTGTAACCAGTAACTTTTCTTACTGCTTCTGAGTCTACACTATTTACTTTCTCTGTGAGCTCTTGAACAGTTACTGCTCTAATGTGACTAAGGGGCTGGGCTCTGGGTGTTTGGAGTCAATGAAGTAGTAAAGGAGGGATAAGAGTGTGTGAGACAGGGGTGGTGCCAAGTTACAACTGTTTTCTGGAATGCTCTAAACCTAAAAATCCACTAGAGGCCACTAGAGCACTGGGTGAAGCCTGCAGAGTGGGCATCTGAAAGCTGATTCTTTTGCATACAGACAGTAGCCTGTAAGAAGAAGGCTTCAAATAAACCAGTTAGTTTGGCCCATCTGTCAGTAAAACACATTTAATGTATTTTCCCTCCTTTATGTCTATAATTTGCTGCCTTCTGAGGTTTTTAATTGTTGAGGCAGTTAAGCCAGACATCAATGGCAGACGTTGGGGAAAATACAAACACCAATTTCGTAGAGCTGGAAAACGAGAGCAGATTTCATGCAGCTGCATTTCTGAGTGAAACTAAACACCTGGCGTTCACAGCCTTACATACAAAGAAAAGTCTCCGCCATTACCGACAGGACATGTGAGGGACATGATTTTTACATATGATATTTATGTTATTATAGAGACATGGTAAATATGAACAGTTATGTGTCTTTCACTGTTAATGCCCTTCTTTTTAACATCTCATACACCTTATACTAAGCCAGGAATGTCAAACTTGCATCTGTCCAGATTTTTGAAAATGGCCCTTCCCTGGCTGTGAATGCTGGGAGTTGTAGTTTTCAAACATCTGGAGGGCTGCATGTTTGACATCCCTGCACTAAAGGTGGCCATCCACTATTACGATCTTAATTACGGTCTTAAACCGACTGATACTTTGATAGACAGATATACAATGTTAATTGTACATAGATGTACCATATATATTGTTCGACATTCAATTTGTTTTGTGATTAATGTCGAATGTTGTCTATTCTGAGGTTACATTACATTAACATTTAATCGAAACTTCAGAAAACACTACAATAATTTTACCAATCGACTTAAAAAAACGACTTTCCCGATCATAATTACGATGGATATTACGATCTAATGTCGCATGATAAGATGGGGAAAATGTATAATTTTTCGGCCAATCAATGGAAATCTCGGATTGTATGTCGGATTGTACATAAAATCAGCCTAATGTATGGTCACCTTTAGGCAATAAAATGCTTCTTCTCTTTGGATGTAAATGGAAAATTTAACTGGTGAAACATTGAGAAACTATAAGGGCATCTGGTAACCAACTTTTACTGAATGTGGGCGTTGTTTATTGACTGTAAGGGAAATAATTGACACTAGTGACTAGAAAAGAGAGTAAAAACGGATTATTTTAATTAAAACAAATTAAGTGAATTAATATTCAATCCAAAATAAATAAAAAATCCCATTTGTTCTCATATATTTCAACATTCATAGGTGCTTCCAGGAACGCATTAATACACCTGTAATAGTGCAAATACAGTGCAAATCCAAATGCTAGGTGTGCCCTGGACCTTTTATCATGTCCACCCTTAAAGGGCATCTATACCCAAAAATAGGTTATTGACCATAACTGGAAACTATAATTCTTCACAACCACCACTGTATCATTTTTTTGTTGATCTGCCCCCTATTTCTTTAGATATCCATTCTAAAATTTCTTATATTTCAGCTGTCAATCAAGTTCCTTGTTCTCAAAAACTACTGGAATGCTGTATGCTGTGTGCAGGCTTGACAGTTGGTTTGTGGGGAAAAAGTCATATCGGATGGAAGTGGGAGTGGTTAAAAGAGGGAGGGGGGATACTGCTCCTAAACAAAATGTTTGAAGGCATGCAGCAACACATGCAAATCAGAGTAAGTGCTACTTAGATGTATTCTATTATAGATTAAGATGAGGCAAAGTCGTTTTTTCAGTATAGTGTCCCTTTAAAACAAAAAAATGGCGACTTGTTGGGAGTTGCAGGCAGATAACAGATAACTGCTATTTTGCCAGTTTATTACATGCAAGTTTGCATTCAGAAAAAGGTATCTGCCTCCTTCCTATGCTCAATGAGCTTTTTATAAGATTGAATATGTACAGGAGAGGCAGCCAGGGAAACAGTGGTCAGTCATTGGCTGTGATGTCAGCAGTCACAGCTTTGATCTATTGCTTGGAGGGAGGAGCTGGCTTACTCTGCCAGAATATCTGGTTAGTAATGATCTAATAAAGTGCTGAAGTTGCAGTTGCAGGCAGGGAACTGACAAATAACCAGTTTTTTTTTTTTAACAGTGGACACACCCTCTAAATATCCAAAACATTAACAAGGATTACAGACCCTATAATTTAAAACATAGAGCAAAAATCACTGGATTCACTTTGGATTGGAAAAAGGCTGATGTTGTTCCAATATTCAAAAATGGTAGTCGCTCACAGACGGGTAATTATAGGCCTGTAAGTTTAACTTCAGTGGTGGGGAAGATACTGGAAAGTTTAATAAGGGAACATGTTCTAGAGTATGTTTCAAGGACTGACATTATAAGTAGTAACCAGCATCGATTTAGGAGGAATAGATCTTGTCAAGCTAACTTGCTTGGCTTTTATGAGGAAGTAAGTAGAAATTTAGACTCTGGCATAGCAGTAGATGTAGTTTACTTGGATTTTGCAAAGGCTTTTGATACAGTCCCCCATAGGCGACTAATGTATAATCTAAGGTCTGTTGGTTTGGGGAGGCTCATTTGTACATGGATAGAAAATTGGTTAATTAATAGGATGCAGAGAGTAGTTAATGGGGCTTCATCATTATGGACTAAAGTGCTAAGTGGGGTGCCACAGGGTTCTGTGTTGCGGCCAGTTATATTAAGTGGGTATTGTCAGCAAGGTTTCTGTGTTTGCTGACGACACAAACCTTTGTCGACCATTAAAAACTTCAGAAGATATGCAATCTTTGCAGGGGGATCTAGAAAGATTGTCACATTGGGCTGCTAAGTGGCAGATGAGATTCAATGTTGATAAATGTAAGGTGATGCATTTTGGACTTTAAAATCCTTGTGCTGCTTATACTATAAATGACTCTGTGTTAAATCCCTGTTGGAAAGGGATCTTGGAGTTTTGGTGGATAAGAAACTTAAAGGTAGCAAGTAGTGCCAGGCGGCAACAGCCAGAGCCAGCATGGTATTGTCTTGTATAAAGAGAGGTATGGATTCAAGTGAGGAAAATGTAGTTCTCCCTCTTTACAAAGCATTAGTAGGGCCTCATTTGGAATATACAGTGCAATTTTGGAATCTTGTATACAAAAAGGACATCTTTGAAATGGAAAGGGTTCAGAGAAGGGAAACTAAAATAATAAGGGGATTGGGGGAGCTTGAATATGAAGAGAGACTGGAAAAGTTACAATTATGTACGCTGGAGAAAAGGCAATTGCGTGGGGATATGATTACTGTGTATAAATACATTAACGGGCAGTACAATAAACTATCTGGGGCATTGTTCACTAATAGAACATGTCAGAGGACACGAGGACATCCCTTAAGACTTGAGGAAAATAGTTTTAGGCTTCAAGTTCGGAAAGGGTTTTTCACTGTGAGAACGGTAAAGCTATGGAACTGTCTTCCAGTGGACATTGTTATGGCAGGTTCATTGGTCAGTTTAAAAAAAAAGCTGGATGAGTTTCTGCAAACAATGAATGTTGCAAGTTACTGGTATTGATACATAAAGTAGAGTTGATCCAGGGAAATTTCCGATTGCCACTTGGAGTCAGGAAGGAATTTTTTCCCACCATAAATTTGGTGTTTTTTTTTTTTTTGCCTTCCTCTGGATCAACAGTTAGGCAGGAAATGAGGATATTGATAGATGGGTTGGACTGGATGGACGTATGTCTTTATGCAACCTCAAATACTATACTATACTATACTGGTCATAGCAAGGAAATGTTGGAAGGAGGATGGGAGCCCAGCGTCCTAATTTCTAGGGGAGGCTTCAATACCATGTATTGCTAATGTTATTTTCCCAGGGCCCCCCACGCAGCCCAGCCTAGCCCAGTAGACCCATATATAACATAGTATGTATCTCCAATTTAAATGTCAGCTAGATTTTCTACATTGATCCATCAATACCTCTATGGATGGTTGGTACCTGGCAAAGGTAATATCTTTGTACATATAAAATTTGTACATGCTCATTCCATATTATTTAATATCATAAGTAGATGTGGGCAATTGGGATAAATAAATTAGAAAACAGCAGTGGTGGTTTATCTCACATGTTGCTTCCCACAGAAAAGTCCCTGGCTATAGCCATAGGCTGCTGTTATGTGCCTGTTTGGCTGCTCTCGTGGATTTAAAACATAATGTTAAAGTAACCCAGGTTACTGGCTCAGACAGGATATTATCTATCTTTTTATCAATCCGTCTATTAGCGTCCAGCTGATACAAATCTTACATTGCATAAAATGATCTGGTTGGTTTCACTACCATCTAGAAATACATATACACTATAGAAACCACAGTAAAATAAATCCAGAATACAACCCTTAGTAAGTGCTCTATTTAGTTCATTCAGTTAGGCCCCTGCCTGTTTGTAATGAGAATTCGAGGCATATAATTAAATCCAGAAAGACAAGGACAAATTCCTAGACAGAGGCGGCAGCCCTAAATTTGTTTAAAGGGGAGATACTTTACAGCCACAAGCCATGTTCAATTAGTGATCTCACAGAGAGTGTTATTTTTTTCCATAACCATGCTCTTGCATAAATACCGCAAAGAAGCCTCTTTACATATTAGTAACTTGAAGTTAAGTTTATTGCCAGAATAATATTTACGCTTTCATATTAACAAAATGAGGAATTGATTTACAATAGTGCTGGATGTAAAATTAATTTTCCAGAAACCTGTTACATCTATTGTGATGCTGTTTAGAGAGCAGCTGATCAAAGGCTATATTCTAAATGTAGTCTGACTTAACAGGCAGTAAAATAGCTTAGTTACGTCAAACCTTCCTCTCTGTAACAAAAACATTCATGCAATTTAGGTTTAGCTCACATAAAGAAATGATTTTTAAAAGTGATGTGTAAACTCCCTACAGAAATCTGGCGCAAACATTCAGATCAAATTTCTTTCTATACTTTTTTTTTTATCTGCAACAAACTCTTTACAACTGTCAAACCAAAATAACGTACGGATATTAAAAATGTACCACATCCAGGTTGGCCTGTTCCGTTATTTTATTTGAAGCATTTTGGAGAATATTATGGTATATTTTTCGTGTCTGGAAGTTTGGCACGGAGGGGGTAAATAGTTCAAACTGACGGTGATTTCACCCAAAAAAAATTTGCACAGAATTAATGGCAGCATTATTGATGTCATTTTGTCAGAAATTCCTCTTTGATGAATACAGTAATCTAATGGAGCTAGAAGTCTGTTTATGGCAGAGTGTGTTGATGTATGAGAGAATGAATGTGGCTGCCTGCCTGAATGTAACAGTGAAAATGTATGTGCTAAATGGAGTGAGTTAAATATTGCATGTATAAGAGCATGGGAAGAAATGTATGCAGGGGCATTTTAAGGAGCAAAATCAGGATGGTTGGGGGCTTTGGGGTTACAGATGCCAAGAATCTCCCCTTTCTGCTGTCTTATAGGTAAGTGTTAGTCTGAAAGGGGATTAAAATAAAGGGAACCAAGATGCAGATGTGAAAAGTGTTACTTGTTTGTGGGCAGACATGATACTGATTACATAGAGGACACACAGCAGCACATATGGGAAATTATGTTCTCCATATCTAGTGTAACATATTAGTTAACCTCTCTAGTACAGCTGCCGCCCACAGTACAAACCGTCTAACTTTCAGACACTAATAGGGCTATGCACGGAGAGCTGGTATTGCTCTCTGTTGCCTCCTCTAGGGAATGCACTCTGGCTCTCAATGCATAGTGAATGGGGTTTACCCATTCTGAATCTTTAATGCCAGCTATCTGTTAAAGATTTTGTCTTAAAAAGCTGTTATTGTCTCAGTACATTCCTTGCTGCGGTTGCGCAACACCATTTTTGCATACCTTCGCAACTGCCATTAGTTATGTCTTAAAGTCACGTTAACCCTTGGTACATGGGTTAACGGGACTTTAAGATGGAAAAAGACGATAACGTCTCTCCATGCATAGCCCTATTACTGTGCACAGGGACAGAACAAGTATTTATATGGTAATATTGTTTTTTTTTACTATAATGAGGTTTGCATCTTTAAAAAAGGATTGGAAAATGTGTACATTATGATATACTATACATACCTATACCTTATATTTATATGGTCATGGGAATCGCTGGCTTATAATGTCTTTACTGTGTACTTTTAAATTAATAGGAGCATCAGTTGTACAGCAAAAAGTCAAGTTGACTATAGTGAAGGTGTACTTTAACATAAAACCATAACGAGGGTGTTGGTGGTGCACTCTGCTTACCACTGTCCATGATAAACCTTTTATGAATCCTTTCTTTGGAAATTCTGCACTTGCCCCGATTATCCACAAGAAGACTTATACTCAAGAAGACCTGAATGGACTCCCCAGGCAAAGGTACTGTTTCACTTTGTTAACATGCATATTAACAAAAATAAATACAAAAGAAAATGATCAATTCACATTCCATTCTCCTTAGTTAATAATAAAAATGGAAAAGCCTTCTAATCTTATCAAGGTAACCTTAGGATGAACCCTAGGTCCTAACTGCTTGGACTCTAGATTAAATAACTATTTGCTGTACTAACAGGTATGAGGACCTAGTTTTGTTAGGCCTTACCCTGGGTACAGCAAAAGGGAGGCTGGGATGATCAGAGCCTTTAGTTCCCCTTTAAAGGACAACTCCACCTTCATAATAACAGAAAGAATGGCCTCTTTAAAATATGTTGATATATCCTACTTTGTCCTCTGAATTCATTACTGTATGCCTGCTATGCTTCTGGATGCCTCATGGAAACTGAACAATTTAGAAACCTGTACTGAGCCTGCACTGAGCCTGGGCATGCTCAGAAGAGGCAGACAGAGAATTAACATTCAGTCATTAGCTGTGATGTCAACTGTCAAATCCATAACTGACAGTTACTAACTGGAGGAACCAGGACTCGGAAAAAGGGGAAACAGGACATTTTGCAGGATTTCAGTTTACACTTAAATATTTCTGATTTCAAACCATTACAGTTTGGGGTTTTGGGTGGTAATTTACCTGTATATAAGTTTTCATTTTAAGAGCTGGACTTGCCCTTGGCTGTTCTGGACACATGCATAATCCAAGGGACATGAAGTATTTTTTTTATATCTCCACAACTTACTCTGGGGAAACTGGGAGTAAGAAATTACTTCTTGTTTCTTAGATTTTATGGGCAATGCTATTCATATAGCATGAGACTGCAAGATGCATTCTGTTATAAGAAGGTGCTGCTCTATTGTAATCTTTAAAGGACACAGGGTGACACATACAGTGTTGTTAGAGAGTGGTCAGCAAAAAGTGGCAAAATGATCAGAACGTTGCGAGTAGACAGCACGTGTTTCCCTTTTCACAACACACCCAGGTTGCCTTAGTTATATTTATGTAAACTAAATAAAAAGATCTAAATTTTATCAGTAATTATGCAAGAACCCAGCATTAATAATGCTACAACAGTGATTTGTATTGCAAGTGTGGCACAACATATTGGCCAGACACTACCTTAACATTACACCAATTCAATAAGTAATCCAAGATGAATGTCAAATTGATTGTAATAGAATGGAGAAGCAGTTTTAAGTACCAACGTTCTTGTGATGTTACCCAGCTGTATTGTGTTTGTGATTGTAATTATGATCGATATAACTATCATAATATCGTTCGCAAAATGATCGGGCCAGGCAGTTGACAGAATGTTGCAGAAACATTAGGAGCTAAGTTTATATGGGCAGCATAGGAATTACTCTTAATAGCATTTTATCAATAAGATAGTTTATTTTGTGGTTTTCTGTGTAAGGGATCTTTCATTCTGCTACAGCACACAGCTGTGCTAGAGAGCCCTCTACTGGATGTAAAAAACAAAAGCATTAGAATGTTACACTTGTAAGGCCAAGTAAAAATGTAATGACTACTAGTATGATTAATAGAATGATTATTAATCACCACATGCCTATAAGACTAGGACAATTAACACTGAGAAAATGTGTATGTTACAAACACATATGCAGCTATTTTCTACACTAACTTTATGCTGTTTTCTCCGGGTATAATCTGGGGCTTACGTTAGAAGCAGTGCAAAAGTTTGCCTGTACTTTTTAATCACAACAGCCAAGTGAATTCTAACTTCAGAAGACCCGTAAAAAGTTCTTATTGATTGCTGCTGATTAAAGGACAACTCCACCCTCATAAAAAAATTTAAAATATGTTGATATATCATACTTTGTCCTATGAATTCACTACTGTATGCCTGCTATGCTTCCGGATGCCTCATGGACATTGAGCAATTTAGAAACCTGTACTGAGCCTGGGCGTGCTCAGAAGAGGCAGACAGGGGATTAACATTCAGTCATTGGCTGTAATGTCAACTGTCAAATCCATAAGTGACAGTTACTAACTGGAAGAACCAGGAAGCAGAAACAGGGTAAACAGCACATTGTTCAGGATTTCAGGTTAGACGTATATATTTCAGATTTCAAACTATTACCATTTAGGCTTTTGGGGGGTGATTTACCTGTATGTACGTTTTCATTTTGGGACTGGACTTGTCCTTTAATAACACAGGTAAACATTTGCACCTCTTATTATATACGTATTCTGCATTAAATATAAATATTTTCTGGAAATCTAAATAATGTCATAATACTGATAGTCCTGGTATTACAATAGGTGTCCCAGGTACTCTGTGTGCCATAGTCTCAAAGGGTATACAAAGTGTATTCCATTTGCCCGAGTACATGTTTTTTTTTTATTGTGTACAATAATCACATGGCTAACTATGTCAACAAAAAATACCTTTTGACCATAAAAAGTATTTCAAAATTGTTAAACTGCTCTTAGTCCAATTACATTTGGGAGCACAGAAAAAATCTGAATAGGGAACAGTGGAATACAGCAGTAGGGAAAGGAGGCCAATTTCATTCATCTTTTCCTGCCATATCGATCATCTGTTTGCATGTTGCAACTACAACTATTCTGAATAGCCTTATCTATTTTAAATAAAGTTAATGCACACAAACAAGAAATGAACACAAATTATTTTAAAACCAGCATTTAAAAAAATGCAAACAGACTGTAATATACCGACTATGTAGAAAAAATTCTAAGATCACTTAAATGATACAAATTACTTTTTAAATCTATGAGTATTTGACACAAAAACGAACAAATAACTAGATAAAAAAAAATAGTTTAGGTATTGCTGCCACCTGGTGGGCAGATCTCATATTTAAGCATACTGCAGTTTTAATATGTTTATTATACACTTGTACACCCACTGGCCACTTAATTAGGTATACCTGTTCAATTGATTGTTAATACAAATAGTTAATCAGCCAATCACATGGCAGAACATTGTAATGACAAGTTGTTTAAAAAGAGCATCAGAACGGGGGTGTAAGTAATTTTGAATGTGGTATGGTTGTTGGTGCCAGTCTTTTTTTTTTTTTTAAGAACTGCTGATCTACTGGGATTTTCATGTACAGCCTAGGGTTTACAGGGAATGAACAGAAAAAGACAAAGTATACAGTGAGCGTCAGTTGTGTGGCTGAAAATACTTTGTATCGAAAAGCAACAGTAGCTTAACTTACCACTCATTACCACTATGGAGAATACCATTTCAGGGCAGCACGTTGAACCTCAAATGAGCTACATCAGCAGAAGGCCACACCAGGTGCCACTCCTGTCAAGTAAGAATGGAAAACTGATGCTACAATTTGCACAGACTCACCAAAGTTAGACAAGATTACCTGAAAAAATGTTAGCTGGTCTGTTAAGTCTCAATTTAATTTTAGCTTCAACATTCAGATGTTTGTATCAGAATTTGGCATGAAAAGTATGGATCCATCCTGTCTTGTGTTCACAGTTCAGGCTGGTGGGGGTTTTCAGGCGTGGGGGAATTTTTCTTGGTACACTTTGGGCTCCTAATTCCCAATTGAGCATCATCTAAATGCCACAGCCTACCTAGATATTGTTTCTGTCCATGTAACCGTCTTCTGATCTGATGACAACTTCCAGCAGGATAATGCACTGTGCCACAAAGCTCACATCATCTCCTTATCATGCTGTAACATGATAAGGAGTTCTTTGTACTCCAATCACCTCAATCCAATAAAGCACCTTTGGAATAAAATCTGATGTTTTATGGACTGAAATGTTTACAGTGCCTTGCTAATCCATGCAATGAAATATTGAGGCTGTTTTGAAGGTAAAATGGTGTCAAACCCAGATGTTACTAGTAAGGTGTAAAGTGGCCAGTGACCATTTTTATATAGTACAAACCTGTCCATTTTTGAATAGTGCTGAATTAATTAATATATAATGTCATATTTCCATTTGACCATTTGTTTTTTGAACAAAATTCAAAAATAGTTAGCAAAACAAAAAATATATCCAAAGTGTAAAAGTTGTTCATTCTTATTAACTTGATAAAATGTTGTAATTTGATCCTGATGAAACCAGTTGATACACAGTACAGGTGAAACATACGTTGATGATCAAAGGACGGACCAAGAGAGCGTCTAGGACTGTGGTGTGACTATACATACTGAGGACAGCCAGCGGGAGACCGGGTGAAGACAAACTGTAGGAAGGGTGAGAGACTTCCAATTTATTTGCAGCGTGCATCTGCCATATTTAAAAAGTCCCGGAATACTGTTATTAGCTACTATCTTGTACCGCGGCAGTGATGTAAAGTTTGATATCACCCACAGAGTCAATCTCTTTGCAGTCCGATCCTGGTGCTATTTGTCCGGGGACGCCCGGTAAGACTTACCTTGAAATTGGAGATACGTGAGGTTCTTAACCATACGGGAAGGACTAATTTGTGAATTGGACGGAACCAGCAGTTAGGTGGATTGGTTTACTTAAGCACAGTTGTGCATTTGTGCATTATCCGCTTAATAACTAAGTATCTCTTTGAATTTCCTAGTTATTGATATGTTTAGGTTGTGGCTACATTTTACTCATTTTAATAGGTATGTGATACTTTGTGTATAATATTATGTGCAGTGGGGAAATGTTTATAGATGTGTGTTTTGTTATATATTAAATACTATTTTGCATCAACACGGGATAGAGTGTATTTACTAGTGGTACAAGTGTATGAGTGCTATATTGGGGTACTTAAGCGGAGAGGGTCTATCCCCATCGCTAATCTATTTATTGTGTATTATACAAGTAATTATACCCTGAGCACCGTCCCAATAGTTTGGGATAACACAACCATATTTATATTTATTACCATTGTGCACTCACTTATTGTTTATATAAAGTGTAAAAGTTGTTCACTCTTATTAATTTGATAAAATGTTGTAATTTGATAAAACAACAACATACCTCACGCCCTTAACACTTGGCTGTGATATGCTAATTGGGATTTTCCAGGGTACATAATTGCCACAGATTCTTGTACAAGTCATTCTGAATTGAGAAAGCCAGTCGGATGACTAGCGAAATGTCTTCAAGAACTAAACTTCAAGTCCAGTTGATCTAATTGAATACAACAGATATTTTAAAGGGGCACTATACTGAAAAAATGACTTTGGCTCATCTTAATCTATAATTAAATACATGTAGGTAGCACTTCCTCTGATTTGCGTGTGTTGCTGCATGCCTTCAGTCTAGCACACATTTTGGTTATGGACAGTATTCCCCCTCCCTCTTTTAACCACTCCCACTTCCATCCGGCCTGACTTTTTTCCATAAACCAACCGTCAAGCCTGCACACAGCATACAGCATTCCAACTGTCAAACTCTGTCACCATTCCAGCTACAGTAAAACTACTCACAGAAAAAAAAGGTTTTGAGAGCAAGGAATTTAATTGACAGCTGAAATATAAGAAGTTTTAGATTGGATATCTAAAGAAATAGGGGTCAGATCAACAAAAAAAATGACACAGTGGTGGTTGGGAAGAATTATAGTTTCCAGTTATGCTCAATTTAAAATAACTTATTTTTCAGTATAGATGCCCTTTAAGTGGTTTACCAGGCTAAGTGGTTAAGAGATCTTGCAGTGTCCATTAATAGGAACAAGGCTTAGTCGGTAGTGTTGGATTGGTACACACTCCATTTGCACTGTATGGCCTAAATACCGGGGACAAGGATTTGTATTTTATGCACAGCATTTCAAGATGGATTCCTGGAACTATTGATTAAGTAACACACTTGTTCCTTTTGAATCATTGTGTGCATGGGACTAGTTAGAACACCAGTACATACCCAGCTTGTTTTTATAATTTTAGTAAGGGGATGGTGAATGGGGTTTAGAAATTGTTAAGATGTACATTCTATATTGGTAGAAGATGCACATGTAATGTGTTTCAACAAAATAGGTACTATGTTGATGGTCTGAGCGTACATGTTTAATTTATGATGGTTAGTTCCATTTATATCTGGTCCATTTATTTTCTGGTCAAGAGTGCTGCTTCTGGGCCCTTTTTGTGTCTTTTTTCTAGGAAGTAATACTAGTTTAGTCCATTAGCACCATCTAAAATTAAAGGTTTGTAACCATGGCCAGCAGTGTGTTTGTCATGTGCTCGCAGGTACCTACTACTTTATATTGCAGTATGTTATTTATTCCAACAAATTACTGGTTTTGGTTCATTTGGTCAGTTTCAAAAGTGTCTAGATTTCAATCACTCAACTTTATGTGAATTAAACACAAACCTTAAATACATACCCTCTCTTTAATAGTTACACTTATAGAAACAACATGCAGAGCTGTGAACATGATGTTAGCACAGCTCTGAGCAGAGTATCTAGTTAAAGGGGAATATTGCAGGGTATGCATAATAAATTATAATTATAATGCTTTTAGGTGGTAAGGGATGATGGGACCTGTAGTACAGCCATTCAAATATGATCTTTACATTATTGAAAAATGCAGTTTTTATACCCGTCAAATAACTTATTCTTGTAAAGGGTGCTTGGATTAGTAGTTCATATTAACTTGGATCATTTTAACCACGTGCTGGTTAAATGGTTCAGGGCAGCAATGAATGCCACAACAATGTATGGTTAAAATGACCCGGATTGATGGTTGAACTCCCTTGGGCTGTGGCCACACTATCAATGGACAGTAAGAGCTAGGTCACACTGCTGCGATTTTTCTGCGTTTGCACTTGCATTTTTTTCAGATCATTGAAAAATGCGGCAACGCACCGAAAACGCACAATTTTGGGTGCGTTGCGCATGCACAAACGCAACAAAATCGCACATGAAATCGCATGCGATTCCGTGTGCGTTTGCGTTGCAGTGTGGCCGTGCCCTAACACACGTGAAAAGTGTAATCACAATGTAGCACATTTCATGTGTGTTACCATGCAGCTGTGCTGCAATTTTTGCAATAATCTATTATCTGAGCTTTCTCGATTCACACAAAAAATGGTAAAAACATGCGCTTCTTCAACGGATTGCAGCACATCACATAGAGTGGCCACACACATTGCAACGCAGTAGCATGTTAATAAATCAAGAAATGTAGTCGGAAGCACAAATTGTGCCAGTGTGGCCTAGACCTTACTGAACAAAGTGATTTAGGGCAAAGCCACTAAAGTACCAAGTTTGACGTGTGATCCGATTGCGATCTGATCGCATATTAAATAGTGCATAGTGTTGGCCAATTGATATGGCCACAATTGGTGTGCAGCTTTTCGGAGCGCAAGCGATCACCATTTTTTTTAATAGTGCATGCTCTGCAATAGCACAACACTGCACAGATCACAGCGCAAGCAGACTACATTGCACATGAAAATACGCATGCTTTTCCATCCGATGCTGTCTGGTATAGTGTGGCCTCACCTTTAAATAAAAATTGCTATAAAAACTGCATCTTTTGGGCAGGAACACATTCTTAAAATGATGTTTGTTGATGGTTAAACATCACTTTCCAGCATTCTTTACCAGACATAGGATGATATTTAAAAAACAGTGGTATTGAAATTTTTCTATACCATGGGTTTTCCTAATAGTACGTACATTTACAATTGTTCGGTCGTACAATACTATGTGGCAATAGACTACCGCAATGGTATTGCCTAATCCATTGCAAAATTACAATCGCACTTTTACAGCTGCAATCGTAAATGTATGCAAAATAACGATACCCATAGTGTTCTTATAACATATTTATACCCATAGGGTTTTCACAACATATTTATACCCATAGTGTTCTCACAACATATGTATACCCATAGTGTTCTCACAACATATGTATACCCATAGTGTTCTCACAACATATTTGTCGAATGTAAGATCGGGAGAAGCGGTTCCGGCAGCATCGATGAACATCGCGTGAGCACTCGGTCGGGTAAGTAAAATCTTATAGATGTATGGCCACCTTTAAACTCGGCAGATTATCTCTCTCTCCTCCAAAAGGGAACCCGCAACCCGATACAGAAATTTATAGGGTGGCTTCCCATCAAGCATCCCATTCAATACCCTTCTTTTAACCTTTAAAGGAATAGTTCACTGCAAAAAAGTGACCTATTCCTTTAAAGGACATATAAACTGGGGCAAATAATTTTTTAACAAATCATACAGTAATTAGGATTAATTACCACCAATCTTTAATCTGCTTTTTTTCTTCTCTGACCTTCCTATCCCTTGTTTTTTTAGCTCTGTGATTTTTATTTTTTAAAGAGGGCGGGGCACAGCTAGTTAGTAAAGAACCCAGTCCCTCTCCCTGGCACACTACATGTAAAAACAATTCATTCTATGTAGCACTGTGCTTAAGAAATTGTGTGTGTCGTGACATTGGCCCTGTGCACGCTCCACACAACCCTTACCTGCGTAGACCTCCTGGAGATGGAGAAATTCTGAAGATCTCGTTGGGGTGGGGCTCCAGCAGGAGGAAGCCAGCAACATTCAAGTAGGCAAAGTAGGCTATGGGGGTGGGTGGATAGAAAAAAACCAACATATTTACTTTTAAAGCCACAGCTATCCAGTCAACTAAAGTTGGTTCTACAGTGTTGATATTGTTTAAACACACAGTCTTCAATCAATGCATTAAATGAATAGTTAACATTTGCAGTGCACTATTCCTTTATATCCCTTCACTTCTGCTGCATGTCCCTACTTACAGTATCTTCTCTTTTGGTCACTTATGTTACTGGATGTGCCCTGTGCTCCTCGTTATCTCTAAAAAAAAAACCCAATGAACACTGCTTCCTCCCGTCTTAAAACCATTCTTTCTTGCTGCTTTCTTACTCTCCCTCTCTCACTTCACCGGTTGACATCTATTAGCTCTTTAAAGGGGAAGTTCAGTGTAAATACATAAACTTTTCAGAAAAAAGAGCAGTATTTTTCCATCCCAATGACCTTAATCTGCCCATTCAGCATTTTGTCTGTGTATAAATAAATGTAACCAAAATACTGACTTCCTGTTTGCAGGACCCCTAATTAAGACTGTTATGGTTTTGCCCTTGACCCAGCGCCTGGGTTGATTCAGTTGCTCAGTAGAGATCTGAGCATGTTTGACCCATCCAACAGCCAATCAGTAGAAATTACTGTTAGGAACATTACAAGGAAGTGGTGCATCCTGGGAAGAAGAAGGACCATTAGAACCTGAAATGTCAGCTCACTAATGTCAACAGCAGGGAACAGCAAAGGGTATGAAATCAACTGATTTTTCAAAATGGGAGAGAATATGTAGAATAACTAAGAAGGCATTACACAAACTAACAATTTAACAAATATTGATAATTTCCACTGAACTGTCCCTTTAAATCTAAACTGTTATCCTAACTTTCTGAAAACCAGCACTATTAGTGATTGTTAGCTGTCTGTACTTTGTGAGTACTTTGTATCCCTTCCCCCACTTGTATCTGTATGTTGTACCCTGATTGTAAGCTCTTCGGGGCAGGGATATCTTTCCTAACATGTCAAAGCACACCCCATTATTTTATAAATAATATATATATATATATATATATATATATATATATATATATACACACAAGAATATGCAGCTCAAACCTTTATTCTAAATTACTTTCAGGTGCGGTGCAAAGGAGTCCTGGCAATTTATACATTACACAAAAGTCTCCAGCACTCAACTATACATATAAGCATAAATTAATTAGATATCACGATCAAACAAATATGCAAGCAACGAAGGGTGATTACCTGCACTAAAGTTAAAATGGATACGTTTAGTTACATAGTTTGTACAAACTTGCGTCAGCTGATGCGCCACTTCAAGGCAGTATCCCAGCATCAGTCCTAACCTAATGAGTAAAGTACAATCCCTGGGGGAACAAGACCATACCTGCTTCTCTCTTTATTTAGTATGACCTATACCAGGGAATTATGGGAGCTTACAGAGCTTCTGAAACTTCTTTTTATCTGGACTGCCTTAAAGGGGCGGGGAATAAATTTACTAAGGGAGCAAAGCATATAAATCGAGCTTAGCCTTGTAGTGGCGCATCAGCTGACGCAAGTTTGTACAAACTATGTAACTAAACGTATCCATTTTAACTTTAGTGCAGGTAATCACCCTTCGTTGCTTGCATATTTGTTTGATCGTGATATCTAATTAATTTATGCTTATATGTATAGTTGAGTGCTGGAGACTTCTGTGTAATGTATAAATTGCCGGTACTCCTTTGCACCGCACCTGAAAGTAATTTAGAATAAAGGTTTGAGCTGCATATTCTTGTATTTGTATATAATAAAGGGCAATACGGCTAAGCTCGATTTATATGCTTTGCTCCCTTAGTAAATTTATTCCCCGCCCCTTTAAGGCAGTCCAGATAAAAAGAAGGTTCAGAAGCTCTGTAAGCTCCCATGATTCCCTGGTAAGGTCTACTAAATAAAGAAAGAAGCAGGTATGGTCTTGTTCCCCCAGGGATTGTACTTTACTCTTAGGTTAGGACTGATGCTGGGATACTGCCTTGAAGTGGCGCATCAGCTGCCGCAAGTTTGTACAAACTAGGTAACTAAACGTATCTATTATATATATATATAATATATATATATATATATATATATATATATATTTTTTTTTTTTTTTCAATTATTACTTTCAAAGTGCACAACTTGGCACCAACAGATTGGCACAAAATCGCTGTGTGTACCCAGCTAAGACTGAGTTACCGTGGCCCTACATGGATTTAGAAGGAGTAGATTTTGTCAAACTAACTTGCTTGGCTTTTCGGGGAGTAGAAATGTAGACTCTGGCATAGCAGTAGATGTAGTATACTTGGTTTTGCGTAAGGCTTTTGATACAGTCCCCAAAAGACGACTAATCTATAAGCTATGGTCTGTAGGTCTGGGGAGGCACATAACAGATAGAAAATTGGCTGATGATAGGATGAGAGAAGTTGTTAAAGGGGCTTCATCATATGGACTAAAGTTCTAAGTGGGTGACAATGATTTGGAAGTGGGTATTGTCAGCAAGGTTTCTGTATTTGCCGAGGACACAAAACTTTGTCGACCATTAAAACTTCAGAGGATTGCAATCGTTGCAGGGGATCTGATGGATTGTCACATGGGGATGTAAGCAGCAGATGAGATTCAATGTTGAGAAATGTAAGGTGATGCTTTTGGACTTAAAAATCCTGTGCTGCTTATACTATAAATGACTCGGTGTTGAATCCCTGTTGGAAAGGGATCTGGAGTTTTGGTGGATAACAAACTTAAAGGTAGCAAGCAGTGCCAGGCAGCAACAGCCAGAGCCAGCATGGTATTGTCTTGTTAAGAGAGGTATGGATTCAAGGGAGGAAAATGTTATTCTTCTTCTTTACAAAGCATTGGTAAGACTTCATTTGGAATATGCTGTGCAATTTTGGAATCCTGTGTACACAAAAGGACATCTTTGAAATGGAAAGGGTTCAGAGAAGGGCAACTAAATTAATAAGGGGATTGGGGGAGCTTGAATATGAAGAGATATTGGATAAGTTATAATTAAGTAATGTCTATAAATACATTTACAGGCCATACAATAAACTACTATCTGGGGCATTGTTCACCAATAGAGAATGTCAGAGGACACGTGGACATCCCTTAACACTTCAAGTTCAGAAATGTTTTTTCACTGTGAGAACGGTAGCTATGGAACTGTCTTCCAGTGGATGTTATGATGGCAGGCTCATTGGACAGTTTAAAAAAAGCTGGATGAGTTTCTACAAACTATGTATGTTGCAAGTTACTGGTATGATATATAGTTGATCCAGAGATATTTCCGATTGCCACTTGAAGTCAGGAAGAATTTTTCCCCCCTTAATTGGGTGGGTTTTTTTTTTGCCTTCCTCTGGATCAACAGTTAGGCATCAAATGAGGGTATTGCTAGATGGGTTGGACTGTATGTACATATGTCTTTATTCAACCTCAACCTTTATTCAACCTCAAATAATACAATTTAAGAAAAAAATGTATTTGCTAAGAGTAACTTATCTCCCGTACTATATAATCTACAATTCCTAAAGGGTTGAAATAAAAGGGGAACCAAATAAGATACTCCAAATTAGGTAGGGATGTCCAAGAACTGTCTGCCCAAGAACTGTCTTTCCCAACATTAAAGGTGGGTACACACCATACAATCCTACAAAAGTAGCCGCGTTCCGACAGTTATTCGCAACCGATCGTGTGCTGCATAGATGACCACACGATCGGTTGTAAGTTTTCGACGCATCCGATCATCCATTCGTCCAATTCGGACGAACACGCGGTTGGTCGCATCCGGCCACAAAACACACCCAAATTTGGGTAACACTGAAATGTCGTCGGGCAAAATTATTGTATGGTGTGATCCTTCAGTAAACATGCTCAGACCCAGGGAAGGATTTGATGGTGCACGTGATGTCTTTCAAATTACTGGAAACGGAAGTTTCAACTTTTCAGCAATTACATTCTCATAAGCTGCAGTTAGAGATGTGACCCAGGGCTCATTTTAAATGGTAGATGGCTGCATGTCTAATCCCCTTTAATGCATTTATTTGAATTTATTCTTGATAGCTTTTTTCTTTTTACATGTGTAGATATACCAGCAAGGAAGAAAGAACTCGAGCATCATAAATGCATATATTTCTTACCTCCTTTACTGTCTTTTGAAGTTACAAGAATTTTATAATACACTGATTTCATTTCACAGATTATTTTGGGAGATGGGTCCAGGCAAAGCACCCGGATCACCATATCTCTAAGGTGCATAGATTTACCTGGGACCTAGATTTACCCTATTTTTCATCCTAGATGATGTACCCCTTGTAAAAAAATGTATAACTTTACATGGGCCACAAGCCCACAAGTGTTAATAGTGCTGGTTGGGGTCTTATGGTCTATTTAGTTTTTGTTATAGTTTAGCTCCTAAGGACCCAGGATGAATATTATTTGTTCAAGACACTAGTTAATCTACTTTTTTGTAGATCTGCCAATCTTCTGTCAATAAACTTTAGACTAGATTCCTTCATTTACTGGTGGTGCAAACAGAAGCAAAGAAACGTTTAACACTTTAGCCTTCTCCTTCCAGCCACCTGTTTGCCATCTCATATAATAAGGGCCAACCCGTCAATTAACCTCTTTGTAAATGCACTTTTCTTCTTACCAGTTCAAGTTTTTTTACCACCAGAGATTTTGCCCTGTTCTGTTTACTTTTACTTAGAAGATACATTATGACTTATATTGTTTAAGTAAACTTTACAGTGAGGGAAAGAAGTATTGATCCCTGCTATTTTTGTACAATTGCCCTGACAAAAAAAAAAACAGTCTATAATTGTAATGGTAGGTTTATTGTAACTCTGAGAGACAGAATAACAAAGAAAAAGGACAGATTAGCAGCAACCAAGATAGAAAAACATTTGAAGCCAAAATGATTCTGTTACTTGACAATGGGTTATAAAACCAAGATTTGGGATTCCTAGCCCACTATAACTGTTATAATTTTGTATATAGAACAATATTGGATGGTATACAATGTGCATATTCTCAGTGTCTGCTTTTCTCTCATCCAGCATCCCCCCCCTCACTATTCCCCTACCCCCCCCCCCCCCCCCCCCTACCTCTCTCCTTCCATTTGGTTGCCCACCCTAGTATGCTGTTATCTCTCTATTTTATTACCCCCCTCATTCCTCAGTATATTCTGGACTTTTTTTTGGGGGGGGTTATTATCTTGTTCTTATGTAATTAGCTTTTTACGTTCTGATAACCGTTGTTTCAATCAGTACTACTCTGACCTGAGGAAGAGGGTTGATCCCTCGAAAGCTTGTCTACAAAAATAAACTGTTAAGCTAGGTTCACACCTAGCGATTTTTCCTCCCTGACCGACCGTTCGATACTTTCGACCGGTTGCCAGGAGGAAGGACTGTCGGTCGCAGCAAAAGCAGCTGCGTCCGACAGTTTACAGCAACCGATTGTGGACGACCGCACGATCGGACTAGGTTTTCCACCATGTCCGATCGTCCGATTCGGACGAACGATCGGTCAGACATGGCTACATGCATTCGGATGCGATAATTTCGGTCCGATCGACCGATACACTGAACTATCGGTCGATCGGACCGAAATATCTCATCGTGTGTACCAGCTTAAGTCCATTAAAAGTATCACAGTACTCAAAAATCTAGTGCACAAAAGTCAATATTTTGATGTGTTTGTAATGAGTGAAAAACGTATTTGATCCCTTCACAAAAGATGACTTAGTACTTGGTGGCAAAACCCTTGTTGGCAATCACAAAGGTAATCTTCCTTGAAGTTGGCCACCAGTTTTGCACACATCCCAGGAGGGATCTTGTCCCACTCCTCTTTATAGATCCTCTCCAGATAGTAAGTTTTTTTTTGTTGTTTAGTTACATAGTTTGTACAAACTTGCGTCAGCTGATGCGCCACTACAAGGCTAAGCTCGATTTATATGCTTTGCTCCCTTAGTAAATTTATTCCCCGCCCCTTTAAGGCAGTCCAGATAAAAAGAAGGTTCAGAAGCTCTGTAAGCTCCCATGATTCCCTGGTATAGGTCATACTAAATAAAGAGAGAAGCAGGTATGGTCTTGTTCCCCCAGGGATTGTACTTTACTCATTAGGTTAGGACTGATGCTGGGATACTGCCTTGAAGTGGCGCATCAGCTGCCGCAAGTTTGTACAAACTATGTAACTAAACGTATCTATATATATATATATATATATATATATATATATATATATAATTTTGTTTTTTTTTTTCAATATTACTTTCAAGGTGCACAACTTGGCACCAACAAGATTGGCACAAAATCGCTGTGTGTACCCAGCTGAAGACTGAGTGTACCGTGGCCCTACATGGATTTAGAAGGAGTAGATTTTGTCAAACTAACTTGCTTGGCTTTTCTGAGGGAGTAGAAATGTAGACTCTGGCATAGCAGTAGATGTAGTATACTTGGTTTTTGCTAAGGCTTTTGATACAGTCCCCAAAAGACGACTAATCTATAAGCTATGGTCTGTAGGTCTGGGGAGGCACATAACAGGATAGAAAATTGGCTGATGAATAGGATGAGAGAAGTTGTTAAAGGGGCTTCATCAATATGGACTAAAGTTCTAAGTGGGGTGACAATGATTTGGAAGTGGGTATTGTCAGCAAGGTTTCTGTATTTGCCGAGGACACAAAACTTTGTCGACCATTAAAAACTTCAGAGGATTTGCAATCGTTGCAGGGGGATCTAGATGGATTGTCACATTGGGATGTAAGCAGCAGATGAGATTCAATGTTGAGAAATGTAAGGTGATGCATTTTGGACTTAAAAATCCTTGTGCTGCTTATACTATAAATGACTCGGTGTTGAATCCCTGTTGGAAAGGGATCTTGGAGTTTTGGTGGATAACAAACTTAAAGGTAGCAAGCAGTGCCAGGCAGCAACAGCCAGAGCCAGCATGGTATTGTCTTGTATAAAGAGAGGTATGGATTCAAGGGAGGAAAATGTTATTCTTCTTCTTTACAAAGCATTGGTAAGACTTCATTTGGAATATGCTGTGCAATTTTGGAATCCTGTGTACAAAAAGGACATCTTTGAAATGGAAAGGGTTCAGAGAAGGGCAACTAAATTAATAAGGGGATTGGGGGAGCTTGAATATGAAGAGATATTGGATAAGTTATAATTAAGTAATGTCTATAAATACATTTACAGGCCATACAATAAACTATCTGGGGCATTGTTCACCAATAGAGAATGTCAGAGGACACGTGGACATCCCTTAACACTTCAAGTTCAGAAATGTTTTTTCACTGTGAGAACGGTAAAGCTATGGAACTGTCTTCCAGTGGATGTTATGATGGCAGGCTCATTGGACAGTTTAAAAAAAGCTGGATGAGTTTCTACAAACTATGTATGTTGCAAGTTACTGGTATTGATATATAGTTGATCCAGAGATATTTCCGATTGCCACTTGAAGTCAGGAAGGAATTTTTCCCCCCTTAAATTTGGTGGGGTTTTTTTTGCCTTCCTCTGGATCAACAGTTAGGCATCAAATGAGGGTATTGCTAGATGGGTTGGACTGTATGTACATATGTCTTTATTCAACCTCAACCTTTATTCAACCTCAAATAATACAATTTAAAGAAAAAATGTATTTGCTAAGAGTAACTTATCTCCCGTACTATATAATCTACAATTCCTAAAGGAGTTGAAATTAAAAGGGGAACCAAATAAGATACTCCAAATTAGGTAGGGATGTCCAAGAACTGTCTGCCCAAGAACTGTCTTTCCCAACATTAAAGGTGGGTACACACCATACAATCCTACAAAAGTAGCCGCGTCCGACAGTTATTCGCAACCGATCGTGTGCTGCATAGATGACCACACGATCGGTTGTAAGTTTTCGACGCATCCGATCATCCATTCGTCCAATTCGGACGAACACGCGGTTGGTCGCATCCGGCCACAAAACACACCCAATAATTTGGGTAACACTGAAATGTCGGTCGGGCCAAATTATTGTATGGTGTGTACCTTCAGTAAACATGCTCAGACCCAGGGAAGGATTTGATGGTGCACGTGATGTCTTTCAAATTACTGGAAACAGGAAGTGTCAACTTTTCAGCAATATACATTCTCATAAGCTGCAGTTAGAGATGTGACCCAGGGCTCATTTTAAATGTGAGATGGCATGCATTTGTCTAATCCCCTTTAATGCATTTATTTGAATTTAATTCTGATAGCTTTTTTCTTTTTACATGGTAGATATACCAGCAAGGAAGAAGAGAACTCGAGCATCATAAATGCATATAGTTTACCTCCTTTTACTGTCTTTTGAAGTTACAAGAATTTTATAATACACTGATTTCAATTTCACAGATTTATTTTGGGAGATGGGTCCAGGGCAAAGCACCCGGATCACCAGTATCTCTAAGTGTGCATAGATTTACCTGGGACCTAGATTTACCCTATTTTTCATCCTAGATGATGTACCCCTATGTAATAAAATGTATAACTTTACATGGGCCACAAGCCCACAAGTGTTAATAGTGCTGGTTGGGGTCTTATGGGTCTATTTAGTTTTTGTTATAGTTTAGCTCCTAAGGGACCCAGGATGAATATAATTTTGTTCAAGACACTAGTTAATCTACTTTTTTGTAGATCTGCCAATCTTCTGTCAATAAACTTTAGACTAGATTCCTTCATTTACTGGTGGTGCAAAACAGAAGCAAAGAAGACGTTTAACACTTTAGCCTTCTCCTTCCAGCCACCTGTTTGCCAGTCTCATATAATAAGGGCCAACCCGTCAATTAACCTCTTTGTAAATGCACTTTTCTTCTTACCAGTTCAAGTTTTTTTACCACCAGAGATTTTGCCCTGTTCTGTTTACTTTTACTTAAGAAGAATACATTATGACTTATATTTGTTAAGTAGACTTTACAGTGAGGGAAAGAAGTATTGATCCCTGCTAATTTTGTACAATTGCCCTATGACAAAGAAAAAAACAGTCTATAATTGTAATGGTAGGTTTATTGTAACTCTGAGAGACAGAATAACAAAAGAAAGGACAGATTAGCAGCAACCAAGATAGAAAAACATTTGAAGCCAAAATGATTCTGTTACTTGACAATGGGTTAAACCAAGATTTGGGATTCCTAGCCCACTATAACTGTTAATATATTTGTATATAGAACAATATGTGGATGGTATACAATATGTGCATATTCTCAGTGTCTGCTTTTCTCTCATCCAGCATCCCCCCCCTCACTATTCCCCTACCCCCCCCCCCCCCCCCGCTACCTCTCTCCTTTCCATTTGGTTGCCCACCCTAGTATGCTGTTATCTCTCTATTTTATTACCCCCTCTCATTCCTCAGTATATTCTGGACTTTTTTTTGGGGGGGGGGTTATTATCTTGTTATCTTATGTAATTAGCTTTTTACGTTCTGATAACCGTTGTTTCAATCAGTACTACTCTGACCTGAGGAAGAGGGTTGATCCCTCGAAAGCTTGTCTACAAAAATAAACTGTTAAGCTAGGTTCACACCTAGCGATTTTTCCTCCTGACCGACCGTTCGATACTTTCGACCGGTTGGCCAGGAGGAAGGACTGTCGGTCGCAGCAAAAGCAGCTGCGTCCGACAGTTACAGCAACCGATTGTGGACGACCGCACGATCGGACTAGGTTTTCCACCATGTCCGATCGTCCGATTCGGACGAACGATCGGTCAGACATGGCTACATTCGGATGCGATAATTTCGGTCCGATCGACCGATACACTGAACTATCGGTCGATCGGACCGAAATATCTCATCGTGTGTACCCAGCTTAAGTCCATTAAAAGTATCACAGTACTCAAAAATCTAGTGCACAAAAGTCAATATTTTGATGTGTATTGTAATGAGTGAAAAACGTATTTGATCCCTTCACAAAAGATGACTTAGTACTTGGTGGCAAAACCCTTGTTGGCAATCACAAAGGTGAGATCTTCCTTGAAGTTGGCCACCAGTTTTGCACACATCCCAGGAGGGATCTTGTCCCACTCCTCTTTATAGATCCTCTCCAGATCAGTAAGTTTTTTTAGGCTAATGTTTGGCAACTTGAACCTTCAGCTCCCTCCACAAATTTTTTATGGGATTATGGTCTGGAGACTGACTAGGCCCCTCCAGGACCCTAATGTGCTTCTTCTTTGGTGCTTGTTAAGGGACATTGCAATACCCATCCTAACCCATTTTCGATGCCTTGGCTGAGGAAAGGAGGTGCTCACCCAAGAGGAATAGATAAAAGACTCCCTCTTATTTATTCCTCTTGCTGAACACCTCATTCCTATGATATGGAGAAATTTGGCTTATCTGTTTAAATGGGTGAATACAGGATCCTCCTCCCTATTTATCTTTCCCGTATCCAGACCTTCAAAAAAAAAAACCCAGCTGAGCTATCTACATCTCGTCGTTGCATAAGGTTCTTCAATGCGACCTCAAGATTCTCAATTTAAAAGTGTCGGAATTTGCTGCAAGATATGTAACACAAGGTTTCCTGTTGCTTACCCTTTTTCTCTTCTTGAGGGCTGAAATAAAAAAAACAAGTGTCAAACCTACATACACCTAAATTGCTCTAACAGTTATGAGCCGTGAACAAAGGGCAAGCAGGGAAACAAGTAACATGTTGTGCATTGTTCTAACAGTTCTAACTTATGTAACACTAAAGCTGGCCATACACAGGCAGATGTTCCTCCGATTGGATTTGCTGTGTGGAGTTAACATATACAATATTCATATATAATTGTAACTGTAAGGCTGGGTACACACGAAGGTACTATTTGTCCCGAGCGAGCGCTCGGCCGGGACAAATGTCTGTCGGTCGCGGCAAATGCGGCCAAAGGTGTGAACGATTGATTGTGCGGTCCATTAGGGAACCGCACAATCGATCGGAATTTACTGACACGTCCGATCTGCCAATTTAGATGAACTAACGACTGAGGTTGGTCGTGGCCAGCCGCCCCACACCAGCAGTTATTTTTGGACCGATTCACAGCACTTTCGGTCAGCCGAAAATATCTGCTGGTGTGTACCCAGCCTTAGAGCTATGTACCCATTCCCTGCTTGCCCTTTGTTCGCATTACAAGCCAGCTGATCTCCTGTGGGCAGCTGTTGGTCCACAGATAGTTCCAACTGATGCTTCCCCACTTGCGAGATGACAGCCGGGTGCATACCTAACATTAAAACAAATAATATTGTTATTTTATTGTATATTTGTACTGAATTACATCTATTGTGAGTGCTAAAATAAAATAGGTATTCTTCCCACAACTCTGTACTGAGCTGCTCTGTGAGTTTAGCTGTGTGATCATCCCAACTTTCCCCCCTTTGTGCATGTAGTTTCTGGCCTTTGTGCAGATCTTCTGGTCTGGGGACACAAGTGGTGTTCCCAGGAGCACGAGCGAGAGTACTTATGCCGGGTGCGGTGTGTGTATGATGAGATTGCTCTCATCATACACTGGCTTTGATATATGCAAATACGATATTTGCAATGTCTTTGATATATGCCAGTGTTCTCCTTAGCATCTTTTAGCCAGGGGGCCCATTCAGCTACTTTTTATGCCACCCAGCAACAACAAAAGATTCTGGGGAAAAGACTGAATTATCTGTAGTAGACAACAGTTAAGTCAGGTGTCTGATTTGATTGCCCTTTGTGGTATTACACATGAAGGGCAACAGCTATGCATTCTTCTGCCAGATAAGTGTACTAATACAGGATTTAACAAGATTCTTTTAGAACATTTGATGTTTGTGAAATTTTAGAGAAAAAAACACAAACACACATCACTGCTACATGTACATGTTAATAGTACAGACAACCCTTCACCTCTCTACTCAACTGCCAAGTCATTTCAAGTCAAAGCAGCTCCCAGTGGATAACATTGCAGATCCAGACACGCCTTCCGAGATTATGCTGAGACTACAATGCCCAGGATCATCCTAGACAGAACATCACGGCTATACTAATGCTGCAGCTCCTGTCAGCCCAGACGGCTTTGTTGATTGGCTGGACGGCGTCAGGTACTTGCAAGCCAATGGGTGAACGGCGGGTCTAGTTCACAGTCTAGTTTGTCTGCGTCACTTCCGGGCCAAGGCCAGCGTGTTTGGAGGGGGCAGACGGAGCCCAACCGGAGTGGTCAAGATGGCGACCACGCAGTTAACGGACGAGGAGCTCTTCTCTGAGCTCAAACGGTCCGGAATTATGCCCGGTCCCGTTACCGACAGTACACGCCCAGTTTACCTTAAGAAATTAAAGAAACTTAGGGAGGAGCAAAGGCCTAGGCTGGGGAAAGCGCGGCTAATTGCAAACAACAACAACAATCTGGCGCTGACTAGAGTACCGGAGAGTGACGGGTTTCTCAAGCCCAGCAGTGAAGTGACGAACAGGAGGTACAGCCGCCACAATGGACCGAAGGACACTGGGAAACAATCCCCGCACCTTGGCTTCAGCTCTGATGAGTCGGATGTGGACGTTGGGCGGGCGGCTAATGGAAGTCGAAGAGGGCGAGCCGGTGCCCCCCTGTTGGAAAGCGGTGCAGACTGGAAGTCTGAGAACCAGAAGGCTCCGGGACGGTGGGAGACGCGCAGGCCGCAGAGGGAGGACGAGAGCGACGGCGACGAGCAGGAAAACGGAGAGGCGTCTAAATGTCTGGCTCTGAACGGCAGCCGGCGGCACTCTCACACCAGGGATTACTCGGATACCGATGAGGAGGACTTGGGCCGTGCGAGGCGAATGACAAGCCAACTTTCCATGGACAGAGCCGAGTCTCTCAATAGACAGACATGGGCTGAAATCACCCCTCGGCACCGAGGAGCAGCCAGGAAGTCGCACCCAGCAGGAGATTCGGCCGATTTGAAACGGAGAACAAATAACCATGCAGGGGACAACTCGAACAAGGAGCCCAGGTCTTATTTTAACTCGAACAGTCTGACCGCACGGACTGTCCATTCCAATCACTCTGGCACTAACCATCATTATTCTCCTTACCAATACCCTGTCACGAAAAGTAAAGCGAGTAAGACTCCTGAACCGGAAGAAGAGCTGCTCCAACAATTCAAGAGGGAAGAGGTGGCATCTGCAGGGGGGTTCAGTGCCCATTACCTCTCTATGTTTCTCTTAACTGCCGCCTGCCTCTTCTTCCTACTACTGGGGCTAACCTACCTGCGGATGAGAGGCACAAGTTTTCACGGGGATGAAAATTGTAAGTAGTCAATGTATCACCGTGAATGTGGAACATCTGGGCATCAATTGTTTGGGTACTTGCCTGTGAAAATGTCATTCTATAAGAAGGGGATCTGTCTGTAGTATGCTAGATGTTTCTAAGAATTGGTCAAAAGCTGACTCTTAACTAGTAGTATTGCTAATCTTTTTGCTGAGCACTTAATTTATGTTGCTTGGGGTACAGCCTTAAAAATCAGAAGACTTTTCTAACAGATGTATGGGTTGACATACAGACAGTTTCTTTACTCAGAGGGTTAATATATATGTATCCACCCTCACTTCTGTCACGTTAACTTTGTGTCATGTTAGATCAGTGGCTGCTGTTAAAACAGGGATGGTATTATGCCAGCACTTATCCTTCTAGATCCACTAAACAGGCGTTATCCAGTCATGTGCTGTGTGTTTACAAACAGGATCACGCTTATGAACCAATTGGTATCTGCTGCCTTTTATTAAGCTATCAATTTGTGAAAACAGTTTAAAACACTCTGTACTTTTTTTTTTGATCGCCAAAGACCCTATTAGTAATGTCAGAATAGAAATTGTAACACACAATATATAGAAAATTGGGCTGTTGTACATCCATATTAAAGCGCAACTAGAGACCAAAAATACAATACATACAAAAAACAGAATTCTAGTGCACAAACAATTCTAATTGCATATTGGCTACCTCCATAAGGTTGCAACTACAAACAGTCTGCTAAACCTTGGATAAATAAAAGCAATTTGTTCAATATGTTTGCCAAATTATTTTAAGCCCAGTCACCACGTCAAGGTGAGAATAGAAATTGTGTAGATTTGTCATTCTTAACAAAAAAGACCCAATCCTTTGCCAAACATTTTTCTGTTGGTTTGGGCAAATGACAGGTGTTGATTTTCTTTACTGTGTTTCTCCAGCAATACATTTATAGTGCTCTTCAGTGGAAATGACATCATACCATATGAAGGGTATTCGCTTAAATTGACTATACTTTAGAAACACGCAAAAACACACCACCTTTCAGGGAAATTTAATTTTCACAAGTGAGTAAGCAGTATATAAAGTTTATATACTACTTTGTTTGTGAACACCTGGAGATGGGGTAAAAGTCCCCCAAACTTTGTCACTTTTATGTATAGCAAATTAGTTTCCTAAAATTTGAGTGTGGGGACCTTGTTATGGTATGTACTAGGTGAGAAAGGAAGGATACCTGCCTGCTGAAGTAAGCATAGGGTACACTTTTTGATCCTAAAAATTCAGTTCTTTCTCCAATCCATTTTTAATGGCACCTTGAAATCAGTGGGCTACACATGTCCTACCTAGCTGATAATTAGCTGTGGTGTGTGTGTGTATATATATCACAAGCATATGAAAGATCAGAGGTGCACACTACTTCCTTTTTGAATTTTCACTTTATTGTGAATTGCACAATAACACACGATTCAGGGATCACGTCCCCTTCATCAGAGTGCAGCTCAACCAGCGTGACCACTCTCATTTTGTTAGCCTGGTATGCATTTTTCACAAGCTAATGGATCATAAACGCATGAGAAACTCACTAGTGTGCTCTACACTTAATGTCTAAACCACCGGCAACAAAAGTGAGTCCACCCCTAATTGAAAAGTTCAAATTGTGCCCAATTAGCCATTTTCTCTCACCGGTGTTTTGTAACTCGTTAGTGTTTCAGGATCTCAGTTGTTACATTTGGTGTTTATAGCTCCCACACTATGCTCACTGAAAATTGTACATGGCACCTCATGGTAAAGAAAATGGATTATCTGTAAAAAAAATTGTTGCTCTATATAAACATTGCTTAGGCCAGGGATGTCCAGCATGCGTCCCTCCATATGTTTGAAAACTACAACTCCCAGCATTCCTTGTTTTCTTCTGCAATGGAGGAATGCTGGGAGTTGTAGATTTCAAACATCAGGCGGGGCGCAGGTTGGACATCCCTGTCCTAGGCTATATATAGATTTTCCAACATCCTCAAATTAATCTGTGGCGCAGTAGTGTAGACGATAGTGATTTAACAGGACAGGCTCCACTTAGAACAGGCCTCTCAATGGACAGCCTAAAAAGCCTGAGTGCATGTGCTCAGTGTCCTATCCAGAGGAATGAGATGTATAGATGTATGAGTACTGCAGAGGTTAAAGGGGTGGGAGGTCAGTGCTCATACCATATGCCACATGCTGCATCAAATTAGTCTGAATGGCTGTTGTCATAGAAGGAAGTGTTTTCTAAAGATGATGCGCAAGAAAGCCCGAAAACAGTTTGAAGATAAGCAGACTGGAACCATGTCCTGTGGTCTGATGAAACCAAGATAAACTTATTTGGTTCAGATGGTGTCAAGCATGTGTGGAGGGAACCAGGTAAGGTGTGCAAAGTACGTTTTGCCCGCAGTCAAGCATGGTGGTGGGAGTGTGAAGGTTTGGGCCTGCATGAGTACTGCAGGCTCTGGGGAACTACATTTCATTGAGGGAACCTTGAATGCCAACATGTACTGTGACATACTGAAGCAAAACCTAATTCTCTCTCTCCCCCCCCCCCCCCCCCCCCCCCTTGGAAACTGGGCTGCAGGGCAGTATTCCAACATAATTACCCTAAACACACCTCCAAGACTATCACTGCCTTGCTAAAGAAACTGAGGGTAAAGTTGCTTGACTGGCCAAATATGTCTCCAGAACTTAAACCCTTTTGAGCATCTGTGGGTTATCCTCAAATAGAAGGTGGAGTAGCGCATGGTTTCTAACATCGACCAGCTCTGTGATGTAGTCCTGGAGGAAGATCCCAGTGTCAACCTGTAAAGCTCTAGTGGACTCCATGCCCAAGAGAGTTAAAGGGCATCTATACCGAATAATATGTTAATTTAAATTCACCATAACTGGAAACTATAATTCTTCCCAACTACTACTGTATAATTTGATTTGTTGATCTGCCCATTATTTCTTTAGATATCCAATTTAAAAACGTCTTATTTCAGCTGTCAATCAAGTTCCTTGCTCTCAAAAACTATTCTCCTGTGAGTAGTTTTACTGTAGCTGGAATGGTGACAAAGTTTTGACATTTGGAATGCTGTGTGCAGGCTTAACAGTGGGTTTGTGTGGAAAAGTCAGGTCGGATGGGAGTGGTTAAAAGAGGGAGGGGGGATACTGCTCCTAAACAAAATGTGCTATTTACATGTATTCAATTATATTTTTCACTTAGGGGTATATTCACGTTTGTTGCCAGTGGTTTAGACATTAATGGATGTTTTGAGTTATTTTGAGGGGACTGCAAATTTATGTTGTTTTATAAGCTGTACACAGACTTCTTTATTGTGTATCAAAAGTGTCGTATTTTTAGTATTGTCTCATGAAAAGATATAGTAAATTATTTACAGAAATGTGAGGGGTAACTGTGTGTGTGTGTATACATGTGTGAATAAATACACTGGATTTTCTAAGACTGGAGTGCGCTATATCTTTTTATCATATATGTTTGATTGGCCATTGGCTATGGCCTTATAGTAGCACCCAGCAAAAAGAAGTGATCTTTAAAGGGGAGGGCAAACTACTACGTTATCTATCTATCTATAAATTAACATTTCAGATTTTCATGCACCTGTCTAAACCCTCTACATGTGACTCCCAACGTCACTAACTCATCTATTCCATGCTATAAATATAGCCTAATGACTGCCCTGAGAGGGCTGAAACGCGTAGATGTGTAATTTTGAAGTTTGTGTAATAAATATGCTTAAATTCCAGATGAATGCTCCACTACTTACTCTGTTCATGTTAATTTCAGCATGTGTGAAGCGAGAGTGCAGCCAGCCTATTGAGGTGTGTGTGGATATAGATATATATTCGTAAATTACCATTTCTGATTTTCATGCGCCAGTCTAGAACCTCTATATGTGACTCCCAACATCACTAACCCATCTATTCCATGCTATAAATATGGCCATACAAATAGTCAGTAATGTTAAATTTGCAAGTTTAGTTAGGGACAGTCCTATGATAGAAAAGCAGTTTTCTCTTTACTTACTGTATATGCAGAATGTATTCGTTGCAACTCCAAATTAGTTAATTGGCGTAACCACACCCTGATGGCAGCTTTCATACTTAAAGGACAACTCCACCCTCATAAGAACATCTTTTAGAAAAAATGGCCTCTTTAAAGGGCATGTCCACCCCCAAAACTATAATCCCCCCCCAACTACTGGCCCCACCATGTAGTGTAGTTTAATCCTTACCTCACATCAAAGCTCCATAGGGTTCTCCTGTAGTCCCCCCCCCAAAGTCCCAAAAACTGCCCACCAGGAGGCTAACAGAGTCCATATAGGACTCTGCCTCCTACCTGGCCTCCGGGAGAAGTTTGGCATGCGTACTGCAGCCCTTCTCCCCCTCCCTCTCCCCCTAGCGTTAATCCCCTTTAATATAGTAATCCCCCTGGTCCCCCAGCCCCAACTGCGTGATTTTTATTTTTAGAAAGCTCCCCAAACTCTTACTTACCTCTCCTCTTTCCTCCGCCGAAGTGAGCTGCCGGCAGCCGCGTCCGTGATTGGCTGCCGCTCAGCCAATCACAGATGCGACTGCCAGTCCCGCCCTTCTGCTTGCATTTCCTCGCAAGCAGAGGGCCGGGAGCGCGGCGGAGGAAAGAGGGGAGGTAAGTAGAGTTTGGCGGGCTTTCTAAAGATAAAAATAATGCGGCTGCGGGACCAGGGGGAAGGCTATATTAAAAAATAGGTTTAAGGGTGGACATACCCTGTTGATATATCATAGTTTGTCCTATGAATTCATTCCTGTATGCCTGCTATGCTTCTGAAGGCCTCATGGAAACTGAGCAAATTAGAAACCTGTACTGAGCCTGGGCATGCTCAGAAGTCAAATAGGGGATTAACATTCAGTCATTGGCTGTGATGTCAACTGTCAAATCCATAACTGACAGTTGCTAACTGGAAGAACCAGGAAGCAGAAACAGGGGCAACAGCACATTGTGCAGGATTTCAGATAAGAGCATTAGCAGGGGGAGAATGGTAGCTTTGATGGCAGAGATAAGGCTGCACTTGACCCCCCTTCTTGGGGGAGTGCTTCAGAGAGATCTGACACCATGGAAAAACAGTCCCTAACCAAGGTAGAAGAAAGGCAGCACAGAGTTCATGAATTTAACTTTGCAATGGGCCAATGTGTTTTTTCACTATAGATGCCCTTTAACCCTTTGTTCTTTTTAAAAATGTACTTTCTTACCAATATATTTAACATTAGATTCTAATCTAATATAACAATAATGCCTGACCGTACCACCAGCGATGCCTAACCGAATGACAATACACGTCGTGTTATTGTGCGGTACAGTAGTTTTGTAGGGAGCTCATTCATCTCAGGTCACATGCTCATTCACACCTCTGTACTTAGTTTAAGATTGTTAGCCCTAATCCTAAACTAAATTCCATCCCCTTTGTTCATCAAACCTCCAGTAAAGTGAAAACATCAAGCTTCAATGTTAGTCCTAACATCACACTTCTGAATGGCAGTTCATATGTCTGCAGACCTTGCCTGACTGCAAAGCCCACATTATATAAGGAGTAGGTCGAACAAAATAGAAAAAAATCCTCTACACTCGTACCAAGTGTGGGTGCTCACTCCTCAAAAAAATCCAACCCTTGATGGATAAATCATACGAGAATAACGAAGAAGCAAGGGTGGCAGGTGAGGAAGGGGGCACGTATCCCACGAAACGTTGTGAGATGTTGTTTGGTCTAGAATAAATAAAGTTACGGTTTGGAGTGCCACCCTTGCTTCTTCGTTATTCTAGTAGGTCGAACAACCTTAACTAGGATTATAATTTATTTCTAGCTGGGGTGTTATGCCCTTATAGTGCTTCTTTAATGGCAACTGGCACTTTTTTTAAAACACTTTTGAAAAATACACAACAAAAGCCTGGTGTTATAACACAGAAGCATTCCCCCCACGGGAATTTAAAAGTATATTTGAAAGTCATCTGCTTAGTCCTCATACTTTTTGGTGATGTATGTTGATATGAATCCTTATCAAATGATCATCTATTCTAGCTGTTTGTTTCTTATAATTTTGCTGTTGTTTGTTTAATAGAACTTTTATGTTTTTAAATCTAAAATGAAAACTAAAGTTACATTTTGATATGTTTAGCTTATATCTTAACTATGTACCTCAAATGCAAAAAGAGAAATAAAGGTAAAATGGAAAGCCTAAATTGAGTCTATAATTCATAACTGTAAGATAGCTGTGTCTCTAACTTCTGAAATAAGCAACATTGTAGGGAAATCTATTTAATTTTGCAAGGTCCATAATTCTGCAGCACTGCATGCAAACGTTTAGATTGTTAGAAAATTTCTTCAAACAAGTGACCTCAACCTTCAGCAGTAAGAGAAAACCAATGGTTACTCATGGTTTTGCATTTAACTTGCGGAATACTGTAAAAACCTTTTATTGGGTATAGCATTTCCTAAGGACTACTATGCAAAGCGCCCAGAAGTCTTATCAGGGAGATTCAATAAAAGTTCTTATCGTTTAAAATGGTGCTAATTTTGCCCCAACCAATCAGATCTTATTTAATATTTGAAAGCTAACATTTGATTGGTTGGGGCAAAATTAGCACCATTTTAAACGATACAAACTTTTATTGAATCTCCCTGATAGACTTCTGGGCGCTTTGCATGGTAGCCCTTAGGAAATGCTATACCCATTAAAAGGTTTTTACAGTATTCCACAAACTAAGAAATATTGAAAACCTGCAAAAGTGCAAACCATTTCTGCTGGTGATAGTCTGCTGCTTTAAAAAAGAAAAAAGAATAGGCTAATTTATATTTTAGCTTTAATTCTCCTTAGAAAAAAAACTTCTCTGCCTGGTTGGACCATATATCTCCAGGACCATATATCTCCAGGAACAGATAAGTTTGAAAAAGAAAAATATGGAACCATTCATGATTGGATCAGAATTAGTAATACATTATATTTCATTTATAGTTGATCTCCTTAGGTGCTGAATTACATGTTTACAGTTTTTTTCCCTTTAGTTCTCTTTAGTAACACTGAATGCTGTAATATAAAACTGATACTTTTTTTTTCTTCTTTTCCCTTAAATTAGCAAGAAATCCAAATGGTTTTGCCAGTGTTGATGTAAGTATTAATCTTTTTTCCCATTTTTGTAATAGCTTTTCTAAAATTTTAAGGGGAACCAAAGTCACCAAATAACATTATGCCAATACAGTGCACTTTCAGTTTATTTAGGCAATGAAGATATGAGGCAGACTATTTTTTTTTCCCTATTTGTGTAGGCTTCATGTCAGCCTGTGTGGTCTCTTCAAGTTGTTTATCATTGATTTTGAAGGCCGTATATACTAGAGTATAAGCCGACCCGAGTTTAAAGGGCATGTCCACCCCAAAATTTTACTTTTGATATGTGGTAGGGCATGCTCTCCCAGCCCCAACCGCATTAATATAATTGTTAGAAAGCCCCCCGATTCTTACTTACCTGCCCTCTCTCCTCCGCTGCAGTGTTCCAGCCCTCTGCTTGCATGGAATTGAAAGCAGGGGGCAGGACCGGCAGCCGCGTCCGTGATTGGCTGAGAGGCAGGGAGGGCTGCACTGAGCATGCCTCAACCTTGATGAGGTTGAGGAAGTCTCAGGCACAGCATGAGTCACACACTGCTCCTACACAGCAGTTTCCTGGACTTTGGAGGGGCACAGCAGGGGTACTATTTTGAGCAGGAATGTAAGGTAAGGATTGTTTTAAACTACTTGATGTGGCCAGTAAGGGGTTAAATGTTTGCTAAAAATTTTTCTGAAGGGTGTACATACCCTTTAAAGCCTGAAAATCTCGACTCTAGTATATACGGGAAGTTTGCCAATTACATTTTTACTTAAACTCATCCAGGAAGTGGTACATCCATGCATATACTTTTTAAAACTATCTGATAATCAAAGCACACCTTTGGCCAAAGAAAGGCCTAACTTAGACTTCAGAAATTAAATCAAGTTAGTTTGATAAAAATTGGGGACAGGAGTCATGTTAGACGGTTGTAAAGACCATAGAAAGAAGGTCAGTTCTATTGTAAACATGTAATAACTGCTTCTGTATTCCAGTTCATAAAGGATTCAAAAAAACTTATTTTTCACATAAGTTTTTTTTTTAATGAATCTCCTATCTAGGGGGCATTATGAAGCTAAATATTTTGAGGCTAAATGATTGAAAGTGACAAGCCCTCAAACACTATCAGGTTGGTACAGGTGGGTTGGTTTTAACCTGATAATACATGACTGACCGTTATACCGTTTTTTAGCCTTTTAGTTGGAATTTAAGTGGTAGTACTCAACTGACTTTGGACCTTTTAAGTCAGGCCAGAAATCAGGTTTGACCCAGCAAAAATATGAGACCAAAATATTGTCCCATGAGTAACAAATGCACCTTCCTTCCAATTTTTCCCAATTTGTGCAAAGTTATTGCAGGAAAAGTTCAGCGATATTACTTCCTGCTTGAACACCTTTTTTTTGCCATGTGACCAATCTCTGTCTGCATTAATAGGCCCCTCTTCTCAACTGTCAAGTTTTTATTTTCTGTTCAGGGAGAGCTGTGATCCAGGGCTTATTTTAAAGTAAAGACTACAGGCTTTTATTTAAAGGACATCTATAGTGAAATCCAACTAAAAAAACCTTAGAATATGCGGGATTAGCCTGCCTCTATTCAGTTTTTGAGTGGCACGGTTACTGCAGTGCTCCCCACACCAATTTCCTCTCATTGTACTCCCTCCCCCCCTCCTCTTGTTTAAGTCGTATATGAAGCAAGCCACTCATGGTTGGTTGTAAATCTTGATGTGAACACAGATTTGAGGTCAAGGTTCTGTGGCAGGAATTTGCCATCCCGTAGAAAGAACTGGTGGAGAGGTGTGTGTGTTATCCCCCTTTGCAATCTTTGCAATCTTCCAATATTTTCGAACAATATTTCAGTGTTTTTGTTGATTGGCCAAAATAGAGGGTGTTTTTTTGGACGTTCTCAACTGATGTCTGTGATCATTGTGATTGAAATGGAATAGACATACGTCCATCTATACGTACTAGAATATACTTAATATTTTTAAGAGTTTGTGTATTTTGCAGTTCACATATTTCAGTGTTTGTTTGCTTCCCCCCCCCCAAAAAAAATGGTTTAACTCATTGTCTTTCTTCAACTGTGTATTTCCTAACTAATTAGTTTAATGGTCAACAAGTCAGTAGAAAAATATAGTATTACAGCGAGATGGAAAGACCACACAGACAAATAGTTCCAACAATTTAAGAATAACCTATAAACTCTATTTAAAGAAGAACTAAAGAAAAGATATAACAGATTCTATAGTTACTGGAAGTTACCTCTTTGGTATCGGTATGCAATACATTAAACTTTCCTTCCTACATTCCCACAACATTTGACCAATGCAACAGGAACCGATTTACCTGCTCTTTTTTTGCGATTGCAATAGGAATAGGGCCAGATGGGACCATCCTGGGAAGTTAGAAGGTAAGAAACTACCAACACTAGACATTAGATAGATTAGACAAATGTCTTTTCTATCTAATATCTTAGTAGTGTATGCCCACCTCTACCATGAACTTTTAGTGCCAGCAGGCTGTTCCCAGAATATTAATATTAACTCTTTCAGAGCCAGCAGAAGAAAGTGTCAGGGATAGGGCCTGCTTGTTATGTTAAAAACTGAGCAGTAGCTTTAATTAACCTGTTTAGAACTGCTGTTCTCTGTTTATTTTAGCAGAACTTAATCCCCCTCCCCTTCAGTATGTTAAGAAACTTTAGTTTGCAAGATTATATTATTATAAGTAGAGAGCTGAGTTCAGTGCTCTCTACTCGCTGTAATGTTGCAAACTAAAGCAGCTGAATGTACTGAAAAGAAGGTGGGCGTAAGAGCTCAGCCAAAACAAGGAGAGCAGTTCTAAATAGGGAAATTAAAACTGCTGCCAGCAAACATTTTTCAGTTGCCATTTCGACAAGGATTTGTCCAGCCCTGGAGATTTCTTTTTTCAGGAACAGGTCTGCCATTAGGGAGCAGGCAAGAGAATTCACTGAGTGTTAGTAGAATGTATATACTGGCTGGTTTTAACAGACCGCAGTTACATAAGAATAAAAAAAAAAAAAAATCCTCCAATTTATAATATTAGAGATTAACATTTTTTTTTTTCATAGCTAAGTGAGCAAGATCTTCTGATGAACACATTGCTTAAACTGCATGAAAAACTATCCAAGATAGCAGGTAATATTTTATATCATCATTGTATGTATTTACTGCTACACACATGCATAAATCTGAGCTATATACAGTTGCATACAATCAGAATGGTTCTGGTATGCTAGAACCAAGAACAGCCCTTAATTTGATACCATTGCATTAACATGGCTCAGTTAGTGTTTCAGTTATTGTGAAAGGAAATGTACAGTGTAAATCAAAGTTCAGTCCATTGCAAATCTGTACCTTTAAATCTCACACTATTAGCTAGTCCACACCAAATTGCTTTTAAGTGCGATCCGATCACGCTTTTAAAAGCGCACACTAGTGTGGCCCAGTTGATGTGGCCATACTAGTGTGCTAGGGAGAGCTGCGATTTGTAAATCTCAGCGCATGCGGTACGCATTTTTGTGCACAATTGCATGCTCTCCGCTTGGGAATCATTGGGTGATCGCGAGCGCACTCCAACACACGCTCGTGCATCATGAACGCGTGCTCACGCATGTGCATGGTATAGTGTGGCCTTAGTCTTACACTTTATTTGCTGGCTTTTCCTGCTCACTTAACAATAACCCCTACATTTAAAAGTACTGCAATCGACCACAGTGAATTATTGACATGCAATGCCCTTCAGAAAACATAGTTCAGATGCCACACTCACATACTGAGAGGCAGCCAATCACGGACGCGGCTGCCGGCAGTGGAGAATGCAGAGGGAGAGAGGTAAGGTAAGCAGAGTTCGGGGGAGTTTTTGACAAAATATTATGGCGGTTGGGGCTGGAGGAGGGCCGCAGTGCGCATGGCAAAATTCTCCCGGAGGAGAGACAGGAGGCAGAGTCCTATATGCTATGACTGCTCCTGGTGGTCAGTTTTTGGGACTTTGGAGAGGCATAGCCACTTTGGAGGGGCATAGCCTTTTCGAGCAGGGATGTAAAGTAAGGATTTTATTACACTACAGAGTGGGGCCAGTATTGGGTTAAATTATAGTTTTGGGGGTGGACATGCCCTTTAAAGGTACAGCTTTGCAAGGACCAAACTTTGATTTACATTGTACATTCCTATTAAGAGCTAGGATTAAACAGAATAGCCTTGCATATGTGTTGCAAGTGTAAGCTAAATTATCAATAAATACTGTTAGTACAAGCATAACAGGAAAACAAAGCTGTTTTGTTGTTTCTCTTGAAGATATTTACATTTTTGTGTGTGATATGGCAGCAGCATCACCAGGTCCCCTGCACTTCCTGCTTCCTGCTTTGAAACCTGTCAGTCAATCTGCCCTGTCTCCTCTCCTTTGCAGCCCCCCTGGTCCCTCCCACTCATGGACCCCATGGTCCCTCCAGTTGCAAGCTCCCCTTGGCACATTCCCTTACAGCCCCATGTTGTGGCCCCACCCACTCGTGGGTGCTGTGAGGCCCCCCTGGAAACTCTGTGGAAACAGAGTGAGAACTCTGCCTGAAAAGGCTGTTTTCACATATTTCACATAGTGAGAGAGAAGGGCTGTAGATTCCCTTACCTTCTCTGCAGCTGCAGGTCCTTCACACAGCAGAGAGGAGGAGGGACTTCCTGTCTCCCTCACACACTGAGGGAGACTGAGGCTGTGCTTGCCGGTGGCACTGTGCAGGAGAAGCCTCCCACCCATTAACTTTCTGGTCAGTCATTTCTTTATATCTTGGGCTGTGGAGCACGTAGAGAGGTGGTTGATGGCTCGTTTTAAAGGTAGGAAACTGGCCTTTCATTTAAACTCAACTTGTTTGGAGACCACAGTTCCCCTTTATTTAAGTGCTAAACAAGCCACTCCTTTTCCTGTGACCTCATCATAGTTAAATATTAACATGTGTATGACTAAACATTTCTCAAGGATATATCTTATAAAAAGTGCATATTTAGTGCTTATTAAAAATGTATATACTGATACTGCTAAAAAGAGGTAAGGTTAAAAAAGAGATCTGAATAAATAGTTACCTCAAGGCAGTGAATACATAAAGAAATGCTAAAAAGTGACAAAGTGAATTCATTTGAATGTACTATGAAGATTTTACATTAAAATCTAGTGACAAAAAATCTTGCTTAAAAATATCTGATGGCAAAGTTACAATAAGACATATATTATGTAACAGACCCGTATAATATAAAGGTGGGCACTTATGAACAAGATACTAGCATCTAAACATCAATATATATATAATATAAATATATATATGCATTTATTTCCATTAGAGTTTGAGTTAAAGCTGGTACACTGTGGTTTATGTACTTTTACTTTTTGCCTATGATTTTTATCTCTGCTAGCCAATCATTTTTGCAGTGTAACCGTAATAAGACCAAATGTATTTTTCTTTTGAAGATAATTAACAAGTTTGCCCGAAATTGAAAAGAAATATTGCTGTTTCTAAATGTTCAACAAAATAGTAAAGGAAAGCAGACTTTGGAATACAGGGCTGAGACACCAAAAGGCTAAGACTTTGTTCATACAAGGAAACTATCGCACAAAGCAAAATGTTCCTCTGCGTTTTTGCTTGCCGATGCCATTTCTAGGCTTCACCACGGAGCGTTTCAGTGTGATTTTGTGCATAAAAATTGCATAGTAATGCGTTGCTAAAAGGAATGCTGTTTACTGTTCACACTTGGGCATTGTGATGTAGTGTATTCAATTTAAATCAATCTGGACCCCCCTCCCCCCAGTGTATACCTACCTTAAGGGCTTCTGACAGATTTACCAATTCAATTATCGAATGTAGTGTGTTGGTAAGAATTAGTGTTACACACTAATTTCTGCTCGACTAATCATAAAACCTTTTTTGAAGTCTGCATGATCTACTCTGCTTTTTCAACATAAATGGTCATTCAGGGATTGAATGACCGATCACGCCAATCTAGCTGCCCTGCGTGGATCGCATGCTCTCTTATTGGGCAACATTGCCACAGATTGCAGTGCAAGCAAGCAGTAACGTGCGTGGAAAATCCATTCTTTTCCATTTGTTCCTGTGCACTGAAGTGTGGCCTCGGCCTTAGATAGGCACAACCGGTCATAAACAATCTGCCTTGGTTGGAATCAACCGTTAATCTGTCCAATTTGAAATGGATTTTTTTAGCAGGTGTCAAAACTAAATACACCTAAATTGCTTTCCATTGTGCCGCGAATGAAGAACAGGCAGGAAAACAAGTAACGTGTTGTTCATTGCTCTAACAGCTTCTGTTTTTACACTTACATATACACTATTCATATATAATTCTAACTGTTAAGCTGGGTACACACGATTAGATATTTCGGTCCGATCGACCGATAGTTCAGTGTATCGGTCGATCGGACCGAAATTATCGCATTCGAAGGTGCCCATGTCCGATCGACCGTTCTTCCAAATCGGACGAAAGGACGATCGGACAGGGTGGAAAACCTCGTCCGATCGTGCATTCCTCTATGGACCGCGCGATCGGTCGCGGTGACTATCGGACGCGGCTGCTTTTGGCGCGACCGACAGTCCTTCCTCCTGGCCGACCGTTCGAAAGTATCGAACGGTCGGTCAGGAGGAAAAATCGCTAGGTGTGTACCTAGCTTTAGAGCAAAGCTCAACATGTCTTGCTTGCCCTTTGTTCATGACACGTCTTCTGATCTCCTGCGGGCTGCGGTAGGTCCACAGACCTGACTGATGCTTTCCGAATCGCAAGATAATAGCTGGATGCACACCTAAATAAGACGGGAAACACCCAACTAAAAGGTGTTAGCTTGTTTACACCCCAAATATTTAAGACTGCAATAGTTATTTACTCTCCTATGCTCATAAAAGAAGATAATCACTTCTGGGTCCACCGTGATCTCCTACTCTGCTCCGTGATCTCTCCTACAACCTGTCTTCTTCCCGGTTGCAGGAGTCAATCATGGCCGTGATATCTGCTTATGGCTGTGCCGCCTTCAGTTACACTGAAGAATGGGAGGTAAAGGAGACAGAGTACTTACCACCTTTTGATCCAGAGCTGGTCTTCTCTGTCGCATCCACAGTCTCTTGCATTGTGTGTGCATGCGCACACGGTGCAAGGAAGAGTGGATCTAGTCGGGACCTGCCAGTGAGCCAGTGCTGGGGCTATCGGCGCTAAGTTTTCTCCTGCAGGTTTTACTGAATAACTGTAGGTAAGACCGCTCCTTTACCTCTCGTTCTTTAGTTAAGCTGAAATATTGATAGTTAAAAAATGAGTGGACATACCACTTAACGGAAGGCAGCAACCAAAGAAGACTGTGGTGGACCCAGGAGTGAATATCCTCTTTTAAAAGCGGTGGAAAGGTAAGTAACTAATGTAGTCTTCACTATTTGGAGACTACTAGTGAGCAAACTGACTAACATTTAGTGGGTAGACATACCCATTAATAAGTACATTTGAAAATATCACTGACCATGTAACTAGGCATTTATGTTTTTGAAATTATGGTAATGGTGTTGAATGTGTCTGCGTTTTATAGTCGGGTCCATAAATATTGGGACATCAACATAATTCTAACATTTTTGGCTCTATACACAACCACAATGAAATTTTAAACGAACACAATCAGTAAGATTCAATAAAAGTTCTTATTGTTAAAAATGGTGCTAATTTTGCCCCAACCAATCAGATCCTGTTTAACATTTGAAAGCTAACATCTGATTGGTTGGGTCAAAATTAGCACTATTTTTAATAAGAACTTTTATTTAGTCTCCCTGAATGTGCTTTAACTGCACCGTCAGCTTTAATTTGCAGGCATTTATATCACAATCAGGTGAACGTTGTAGGAATTACAACAGTTTGCATGTGTGCCTCCCACTTGTTAAGGGAGCAAAATTAATGGGACAGAATAATAATCATAAATCAGAATTTCACTTTTTAATACTTGGTTGCAGATACTTTGCAGTAAATAACAACCTGGTGATGCTCTGTCTGGCCTCTACTGCAACAGTCTTAAGTTCCTGCTTGTTTTGGAGGCATTTTCCCTTCAGTTTTGTCTTCAGCAAGTAAAATGCATGCTCAATCAGATTCGGGTCAGTTGATTAGCTTGGCCATTGCATAACATTCCACTTCTTTCCCTTCAAAAACTCTGGTTGCTTTTGTATGCTTTGGGTCATTGTCCATCTGCACTGTGAAGCATCTTCCAATGAGTTCTGAAGCATTTGGCTGAATATGAACAGAAAATATTGCAAAATACACTGAATTCATCCTGCTGCTTTTGTCAGCAGTCACATCATCAATAAATAGAAGAAACAGTTCCATTGGCATCCATACATACCCACGCCATGAAACTACTACCAACATGCTTCACTGATGAGATGTTATGCTTTGGGATCATTAGCAGTTCCATTCCTTTTCCATACTCTTCTCTTCCCATCACTGGTACAAGTTGATCTTGGTCTCATCTGTCCATATGATGTTGTTCCAGAACTGCTGATGGCTTTTTAAATGATGTTTGGCAAACTCTTATCTGGCCTACTGTTTTTACGGCTTACCAATAGTTTACATCTTGTGGTGAACCCTCTGTTTTCACTCTGGTGAAGTCTTCTCTTGATTGTTGACTTTGACACACAGAAACCTACCTCCTGGAGAGTTTTTTTGATCTGGCCAACTGTTGTGAATGGGTGTTTTCTTCACAAGGGAAATATTTATTCGGTCATCCACCACAGCTGTTTTATGTGGTCTTCCAGGTCTTTTGGTGTTGCTGAGGTCACCAGTGCCTTCTTTCTTTTAAGAATGTTCCAAACAGTTGTTTTGACCACACCTAATGTTTTTGCTATCTCTCTGATAGGTTTGGTTTTATTTTGCAATAGTGATGGCTTGCTTCACTGACAGTGACAGCTCTTTGGATCTCATCTTGAGAGTTGACAGCAACAGATTCCAAATGCAAATAGCACACTTGAAATCAACTCTGAACCTTTTATCTGCTCAATGTAATTGAACTGTTGTAATTCCTATACCATTCACCTGATTGTCTGCAGTTAAAGCACATACAGGGTTATTCAATAAAAGTTCTTATTGTTAAAAATGGTGCTACGTTTGTGCCAACCAATCGATGTTAGCTTTCAAATGTTAAACTCTGGTTGGGGTAAAATTAGCACCATTTTTAACGATAAGAACTTTTATTGAATCTCCCTGATTGTGTTTGTTTCATTTTAAATCCTTTGTTTATAGAGCCAAAAATGTTAGAATTGTGTCGATGTCTCAATATTATGGACCTAACTGTAAAATACTAGAATTACAAAAACATAGATGCCTAGTTATATATATGGCCGGGAATATTTATATGATTTTATTGTATGTTGCCAATTCCTTGCTTGTAATGGTTTTTATTTTTCTAGGAGAGTACATATGTGGAAACACTGAGCATCGTAATATAACTATCCAAGAGGCTAGTACATATTTACAGGTCAGTGTTTAAAAAAACAAAACAAAACTGCAGCATTTTAAAAGAGAAATGTTTTAACTAACGACATTTGTCTAAAGGAATGCATTTTTTTCTTTTTTTGTGATACACCTTTGAAATTTTTAAAAGAATCTTCTAATTTTGGATCCTTTTCTCTTATTTAATTAGCAATTTTATATTTTCCTGGTTTTTCCTTTTGTTCCTTGTGTTCGCAATTGTTCTGTTATTACATAGGTTGTAGTCTTGCCCTTATAATATATATTTTAATACATATCCTGTACACCTTAAAAAAAACATTAGTTTAGTGGCAAGTTTTGGATTTTAAAAGTTACCGTATATACTCGAGTATAAGTCGATCCGAGTATAAGTCGAGGTACCTATTTTTACCTGAAAAATTTGTAAAAACTGATTGACTCGAGTATAAGTCGAGGGTAGAAATTATCACCACTGCTGCCTTCTGATTCTGTGTTGTTTTTAGGCTTTAGTTGCCCTTTAAATGGACAGCAGACTTCCCATACATGAATCCCATACAGTAATAGCCAAATCCAGTACCAGTAACCTCCAATTCTTTGGCACTCCAGATGTTTGGAAACTACAACTCCCAGCATGCTTTGTTGCTGGGAGTTTCAGTTTCTATACATGTGGAGTGGCAAGGTTCAGTAAACTTTTAATTAAGCTTACCATCATTTACAATTCTCCTGAACCCCATATAGTAAAGGGCCCTCTGAACCCCATATAGTAAAGCGAACTCTGATCCCCATATAGTAAAGGATTCTCTGACCCCAATAGTTAAAAATGTCACCTGAGAGTTGTAGTTTCAAGCTGTCATTTGCACTGTACTAGCAGCTGTTTTTTGCCACAAACTGAGGAGACCCATCAGATTTACAGCATCCAGTGACAGTGCTGAGTGAGTCCAGCAGGCAGAATACAGGAAGCAGGAAGTATAAAGGCAGATCAGCTCCTGTAACTTTCTATACAGGTTAACACAGCGCCACCTACTGGTTACTATCTGTAATTGCAGAATTTGGATCTAAATTAGGACTTGACTCGAGTATAAGTCGAGGTTAGGTTTTCCGGCTAATTTTAAAGCCTGAAAAATTCGACTTATACTCAAGTATATAAGGTAAGTTAGCTAAAAAATTTTCTTCTAAGGTAATTTCCATTTGCACCGCACACTTGCGACATGACGTCAATGCGTGCACATGTCGGCACAGCCGTGCATGCGTGTGACGTCCTCGCTCTGCAACCAAACGCGGCCCGAAATTACATTGGGGTGAATGTTCAAACTTCCTGCTTCCAGTAGGTTGAGTGACATCACCTAACCTCTGCCCGCCCGTCCGCCCCGGGGGAGAAGCATGCTCATTTAAGACTTAATGCTGTGGAAATCAGTAAATTCCTGGGGGGGAAAATGACAGTTGAGATGGGGAACCTATCAATGCAGGCAGAGGCTAGTCGCATGCCTACAAGCTGGTCACATGGCTGAAAACAGGAAGTGTTCAAGCCAGAAGTAATATTACATAACCTTTCCAGCAATAACTTTTTTAACTCACAAATTTTATCTAGAGGTGTGATTTAGTTTTTTTTTTTTTTTTGAAGGTATAATGGAAGTTTTTTTTAATTAATTTGTACTAGTTTGGAAGAGTTAAAGACCACAGTTACCCTTTAAAGTTTGAACAGTCTCAGAAGCTCCATTTTATGCACAGGAGCAGAGTCTGTTACTCCTGAAAGGTTTTACTTTCATGGGATTTACCAGACACGGTCACGTGTTTTATTCTATGCCATTAACATATAGCGTCCACCCCACTGGGGACACGGTGCCATGTAGCTTCACATTGGCAAAAGTCTAATACTGGCCATACACAAGCAATATTAGATTAATTTAGTATTAAAAGCTGAATCGCTCTTAATATTGGGAAGTCCCATGGAATTACCCACCTGTGTTTCCTAGTCTGAACATTTAAAGCGTCACTATACTCACTGAAACAATGTTACATTTTCTGAAACTTAAATTTGAGAGAAGTAAAATGGTGGTACTCACATATTTGTCATTAAAGGGTATCTTTACTCTAAAAAATCGAATTTTCAAAAATAGTACCTTTAGATACAGCAAGATCCGATTCCTCAAAAACTTTTTCCTGATTTTAAATCTGAGCTGTAGATTCTGAGAAATTATAATTTGAAATCACAACATTTACAGGGAAAGACCTGTAACCCCAGAAGCAGAAATTGTACGGTAATATGTGACCCATGCCTGACCTCTTTGCTTGCCAGCCAGCACACTTTCTGCAACAATTTAAAAGAATCAGCAGAGAAAAAAAGGCGGCGGAGATGTGTAATCAGAGCAGTGTCCATGGTAAGGCTGTGCAGAGCTTATAAGTGTCGCAGACACTACAAGAAAGCAGTGAGTAAGGGAGGGTGGGGGGGTTAGGAGCACTCACTAAACATTAATAATTTAATGACAAAGCAAGCACAGATAAATATGTGCGTACCACCATTTTACTTCTCTCAAATTGTAGTTTCAGAAAATGTTAAGTTGCTTCAGTGAGTATAGTGATCCTTTAAATTATTAATGTTTGAGTACTCCTAATCCCCCCCACCCTCCCTTAATCGCTGCCTTTTTGTACTGTCTGCAACAAGCTCTGCACAGCCTCACCCTGGACACTGCTCTGCTTACCCCCCCCCCCCCCTTTCCCCGCCCCCCCCCCTTTTCTCTGCTGATTCTCTTAAATCTTGCAGAAAGCTTCAGGCAAGCAAAGAGGTCAGGCATGGGTCACATAATTTCTGCTTCTAGAGTGATCGGTCTTTCCCTGTAAATGCTCTGTTTTCAAATTATGATTTATCCAAATCTACAGCTTTGGATTAGTGGGATCTTGCTGTATCTAAAGGTATGCTTTGAAAACTCGATCTTTTAGAGTAAGGTACCCAATATTAGATCAATTATGTAATAATTAGTTGCAGCATTGACACTCCCATTTCTCATGTAGTTTGACTTTGCCAACTCCTCTACAGTAAGGGTTGAGGCCACACTATACCATAACTGTAACACTCGGCCCACTTGCATTGCAATATGTGCTCCGCATCTAGTGTTGCCAGAACATTTTTAATGCACGGTCAGAATTTTAAGAACTAATTTATTTTTAATTCTGATGTTAAGGCTTCTCTCCTCAGAAAACCTATACATTGATACTTCTCTTGTAAATTGCATTTACATACATGTAAGAATTAGATTCAGTAACTGAATGCTTCCATGGTGTTGCCAGTACAACATACCTGAGGGTAGGGGTAAACTGTACTGTGACCACTTGCACGAAATCAAAGAGTGGATTATTGGAGCTGACCCTTAGTACCCACGGGTTAATTTTATAAATCAACCAACAGCCTCAGCAAAGCAAGATATCTTTGTAAATGGGCTCTTTATTGTGGCTGTTTATTTTAGTTCCCCTTTAAGAATGTACTAATATTTGCTGCTAGGTGTGCAGGGACCAGCTGAAACATTAACTTGCGCATGATTAATAGTTTTGAGTGTAATTTGTTAATCTCTACCTAAGCATGCATAAATGTGACAGTTGTCATCACAGAATACTTTGTGAGCTGATATTGGAGGGTTATATAGTGGCGCTGAATGTTTTTCTTCTTTCTTCCTCTAGCAAGTGCATAAAATATACCAACACATTTTTGTCTGTAGCTCTATATTTGTTAAAGCTCTAGCATTTATATAGTTATATTTATTTTCATATAATTTATATATTTATGTATTTGTCCCCCTTATATGACTTTTTGTATTTTGTTATTATACAGCGATGCGTCCCCAAGTGGAGCTTTATAAATAAACTATACATACATACATAAACTATTTATGTCTAAATATTCAAACATTTTCTAGCTGTAATTATAATCATAGGTCATGTTACGACTGAGTAGTGTTTCACAGGTAACATTTTAAATGGTCAGAAAACCTTGTTCCTAGCCCCTTTGTAAATGTATGTGTGTATTTTGTTAGCCTTTTTGTTTTGTAGAATGTTGAATTTGTTTGCATTTCTTGACCTTATTTAGCGAGTATAGTTGCCCTTTAACCCTTAATCTCTTGCTATTACAGGGTTTTGGACAGGAATATGCAAATCAATTAAATGACACTTTACTTTGGATTTTAAAACATTCTGCCTCAAGAGATGTTGGAATCAAGTAAGTATTTTTTCATCTTAAAAATACTTGTCCTGAAGATTAGATCACTAACACTAGATAAATGTATTTTATACAATAGGTGTTCTGGTGATCCTGATTCCATGCTAAATGTTACCAGTGTGAAATACCTGGAATCAACACTTCCTCGGATGTCCTTTATGTGTCGTATTAAACGTGCAGTTATAACTGTAGCATATAAGTTGTCACTGTTGCTTATTGGTGAGTACTGTTTTGTTATGTTACTGCAGTTTAGTGTTGTAGAGTTTAGGCTGGAAAAAAGGGCAACTCTACTGCCTATATAGTGTCCCCCCACATAAATACATGTTTGCATCTTAGGGTATGTACACTGAAACTTATTTTACAATTTTGCATTATTGTAGACTAGAAACTAAGATATCCAATCTTAAAAGCCACTTATTTTTCCCTAAGCGTTACGGTACTCTTCCACAGTCCGCAATGCAGCCAATGGGAAGGAAAGCGTATCTTCCCATTGGCTAAATTGCAAACTGTCACTGACCGTGGCAGTAAGGAGGAATGAACTGGATCATTGAGGGAAACTTTTAAGTGTATCCGCTGTTAGGTAAGAAACCCAGGGGCTTGGCAATTTAGGTCCTCATCCTGGTACTTTGCAGCTATGGATCGTGAAATAGGTGAGTATAATTGTCCTTTAAAGGGTATCTCCATCGTGAAATAGGCGAGAATAATTGTTCTTTAAAGGGTATCTCCATTTGGGAAAATGAGTTTGGTTTAATTAAGGAACGGGAGGTAAAGGAGCTATGTCTTACCTTCTGTTCTTCAATAAAGTCTGGGAGGGAAATTACCTGGTCCTGTGCTCCCCTTCTGTTCCACTGACATATAAATGTGCAGCATATATAGTTCAAACTCTGTCGGGACTTGAGCATTATCAGCTGCATTGTAAGCCCCAACACTGAACTTCTAAATTATTTTTAAAGCTAGCCTAGCCACAAGCCTGAAAATATTTTTTTCCCTCTCCTTAAGTGACCCATAGGTAGAGGAAATGACAGACAAAATGACAGTCTGTCTGTCTACATGACAAATATTTCACAAATGTTTTTTACAGGAATAGTTGTTTTCGTGGGAATACTGAGATATATAAAATATCGATGGGCAAAAGAAGAGGAAAACACGCAGCAAATGTATAACTTGGTGGTAAAAATTATAGGTAAGCAGTTAATCTGGCACTTCTGAGAATGATAGTGTTGTTTTCAATAAATATCTAGATTGTGTTAATAAATCTAATGTGTTTTTTTCCCCCTCAGATGTCTTAAAAAGTCACAATGAGGCATGTCAGGAAAACAAAGATTTGGAACCATACACCCCAATCCCTCATGTGCGAGATTCTTTAATATTGCCACAAGACAGGTATGTAATGCTATATCTTATATTTTATTGAAAGCGGTTTCAGGTTGTGGTGGTTACATTTGTGTTTTTCCTCTGGTCCTATTATTTTAAGGAAAAAGATGAAAAGAGTTTGGGAGCGTGCTGTTGAATTTTTGGATGCCAATGAATCTCGTGTGCGAACAGAAACTAAAAAAATAGGTGGAGCGGACTTCCAGGTGTGGAGGTGGATTCAGCCATCTGCAACATGTGATAAAATTGCAACCATGCCTTCAAAAGTATGGCAAGGACAAGGTAATGTAGTTTTTATTTTTTTTTTCCTTTTTTGTTCTTTATTAGCTTACATATTTTTGTTCTCATTGTTTTTCAAGGAAAACCTCTAAAGGTGGCTATACACACGAAAGATAATGGATAAATCCCATTGGGGAGCGACGGGATTTTCCTATTATCGTTGGTGTGTAGGGGCTGTTCCCCACCCGTCCGTGGTGACGGGCGACTGGATCAGCACTTGGATCAATCGGGAATGACGTAAAATTTCCGTATGTCGATATCAGCTCCTTTTACTTTAAGTAGAGGGAGCCGAACCAACCGTGGCACGGCCGACCGATCCCCATACTGCATATGGGGATCGGTCGGGTCCGTGTGTGCTCTTCCCACAGCATGTGTGCAGACAGATACCAAAAAAGAGCAGTATTTTCCCATCCCAATGACCTTAATCTGCCAATTCAGCATTTTGTCCATGTAGAAATAAATACTTCTGAAAAAATAACTTCCTGTTTGCAGGACCCCTAGTAGAGACCGTTATGGTCTTGTCCTTGACCCAGCGCCTGGGTTGATTCAGTTGCTCAGTAGAGATCTGAGCATGTTTGACCCATCCAACAGCCAATCGGGGGGGGGGGGGGGGTTCATTCCATGTATGCTGTGCTGCACTACTTCCAAAAACCATTTAAAATGGTGTTCAAACCCAATATTACAATTACAAAGCTGCCAGTATATTGCATCACCCTTTTGAGAGTCACTTGAAACCCTTAATCAGGGAAAAGTTCTCTTTCAGGTATATGTCAGGGTGTGGATAGTCATGGATCAGAGAAGGTAGGAAGTTTACAGGGAAAATTTAAACATTTTGTTACCTTATATACTCGAGTATAAACCGACCCCAGTATAAACCGAGGTACCCAATTTCACCTAAAAAATCTAATAAAAGTTGTTGACTCGAGTATAAACCAAGGGTAGAAATTTGGCATTCAAGATGTTTGGAAACTACAACTCCCAGCTAATAAAGCATGCTGGGAGTTGTAGTTTCCAAACATCTTGAATGCCACTCACTTGGCATTCAAGATGTTTTGGAAACTACAACTCCCAGCTACTAAAGCATGCTGGGAGTTGTAGTTTCCAAAACATCCTGAATGCCACTCACCCTCCCCACCAGTTCAGTTTGTACCTGTGGGCTTCTCATCCAGGAGCTGTGGGCTCTCCTAAATCCAAGGGCTTCCTGGGGGTGTGGTGGCATTGAATGTAAGGTCCTCTCCATTCCGGCGCAGCGTCCCTTCCATTCCGCAGCCGCACGTCATTCCATGTACTGGCGCGCCGGCTGACGTCACTAATGTGCACCGTGCAGTGAGTCGGCCGGCGCGCAGTACATGGAATGATCGTGCGGCTGCTGGAATGGAGAGGACGCTGCTGCCGGAATGGAGATGACGCTGATCTCCATGGTGAGTGACTCGAGTATAAACCGAGTCCGAGTTTTCAGGCTGATTTTACAGCCTGAAAAACTCGGTTTATACCCGAGTATATATGGTACTAACCATAAATTTTATGCTAAGGAAAAGAAATGCAAAACAAATCTGTATTCTATGATCAATACTGGTCACTGAAATACTGATCTGTTTTCAGAATAGATCATTTCCTGGAAGTGAATAACTAGGAAATAATCACTGGGGAATACATGAGAACTGTAATTTAAATAGTCATATCTCCTGTTTTACAAGGTATGGCAGCCAGTAACAGCATTTTGCCACCTAAAGTAAGTCAATTTTGAAATGACAGAGCGTTACAAACTAAACTTCTTGATGGTAAAACAATTCCTTTTGAGGTCAGTGGTTTACTTATCACTGTTTTTTTCCCCCTCAAGAATTGCACTTCCTGCAATGTAACCCACTACTGGCCCCAGTGTAATAAAATCATTACCTTTAATCCCAGCTCCAAATGGCTGCCCTGCTATGCCCCTCCAAAGTCCCAAAAACTGGCCACCAGGAGCCTAGCAGATCCCATATAGGACTCTGCCTCCTGTCTGTCCTCCAGGAGAATTTTGCCATGTGCCCCCACTCCCCCTCCCGTTTTGCTCTCCCACCCCCTAGCTACAATCCCCTTGGTTATATTGTAGGGCTTCCTCCCCCAGCCCCAGCTGCTATAATAGAATTATCAGAAAGCCCCCGAACTCTTACCATACCTCTCTCCCCCGGCGTTCTAAGCAGCTGACAGCCGCGTCCCTGATTGGCTGCCTCTTAGCCAATCAGGGATGCGGCGTCCGCCCCCCTGCTTGCAGTTTCATGCAAGCAGAAGGCCGGGCAGTGCGGTGGAGGAGAGAGGGAAGGTAAGTAAAGATCAGGGGAGTTTCTGATAATTCTATTATAGCGGTTGGGGCTGGGGGAGGAAGGCCTACTATATACCAAAAAATTGGGTGGACATGCCCTTTAAAACTAAATGTTTTACAGGATGACTAATTATGAATTAGAATTATGGATTCTATCATTTTTGACTAGCAACTCTAAGAAACCTTCAACAAGATTTTTTTTTTTGGTGGAGATCTTTAACAAGTTGCCTCAGGCTCATTTTTATTTTTTTATTTATTTTTTTTTACAGCTTTTCATTTGGACAGAAGAAATTCTCCTCCGAATAGTCTAACACCTTGTTTGAAAATACGCAATATGTTTGATCCTGTTGTGTAAGTTATACATAAAGTGCTGAGCAATGGTGGTTTGCAGTGTAATAAAATCAGTGTTTACATTGTAGGCCTGTATGAATAGATAACTGTTCTATAGAAGGTATGTAATACTGTGCAGTGTTTTTAGACAGGTGTGAAAAATGCAGTAAGTATGCTTTCGTAATTAGACATTTTATTGGTTTATTTTAGCAAGTAACAAATTGAATTAACAGAAAAGAAATCTAAATTAAATCAATATTTGGTGTGACCACACAGCAGCAGTTCTTCTAGGTATAACCACCTGCACACCTGAGCCAAAATGTATAAATTTATAAAACTGCCCCTATATCCTTCTGTGCCACAAAAGTGGGTATGGCTTGTGGAGGTGGGTGTGGTGTGCTAACTAACATTGGCTGGTAAACTGGAGGGCTGACTTGACAGTGGCTGGTGAACTCATCAGGCACTGTTCAGTCGGCTCTTTTGTTCAGCAGACACTGCTATGTCAGTTCTCCAGACACGGCTAGGTCAGCTCTCCTCTCTCCGCCCCTCTCTACCGTTTCTGGTTAGCAGAGAGGGGAGAAGATAGCCGCGGGAGCGAAGGGACTGTAAGTAACAATCGGAAAGGTTTTTTTGTTGTTTTTTTATTAACATGGAGGTTGGGGGTGGGCAAACCTAAGGAACATAATATTAAAAGTAAATTTTTTTGGATGGAGATGACCTTTAAGATGCAGATTTTTCTCTTTTTACAAGGTCAGAATTTTCAGAAGACAATATTAACAACTATTATAATTTTCTTCAGGGAAATTGGGGATCAGTGGCATCTGGCAATTCAAGAAGCAATTTTAGAGAAATGCAGTGATAATGATGGTATAGTTCACATCGCTGTTGATAAGAATTCACGAGAGGTACTTTTTTCCACATTTCATTCTTAAGTCTTACATTTTTTGTTGTTGCACAACTTACCCTTTGTCTCCCATGCAGGGTTGTGTGTATGTGAAATGTTTATCACCAGAATATGCAGGAAAGGCCTTTAAAGCACTGCACGGCTCTTGGTTTGATGGTAAATAAAAAAGCCACTCCCCTTCTCCTTTCTAAAATCTATTTCTGCAGCACTTTAATGCAAATGATTCCCCTTTTCTTTATCTAGGAAAGCTGGTAACTGTGAAATATCTGCGATTGGATAGATACCATCACCGTTTCCCTCAGACCCTTACATGCAACACTCCTTTAAAACCTTCAAGCACACACATGAACTCTATGTCACACTTAACTCTTCAGACTGGTGCATCAAATTCTCAGACATGCTCATAAGAAGATTTTGTTACTTATGACTGTTAAATGGAGCAGAAAAGGACTTGCCGCAGAAACCTTTCATCAGTCTTCCTGTTTTGTTTTTAAGGAGGTTCCCCTGATTTTTTTCGTGTCCTCCCCATCTTCCCATTTATATATCATATTTTTACCAGTAATGGAGCTCTGTTGGACTTTCTAGACATGGAAGAAATATAGAACATCACTGATAGATTTTGAAATTACATTGCATCACATTTAGGGCTTTTGTTATAACAGGTTTTGTGTGATCATTTATGACCCAATTTTTGTTTCATTGTAATACATAAGATAATTTATTGAATTCTCATGGGATTCTTTTTTTTTTTTTTTTTTTTAATTTTGAGCTATTGTACGACCTAACAATTCTATTCTACTATTAAAGTTAACTGTTTAGACCTGCTGCTGTAGATAGTGATTTTTGTCACAGCTGAGGTATAGACTAAATCTGTCTTTAGTCAATGATGCAGGAAATGGAAAACATGCTTTTTAAAAATATATTTAAGTGATGGTGATGGCAAATGTCCTTTGAGCAAATGTCTGCTTCAATGCAGTGAATAAGCTTCCTATTTTATTCATAACATAATGTTATTTTATACAAGTTGGCTGCACCATCGCATAAAGGTCAAAGGCCAAATACCTTCAAAAGTATTAGAGAAAAAAATACTTTAACTATCTTTTATAGGTTTTTTTTATATAAAATGTCTGGCATTGTTTTTGTGCAAGGTCTGATACCAATTGTAAAAATTCAAATTATTGTGAGCAATAAAGAAACAATTGGCAGATGTTGGACAGTTTAATTTGTGAATCAACCCTCTCTATTTGCAGATTAATGGTACTGTATCTAAAGTATGAAAGTTCTCTTGGGTTGGTGATTATGTAGCCTGTATTTAGAGCAGTGTTTTACAACCTTTATCTGTGGGGACCCCTTGAAACAATTTTCATGTCTCAGGAAACCCCTACATACAATAATGTTTATATATTTTTCTTTTTCAGTCATCAAATCCTTAAAATACATAATTTATACAAATAGAAATGATAGATCCATAAATATATCTCTATTTAACAAAATGCTCTCAAATTCATAATACCTGTGTTTCTTAACCTTTTATTCTTTTGGAACGCTTGAAAATATGTTTAACTCGGGAAACTTTTACCGTATATAAACAGTTTTTCAGGCTGTAAAATCAGCCTGAAAAGCCGGCCTCGGTTTATACCCGGGTCAGTCGCTCTGCCATACCCTCCAACTGACTGTACCCTTTGGCCAGCATTTTTTTTCAGCTGCTGCTAAACCGCATCTGCGAATAGAACTGGTGTTTGTTTGTTTTTTAAAACTCCCTAATAGTCCGTGTGAGTACCTGCAAGAGGAGAGGGAGGGATGATCAGCCTGGCCAGAAATTAATTGGTGCTGGTCCTCTTGGCTGCAGACTTGGTAAGGGGGCGTGGCAGCATTTCCCTCTCTGTGAAGTTCCTTGATTCAGACATTGTACAGGAGGGGGAGAGGCAGAGTAGGGAACAGCCATTGTACAGGAAAGGCAGAGCAGGGAACAGCCATTGCACAGGAGAGGGAGAGACAGAGTAGGGAACAGCCAGATAAGGAGCAGCAATACTCTGTTTAAGAACAGGTGAGCAGTGATTTACAAATTACACCTGACTTCAAGGAGTGCAGCATGGGTAAAACAGGATTAAGGGCAAGGCCACACTGCAACGCAAATGCAATCGCATGCGATTTCATGTGCGATTTTCATTGCGTTTGCGCATGCGATTTCTTCAATAGGTATAGAAAAACACATGTGATTGCGGTTAAAAATGCAGAACGCAAATCGCAACGCACCCAAAAACTTGCTTTTTTTTCTGCGTTGCCGCGTTTTCAATGATTTTAAAAAAGCGCAATGCAAAAAAAAATGCAGCAGTGTGGCCTAGCCCTAAAAGCAGCAAATATCAGCAGAACTGACAGTGGCTCTCCTCACCATTACCATTTTTCTTTCAGGAGGGAGTATGAGCTGAAATCAATGAAGCTTTAAAAGGGGTGCTGTGAGGAATAGGAAAAGATGGGGTACCCGTTATGAGATGAGGAGGAAGGGGTCAGTGTGAGGAGTGAGGTACAGAATAAAGAGGAAAGAGTGAGAATGGGGAACAAGGTAGGAAAGCATAGCCGAATTCCCATACAGTTGTACAGCCTCAAAACAATATATAATCAGAAGGCAGTAGTTTCTACACTCGGTTTATACTAGTCAATCACTTGTTTTTTCTGGTAAAAATGGGTACCTCGATTTATACTCTGGTCGGTTTATACTCCAGTATATATATACGATGCATAAAAACATTAAAGGGCATCTATAGTGAAAAAAACACATTGCCCCTTTGCAAAGTTAAATTCATGTACTCTGTGCTGCCTTAATCCTATATCTGTCACTGACTCTGTTTAACCACGGTGTCAGATCTATGTGCAGCATTCCCCCCTTCTCTCTCCCCTCTGTTACCTCCTCCATGTCTCAGCTCCGGCTAACCGACAAGCTTTTTATGTGCAGTAGGAGTTAAAAGTTCAACATCCTGAAAAACACACCCACGCACAGTGGCCAATAGATAGAAAGCTGTCCTGGAGACACGGAAGGAGATCTGTGCAGTTTACGATCTCTCACTTTGTGACCCATCTTTAATCAGTGAAAGCTATTAAGAAGGGGGGTCAAGTGCAGCCTTATATCTAACATCAAAGCTACCTTTCTCCCCCTGCTAATGCTCTTATCTCTATGTTTATTACAGAGCAGGGAGGGGGGATCACGTCACAGGGATTTGATTGACAGTCCAAGTAGGAGTAGAGGAATGCAATCACGTATTCTTCTAACTGGTGTATCTCAGGACAGAGAGGGAATCTGAACAAAGTGAAGACACTCTGGGGGTTGTGGGGAATTATAGAACACATGGAAAGAAAGAAAAAAAAGTTCATTTTCCCACTATAGATGCCCTTTAATACTTCATTTTTAGTTATCTCTCAGAAATCAATACACCAAACACATAATAAATACAAATATAGAACATTGATAAATGTATAGAAAAATATATCTGTGTTCATCACAATGATGGATCCATACAGTTTCAGGTACAATCTCTTGAGGACCCCCATCTTACTCTCACCCCCCCCCCCACGACGCCTTGGTTGAGAAACACTGATTTAGAGCAAAGGAGATTTGTTTCCAAAAAAGTATTGCGTAGAGATAAACCTTTACCTTTCACTTACAGAATATTTAATTTTTACATTGTGAGTGCAAACTTTGTCAAAAGTGGGTGCCTGCATTTGATTTTAATCTATATATCTGTATAGAGAAGGGGCTACATACATGTCACTGCACAGGGGGCTGTTTGCAACCCTGTGCCCTAGTAGATATAATGTAAATTTTATTTGAAATATATTAAAACTAAAGTTAAAAACACTGCTAGCTTGTCTTGGATACTTGATAGAGGTGGGCACCCTAGTGCAGTAGTTAATTTTAAATTACTTAGTAAGAGCAGAGCATGGAGGGTGGGTCTCAGTAGAACACACTGTCTGTGTGGACAGTAGAATACAAGAAGACTATTGCTGCTGCTGTTACTGTGATGTTAAGACATACACATACTTAAAAGTTCACTACTTATGTAGAATATAAACATTTTGGCCTCATTGACCGCTGAGAACGATTTTAAAATAAATAAACAGTATTGTCTTTAGCTTCATTCAAGCCAACTGGGCTTTTTAAATTGATGGCAGTCTATTCCAGTATTTTTAGCAAGCTATTGTTTGCCTTTGGTAAGCATGCAGTTGGTCAAGGGTGCAAGGGCGAGAGATAGATAGCATTGGAAGACAACCCAATTAATATTCATTACTGCTAGTAATCCACAAAACCATAAAGGATAAAAACTCCAGGAACCCCTGTCAAATCATGGCTGTGATGATGATGCATGGTGGGCAAGATATTGCAAATTGGATTTTTTTTGGGGGGTGGGGTGGGACTTTGATGAGCAACAGTACAGATGGACATATTTTCTTTCATGAGGTTTGAGCATGCCCTAAATACATGTCAAGTCAACCTAAAGGTGGTGTGACCGAACACCTGGGAAAGTAATAGATTGTATATGTGTTTCTCCCAGGTTCCTGTGAGATTGGCTCTTGTCTGTTTGACCAGCCCATATTTTGGTTTTGGTCTCTCATACTCTGGGATAACAGGATGTGGCTCCTTGGGTAGAGGAGAGAAGGAACAACACAGAGCTTGCTAGATCATTCAGCATGTGTTTGTTTACCCAGAAAGTGAACTGATTTCTGTTTAAAAGAGTGTACTGGAAGGGTGTATTGACTGTAGGTCTGCACTCCAATAGTAAGGGACTTTTGTATTAGTTAGGCCATACAGGCATAGGTTTTATTGTTTTGTGTTTTTTTATGTTCTGATAATAAAACTGACTGAGGCCAGTTTGAAAGTGAAATCCACGACTCCAGACCTGTTTTCTGTGCTCAACTTTGCCTAAAGGCTGTTTGATCTGGGAGAAAACTGTTCTCGCTACCCTATAACGCTACAGTTGGTGGGCGTTGTATGGGCACAAATTTTATGCACAGAAGTATTTAAAGGGACATTGCATTGTTTTGTGGAAAACCTGTATACTGCAGCCAATATGGAGGAGCTTCTAAAACAACTTTTCATTGCAAATGCAAACCAGCAGCAAACAGATGCCCAGGCTACAGCAGCTCAGCAAGAAGCAAACAGACTACAGGCTGCCCTAAAAGTAGCTCTCAGGGAATCCACTGATGTCCAAGAGCAGCAGCTGTACAGCAGCTGGCAATTAGGTGCCAGAAACCAGCTCTCATTAACAACACTGGTGCATTAAGAGCCAGATATTTTCTTCAAAAGATAGCAGCAAGCGACAATGCGGAAGCCTACCTTAACACCTCTGAGAGGACTGCAGAAGGAGAGAACTGGCCAAAGGAGCAATGGGCTAAATTACTTGCACCATTTGTTAGGTGATTCCCAAAATGCATACTTTGATTTTGGTACCTGATGTTGCTAGAAACTATGATAAATTAAAAGCAGATATTTTAAAACTACTGGGTGTGACAGTAAAAGTGCGGGCTCAGCAAGAGCACAATTGATCCTATGTTACCACGTTCTCAGATGCATGACTTGCTCCACCTTGTTAAAAGGTATATCCACTGGTAAAAAGTGGTATTCAGTTTTATTGAAGAACGGAGGGTAAAGGAGCTGTGTCTTACCACCTCTTCCTCATTAAAACATTCAGGAGCCGGAAACGAAGTGCAATGTGCAAAGAATACAGAGTCCGTTTGGACCTGTCGGAGTATGCTGCGGAGGAGCGAGCAAGCAAGTATCTAACTGATGGGATGGGAAAAGGCTGAGCCTCTTCTTAACGTATCCTTTCTTTACATGGCCTTAAATAGGAACGTCTTATATTATGTTTCAAAAAAGGAGGAAGATGTTACTGCTTGTACAGCTAGTTGTTCCAAGGCCATATAAGAGAATGTTTTTGGACCACGTAATGGGTGGGCATTTGGGAGTTGAGAAAACTACATTGAGGATTATGCTAAGGTTTTATACCGTGAGGTGAAATTAATACTGTGGTTCCTGTCCTATTATTGAGGTGTCATTTGAGAGGATAACAATGTATTTGGTGGGACTCTTATTTAAAGTCTTCTTGGGGCCAACAACATATTCTAGTTATCATGGATTATGCTACATGCTGTCCTGAAGCCATACCATTGTGTAATACCTCAGCCAAAACTTTTTCCAAAGAGTTGGTTAAAGTATTCAGTTGTGTGGGATTCCAAAAGCGATTTTAAAGGATACGGGTCTTGGGAAATCTGTTTTTTTTTTTTATAAATTGCCCTATACGGGAAACTGTAATTCTTCCTAACTATCACTGTACATTTTTTTGTTGATCTGTTCCCTATTTCTTTAGATATCAAGTCTAAACCATCTTACATTTTAGCTGTCAATCAAGCTCCTTACTGTCAAACTATTCTGTTATGTAAAGTTTTCATGTAGCTAGACTGGTGACAGTTGGCATGTAAACTGCATGGTGGGAAATTTACTCTCCCAATGCTGCCTCATAGGAATTAATGAGCATTCTTGCCCTCACAGAGAGTCTGGCTGAGGGATTGAGCTTAAGCAAAACAAGTACTGGGTTGATGTCATGCAGCAACACAAACACAGAGTAAGTGCTGCTTACATTTATTTATAGATTGAAATTAGGTATTTTTTTAGTGTACTGTTCCTTTAACAGACCAGGTTACCCCATTTATGTCTTAAGGTTACCAAGGAGCTATGCAGATTGTTTAGTCTCCCAGTTGCGTACCTCTGCATGCCACCCTCAAACAGATGGTCTTGTTGAAAGGTTCAACAAAACACTTTAAAGGGTATGTCCACCCTCAAATCTTACTTTTAATATAGGCTTCCCCCTGGTCCCCCAGCCCCAACCGCATTATTTTTATTTTAAGAAAGCTCCCCAAACTCTTACTTACCTCCCCTCTTTCCTCCGCCGCGCTCCCGGCCCTCTGCTTGCGAGAAATGCAAGCAGAGGGGCGGGACCGGCAGCCGCGTCTGTGATTGGCTGAGCGGCAGCCAATCACGGACGCGGCTGCCGGCAGCTCACTTCAGCGGAGGAAAGAGGAGAGGTAAGTAAGAGTTTGGGGAGCTTTCTTAAAATAAAAATGATGCGGTTGGGGCTGGGGGACCAGTGGGAAGCCTATACTACAAGGATTAAATGCTAGAGGGAGGGAGAGGGAGGGGGAGAAGGGCTGCAGTACGCATGGCAAAAATCTACCTGAGGCCAGGTAGGAGGCAGAGTCCTATATGGACTCTGCTAGCCTCCTGGTGGGCAGTTTTTGGGACTTTGGGGGGGGGACTACAGGAGAACCCTATGGAGCTGGGATGTTAGGTAAGGATTAAACTACACTACATGGTGGGGCCAGTAGTTGGGGGGATTATAGTTTTGGGGGTGGACATGCCCTTTAAAGTGTGCTAAGAAAGGTAATTGATAAAGATGGGAAAAAATGTGATTATATTCTCCCATATCTCATGTTTGCTATTAGATAGGTGCCCAAGACTTCCACAAGTTACTCCCTGTTTGAGATGTTATGTCAAATAGCCCTCTGGGATATCTACCATATAACAAAAGAAACCTGGGAAGGAGAAGCGACACCATTTCAAAGTGTTATCGAGTACATCTCACAGGTGTAAGACAGAATATCCGCTGTAATGCCTATTGTTAAAAAGCATATGGTTAAGCCTCAAGAAGAACAACAAAGGGTGTATAACCATAATTGCCGAAATTTGCTCCTTTTCCCCAGATAAGGTTCTTGTGTTGGTTCCTACAGCTGAAAGTAAATTCTTGGCCAAGTGGCAAGGACCCTTTGAAATTGAGAAACTGGGGGATGTAAATTACAAATCCAGCAACCAGGGAAAAGAAAGCCAGAACAAGTATATCTCATTAATCTGTTAAAACCCTGGAAAGATAGAATGATGTTGTCTTCAACACCCAGCAAGAACATCCCCAAAGCTACAGCTAGTGAACCTTTAATACCAGAGGTTAAAATAGTTAATTCTGTATCCAGTATTCAAAAATAGTAAGTTTGAGAGTTTCTTATGAAGAATAGGGTTGATTTTTCAGAGCTTCCTGGCCATACTAACCTGGGTGAGCATGGGGTATGGGTCAAGCTTAAACCATACAGAATACCTGAGGCCAGAAGGGAAGCATTTGCAGATGAAGTAAAGAAAATTTTAGAGCAGGGAGTAATTGAGTGTCATTGTGAATGGTCCAGTCCAATAGTGCTTGTACCAAAACCTGATGGGAGTTAGAGATTCTGTAATGACTTTCGTAAGCTTAACTATCTCAAAACTTGATACCTACTCAATTCCCTGAGTGGATGAGCTCATTGATCGGTTAGGTGATGCCCAATATCTTGACTTAAAAACAGGTTATAGGCAAATTCCTTTTACAAAAACTACAAAGGAGAAGACTGCTTTTGTTACACCAGAAGGCCTTTTTCATTATAAAATGCCTTTCGGTCTGCAAAATGCTCCGGCTACTTTTTAATGCGCCATGGATAAAATTGAGGCCCTATCATAAATATGCCTCAGCATATTAAGATGACGCGGGGTCATTCATAGTTCTGACTAGGAATCCCACATCCCAGTTCTAAATTCAGTAAGCCAAAACTAGTACACTAATAGTGCAAAATAAAATAAGATCCAATAAAATCCATGTGAATTGTCATAATGACTATTATGAATAAACCATTATATACCATTATATTTTATCCATTCAAGGTAAACCCATAAATATAAAATCAATGTATGCAAAACATGCAATAACCTAATATAATCTAATCAATAAATAAATATATATAGTTATACATGGAATACCTAAATCATAGGTATATGGAATTAATCATAAAATTCTTGTCCCAATTAATTAATTAATAAACTGTCCCAATTAATTTATATATCAAATTACATCAATCAATCCATAGCTTGATCAGTTAGGATATATGTTAATAGACTTTTTATACATTGTTAGACCAGCATATATTGATTAATTTAAAGGAATATTTAAAACAAATATACATATATACTTATCAGAGATTGTTAATCAAATAAGTTAATAAATTAGTCAATAAATCAGCCAATAACCTCAATTCACAAATCTTAATATAAAATCCCTTAAAAAGCATATACATATAATCATACCTAAAATATTGTTTTATAAACAGCACTGTGTATATATAATATATATATATATAAATCTCATCAGAGATAAATAACAGTTCAATTCAAACTCCATATTAAGACCATAAGGGGTTAATGTTTGTAGTCTAAAAATCCAAAATCTTTCTCTTCATAATAGCTTTTTGTGCAAATCACCTTTACGTACATTATGATAAACTTTGTCTATTATTTGAAAATCGATCTTATCACTGCCATCGTGGCATTCTATCATATGTGAGGAGATGGCTGCTTTTTTGGCGCCTTTTCTTACCGCATTAGCGTGCTCCATAATTCTAGCTGCGGCAGTGTTGGTTTTACAATTCATATACCATAATATTCCAAACGGTTCTTTTGTTGTAGTGCTTTCAGACTTCCTATAGACTAACAAATATTTTTATATAAAGTACATCTACTCTATTCACATTTGAAACCAACCTCCTCTAACCATGGCATGGTGGTACTGCCCCGTTCTCTCTCAAAAAGGTTGGGGGAGACTATAAAACTTGGGATCTGGCCCTATAATATCATTTTGTTTTCTTATAGCTTTACATACCAGCTTACTGTGTCCTGTATATGTACTAATAAAATAGGGTGACCATCCATGATTATCTTTGCTGTTATTGTTCTTTTTATATTTTAAAAACTAACTACGTTCCAATAATATCGCTTAATCATAGGCTCATTTTATATTCTTAGTTTCATAGCCCCTTTCCTTGAGTCTATCCCATAGACCCATAGCTTGTTCATTAAAACTCTGTCTCTACATATTCTTCTCAGTCTGAGAAATTGACTGTATGGTATATTCATAACAGTAGATTTATTATGAGCAGACAATGCTTGTAAAAGCGTATTACGCGGGGTAGGCTTTCTGTACAGATCCTTACTCACTTTTCCATTCTCAGCTTTTAATAATACATCTAGAAACTCAATGGTCTCAATATATGCTGGTCTAACGATGTATAAAAGGTCTATTAAGATATATTATAACTGATCGAGCTATGGATTGATTGATGTAGTGAGATATATAAATTAATTGGGACAGTTTTTATTAATAAATTGGAATTAAGTATTTTTATATAATGATTTAGGTATTTCATGTATAACTATTGATTACATTATGTTTATGATATATTATGTTGCATGTTTTGCATACATTGAATATGTATTTATGGGTTAACGTTGAATGGATGTAATATAATGGTATATAATGGTTTGTTCATAATATTGTCATTATGACAATTCACATGTATTTTATTGTATTTTTTTTTATTTTGCTCTATTTAGTGTACTTTTTTTTAAAAAATGTTTTGGCTTAATGAATTTAAATTACCACATGGTTTTATCACTTTGTCACACAATGGGTTAACATTTTATGGTTTGCGGGTATAAACTTATGGAGGAATTGTGTGAACTTTCTCTCTGTCACCTGGTCTCTTGAGGAAGCAGCGCCTTAGCCGTGTAACGCGTAAGACGGATGGTTTCTTGTCTCTCCCCTTTTAACTAGCACACTGGGGATGTTTGCAATGCAGTTTGGATATGTTTCAATAAATACATTTTGATGTTATACATACCTGTGGCCATGTTGTCCCGTTGACGGTGCGATCCATCCTCTGCACTTCCTGGTTCTGCATACTATCTCGAGGGTAGCTGGACCTCATACGGAGGGAGGAATCTGCACACTGAGACACCGGACCCTGGATACAGACACATGTGTGGGAGCCCTCCTGCATCAGACCTCGGTATGTTTTTTTTATATTGGCCCAACCTGTACTGGTTTGCCCTGACTTCTGAAGTAGGTTTGGGCGCAGTTCTCTCGCAAGTTGGTAAAGAACATCCTGTGATTTATATAATTAAAAAATTTAATGTCTGTGAAAAAAAGTATGCTATAGTTGAAAAACAGTATGCTATAGTTGACACTAGATGCTCTTGGGTATTATTTTCTGGGTTGCAAATTCACATTAGTAACATACCATGCTGGAACAGAAGAGTTACTCGCTGGTTTTTAGCCTTGCATGGCTTTAGTTTTATAGTCGGGCACAGTTCCAAAATGAACAATGCAGATGTCCTATCTAGGGTTCACTCCTTGTTTGTTTCTTGTGTCCAAGCCCCTGGGCTGAAACTGGATTAGGATATTGACAGGACACCTGGGAAAGCAATAGATGCCATATGTTTCTCCCAGGTTCCTGTGTGATTGGTTCTGCTCCATTTGACCTGCCCAGATTTTGGTTTTGGTCTCTCATACTGTGGGATAACAGGGTTTGGCTCCTTAGGTAGAGGAGAGAAGAAACAACACAGTGTTTCGTGGATCTCTATCAGCGTGTGTTTGTTTACCCAGAGAGTTAACTGATTTCTGTTTAATAGAGTGTACTGATAGGTCAATACAGTCTATTGACTGTAGGTCTGCACCCCAATAGTGAGAGAGACTATTTGTATTAGTAAGGCCGGAAAGGAATAGGATTTGTTTTCGTTTGCTATGGCCAGTTCGAAAGTGTAATCCACGGCTATGGATTTGATCTGGAAGAAAACCCTTCTCGCTAACCTATAACGCTACTGTGGCCATACACTTGCTAGATGTTATGTTGTTGTTTGATTTTAATTTGGATACCGCTTTGAGATCAACGTTATACCTGCAGTGTTCTCCCTAGGGTCTTTTAGCCGGGCGGCCCACCCGGCTACTTCATGCCACCCGGCTGGAAAAAATTTCTAGAGGGAACACTTGTGATTTGAAAGAATTTAGATGTAGGTTTAATAGGTGTACCAATACACTTGCAAGATTATTTTAGCACATGTTAACTTTTTAGCTTAACATGTTAGCTTTTACAAGATCCCTAAGGCCACAAAAGGGTGGCACATGTGCTTGTGCTGCTATATCACATCTGGGTTACCTTCAGATTTTGCCTAACGACAACCCCCTGCGGATGTTGCTGAACGGCAACCCCCTGCATTCTACAACCATGGAATGCTGGGAGTTATAGTTTTTAAACATCTAGTGGGACGAAAGTTAGACATCCCTGACCTATATAATGAGCATAATGCAGTGCACATTTTTCCCCACCACCAAATTTCCCATCCCACCCCACCCAGCTACTTTTTCATGCCACCCGGCTGGAAAAACATTCTGGGGAGAACACTGTACCTGTATGTATGTATGTATAGTTTATTTATAAAGCACCACTTGGGGACGCTGTACAATAACTAAATACAAAAAAGTCATACAAATACATAAATAGTTCAGTACATAAATATATATTTATAAATAAATACAAGTACTAGAGCCTTGCCACAGGAGGAAAGGAGGTCCCTGCCCCTTAGACCTTACAATCTAATTAGGAGGGTAACCTACAGATACAAATATAAGTGCAATCGTGAGACTTGAGCAGAGCAAATAAAACAATCATATACTGTGCTGGGTACCAAATAGGTAGGTTTTTATTGAGGTTTCCTGATGTAGAGGGGAATAGAGGTACAGAGGATGGGAGCGACAAGATTTAGAGGTTTAAGGCGAGAGGAAGCAGTATGACTGATAAGAAAGAAAGAGAATAACAGTCTGCACACCTAAACTAGTACCGTATATACTCGAGTATAAGCCGAGGTACCTATTTTTACCTGAAAAATTAATAAAAACTGATTGACTTGAGTATAAGCCGAGGGTAGACATTATCACCACTACTGCAAACCTGTAATTACCTAAAATGATTAGAAAATTAACATAAATAAAGAGGAGGTCCATGTTTTATTTTTAGTGTATTTATTTTCAAATAAAAACAACCTGTTTTGTAGTCACTATATGCATTAAAGCAACATTGGATACCACAAACATACCGGTACCCATAAAACTACAGCAAAAAAAGTATGGAAAATATTTTAACTTGGAAACCTTTTTGCTGAATCAAAGTTCAATGGCTTGAGCAGCAATATGAAACATGCAGTACTCTAATTAAAATCCTTCAAAGTCAGATTCCTCATCATCGGTTTCTCCAAATAGTGCCTCAAATTCAGCTGGTGTAATGTTATCTGCATAGACATTATCATCACCATCATCAATATTTACATCATCTTTATCACTGCTGCTGTGCTGAAACAAAACATCATCTTCTGTACCATACATGGCATTACTTACTGTATACACTCGAGTATAAGTCGAGGTACCTATTTTTACCTGAAAAATTTGTAAAAACTGATTGACCCGAGTATAAGTCGAGGGTAGAAATTATCACCACTGCTGCCTTCTGATTCTGTGTTGTTTTTAGGCTTTAGTTGCCCTTTAAATGGACAGCAGAATTCCCATACATGAATCCCATACAGTAATAGCCAAATCCAGTACCAGTAACCTCCAATTCCTTGGCACTCCAGATGTTTGGAAACTACAACTCCCAGCATGCTTTGTTGCTGGGAGTTTCAGTTTCTAAACATGTGGAGTGGCAAGGTTCAGTAAACTTTTAATTAAGCTTACCATCATTTACAATTCTCCTGACCCCATATAGTAAAGGGCCCTCTGACCCCCATATAGTAAAGGGCCCTCTGAGCCCCATATAGTAAAGGGCCCTCTGAGCCCCATATAGTAAAGGGCCCTCTGAGCCCCATATAGTAAAGGGTCCTCTGACCCCCATATATTAAAGGACTCTCTGACCCTAATAGTTAAATATGGCACCTGAGAGTTGTAGTTTCAAGCTGTCATTTGCACTGAACTAGCAGCTGTTTTTTTGCCCCAAACTGAGGAGACCCATCAGATTTACAGCATCCAGATAGCATCCAGATGAGCAGTGACAGTGCTGAGTGAGTCCAGCAGCCAGACTACAGAAAGGAGGAAGTGTAAAGGCAGATCAGCTCCTGTAACTTACTATGCAGGTTAACACAGCGCCACCTACTGGTTACTATCCGCAATTGCAGAATTTGGATCTAAATTAGACTTGACCCGAGTATAAGTCGAGGTTAGGTTCTCAGGCTAATTTTAAAGCCTGAAAAATTCGACTTATACTCGAGTATATACGGTATACCGCATTTCTGAAAAGCACGTTTGATGATGTCTTCTGGAATGTCCTCCCATGCATCTCGTACCCACTTTGCTTCTAATTCTATGTCAGGCTTCATAAGATTTCCACCTTTTGTCAATTTGGCTTGACCAGATGACATCCATTCGTGCCACATTTTTCGCACACGGTCTTTAAAAGGTGTGTTTATAGGGCTGTAAAACAGATGTAAGCCCACCAGGAATAACAGCCAAAGTAGTTTGAAATGACTTAGCCATTTTTTTGACATCTTCACATATATGGGCTCTAAACATATCCCAAACTAACAATGAGGGTTTTTTTTTTTTTTAAAGCTACTCCTGGTCGTCCATTCCAAATCTCCTCTAGCCATTTTTTTTGCTTCTTTGTTCATCCATCCAGCTTTTAACATGTGGGCAGACAGTAATTCGCAGGGGGAATTTGGCATTCTTAGGCAAGGTCTTCCTTTTAAATATAATAACAGGCCACAGCTTTAGTCCATTGGCCAAACATGCCAGAACCACTGTGAAATGATTTTTTTCATTCCCAGTTGTTCTAAGGAAAATAGTTTTTTCTCCCAAGGATGCCACAGTTCTGTTGCTTGGAAGATCAAAAGTCATTGCTGTCTCATCCATATTCCCGATACTTCCAAGGTCATAATTATACAACTTTCTTTGTTTTATAATAAATTGATGGAATGACATAACCTTTTCTTCAAGATTTTGTGGTAGTTTTTGTGAAATCTTTGTTCGCTGTCGCAAGCAAAGGCCAAACCTATTCATGAATCGGGTACACCATCCAGCCGATGCAACAAATTTCTCAATACCCGCTGTTTTATATTTCTCATCTTTAGCCATTTGAAGGGCACGTAATCGGATTCCCATGCGTGTTATACAGTATCCATTTAGACGACATTCCACAACCCATTTATGCAAGTCAGTATCTAGAGCCCCATATGAGGTTGTTAAACCACGACGAGCCTTTTTTGACTTCGGCATCTTTTTTAATTCTGACTTAATTTTTTGCCAAACTCGAACCTGTTTTTTGTCAACGCCAAATTCCCGGCCTGCAATGGAATTATTGCTTTCTTCTGCTCTTGAAACAACCTTGAGTTTAAAGCCAGCATCGTAAGATCTGCGTTTTTGTTTTCTTCCAAGACCAACCGTTTCTAATTGATTAAAAATACACAGAAGAGCCAGTAAGAAAAAAAAAAATGATTGGACCAATGCTGACCATTCAATAACAATTGTTATTGGAGCTAAATTTCTGCTTGCTCAATGGCATTATCTGGCTGCAAGAAGAGCCTTATGGCTATTGCCATGGGCAGCTGGTTGTCATTGTAGTTCAAGTTAATTGAAGAGACACTTGGTTAAAAAAAATTGATCTCCAGGATTGTCACGAACGCCAGTTCGCTGGGCACGTGATCTGACTAATTAATCGGTATTCGCTGCCACCACTTTAAGTTACGGCCTTAAAGACGCCCCAAAAACCCACTCTTGACTCTCACTGACTATGCCCACCCCTGTCCTGGCAGCTAAATGGTTAACACTACACCATTCACTCCAGCAACTAACTGGTTAATTAGCATCAGTCCTTCACAAGCAGTCAGAGTTAATTAGCATTTACACTGCACACTCCATTCAAACACATATAAACTTATCAGAGGCTAACTGAGTTCTTTTAGAGCATCAAAACAAAACTTATTAAATTTTAGATTTAATATTCCAAAAGGTGGACAGTGCTATATACAAAAACAAAATAAAATGGTGTTATAATAAAATGACATACAATAAGTACAACGTTATAGAAATAAAAAAGGATAAAACTATTCACAGACCCTACTCACTAGAAGAAGTCCTGTGTCCTGGGGCAGGATGAAACATTGGGTCCATACACACGTTTTTAGCATGTCCCCAGTATGAACAACATTATTTTGGACTACATGGACTTTTAAACTATTTGTTGAACTACGTCCCCACATGAGTGGGGAGTGTCCAGGAATGTCCAGATTTACGACTAGCCAAAAGCATTCATTCCCCCTCATTTAGGCAGACTCCATATAAATGTAGATATGTACATTGTATTGGGATATTGATCACATATTCCTCTCCTTTATTAATTATCAATTCCTCCAATACCAAACATGACCTGTGTGTTATCCATATTTCCCCATATTAATATCTCACCTTGGCAAGGGAATAAAGGGCTCCATGTTGGGTATCCTATTAATGGGCAAATTATTATATTTACAAATATAACATTGGTTTCTGTCTTACGCCTTCCAATACCGAAATACAATTATTTTACATGTATGACTGTCCTTAAAATGACCTCTTAGTACCCACCAGACCCCTAGCTGAAGAGAATTCCAGATGCACGGTTCGGCCCCACATTGTCTGAGAAAGGAGACCTGGTTCCATGCTTGACTAATCGTAATAAAAACAATAGGACTGTTCCAGGTTGGAATGGATGTTTTTGGTCCTAAGAACTAATAGGAATAGTTTAACCCATTCTTACCAAGTCACTCTACACATTTTCCTGACACCTCCCTCTTTAAAATTGGCGCACGGGATGTGACTCACAGGTCACTCCTACTGCGTCCATAATCAGGTGGTTCCGATAGACACGAATATCCACCTGCATCCCCTTGGTTCAGTGAATGTAAATCATATTGCTCCATGATATGATTCCACCTGCACATTTTTACAAAACCACCATCCTCTTTACTGTGGTTATGAGAACTGGGTTTGGGTTCACAGTCATTCACCCAAGTAGACTGGTTAACCTCTTGATGCCCAGTCTGTACACACTCTGATATAGAGAGCAAACCACCCATACTACCATCTGTGTGACCACTCTGTGTGCTGACAGGTACAGTTCTGTATTTACCACCTGGAGTACATTGATATGTAGGGGACTGTACCCGGCCACTCCTAACCTCAGGCATCTGTCCTCCCTCTGACACACTCTCCTGCTGGACAGATCCTCCTTTATCCTCACTGCTATCTGTATCCTGTGGGTCTAAAGTTCCCCATTCCCTGGGTCTAAACTCAGACAGATACTGGTCACTCTTAACCCTTAACTTGCCTTCCTGCTCACCATATCCCTGCTCCCTCTTAGACTGGGACAAACCAGTGACTGTTACTGGTATGGTTTGGTCCTCAGGGATAGCTACCTTCTTTCCATCTACCTGGGACACTCCTAGGTCTGTTAGCTGTCCCTCTTTAACCCTTACTCTTCCTTCTCCACCCACCACTGAGGTTGGTACTGGCGCTACCGCATGCCCACAGCTACCCTCTTCTCCCTCAGTCTGAGTGGAAACATCCCTTAGGACCCTGCTTTGAGTCCTTACCACCTGCCCCACACACTCCTGCACTAATTCCTGACTGCTATCCAGGACCTCAGGCGGATTGGGCACAGGATCAGGGATCCTACTCTGGAAATCCCTCTCTACTACGGGTACTTTACCCAGAACATCACCCTGGGGATACCTTCCCTCCCCCTCTACATTCACACATGTAGACAGTACTGGTTCTGGCACTGACTGACACCCTCTCTGGTCTCTCAGCCCTCCCTCCCAGCTACTGTGACAATCCCTACCTACAGGTACTATACCTGACTCTACCAGAGAGTGAACTGGGGGATCCCCCTCTCTCTCTCCATTCACGCAGTTAGGCAATACTGGTTCTGGCACTGACGGACATCTGCTCTGGTCTCTCAGCCCTCCCTCCCAGTTACCTTGCCCCTTGTTACCTGTTCCCTTTACTGATTGCAGTGGGTGGTCACACTCCAGCGCGGCTGGACCTAGTGAGACCGGATCATTTGGCACAAAAGCAGAGACCATTCTCCCCAAATCATTCCCCAATAACACATTGACAGGAATTTCATTAGATATCCCCACTTCCCTCAGACCTCTCCCCACACCCCAATCCAAGTAAACATTAGCCACAGGCACCCGTGGATGACTCCCACCCACTCCCTTTACCAATAAAGTCTTCCCAGGAATAATGTCCCCAAAGTTAATCATCTCTGGACGCACCAGAGACAAGTTAGCTCCTGAGTCCCGTAACCCCTGGGTAACTTTATCTCCCACAGTCACAGTCTGCATATGATGACATAAATTCTCTGTCTTACCAGATACGAGCATTACCACAGGATTGACTGGTGACACTGGTCCCTTTCTTTCTGGACAGGAAGCTCTTACATGTCCCGTCTGGTTACATATAAAACATCTGCGTGGATCTCCATGGTTTACGCTCACACTGGGCCTTTCAGACAAATTCTTACCCGCCTTGACATTCTGCGGTGCTGCTTCCCTATGGTGACGATCCTTCCAGCTTGGTGATCTTTGTAACGTTGGACCTTTTGGATATGTTGGCACCCTGTTGGCTGCATAGGTGTCTGCGACTTCTGCTGCTTTTTGCGCTGTTTTTGGCTCCCGATCCAATACAAACTGTTGCACATCTCCAGGACAGATATTAAGGAACCGATCCATTACCATAAGATCCTCCAGCTCCTCAAATTTGGTAACTGACAGTCCTTTAATCCACTGGCGAAAACTGGTTCTCAGATTACTCACAACATCTGAGTAGCTGTCAGTTGGACCTCTCTGCAACGCTCGAAACTTTTTGCGATACACCTCTGGCGTGAGGTTAAACTTCTTAATCAGAGCCTGTTTCAAAGCCTCATAGTCCCCATCAAGCTCTGGTGGTAGTTCAACAAAGGCATCTAAGGCTTTGCCTTTTAATCCAGGTGTCAAGTATCTTGCCCACTGCTCCTGCGGCAACTGATACTGTCTGCAGCACTTTTCAAAACTTAACAAAAAAGTGTCCAAATTGCTATCATTGTCCATGACAGGAAACTTGGGTGAACCATGCAAAGCAAACGGACCCTCTCTGGACTCACTGGACTGTGGAGACTGGGTCTGGTGCTGGAGCTTTGCTAACTCCAGTTGAAATGCACGGTCTGCGGCTTCCGCTTCCCTCTGCGCTTGCCTCTCCGCTGCTGCGGCTTCCATTTCACGCTGGGCTTGCCGTTCAGCTGCTGCGGCTTCCATTTCACGCTGGGCTTGCCGTTCAGCTGCTGCGGCTTCCATTTCACGCTGGGCTTGCCGTTCAGCTCTCTCAGCTGCTGCTGCGGCTGCCTCCCTCTCCTGATGCTGCAAGATCAATTGAAGACGTAGCTGGGGGTCATCTGAACCTAACAATTGTAAATCCTTTTGCAGGGAAGAATTACCGTCTTCCTGCACTGTGGTATTCTTATGCTGAGAAAATCCAAGGTTAACAGTCCTCTCTGGGATAGCTAAATCCACATCGCTTCCCGACTCAGTTGTGTAGTTCTGCTGCTCCTGGTCACTTTCCAACAATGCCCTTATCAGCAGCTCCTTGGACTTATCCAGGACATCAATACCTCTTTCCTCACAGAGATTGATCAGGACCTCCTTGGTTTGTCTCTTGTAAAAGGTTGCCATCCTCAGCTAACCTTGCCAAATAAAAGATAGGAAAGAAAAAAAAAGAGAAGGGGAGGGAACAACTGTTTGTACGTATGTCTTTTAAAAATAAATGCACTGAGTTTGTCTTTGAAGACTGATACCCTCGCAAGGATACAGTTCTTTAGTACAAGGTTTAAATAACTTAATCCAAGCACTAATGCTCTAATAAAAAATAATTTATCCCACACGCTGCCAGCCAATTTGTCACGAACGCCAGTTCGCTGGGCACGTGATCTGACTAATTAATCGGTATTCGCTGCCACCACTTTAAGTTACGGCCTTAAAGACGCCCCAAAAACCCACTCTTGACTCTCACTGACTATGCCCACCCCTGTCCTGGCAGCTAAATGGTTAACACTACACCATTCACTCCAGCAACTAACTGGTTAATTAGCATCAGTCCTTCACAAGCAGTCAGAGTTAATTAGCATTTACACTGCACACTCCATTCAAACACATATAAACTTATCAGAGGCTAACTGAGTTCTTTTAGAGCATCAAAGACAAAACTTATTAAATTTTAGATTTAATATTCCAAAAGGTGGACAGTGCATATAATACAAAAACAAAATAAAATGGTGTTATAATAAAATGACATACAATAAGTACAACAGTTATAGAAAATAAAAAGGATAAAACTATTCACAGACCCTACTCACTAGAAGAAGTCCTGTGTCCTGGGGCAGGATGAAACATTGGGTCCATACACACGTTTTTAGCATGTCCCCAAGTATGAACAACATTATTTTGGACTACATGGACTTTTAAACTATTTGTTGAACTACGTCCTCCACATGAGGTGGGAGTGTCCAGGAATGTCCAGATTTACGACTAGCCAAAAGCATTCATTCCCCCTCATTTAGGCAGACTCCATATAAATGTAGATATGTACATTGTATTGGGATATTGATCACATATTCCTCTCCTTTATTAATTATCAATTCCTCCAATACCAAACATGACCTGTGTGTTATCCATATTTCCCCAGATATTAATATCTCACCTTGGCAAGGGAATAAGGGCTCCATGTTGGGTATCCTATTAATGGGCAAATTATTATATTTACAAATATAACATTGGTTTCTGTCTTACGCCTTCCAATACCGAAATACAATTATTTTACATGTATGACTGTCCTTAAAATGACCTCTTAGTACCCACCAGACCCCTAGCTGAAGAGAATTCCAGATGCACGGTTCGGCCCCACATTGTCTGAGAAAGGAGACCTGGTTCCATGCTTGACTAATCGTAATATAAACAATAGGACTGTTCCAGGTTGGAATGGAATGTTTATTGGTCCTAAGAACTAATAGGAATAGTTAACCCATTCTTACCAAGTCACTCTACACATTTTCCTGACAAGGATGCCTATTTCCACATACCAATCAGAAATAATACTCAGTCTAATGAAGAGTTCTTAAATTCCAAACAGAAATGTCAAACTTTAAAACAAGGACTACTTGATTACTTGGTACAAGGAACTCCAATGGCTCTTATTGTTCTTGCTGCTGCATTTATACAGCCATAGTTTTTGAGTCAATGTTCATCGAAAGTGTTCTGGGAAAGGGGTGGTATGTCGCACTAGTGCTGTCCCCATGGGGGTATGCACTAGCAAAGGACCTCCCCCACCTCCACAGGCAGGGACCGCCCAACATGGTCCTTTAAAAGAGCCTTTTGGGGCTTAAGTGGCCCCCCTCCCTGGCACAAATAAGTACCTATAGGGCTTAAGGGGTCCCACAGCTCAAAACCGGGACCCCCACTGGCTCTTAAAAGAGCCCTTGTGGCCCTCAAAAGGGCCTATTTGGGGTCCTCCAGCTTAAAACCAGGACCCTGGCGTTTAAGAGAGCCCTTGTGCCTCAAATAAGAGCCTTTAGAATAAGAGGGTCCCACAGCTCGAAAACCAGGACCCCCATTGCTACCTAAAAGAGCCCTTGTGGCCCCTATAAAGGGCTTATGCTGGGGTCCCACAGCTCAAAACCAGGAACTCCATTGGCTCTTAAGAGCCTTAGTGGCCCCTACAAAGGGTCTTTATAGCTTAAAACCAGGACCCTCTCTTTTGAGAGCGTCCTTGTTGCCCTTAAAAGGGCCTTTATGGGGTCCTTCAGCTCAAAACCAGGACCCTGGCTTTTAAGAGAGACCTGGTGTCTCAAATAAGAGCCTCAAAACCGGGACCACCCTGGTCCTAAAAGGGCACATTTTAGGTCTCTACCATCATCATGATCTCGTAGATCTCGTCCTCTTCCATCTTCTTCAACATTCCGATGATTTGTGAGTAAGGATGGACTAGAACTCGAACCCGATGATTTTTTAGAATTCTCCGAAATACGAACTTTCCCTCGACTTTAGCGCTCCATGACCCTAAAATGCTATTATCTAAGGTTATCACCATATTTGAGGGTTACCGAGAGGCGCATTCAATTGTTGTGGCCGAATTTGAGGGTTAGCGAACTCTGCATTCGAGGGTTATCTCTGAATTTGAGTGTTACCGAATGCCACATTCAAGGGTTATGGTTGAATTTAAAGGATAGTGAATGGCACTAAGCCTCGAGTTCGCCCATAACCCTCGAATGCGGTGTTAGATAACCCTCGAATGTAGCGTTTGCTAACCCTTGAATGTGGCATTCGGTAACCTCAAATATGGCGATAACCCTCGAATGTAGCATTCATTAACCCTCAAATTCGTTGATAACCCTCGTATGTAGCAATTCAGTTACAATTAAAAATTCAATGCGGATGCCTGACATTTTCCAGATCATGAGGAAAGTTATTGTTTAAACAAGTTTTGGCAATATGTACGTGATCCCCAGAGCTATTTACAGTAAGTTACCAATGATCCTGTGTTCCTCTATGGACCACACGCTCAGTTGCGACAAATTTTCGGCTGCGGGTACTTTTGCCATGACCGACTGTCCTTCCTCATGGCCAACTGGTCAGAGGAAGGACCGCTTCCACTTTAGCTTAATTTTCATTAGCATGCATGCATGACCTCTTCCGACCGGAAGAGGTCGGGACCTGTCAGTGGAGCCTGCAGGTGGATCACGCACAAAGTAAATTTACTCACCTTCATTCCTGGCTCCTGTACAATTGATTAAAGAGCGAGAGGTAAGGTAAAGCTTCTTTACCTCCCAATCTTCAATCAATGCATTAAAGGTTATGTCCACCCTAAAAATATTTTAACATATGATAGATACCACCTGCCCACCCCTAACCACTTTGTCAGAATGAAAAAAAAAACAAAAACTTTTAGAATGTTACTTATAGCCCCTCGATCCTCCAGTGCATCGATTCAGCTCCCTGGCTGGTTTTAAAGCTAGAATAATGACCAATAACATATTAAATTATGGTTTTGGGGGTGGACATAACCATTAAAGGAAATGTTCATTTTTTCAGTAAACTATTCCTTTATAGGTAAGTGTAGCATGATGTATGCCTGGGACAGGAGGTGGGCTGAACAATTTCTTCAAATTCCGAGTTGGGATGGAAAGGCCCTTTAAGTTACAAAATCATTGGATTATACATGATTTATTGCCAAACGCTACAGTTTGTATGCACACTTCCACAGCTAAATTGAGCTTATTGCCACATCTTATAAAAGGAAATAGAAACCTCATAAGTAAGAACAGGTGGAATGGAAAACTTTACATTTAAATGTGAATGACAGTTGCACTTTAAAGAAAACTACCTTTTGTATCTAGTGATGTGAAAATAAAGAACGGGAAATTGTGTGCAGGGCTAGAATGGAAAAAGTCCCTGTGCTTAACTACAAGAATTCATTCCATGCTCATATTTGGAGATGGTTGTACTGGAATTTCCCATAATTCCTTCCTCGTGTCTGTCTTACTTTGACATTAGAGAAAGAAAAAGGGGAGGGGTGACTGGGCAGACCCAGAAGAATAAAACAGAAATAGCAGGGACCCAAAGGAGCTACAGATCCGTGTAGGGACAACACACAAGGACTCTGTCACACAGGTCTGTTTGCTGCTTTTCCAGACAGGCGTATGTATGTACCCTTTCCTGCTCTGTCTGCACTGTACAAGGATTCACTGCAGCAGGTAAGGGCAGTGTGCTACTGTGTGCGGCTTTGCTCTGTGTAGTTTGGTAGAGTTAAAAAGTACAACATTGGATCTATATACTTTGGCTATTTGCTATTTTACAGCCGTGTGTTTGTATTTGCAGCTTTATTTACTAATTGTAAAATAATACCCCTTGTAAATATATTCATCTTGAGTAACTAGGGAAAAAGGTTGGCTGAGACAGGTTACAGTTTCAAATTACAGTCCAAGATAGAGGGAACTAATACATTGACACGGGGGAGGAAAAGGGGAGACAGTACATTTTGAATGAGGATATTGACCCGGAAACAGCTTAGATATATTGTGAAGGCTGGTTAATTATATTGTAAGGCCTGGAACACACAGAACCTGAGATACAGAATACAGATGGAGACTTAATATACTGTTAGGAGAGGTGTAAGGATATGGGCATATTCCAAAGAAAGAAGAAATGGCTTCAGAGATACATTTAAAAGAATCTTTTTAAAATGAAATATTATAACTATAAAAATCAGGGGACACTGCTAAAAGCAGACAGAGGTTTTAAACAATATAAAGGAAAGCTAAAAAACGCATAAATGTAAAACCAATAGGGAGGATATTACTAGGATTTACCAGAGCAGAAAGGGCAACAAACCTCCCTCCCCTAAAAGTACACAGGGTGAAGCCGCCATGGTCCAGCTTTTAATGGCACCTCCTGGACTGTCCAATGGGAAATGTGATTCTTTCAGAGTGGGGGGTGGAGCCCACATAACAAGATGTTCTTAGATGGCTATGTTTGGTGAACCACAGAAATACTAGAAACCCATGTGTTCTTCTTAAAGTGTATGTCCATCCTTAAAACTAAAAACTGTTGACTTGTCATTTATCTGCCAGCAACCCCAACCAAGAATTTAACTTATTTAATAAGTTCAATTGCATTTTAGCGAAGGTATCTGCCTCCTCACTTTGCTTAATAAGCTTTTTATAAGCTTGAGCATGTGCAGAGGAGACGTCAGGTGAAATTGTCATTTGCTGTGATGTCAGTTGTCACAGTCTTGATTGACTACATAGAGCAAGGGGCTAGCTAGCCAGAATGTGGACATTATTTCTCCTTAAAGGGTATCTCCACTCATAATTTAAAGGTTTAGGCATCCAGTTCTATTGAAGAATGGGAGGTAAAGGAGCTCTGCCTTACCTTCCGTTCTTCAATAGAACAAGCAGGAGACTGGTGAGAAGTTAAGAAGCTTACCCGCTCGCTCACTCCCCCGGCGTGTAGTTTGACAGGTCCCGACGGACCTTGTCTTCTATGCGCATAGAAGACAAGGTCTGTCGGGACCTGTCAGACTAAGTGCCGGGGGAGCGAGCGAGCAGACTGCATATTCTCTTTGGCTCACCAGTCTCTTGTTTGTTCTATTGAAGAACGGAAGGTAAGGCACAGCTCCTTTACCTCCCGTTCTTCAATAGAACTGGATGCCTAAACCTTGAAATTATGAGTGGAGATACCCTTTAAATATCTGGTTAGTAATGCAGGTAATAAAGTGCAAAATATATCAGTTGTGGGCAGGTAACTGACAGTTTTTTGTTTTAAAGGGCAAGTCCAGCCCCAAAATGAAAACTTACATACAGGTAAATCACCCCCCAAAACCCTAAACGGTAATAGTTTGAAATCTGAAATATATAAGTCTAACCTGAAATCCAATGTCCTGTTGCCCCTGTTTCTGCTTCCTGGTTCTCCAGTTAGCAACTGTCAGTTATGGATTTGACAGTTGACATCATAGCCAATGACCGAATGTTAATCCCCTGTCTGCCCGTTTCTGAGCATGCCCAGGCTCAGTAGATGCTCAGTCCAGGTTTCTAAATTGCTCAGTTTCCAGAAGCATAGCAGGCATACAGTAATGAATTCATAGGACAAACTATGACATATCAACATATTTTAAAGAGGCCATTCTTTCTAAAAGATGTTATTATGAGGGTGGAGTTGTCCTTTAAGTGTAGACATGCCCTTTAAATTAGCAGTTACTTACCTAAACTTTCTTTTTATTGCTCCAATCCCTCTTCTGTCTTCACAATGTGGCCAATAGAAAGAAGTGCTTCATGCAGACTGCATATTCTCTTTGGCCATGTCACCATTAAACAGAGAGGAATGCTTTGTTAAGTAACTGCTGATCTAAGTAGAACCCAGGGGTGAGAACCTTATCCTAGTTACTCTTAATTTGTGGAACAGGGGAAGTTGGGGGGGGGGGGGGGGGGAGAATTGAGTATACTTCTCCTTTTAATCGAGTATTTATCTTAAATGCTACTGATTTGAAAGGTTGTTGGCAGCACCTCCCCACCCCAAACTTAGTAACCATTATACTTACACAGCTCAAAACACCTTCTTTAAGGAGAAATGCTGCCTGACTCCTAGGGTAAACTGCAAGGTTCAGGTGACTTGTCTTAATAGATCCCCATTATGACCAAAATATTTTTCATACATTATATTCCTCTTTATCAGTAAAGAGACACTAGCTCTTCAATGGAACTATGTGCTGATATATAAAAGTATGTTGTAACATATATATATATATATATATATATATATACACACAGTATGGGACCTATTTATAAAGCCAAGTAACTAGGTCAGTTGACCGGTATCCGTAATTTGCAAGGAAATATATATTCAGTTTTGTGTAATGCATATTTATAAAGGCATAGTAATTAAAAGAGCAATATAGAACGGTGGCACAGTGGTTAGCACTGATGCCTTGCAGCACTAAAGTCCTGAGTTCTATTCCACCCTTGGACATATCTCCAAGGAGTTTGTATGTTCTCCCCGTGCTTGTGTGGGTTTCCTCCGGGCACTCCGGTTTCCCCCAAAATTATAAAGACATGTATGTGTCAAATAAATATGCTTAGATTGTAAGCTCTTCGGGGCAGGGCCTGGTGTGAATGTATACATGTAAGTGCAACGGAAGATGTTGGTGCTATATAAAGCCATAATAATAATAATATAGCAACAAATATGCTCCATATATGTTAACATCATAGTTTTGTATGTGGGGAAAAAAGCAGTTGTATGGATTCTAGCATCCTTCTCATTTAAAAACATTAGCCCCACTGTCTATATGTATGCATTGTTTATTTATAAAGCATCACTTGGGGAAGCAGCACTGAACAATAACAAAATACAAAAAAGTCATGCAAGGGGGGCAAATACGTAAATAGTTTAGAGCATAAATATATAAATAGAAATGCTAAAGCATTACCACAAAAGAAAAGCAGGTCCTTGCCCTGTAGAGCTTACAATCTAGTTAGGCTTTACTGGACTAAAGCCTATGATCTTATAGGCCGTATAACATAAGATGTGGCATAAACTGAATATAACCTCCTCAGTCATTCCTTTTAAATACTGATGATCAGATTCAATTATGTTACAGTACATTCCTGCTAAAAAATCTTCTGTGGCTTGGCAATTTAACAAAAATACGATTTATAAATTCCCTACACCGTGCCTTTTAGTTTGTCTGCTATGCTTTGCAATAGATTGTAACCCAGCAAACCCCTCCCCCCCCCCCATGCAGAACATACAGTTTATGCAGTGATGAGAATATGAGGGTGCAGCCTGTTTAGATGTATTTATATACAAGGAACGGCAATGATTATTTAAAGGGATGTTCAGTGCAAATACATATGTTTTTCAAAAAAAAAAGCAGTATTTTTTTTTTATCCCAATGACCTTAATGTGCCTATTCAACATTTTGTCTGTGTATAAATAGATGCAACCGAAATACTGACTTCCTGTTTACAGGACCACTAGTAGAGACCGTTATGGTCTTGCCCTTGACCCAGCGCCTGGGTTGATTCATTTGCTCAGTAAAGATCTGAGCATCTTTGACCCATCCACCAGCCATCCAACAGAAATTAGTGTTAGGAACATTCCAAGGATGTGGTGCATCCTGGGAAGAAGGACCCGTTGTCCCGCTCACTAATGTCAACAGCAGGGAACCGCAAAGGGTATGAAAATCAACTGATTTTTCAAAATAGGAGAGAATATGTAGAATAACTAAGAAGGCATTACACAAACTAACAATTTAACAAATATTGATAATTTCCACTGAACTGTCCCTTGTATACAATCTAGATGTTAATACAATAAAAGGTGTATCCCGTTTTGCCTACTGTTTAGGAAATAACGAATTCCTACAAGGATAATTCCCTACCTAATGAGGGACCATTCAGCTATATTTATTTTTGTATTTATCTAAATCTTAATCAGGCACAGGGTAGAAGATACTCAAGTAAAATGAAAAGATATACTCTGCTTGGTTAAAGGGTAACTGTGGTCTTCCAAACTAGTAAGAATTATATAAGAAGCTTTCCATCACTCCTCTCAAATAGAACCTAAATCACATCTCTAAATAAAATTTGTGAGAAGTTATTGCTGCAAAAGTTCAGCAATATGTACTTCCTGGTTTTAGCCATGTGACCAGCTAGTAGTCATATGACCAGCCTTTGCCTGCATTAATAGGCTCTCCTTCTCAACTGTCAATTTTTTCCTCAGGTACTTCCTGATTTCTCCAGCAATAAGTCCTTACTGAGCATGCTTCTCCCCTGGGGGAAAAGGGCTGGCAGAGGTCAGGTGATGTCACTCAACCTACTGGAAGCAGGAAGTTTGAACATTCACCCCAATATCATTTCTCACAGGCTCCAGCCAGAGATGTGATTGTTGGCTCAATGTAAAGGAAATACTGCAGACTTTCATTTAACCCTAACTTGTTTTGAGACCACAGTTGCCCTTTAAGGGGTAAAAATAATAATGCCCTCAATGTTAACTGAAGTTTTTGTTCATTGTGTATGCTTGTGAAGGTTCTAATTCATCCAGGTCATGGTATTTCTGTTGTATTCAGTTTGTCTTCAAGAACTAATTCAGTTCATATTACTGAATTCAACAGATAATATATTTGTATGGCCGTTAGTGATTCTTGTATGCATTAAAGGGTGGATTAAAAGTCCAACCCTGTCCTGTTGCCCCTGTTTCTGCTTCCTGGTTCTTCCATTTAGCAACGGTCAGTTATGAATTTGACAGTTGACATCACAGCCAATCACTGAATGTTAATCCCCTGTCTGCCTCTTCTGAGCATACCCAGGCTCAGTACAGGTTTCTAAATGGCTCAGTTTCCATGAGGCATCCAGAAGCATAGCAGACATACAGTAATAAATTCATAGGACAAACTATAATATATCAACATATTTTAAAGAGGCCATTCTTTCTAAAAGATGTTCTTATAAGGGTGGAGTTGTCCTTTAAAGAGGCCATTCTTTCTAGATGTTCTTATGGGGGTGGAGTTGTCCTTTAATACCAACTACAGACAGAGGGTTAATAGAAAGCTAAAATATAATAACATAACAAATATTGGAATCTGATGATTATTGGCTGTCATTTTCATCAGTCACTACCAGCTTCCTATATTTTAATATAGGGTGCAGATAGAAATTAGAAAGGAAAGTTTAAGTAAAAACTTTGTATTTGGCTTGAAAGGCTGCATTTTGGAAGTTAATCTGCATTGCAGGTTTTAGGTTTGAAAGAGGACCTTTACATTTCATAATATATTCTTATTACATACATACATTTTTATTATTGTGTGTATGTTTGGCATAGAAACAGAAAAGTGGGATGGGTGTTGGAGTGTATCAGTAGGTGTGTTTACCTGTGTCTGTGGTGCAAGAGGTATGTTTTTGTGTTTGACTAAAACTCATTTTTTTCATTGATCAAAAAAATTCTTACCCTTTAAGTATGGCTGCCACAAAAATGTAAGTGTAGGTCAGTAAGTGTTGGAGCGTATACATTTGCATGAATGACCATAAATATAATTTCAAATAACAAAATACACCAAAAGTATTTTACTGTAGGAGCTAAAACATAACGGTATATAAATCCTATAAATGAAGGTGGCTGTTTAGTAATAAGCACTCACTTAAATATGAGCATAGTCCAGGTGCTGTGCCCCAGACCTGTCACTTGTTTGTGTGTCCACAGAACCTAAGTTGGTATGTACATATATATCCCACTTATACACATATAGCTTGATATAATAGAAAAAAGCAGCAGCTTGCTGCTTTCAATGAGTAGTCCACATGCTATATCATGTAGACCTTTTCAAAACGGAACACTGGTGCTCACCAGAAAGACACACACCACGTATTCAAGTCATTATGTAAACAAATCTTCACTTACCCTTATGACTAAGAGCTAGTGCTCAAAACACGCCAAGGAATCCTGGATATGTTCATGTTGTTTTAAGTAAAGATTTGTTTACCTTTCGACTTGAACACCTGGTGTGTGTCTTTTTCCGGTGTGCACCAGTGTCCCATTTTATGAAGGTCTATGTATGACCATAAAACTAACTTTTTTTGATGATTGATCAAAAATTTTTTTGGACTATAGCGACCCTTTAAGTATGGCTGCCATGGAAAGGTAGGTGTGTGTACCTATGTCTGGTTGGGGGTATGTTTTTGCAAAATAGTCCAGAGCACACTGATATTGGCTATTGCCAGACAATTGGTAGATGCAATGCTCCAAATCCCCTACCCTAGGGGTAAAGGTAATCTAACGACAAAGAAAGATTAAGGAGCACACTACATATGTGATTCACAATTTATTGTGCAAACAGAATGCACCATTTTGGGGAACTTCCTACCCCATTCATCGGATATAACCAGTGAACAATCCTAACAAACATACCCTCATAAGTCAAACTACATATAATGTGATATTGTGATTAAAGAGCCAGGGTCGAAAGTGATGCTACCCTGGTCCCTATTAACCCATGATTATAAAGTGCTAACATAGTGCATCACGCCATATATTACTTCAAAGTGCAAATGCTTATGCTGTTAAAAAAAAATTACCATATAAATATTTACATTCAATTTAAAACTTTATAATCATTGGTTAATGAGGACCCAGGGTAGCCTCACTTTGGACCCTGGCCCATCAATCATCTACCAGAACCCCCAAATATTTTTCCGGTCAAGATTCACTTAACACAGTCATTTATGGTGAAGGTGGCACCAGGATTGTTAAACCTCCAAATGCATCACCTTACATTTATCAACATTGAATCTCATCTGCCATTCTGCTGCTCATTTTGAAAATCTAAATTGCACATCATTTGAAGTTTCCAAAGCTCTGCATAGTTTAGTGTGATCAGCACAGACAGAGACCTTGCTCCCAATGCGCCATTCTAAGTAATTTATAAACAGATTAAAAAGAAGAGGCCCTAGTACGGGACCCTGAGGCACTCCACTTAGAACTTTAGCCCACACAGATGTAGCTCCATTGACCACCACTCTGTTTGTGATCCAATAACCAACTCTGTCCTTGTACAAATGTTTTTTTCTAGGCCAACAGTTCTCAGTTTATTATATTATTAGCTTTAGCAAAATCCAAGTAATTTATACTAAATCTACTGCTATGCCAGAATCTAAATTCTTACTACTTCATAAAAACCAAGTCAATTTGGTAGGATCTATTTCTCATAAATCCTAATAAGATCAGTTCTGGAGACGCAGTCAAGGATATGATCCCATAACAAAGTTTCCAGGACCTTCCCTACCACTGATGTTAGGCTTACAGATCTATAGTTACCAGGTTGGGGACTACCTTTTTTGAATGTTGGTATTACATTGGCACATCACCAGACAAAAGTGAATCTGAAAAGATAAGAAACAGTGGTCTAGATAAAACTGGACTAAGCTCTCTTAAGATCCAAGGATGTATTCCATCTGGTCCTGGGGCTTCCCGGGGATATTTGTCTAACTGTTTCTGTACCATATCCTCTAACAGACAGACAATCCCTACTATTAAGGACTAGGATTCTCTATAGTGAATACTGAGCCAAAAACAAAATCAAAAGTGGCAGCACTCTCAGCAGTTCAAAAGTTAAAGGGCATGTCCACCCCCAAAACTATAATCCCCCCAACTACTGGCCCCACCATGTAGTGTAGTTTAATCCTTACCTCACATCCCAGCTCCATAGGGTTCTCCTGTAACCCCCCCCCCAAAGTCCCAAAACTAACCACCAGGAGGATAGCAGGTCTCTGCCTGCTATCTAGCCTCCAGTAGATATTTGCCATGCGCACTGCAGCCCTTCTCCCCCCTCCCTCTCCCTCCCGTTCTACTATCCCTCCCCCTAGCAGAAATCCCCCATAATATGCTGCTCCCCCATGTCCCCCAGCCCCAACCGCATAATTTTTTTTTCAAAAAGCTCCCCAAACTCTTCTCCGCTTTCCTCCGCTGCACTGAATGACCGGCAGCCGCGTCAGTGATTGGCTGCCGCTCAGCCAATCACAGACGCGACTGCCAGTCCCGCCCCTCTGCTTGCATTCTCGCAAGCAGAGGGCCGGCAGTGCGGCGGAGGAACGAGGGGAAGTAAGTAAGAGTTTGGGGGGCTTTCTGAAAAAAATATTTATGCGGTTGGGGCTGGGAGACATGGGGGAGCAGCATATTAAAAATCAATTTTAGGGGTGGACATACCCTTTAAAACACATATTTTATTGGTCACATTAAAAAATATCGACGACGCGTTTTAGCACAGCAAGTGCCGCTTTTGATTTAGTATGCATTATCCTGTTGGAATCTGCACCCGTGCGATTACTATATTTGGAACGGTGTGCTAACCCTCCAATTGTTTCTATCTATCTATCTATGTATATACATATGTTGTTGAGTGCTGGAGTGCTGGGGATTCTTATATTGTGTGTGTGTGTGTGTATATATATATACATATATATATATACAAACATAGAAAGGATAATCAATGCACATTCCTAGGCCCCATACAATATCATATTATCTGCACACTGGCATACTTTATAAACAAAGGGGTTTTAGTATACATTACTGTGATCACATGAATGAAAAGCCTTCCAACCACGTCAAGGTAACCCCAGTCTGGAAGGTCCTAACGTCTAACCTTTTCAATTTCTTTTACTTCAATTACGATTAGCAAACTTTTGCATTTCTCATTCTTACACACTGGATCCATATACACGGCTCTCTCCCTTCCCCCTCAGCCCTTTGGCTTTTTAAAATGAGGGAAGAGGCCATCCAGTGCTTTATATTAAAGGCATAGGACCTCCCATTAAAGGGGCGTGTTGGGGGTGCTATTACCACATGGAGGCTTGACCAAGCCTCCCAATAAATACATACAATACAAGAATTGTGGAAGCACTCCAATTAGGCTAATTTACAACTACATTAGCGGAAGTGCTACTGATCTGGTCAAACATTATACAAACATAGAAAGGATAATCAATGCACATTCCTAGGCCCCATACAATATCATATTACTGCACACTGGCATACTTTATAAACAAGGGGTTTTAGTATACATTACTGTGATCACATGAATGAAAAGCCTTCCAACCACGTCAAGTAACCCCATTCTGGAAGGTCCTAACGTCTAACCTTTTCAATTTCTTTTACTTCAATTACGATTAGCAAACTTTTGCATTTCTCATTCTAACACTGGATCCATATAGACGTTAGGACCTTCCAGCTGGGTTACCTTGACGTGGTTGGAAGGCTTTTCATTCATGTGATCACAGTAATGTATACTAAACCCCTTTGTCTATAAAGTATGCCAGTGTGCAGATAATATGATATTGTATGGGGCCTAGGAATGTGCATTGATTATCCTTTCTATGTTTGTATAAATGTTTGACCAGATCAGTAGCACTTCCGCTAAATAGTTTTTAAATTAGCCTAATTGGAGTGCTTCCACAATTCTTGTATTGTATGTATTTATTGGAGGCTTGGTCAAGCCTCCATGTGGTAATAGCACCCCCAACACGCCCCTTTAATGGGAGGTCCTATGCCTTTAATATAAAGCACTGGATGGCCTCTTCCCTCATTTTAAAAGCCAAAGGGCTGAGGGGGAAGGGAGAGAGCCTGTTATATGGATCCAGTGTGTAAGAATGAGAAATGCAAAAGTTTGCTAATCGTAATTGAAGTAAAAGAAATTGAAAAGGTTAGACGTTAGGACCTTCCAGACTGGGGTTACCTTGACGTGGTTGGAAGGCTTTTCATTCATGTGATCCCAGTAATGTATACTAAAACCCCTTGTTTATAAAGTATGCCAGTGTGCAGATAATATGATATTGTATGGGGCCTAGGAATGTGCATTGATTATCCTTTCTATGTTTGTATAAATGTTTGACCAGATCAGTAGCACTTCCGCTAAATGTAGTTGTAAATTAGCCTATTGGAGTGCTTCCACAATTCTTGTATGGGTGGTGTGTATATATATATATATATATATATACATACATACATTTAGAAATGTAATTATTTAATATCCTTTTAAAGCAGTTCACTTCTGCTCAATATCTTCAATATCTTTACCAAGGAACATATCCCCCCAGTGTATGAGCAGGAGTGATTCCTTTAACAACCTAAAATTACCGGTAGCTTTCCTAAAGTTTAAAAGTTTTTGTTAACCCATTGCACTTTAGTTTTTTCAACCTATATTAAATAACACTATATCATGATCCCTATTCCCTAAGCTTCCCATTACCTAATCTCCAAAATGAGCTCAGGGACATTAGATATTACCAGATCTGACAATGCAGCCTATCTGTGAATGAAAATTGTCATAAAGAAGATTTAAGAACTTGAAACCTTATGAGGTGCTGGCAGTTCCCTTATTCCAATCTATGTTAGGGTAATTGAAATCTCCCATAACCAGAACATGCCCTATACCAGCAGCCTTCGCCAACTGCATATGGAAATTAATTTCCACATCCTCACTGGCATTTGGCGGCTTCTTACATACACCAACAATTAATTTACCCACCTTCTTGCTTCCTGTACATAGCTCCACCCACTTTGTTTCTGCCTTATCGCCTATAACCCGTCTATCTGATCTTTTAAATTTGGCTTCAATTCTTGTTTAACATACATACATACATACATACATACATACTCCTGCTATACCGATCACATCATTCCTTTCCTTTAAAGGGCAGCTATACCAAAAAATAGGTTATTTTAAATTGACCATTACTAGAAACTAATTTTTTCCAACCACCACTGTATAATTTTTTTGTTGATCTGCCCCCTATTTCTTTAGATATCCAATCTAAAACTTCTTATATTTCAGCTGTCAATCAAGTTCCTTGCTCTCAAAAACTATTCTTCTGTGAGTAGTTTTAGGGCACAGCCACACTGCAATGCAAACGCAATCGCATGCGATTCCTTGTGCGATTTTGTTGCATTTGCGCATGTTTTTTCATTAAGTATTGGAAGACGCATGCGATTGCGATTTAAAATGCAAAACGCAAATCGCATCGCACCCGAAAATGCGTGTTTTAGGTGCGTTGCCATGATTTCAATGATCTGAAAAATCGCAGCAGTGTGGCCTAGCCCTTACTGTAGCTGGAATAGTGACAGTTTTGACAGTTGTAATGCTGTGTGCTGTGTGCAGGCTTGACAGTTGGTTTTTGGGGAAAAAGTCAGGTCGGAGGGAGGTAGGATACTGCTCCTAAACAAATTGTGTGCTCCATTAAAGGCATGCAACAATACATGCAAATCATAGTAAGTGCTACTTACATGTATTCAATTATAGATTGGGTAAAGTCATTTTTTCAGTATAGTGTCCCTTAATTATTACTATAGTTGTCCCTAAAGTTATTAGTTCTAGTTCTCCAGTTTTTCTAGACAGATGTTGCTGGCTTCCTCCTTTTGGATGTGGCTGCTGGAGCTCCACCCCAGTTAGATCTTCAGAATTTCTCAGTCTCCAGGCGGTCGATCGGTTAAGGCTTGTGTGGATCTTGCACGCACCTGATGTCACTGCATGCGCCCCTCCACCGTTTCCGGGAACGTGCGCACATGCATGTGACATCACGCTACCGCGGTGCAGCCTGATGATGTCATACACACACACATTCCTGGAAACGGACCCAGGTGCATTATATAAAGAAAGCGACATTGGAGATTTGATTTAATCACATGACCACGAAACTCGGGAATCTTCATGTTTGAGGATTGGACCCATTATGTTCAATGGGAAAAAATGGCCTGAAATTTGCGGATAAAGCAAGAACGCTTTCACAGAATTCTTAGCTAGAAGATAGCACACTTCTCCTATGCGTCCCGCACATCTCTACTGAATTTTGTGTCTCTAGCTTGAAAACTGTAAGAGGCGATACAGTCCAAATAAGCGGAAGAATAAAAGGGAAGAAAAAGAAATCGGAAGAACAGGAATTTGGTCGGCTGTCTGTACTCGGCCACGGTCGAAAGGATTGTGGCAGTCCCAAACCTTCTCCTTATATTTATTTATATATATATATATATATATATATATATATAAACGTCAATGTATGTATGCATGTGTGTATGATTGTATGTTCCAGAAAAATGTTAAAATGGCTGGGACAATTTACAATATTCCTGAGACTTTGTATATTTATGTTTAAGGACCCTAAAAAGAGCTTAGGCTACTTTACAACTTTAAAAAAAAAAAAATGCCTCCGTACCCCCTTTTTTCAACGTGTGCTGCCATCTGGTGGCGAATAACGTAATCACCTAAGTTACAGTACAATTCTTTACTTCATTTTGTTCTGTTGCTAAGTGCAGAGCTCTGCCCCATCCTGCCCCTTGTAACTCTTCTGTGCTGTGATCTCCATAGCAGAGCAGGAGGAAGTAACTGTAAGTTATACTGAACCCATTTCTACTTGTCGAGTCCAATGGGGGGGAACAATTTTATCCTCTGTCTCACTGCTGTGTACATGTACTGACAGTGACTGATAAACTTCATCTATTGGGCTGCTGGTGCCAGAACCTATATAGCAGTGATGGAAAACCTTGTAAGTTCAGATGTTAATCTACAACTCCCAGCATGCCTTGCTTGCATTCCTACCAAGGCATTCTGGGAGATGTAGTTTCCAAAACAGTCTTTAAAATGGGTGTAACCTATTCGCTATCGCACACACCGCATCTTTTCTCCTGATGTGTCCGTCTTTTAATTTTAAAATGTTGTGAGGTCTGTAGGGATCTTGCATTGCCAGGCACTAGTTACTAGATTACTAGATTTACCACTCAGCCAACCCACAGTATGTATGTATAATTTTATTTATAATACATAAAGCTAGGCATTTTCAATGGGTAGGTGCATTGATGAGAATATATATTGGTCACTCAGTGGTGTCACTTGCTGTATTCCACTTCCCCTCCCCCTGTCTCTCCTCCCTGTATTAGTCATTTACATAGGAATCCCTGTGTATTGTTGACAGACGATGTTCGGTCCTTCTTTCTCTTTTCAATAGGAATGGTAATTCACTATTTATATACTAAACAGGGATTCTTAGATGGGAAGCCACCCTATGGACTGCAGTATCGGGGTTGTGGGTTCTATTTTGGAGGAGAGTGAGATCATCCGAGCTGCCCAGTTTAAGATAGACTGGAGAGGAGAGAGATAATAAGTAGCAGAATGTTGCAATAGTCAAAATGGGAGATTATAAGGGCATGCATGCATGAGCATTTTAGTAGTGGAGCGAAAAGGGCAGGCAGGTATCGTTTGTTGTATTATCTTGGGTAAACCGCTTTGCTTGTAGTAGGGTTTTCAAGGCACAAAAATTGATCTAGGAGAATTCCTTTTCAAACAGGTTGTTTATTGGGTACTAATTACAGTGCTTAGGGCTAGGCCACACTGCTGCGTTTTTTATGCGTTTGCGCTTGCAGTTTTTTCAGATAATTGAAAATGCAGCAACGCAACGAAAATGCGCATTTTCGGGTACAGTGCAATTGTGATTTGCGTTACGCATTTTTAATCGTAATCGCATGCGTTTTCCTATACCTAATGAAGAAAACGCATGCGCAAACGCAACAAAATCGCACATGAAATCGCATTCGATTCCGTGTGCGATTGAGGCTGCGGCACAGTGTGGCCGTGCGCTTAATTACGGCTACTATATAAAAGAAAAAAAATATCAAAATAATAAACCTAGCCATGTCCCGGCACTAACTAAACACAGTAGTTGATTTAACTAACAAATCAAACAAGTCTAATCCTTGTAGGTCTCCCAATATTTATATACACTGACATCTCTAGAAGAGACAAACAACCTGCTCACCAGGATAGAAACACTCTCACACTGCCTGATTGCAACAAGAGACCAGTGCAATCCCAGAGATGAATCAGAGATACCGGAATGCGTAAGAAAGAAACCTGGGTGACGTATAAACCCCATACAGGATTTTTGCTGCCCACTGGCTGCCTTGTGTTTCAGTCCACTTTTGCAATGCATTCAATCACCATTTTTGGTGCTGATAGCATGCAATGAGATTAAAGGGTATGTCCACTCAAAAATAAACTTTTTATATGTTCTTTATATAATAGCACCAACCTCAAACGCCATGTTCATTTTTCTCAAAATCATTTGCCTTGCCTGATATTTAATGAGATATATATCAGTCTGCACTTCCTCTCCACTTCCACTTTAGATGACCCCAAGCTACAGTTTAGAAAAAAAAAAAAAATTCTTGCCTGTGTTTGTGTGTGTGTCTCTCTCTCTCTCTCTCTCTCTCTCTGGGCTGGCTGGCTGCAGCTGTTGATCCTGGATTTCTTCAGTACACATAACTTTACAGCTGTGATTGGTTGAGAGGGAAAATCCAGGGATCCAGGGGTCAGACCATTACTGATGCAACTTCCTCTGTTCTCACTGCTGGATGTTAACAGACATGCTCAAGAACATGAAAAGAACAGAGACAAGGTAATGTAACCTGTCTCTGTTCATCGCTGTATTGGTCCATGCTGCAGGATTAAGCCAGCTACAAAGGTCTGTAACTTTTGAACCACTGGACCGATTTACATGCTGTAAAGTTTGTTTTGGAGCACTTATTTGGGCCAAATAAATATAAAAAGTTAGTTTTGGGGGTGGACTTGCCCTTTAAGGACTGTTGCGCTAATTAGAATTTCAGTGCACGCAAACTCGCAGAAATGCATATCCAAAATGGCAACATGTTTCTTATGTGTTGCAGTGTTGCCTCTGTAAATCTTGGCATTTTCCATGTTATCCCTTGGTAAATAAAATATATAATTGTGTGTGCAGACTGTATATTTAGGTGGAACCTTTCAGGGCGTTCTCTTTTGCATGACTAATCCAATGTACCAAGCTGATTGCTGCTTTCCATTCATTGTGAGCCTGCAATTGCAGCTCTTAGTACATCACCCCTTTGTTTTTCTATTTTTAATTATAATAAGTATACATAAGTAGGACAATGTGTTTATGTCATCTGCAAATTAGCAAAACCTGAAAACAGATGATCTGTATTACAATTTGTAAACTCCTCCGATTTGTATTTGCCTGCAGTGGAATCTCCCATCATTCCTTCCACCTCTGTCTGTCAGCCTCAGTTTGGCATTAGAGAAAGTAAAAGGGGAGGGGTAACCGAGCAGAGCTGGAGAAATGATACTGAATTTGCAGGAACCCAAAGAAGCTACAGACGGGTGTGGGCACAAGAAACAGAGCTCAGAGACTGTCACACAGGCCGGTTTGCTGCAATTCCAGACAGTCAGACATATGTCCCCCATTCTGCTCTATCTCTGCACTGTTCTAGGATTCACTGCAGCAGGTAAGAGCAATGTGGTACTGTGTGCTGCTTAGCTCTGTGCACTGTGTGGAGGTGGGACTTTATAAAGTACAATCATCATGTATCTATGTTGTATGGCTATTTAACAACTGAGTGTTTGCATTAGTTTCCTATGGCCTCTCGCCTTTCTTGCAATGCAACATTTCAAATGCAGATCTAGGTGGTATTACCATAGAGACAAACAGGGCCATTGCCCAGGGCTCCAATGGTTTTAAATGGTAGCCTGTTAATTTGCCTTAATTGATCAGGTGTTAAAGCGTATTTCCACTGGGAAAATCTTTTATTGGGATTCAGTTTTATTGAAGAACCTCCTGTTCTAAAATAAAACTGAATACCAAAAAATGATTCCCTTTCATTTTTTTTTATCAGTCTCCTACATTTTGAAAACATTTTATAACATCTGATTGGTTGCTGCAGATTAAAAACCACAGACAATTTGTTTCAGCTCATATTAAATAAAACACCTGTTAGTGTTTTGGCAAGACACCTTGTTCTGGACCTGATGCACATTGGACTTTGTTTTCTGAATTGTTATAGATGTATAATTCCTCTATATTGGATCACAATGGGGCCGCATGATTATTTCCTTATAATTATAAGTTGGCTCTCACCTCTGTTTTCACTACCCTTCGGTTTATCTTCAGTTTCATTGGCTGCCACTAAGTTCAGCATCTCCTGCGCCATCCATAGGTGTTATAGGAACGCCCAGGGTAAGGTGTATAACACCTCTTAGTCACAATGCAATCACGTCTTGCATTCAGAAGGTCCCTAACCTGGCTGTGATATGCTAATTGGGACTTTCCAGGGTACATCATTGCCACAGATTCTTGTACAAGTCATTCTGAATTGAGAAAGCCGGTCAGATGACTAGCAAAACGTCTTAAAGAACTAAACTCCAAGTCCAGTTGATCTAACTGAATACAACAGATATACCATGACCTGGATGAATGAGAACCTTCACAAGCATGAAAACTGCATAAACAGTTAAATATTTATGAGCTTGCTGAATCATATTTAAACAGAGTAGTTATAAAACTAGTTATGGTAGTTTTTATTGCATTTTTGTGTGTCCTAATTTAAAGGGCATGTCCAGACATAAAATAAAATGTTATATACAGGTTCAGCACCCCCTCCCCAACTTAATTTTAGCATTATTAAGGATCGTTCACACTAGAAACTGACAAACACAGCATGTGTTTGTCAGTTTGTATCCATTTTTTTCATACATTTGTATACATTTTTTAACAATGTGTATTCCATAGATTTCTATAGAAAATGCATGAAAAAACGGACAGAAATGCTGCATGCAGTGCGTTTTTTAAATGGACTGGAATGGAACCGATTATAACGCAGCAGGTGTGAACGATATTATGAAATCCTGTGGGGTTTTACGGTCTGTCCAATTTTTTTAAACGCACCTGCGCTTGGAAAAACAAATACGAACTGATGTACTGTGAACGAGCCCTTAGATAGTATGAAAGATGCCCCTGAAGATATACACGTTTTTTTCCCCACTTAACCTTTTTCACTTAATCTTCCTCCTACCTTCAAAGAGTTCTTCTGTCTTGTTGTCTTTTTTCCTGTCAAATGGAAATAGTAGGTTTTTTTTTCAGTCTTACCTACTCATATATTAAGGAGTCTACTCCCATTGGATTTTAGGCAGCTCTCAGTCCAGTATATCTGTGTGAGGTACGTTGATTGGGATATTACAAAAATGTGAGTCGGAATTGCCAGCTCTGAAGGTTTTATTCACCTTCAGATAGTGAAGGTTTCATTTACTTTTAGATAGGTTCACTATTGAGAAATGCATTGCGCATTTCTCAATAGTGAGAAATAGAGCTGTGCTAAGATCAGGTTCACTTTATTATCCTTCCTCTGCAGCTCTTAACCATTTTCCCCTATTAATAGAACTATTAAATGTATAAGGTTGAAAGGTATGCAGATGGAATGCAATTTGTGAGGGACTGTGCCATATTAAGAGCAATTTTTGAGATTTGGCAGATTGAAAGTGATATTTAGATAACTGTGGTAGTTTTAAAGCAATCTTGTGGAGCTTGTGAGAGATTAAGCCTGAAATATATTTATTACAAGGTTATGTAACAGTTCATTAAATACATGATATTGAAATCAATGCAGCCTGCATCATGTTTCTAATGTAAATATCAACCAGCCTTTCAGTGTGTTTAGATTAGCATTGGGGTTCTGTAAACTTCCCTGAGTATGGAGTCTTAAAGGGAAAGTTCAGTGGAAAATAGCAATATTTTTAAAAAAATTCTTGGTTTGTATTATGCATACCTAGCTATTCTATATATTCTCGTCCGTTTTGAAAAATCAATTGATTTCATACCCTTTGCTGTTCCCTGCTATTGACATTAGTGAGCTGCCATTTCAGGTTCCAATGGTCCTCCTTCTTCCCAGGATGCACCACTTCCTTGGAATGTTCCTGGGTCTTTCCCTTGGGTCAAGGGAAAGACCATAACGGTCTCTATTAGGGGTCCTGCAAACCGGAAGTCAGTATTTCGGTTGCATTTATTTTTACACAGACAAATGGACAAAATGTTGAATGGACAGGTTAAAGGGCATGTCCACCCCCAAAACTATAATCCCCCCAACTACTGGCCCCACCATGTAGTGTAGTTTAATCCTTACCTAACATCCCAGCGCCATAGGGTTCTCCTGTAGTCCCCCCCCAAAGTCCCAAAAACTGCCCACCAGGAGGCTAGCAGAGTCCATATAGGACTCTGCCTCCTACCTGGCCTCAGGTAGATTTTTGCCATGCGTACTGCAGCCCTTCTCCCCCTCCCTCTCCCTCCCTCTCCTTCCCTCTCCCGATTCCCTCCCCCTAGCATTTAACCCTTTTAGTATAGGCTTCCCACTGGTCCCCCAGCCCCAACCGCATCATTTTTATTTTAAGAAAGCTCCCCAAACTCTTACTTACCTCTCCTCTTTCCTCCGCTGAAGTGAGCTGCCGACAGCCGCATCCGTGATTGGCTGCAGCTCAGCCAATCACAGACGCGGCTGCCGGTCCCGCCCCTCTGCTTGCATTTCTCGCAAGCAGAGGGCCGGGAGCGCGGCGGAGGAAAGAGGGGAGGTAAGTAAGAGTTTGGGGAGCTTTCTTAAAATAAAAATAATGCGGTTGGGGCTGGGGGACCAGGGGGAAGCCTATATTAAAAGTGTGATTTAAGGGTGGACATACCCTTTAAGATCATTGGGATTGAAAATGACCGCGATTGCATGTCTGCCAGCCTTTATCAGAGCCCCTAATGTTGGGTATGTTGAGCTGCAAACAGTGTAATATAAAAATACAGCTGATAGCAGAATTTAAAACTGATTGCAGTACCAACGTGTGACCCGATGGCACATTTTAAAGCACCAACCTTTAAATTTAAAGAATGAGTGGGTTCCAGATGAATGAGAAATAGGATCAGAAATAGGTGCTACTTTTAATATTAGATTAAGTTCTTCCATCCATGTACTGTGCATATATCTTCACCCATTGGAAATGCTGTGAAAAGGTATGTAAATACATAGTAACATAGTAATTGAGTTTGAATAAAGACATATGTCCATCAAGCCCAACCTATTCACCCTCCTTTTTTTTTTTTTTAACCCTAGCTAACAGTTGATCCAGAGGAAGGCAAAAAAAAAAAAAAACAGCTAAAAAGGGGGAAAATTCCTTCCTGACTCCAAATGGCAAACGGAAAGTATCCCTGGATCAACCAGATCTATGTATTAATACCAGTAATTCTCAATATTTTTTAGTTTTAGAAACTTATCCAGGCCTTTTTTAAAGCTATTTAATGAACTTGCCTTCTACTGGAAGGCAGTTTCACTGTTCTCACTGTAAAGAAACCTTTCCTAACCTGCAGATTAAACTTCTTTTCTTCCAACCTTAAAGGACCTGGGGTGTGCAGTCCTTTAACCCTTTCACTGCCAGGAGATTTTCATTTTTTTTTTGCGTTAACTGCCAGAAGAATTTTCAGGATTTTGCCCTCAATCGCTTAGACTAATTTTACAGTAGGAACCTTGCAGTAAATCAGGATATTATACATTGTTTTTTTCAGCACAAAGTCTACTTTAACATGGTAACAGAATTTTGTAAGTTTTCTGGAAATTTTACTGGAATTATGGGTAAATATGTAAAAAAATGAAAAATTTGCACATTTTCATGGATTTTCCCCATTTTTACTTATAGTTATCTTAAGGTTACACACAAAAATCTTACTGTTTCTGAAAGCTCTGATACCCCGAGTACAACGATACCAGATATATGTAGGTACCCCACTTTTCCTGTACAGGAGACCCCCCAAACAAAAACTGCACCTTCAAGAATATTACACCAAATTAAAATGTATAACCACTACTGACAGTTAACATAGAAATCTTCCAAATTACTAAATATCCCACAATGAGATATTTTTAGAAACTACACACCCGCAGGATTTTATGAGTGAGGTTAGTTTCGATCAAAATGCAGATACCCGGACGCAGCTCTTCGTCCAATTGTAAGTTATTTTCTCACATTTTCCTTTTTTTCCTCAACTGTAAAATCAGAGACAAAATCAAATGCGAATTTCAGCTAAAAACTGTGGAGGAAAGTTCAAACGCATCTCAAATATGAAAGCCTAACCTCCCGAATAAAACGGTATGCCACATTCAGGGTGTACCCAGAGACATGGCTACCAACTAACCCAGAGCGTGACCAGTGCCAAATGTCAGTAGCAGCAAAAAAAATTAGCAGTTTGTGTTAAACAGTCTGCAGTTTTTCCACAAAACACCCCCCCAACTCAGAAATACCCCCACAAACTATATATTCCTGAAATCTACACACCTTCAGCTATGTAACGCTGTAGTTAGTTCATTCATACCATCAATGGTGTGGGCGCAGTTCTTCGTAGAAGTTTGCACTTTTACCAGATTTTCAAAAAAAATTAACATCAAACAACATTCAAAAAGGTAGAAATCATGCCAAAACCCCATGGAATGTAAAAAAAAAGTTACCAAATATCAATCTCCCAATGTCGAATCAAACGGTATGCCATATGTGTGGTTACACACACGGACGTAGAAGCGAAAAGCCACAAGTGAGACAATGCACGTGGCTCAGAAAACAGCGAAAATATTTAGCCAATTCCGAATTTGGACAGTCTGCAGTTTTTTTTCCACAAAACACCCCCGTAACTTAGAATAAACCCCCACAAACTATATATTCCTGAAATTTACAACCTTCAGCTATGTAACACTGTAGTTGTTCAACTCATCCATCAATGGTGTGGGCGCAGTTCTTCGTAGAAGTTCGCATTTGTCTGAAAAAATGAACAAAAAACAACTTCAAAGGTAGAAATCATGCCAAAACCTCATGGAATGTAAAAAAAAGTTACCAAATATCAATCTCCCAAATGTCCTGATTAAAACGGTATGCCATATGTGTGGTTACACACGCGGAGGGAAGCGAAAAGCCACAAAGTGAGACAATGCACGATGGCTCAGAAACAGCGAAATATTTAGCCAATTCCGAATTTGGACAGTCTGCAGTTTTTCACAAAACACCCCCGTAACTTAGAAATAACCCCCACAAACTATATATTCCTGAAATCTACACACCTTCAGCATGTAGCACTGTAGTTCGTTCATCTCATACATCAATGGTGTGGGCGCAGTTCTTCGTAGAATTTCGATTTCTACACCAATTTCTGGAAAAATAGAGAAAAATACATTTCAAAGTTACAAAATCACACCAAAACCCCATGTAATGTAAAAAAACTTACCAAATATCAATCTCCTAAATGTCCTGAATCAAACGGTATGCCTATGTGTGGTTACACACACGGACGTGGAAGCGACTAGTCAAAATGTAAAACAATGCGCAGTGAGCCAATAACAGCATTTTCCCAGATTTTTCAAACTGAAACACCCTCTAACTTGGAAATACCCCGCCAAAACTATATATTCTCAGAATCTACATACCTTCAGCTACGTAACGCTGTTGTAGTTTGTTCATTCATACCATGAATGGTGTGGGCGCAGTTCTTCGTAGAAATTCGCATTTGTCTGAAAAAATGAACAAAAACAACTTCAAAAGGTAGAAATCATGCCAAAACCCCATGGAATGTAAAAAAAAGCTATTAAATATCAATCTCCCAAATGTCCTGAATCAAACGGTATGCCATATGTGTAGTTACACACGTGGACGTGGAAGCCAAAAGACACAAAGTGAACAATGCACAATGGCTCAGAAACAGCAAAAATATTCAGTCAAATCTGAATTTCAACAGTCTGCAATTTTCCCACAAAACAACCCCCACAAAAATTATTTCTCGAATCCACACACCTTTATCTACGAAATTCTGTAGTTTGTTCATTCGTACCATCAATGGTGTGGGCGCAGTTCTTCGTAGAAGTTCACAGTTTTAGCAGATTTTCTAAAAAATTGAAAAAAAACACTCTCAAAGGTAGAAATATGCCAAAATCCCAAGTAATGTAAAAAAAATTTACCAAATATCAATCTCCCAAATGTCCTGAATCAAACGGTATGCCCTATGTATGGTTACACACGCAGAATGGAATCAACTAGCCACAAAGTGAGCCAATGAACAGTGGCCCAATTACAGCAACTTTTCAGATTGTCAGACTAAACACCCCTCTATATTAGAAATACCCCCAAAACTATATATTCTTGGACTCTACACACCTTCAGCTACACAATGGTGTGATTCTTTTATGCATACTACCAATGGTGTGGGTGCAGTTTGTGTGATCAATTTCGCTTTCTTACCAGATTTTCAGGAAAAATTTATAAAATACAGTTCAAAGTTAAAAATCATGGCAAATTTCATGTCATGTAAAAAAAACTTGTGAATTATCAATCTTCCAAATGCCCTGAATCAAACGGTATGCCAAAAGCGTGGATGCACCAAGGGGCGTGGCCACCAACTAGCTCAAATGGGACGATGCACCAGTGTAATTACAAAAAAATATCAAAGTGCTCTGTAATTTCAAACAGCCCCAAAACTTTGAAATGCTCCACAAATAAAACCCCCAACTAAATATCAATCTCCCACATGTTCTGAGTCAACGGTATGCCATATGCGTGGATGCACATAGAGACGTGGCCACTAACTAGCTCAAATGGGACACATGCACAATGCAATTACAAGAAAAAATCAAAGGCTCGTAATTGAACAGCCTACACTTTTTCTAAGGAAACAGTCCCGAAACATGAAAATTCCCCCCCAAACTATATATTTTTGGAATCTACACACCTTCAGCTATGTTACGGTGCCAGCTTTCATACATACATGAAGAATTACAGACCAAGTGATCCAAGAACTCTGCGTTTTTAGGAGGTTTTGTGAAAAATAAAATAAGATGATTCAAGGATTGAAATCCACCAAACCCCTTGACAAGCAAAAAAACCCCACTAAATAGCAATCTCCCCCATATCTGCATCAAACGGTAGGCCATATGTGTGGGTGCACACAGAGACGTGAGACGTGGCCACCAACTTGCTCAAACGGGACGAAGCACAAGTGTAATTACAAGAAAAAAATGTGCTCAGTAATTTCAAATAGCCCCAAAACTTGAAAATACCCCCCGCAAATTACCCCCCCCACTAAATATCAATCTCCCACATGTCTGAATCAAACGGTATGCCATATGCGTGGATGTACATAGAGATGTGGCCACCAACTAGCTCAAATGGGACGATGCACAAATGCAATTACAAGAAAAATTCAACGTTCTCTTGTAATTTGCACAGACTACCTTTTCTAAGGAAACAGTCCCAAAACATGGAAATTCCCCCCACAAACTATATGTTTTGGAATCTACCACCTTCAGCTACGTTACAGTGCCATGATTTCATACATACATACATGAAGAATTCCAGACCCAGTGATCCAAAGAACTCTTGTGTTTTTAGGAGGTTTTGTGAAAAATAAAATAAGATGATTAAGGATTGAAATCCTACCTAAACCCACTTGACAAGCAAAAAAACCCACTAAATGTCAATCTCCCACATATCCTGCATCAAACGGTATGCCATATGTGTGGGTGCACACAGAGACGTGGCCACCAACTAGCTCAAATGGGACACATGCCCAAGTGTAATTACAAAAAAAAATCAAAGCGCTCTGTAATTTCAAACAGCCCCAAAACTTGTAAATGTCCCCACAAATAAAACCCCAACTAAATCAATCTCCCACATGTTCTGAATCAAACGGTATGCCATATGCGTGGATGCACAACGAGACCTGGCCACCAACTAGCTCCAATGGGACGCATGCACAAAGCAATTACAAGAAAAAATCAAAGTGCTCTGTAATTTCAACAGCCTACCCTTTTTCTAAGGAAAAAGGAGATTCCCCCCACAAACTATATATTTTGGAATCTACACACCTTCAGCTACGTTACGGTGCCATGCTTTCATACATGCATGAAGAATTCCAGACCCAGCGATCCAAAGAACTCGTGTTTTTAGGAGATTTTGTGAAAAATAAAATGAGATGATTCAAGGGTTGAAATCCTACCTAAACCCACTTGACAAGCAAAAAAACCCACAAATAGAATCTCCCACATTCCTGAATCAAACGGTGTGCCATTTGCGTGGGTGCAAACAGAGACGAGGCCACCAACTAGCTCAAATGGGACGCATTAGAAGTGCAGTTACAAGAAAAAATTTTAAAAACGCCACAACACCACCCCACACACGCACTCTCCCCCTTTTAGTGGTATTTTAGTGAAATCGGTTAGTATGGAGAGTCACACACGTTTTTGCACACTTTACTGATCCTAAAAATTCAATACGTGTTATTTGCTACCTCTGCAAAATTTCCTTATAAAAATGGCTTGTTTCCCTTGAAATCGTACAAATAAGTATCCGCGTTTACTTTACCGATATCACTGGGGACATTGGGGAGCTTGGAGAAGACAACGTTTTTTTCTAATTTATAGTTTTAGGGTAAAAAAAAATAAAGGGTGTGTGTACACTTTAAGAATTTTTTTGTGTGTATTTCCCCTTTTTTTCCCCGATCATTCCCAAAGATAATCATCAGATCATCTTGAGGAATGATACCGAACTTGGAATACGGGCATAAATGCCCGTTTTCCAATTCGAAACCGATCGGAAAAATCACTTCCCGGAAATCATTTTCCAGGAAGTGATTTTTCATTCATTGGCAAAGATCAATAATTTGGTGATCAGAAGTGATCACCAAATTTTGATCTCTGTCCCCATTTTTTTTCTAAGTCTTCGCTAAGTAGCAAAGACTTAGAAAAAATCCTATTTGTGAATGGAACTTTGAGTTCCATTCACAAAATGTATAGTAAAGCTGTCAAGCATGACAGCTTGTACTATACTTAGGTATAAGTATTTTTTTTTTTTTTTAAAGGTACAGCCACAGATCGTATATTCACGATCTGTGGCAGTTTGAACATTCACTGCACAGATCGTGAATATACGATCTGTGGCAGTTAAAGGGTTAAATATAGATGAATTGGTGTAAAATGAGAAACACTGTCATTTTGTTTTGTAAATTGTAGTGAAACTCTCCATGGTCCTGAAGATACTGTATAAATTAAAATAAGTCATTGCTTTAGAAACGAAGAATCAAAACCACTTATCTTTAGGAATAGAACATTAACAGTTCTGTTTTCTAGATTCTAAGAAGTATATTGATCATTATAGCTGCTCTGTTTTCAGACATTTGCATTTTTTCTTTTATTTATATAAGAATTGAAAGCAAAGAGTAAACCTGCTGGTCATTGAAAGTTCTCTAACACAAACACAAGTAAGAAATGACGAATGGCTAGGGTTGCCAAAAAACTCTTGTATAATCCGCATGCAAAAAGGCTGCTCAGTATTTACATGGTCTAGGTATGATGGAATCCCTCTCTGAGGGGGAAATGATAAAAGGAGTGATAGCTTAAGCTTAAATAATTAAATAAGGCACACGGACACAGAAAAGGTGGGAGAAAAAGACCACAGCCTGCAACACTTTATTTTAAAGCAAAATAACATGTCTAAAATGTGTTTCTCAACCTGCCCCTGTAAATAATGTTTCACTTTTAAAATTTGGCTCAGCCTTTAGATTCAAATAAGCCATGAGCTTGAAATTCCCTGCTTCACTTAAAACTGCCCATTACACAGTTTTGCGACAAAGATACAATAACATTTTTAATATAAACATTTTAACATACAATAAAAATTTGATACAGTCTCCCATAGGCGACTAATGTATAAGCTAAGGTCTGTTGGTCTGGGGAGTCACATTTGTATATGGATAGAAAATTGGTTAATGAATAGGATGCAGAGAGTAGTTGTAAATGGGGCTTCATCATTATGGACTAAAGTGCTAAGTGGGGTGCCACAGGGTTCTGTGTTGGGGCCGCTTCTATTTAATCTATTTATTAATGATTTGGAAGTGGGTATTGTCAGCAAGGTTTCTGTGTTTGCTGACGACACAAAACTTTGTCGACCATTAAAAACTTCAGAGGATGTGCAATAGTTGCAGGGGGATCTAGATAGATTGTCACATTGGGCTGCTAAGTGGCAGATGAAATTCAATGTTGATAAATGTAAGGTTTTGGACTTAAAAATCCTTGTGCTGCTTATACTATAAATGGCTCTGTGTTAAGTGAATCCCTGTTGGAAAGGGATCTTGGAGTTTTGGTGGATAACAAACTTAAAGGTAGCAAGCAGTGTCAGGCGGCAACAGCCAGAGCCAGCATGGTATTGTCTTGTATAAAGAGAGGTATGGATTCAAGGGAGTAAATTTAATTCTCCCTCTTTACAAAGCATGATTACTGTGTATAAATACATTAACGGCCATACAATAAACTATCTGGGGCATTGTTCTCCAATAGAACATGTCAAAGGACACGAAGACATCCCTTAAGACTTGAAGAAAAAAAGGTTTAGGCTCCAAGCTTGGAAAGGGTTTTTCACTGTGAGAACGATAAAGCTATGGAACTGTCTTCCAGTGGACGTTATGGCAGGTTCATTGGTCAGTTTAAAAAAAAAAGCTGGATGAGTTTCTGCAAACAAGGAATGTTGCAAGTGTTTAATCACTATGCACAGTTCTTCTTGCACCAGGGACACACAAAAGGGGGGCTGTGGGAGCACTCCTGTGGCAAAGTTACTTTATAACAAATAGTGGAAGTGCTACTGATCTGACCAAAACATTAGAACAAACAAGAAAAGAGATGATCAATGCACATTCTTGGGCCCCATATATCATAATATCTATGCTAGTGCAAACAGTAAAAACATGGGGGGTTTTAGTTACAATTTTATGCATAAAAGTGAAAAGCCTTCCAACCACGTCAAGGTAACCCCAGTATGGAAGGTCCTAACATTTTACCTTGGGTCATTTTTCTGGGCTGACACTCCCTGCTTGGTTGCATTTTCTTGGGAAGGTTGTCTCCAGGGACACCATCAATCTCCAGCCCCCCAGGAAAAGTCTTACAAGGAGAAACTGCCTTGCTTACACTAAGAGCTGCAAAAATCTTAGGAAAAAAAGGCAGTGAAATAAACAGATTTCATGTGATAGGTCATCTAGTGTCTAGGGACTTTTTTTTAAATTTGCCTTTAAAAAAACTGTTTAAAGGCCAACTATAGTGAAATTTATACATTGCTCCAATCCAGACAAAAAAAAAAAAGATTTGTGTATGCTGCTTTTTGCCACCTTCCTCTGTGACTCAGTGTTTTCCTACTGTCTGATTTACTGCAGAGCTCCCCTCTCTGCCTCTCTGGTCATTTCCCCCGTTCATATAATCCGGCTGTGAACTAAGCCGATAATGCGCATTAATTCTCCTACATGTCACTATAACCTTTGTGAACTAAAAAAAACCCTCCGTATGTAAGTCTGTATAGAGCAAGTATCTCCGTTGCTACATAAGGAGTAGGGGGGGGGGAGTTAGGAGAGACAGAATCCTGCTTTATCACTGCAGCCCTATCTCCAATTGACAGGCAATAAATTGGTGAAAGCTGTTTCTTTCTCCTTCCCTTTACTTCTGTTTTTAACCCAGTATTTGCCAAGCATTTTAGTGAGCAGAAAGATGTCATTGAGAGACTTGCTGTAAAACTTGTGTAAGCCTACACACCACACTGAAATGCTGTTAGGGGATTTGATTGACAGCTCAAGCAGGAGTGGTGTATGGAAATTTTGACTTCTTTTAACTTACATATCTGGACAGAGGAGGAAACTGAAGAAAATAAAGGTACCCTGGGGGTTGAAGGGAATTATAGAACACATAGAAGGGATTTTTTTTTTACATTTTCCCACTATAGATGCCCTTTAATAAAGAATGACAGAATAAAGTCAGGTTCCCCTAATTTAGGACAAAAGAGATTCCCGCTAGTCTTTCTCATGTTTATGAACAACTGACCATTTCCTATGTAACACAGACTGTATTGATCTGAGACATATCAATGTGCTTTGAGTTCTTTAGTAGAAAAGCGCTTTACAAATGTTATTGTATTGTATGATAAAGAATAATTCGCTGACAGATAGTTCAATAAAAAACAAATAAGAAGATAACTGTCAGAAAAGTGAACAGATAATTTGCTCTGGGATTTAAACTGGACCCAAGCTTTCCATGCCGATATGTACTCTGTCCAGGTTTTTGTTGATAATGAGTCCAACAAAACCTTTTTAAGAGGTCCTAAATCAGGTCCCATAAATAGTCCGGACATAGAATATCTGTTCACTCTGCTTGCTTCTCCGGTTCCCAAAATGCTCCAAACCGGATGCAAGACAAACAATCCACAGTTTTATTATCTACGCCTCAAATGTGTTTAACCTTAAACTATAAGTTGAACTGCAAGGATCCCAGGAATAAGTGCCTGAGCAATCTGAGAACTGGAGGAGAACAAGCCATTTATAACCTAAACTCCCCCCATAGTGTCACATTGAAACAGGATCCTCTGGATTGCTAATTGAGTGCCCCATAATTCTATGGCAACAATAATTGGAAAAATTTCCAATAAGACCAAATTTGAAGTCAGTTCAGATTCAATCCGTTTTTTTGGTCATCTTCCAACCGACCATTGTCCGTTAAAAAATGCCCAAAATCCCCCTAAAAAATCTTGTTGCCAACATGTGTGAATAGGTTGGACTTGATGGACGTATGTCTTTATTCAGTCTCCATTACTATGTAATTACGATGTAACTATGTATATCTGTTGTATTCAATTAGATCAACTGGACTTGAAGTTTAGTTCTTGAAGACGTTTCGCTAGTCATCCGACTGGCTTTCTCAATTCAGAATGACTTGTACAAGAATCTGTGGCAATTATGTACCCTGGAAAATCCCAATTAGCATATCACAGCCAGGTGTTAAGGGCGTGATTAGATAGTGGCTAAGAGGTGTTATAGGAACTTGCACTCATTATATAAGATATTGTATTTATGTGTTTTCATGCATGTTAAATAAAGGAGCTTTTTATAATTTTTGATACCATAGAAGTGTGCCAGTGTTATATATCCATTGCTGAGCCTCTTTGTTTTTCTTATATAATATATTTTTGATGGATGGAGCACCTTCTTAAGAATATCTATATAGCTCTGATTTATGGATCCATCTCACTAGTGCCCTTGTGATATCTTTTTGATACTTATTCACATGTTTTTAAGGCAGAAATAATCCGTGTCAAAAAGGTGGATGATTTAAAGCACAATTATACTCACCTCAGAGTCACTTCTGATCCACACCTAAAGAGTACCATCTGAAATACTTACGTAAAGGGCATGTCCACCTCCAAAACGAAAAGTGTAACCCACTACTGGCCCCACAGTACAGTTTTAAAAAAATCTTACCTTACATTACTGCTCCTTATGGTTCCACTGTAGTCCATCTCCAAAGACCAGGAAACTGAAGAGTAGTGGCTGTCTTCATGTCCAAACCTCTCTGCCTCTTGTGTTGCCTCCGGGAGGGATGGTTATATACGCAGAGGAGCCCCCCCCCCCTCCCTCCCGATTCCTCTCTTCAAATGCTTGACATAGCATAAAAAACTTAATCCATATTGCAGGGCATACCCTCCCACCCCCAACAGCTATGTTAAAAGTTTAAATATAGATTCCAATCTGTATTTACAGCTCCTCATTCCAGCATCTCGTCTATTGCTGGCAGCCGTGGCTGTGATTGGCTGCCTCTCAGCCAATCACAGCCACGGCTGCCGGTAGCGGCTTCTTGCAGAGTGCATCTTCTTATTGGTCATGTCACGTACTGTAGTGTAGACGGAAGACTGAAAAGGAACTAGCCGGCAGGAGAAACTTAAAGTATTACAGATAATCTTTATAGTACCCAGAGGTGAGGACCTAGCGGTTTAGGTCCTCATCCTCTGCACTATTCGGCTGTTCGAGGAGAGGAGCAAGGGGTAGGTGAGTATAACTGTCCTTTAACAATGTCAAGGAGTTATACCTTCGATCTCCTTGACATTGTTACTAACATGGATTTCACAGCTGTAGTTCAATTATTGATGAGACAGGCTTTTTATATGTGTGTTTTTCTTTTATCTTGTCCTTGAGTCAATTTAATATTTTCTTTAAAAAAACCTGATGTAGCATTCAGTAATGCAACTGCATTTCTCCCTATAAATAGCGCCTTGCCCTCATGTACAGGATGCAAGTGGCAAACATAGACAAATTTGAAGAGAAGCTGCGGGCGGCAGAGGAGGAACTGAAGATTGATATTAAGGATCGGATACCTGTCTCTTACAAACGCACTGGCTTTTTTGGAAAGTATGTAAACTGCATCTGTTATTTAATAAAAGATTTTCAATGTGGTATTCCTTCAACCAGATAATGAAAACACACTGGGAAAACACAATGGGAAAAAGGGCATGTCCACCCCTTTTTTAAAAATATATTGTAGGGCTTCCTCCCCCAGCCTCAACGGCATTATTCTTATTTTCAGAAAGTCCCCCAATCTTTACTTACCTTTCCTCTTTCCTCCGCTGTACTGCCCGGCCCTCTGCTTGCATGCAACTGCAAGCAGGGGGCCCGACCGGCAGCCGCGTCCGTAATTAGCTGAGAGGCAGCCAATCACGGACGCAGATGCAGTTAGTTCAGAACGCCAGAGGAGAGAGGGAAGGTAAGTAGAGTTCGAGGGACTTTCTGAAAATAATAATAATGCGGTTGGGGCTGGAGAAGGAAGCCCTACAATATATGAAAAGCGAATTACACTAGGGGGAGGGAGAGCAAAACGGGAGGGGGGAGGGGCTTTACTGCGCATGGCAAAATTCTCCAGGAGGAGGCCAGTTTTTTGGACTTTGGGGGAACATTGCAGGGCAGCCATTTGAAGCTGGGATGTAAGGTAAGGATTTTTATGCACTACACAGTGGGGCCAGTACTGGGGGAAATTATAGTTTTGGGGTGGACATGCCCTTTACAACATGAACCTGAAAAGGAATTACAGTTAAAAACAGGCTACTCCTATAAAAAGCATATTAATTTTGATAATAGACCAAACCATTAAATATTTTTCAGTCATTCCACAATAGAGGAATCTTATTTCAAGGCCATTATGAAGTACAGCAGAATGTTGCCCTAGAAGGTACACCTGGAAATAATTTGGCATTTAAATGTTTGTCACAACGTTTCATACTCTGTAGATGACAGATCATCTACTCTTTTGCAGATAGCTTTTAGTGTAACAAGCTGCACAAGTAATATATTTTTATTTATGTTTGTTTTGCTGTGAAACTGCTGAAGTGACTTGCTAGGAAAGTCTGGTTTGAAAAGCTCTTATTATAGTGCAAATGTATGTATGTATGTATGTACAGTGGTTTGCAAAAGTATTCGGCCCCCTTGAAGTTTTCCACATTTTGTCACATTTGGCAGCTGTAATTGCAGCAAAAGGTGGTTCTACATTGTATTGACACAGGGGGCTGAATAATTACGCACACCCCACTTTGCAGTTATTGATTTGTTAAAAATGTTTGTAATCATGTATGATTTTCGTTCCAATTCTCACATGTACACCACTTTGTATTGGTCTTTCACGTGGAATTCCAATAAAATTGATTCATGTTTGTGGCAGTAATATGACAAAATTGGGAAAACTTCAAGGGGGCCGAATACTTTTGCAAACCACTGTATGTATAATTTTATTTATAAAGCACCACTTGGGTACGCAGCGCTGTACATTATAAAATACAGAGTATACAAACAAGGGGATAAGTGCAAGCCATTATACAGATAGATAAAAATTAAATTAAATACAATTGCATACATTGGTTAAGAGGTTAAGAAAGCATTTATATATAAATTGTGAATAAATTGATAGAAATGCAACAAGCCTTGACACATTAGGAATGAGATCCCTACCCGAAGAGCTTACAATCTAAATGGGAGGGACAACATACAGATACAGGTGGGGGGGGATGGGTACAAAGTGGGAAGGCAAATGACCAGTCATGTTTTAAAATACTAGCCAGTAACAGTTCTTACAGTATTCCCTTGTGTGCATTTAAAATTATTCTAATAATCTGCTCTAAAATATTCCCAGTATTGTACAACAGGCATGTACTTTTGTTTAAGTTTTCTGCTTTTCACAACTGTACAAACAGACAAAAATATAATTTTAATTAAAATTATAGTTTGTTTTTTAATGTAAACTGAAATTTCACTTCTTTTTACAGTGCTGTCTATGCCTTGGGTATGGCCGCAGTGGGTGTTGCTATTTTGTGGTATATTTTTCGTCTGGCAGGAATGGCAGGACGGGAAGGAGGTTTCAGTGCTTTTGTAAGTGTAGTTTTGATGTCTAGTGTTATGTTGTACTAAGATGTTGATCAGGTCACCTAAACGTAGGCCTTATACATATATTTATTAATTGTCGTCTGAAATGGCTGATAGCATTAGGCTGGGGACACACCATACAATATTTTTGGCTTACCAACTGATACCGTATATCGGTTGGGTGGGCGAAAATATTGTGTTGTGTTGGTGCCAACAGGCGCAACCTATCTTGGTTATGCTGATAAATTGTGATTGTGCGGTTCCTAATGGGACCTCATCATAGGTCGCTGTGAACTGTCACCTGCGGCTACTTTTGCCGTGACAGAAAATGATTTTTCTCGGCCGATCGCTCACTAGTGGCGAATGGTTGGCCAGGACAAATGTTGTCAATGTGTACCCAGCCTTAAAGGGCATGTCCACCCCCAAAACTATAATCTCCCCAACTACTGGCCCCACTGTGTAGAGTGTAAAATTATTTACCTTACATCTCGGCTCTGAAGGGTTCTCCTGGAATGTCTGCCCAAAGTCCCAGAAAATGAACACAGGGAGCCTGGCTGGAGGGTGTCCCTCTAGTACTGTATATTTTGACAAAAAGATCCTAATCTTCATTATAAATTAATTACTTCTTTTTTAGAATCAACTAAAAATGGCTAGATTCACTATTGTGGATGGAAAGTCTGGTAAAGGTATCAGTTTTAAGGATGTTGCTGGAATGCACGAGGCAAAGATGGAAGTGAAAGAATTTGTGGATTATCTAAAGGTAAATTTTGACATCAAAACTGTTTATCACCAGGACAATATACTGTTTGTTTGAATGTAATAAACCCATGTCAGTGGAAGATGTTTTTTAGTAGTAGATAAAATTAATAAAGCTTCCACGTTTAAAGGGACACTAAACTGAAAAAAATGACTTGCCTTCATCATTTTCTATATTTTTAGTGCTTTTAGGAACTTGATCCCCTTTTGCTCTCAGTGCTCCCTGTCACTAGATCTCCTCATGTCCTGTTCAGATCACTCTTAGTTAGTATGCACGTCTCCTCGCTATGTATCCACCCCTCCCAAAGCTGAGGCACAGCTAGAATGTGGAGCATGTGCAGTGGGGATGATCTGTGCCCCACTACAGCCATTAGCATTCACCCAGTGATTTTGTGTTATAGTGAAAGTAAATCTGCTTTGCTATGGGAAGGTAAGCAGCACTGGGAGCTGTAATAACTGAAAAAGATTTTCTTTTAGCTGTAGGGGTTTGAAGGTTTGTGCGTGTGTGTGTGTGGGGGGCTTTGTAATTGATTTCTTTAGGTACAGTGCTACATTGGGACTTAAAGGGGAACTAAAGTCTCCAGACAACATTGTCCCAATAGACAGAGCACATTCACAAACATACAAAAAGCTGTGTCTCACCTCTCCCTTTGCTGTGGCCATTGGGTAATTTATGAAAAGAACCTGTGAGTACTAGGGGTCAGCTCCCACAATCCACCTTAGCTGGGTAAACCCCCAGCTAAGTGTCTGCGTACAGGCACATGCTCCATAAAGCTCAACAGATCAAAACAAGGAAGTTGCAGCCTTGCTTCCTAGAAGCTGACAACCAATCACATTATAGCACAGAGATCCTCCCTCTCCATGACACAGAACAGGGAATTCAGTTTTTGTTTTCAAACACATTCAAGGCTCCTGTCCTAACAATGATATAATCCTTTGCTTTTCATACAAAAAGAAAATGAATCTTTGCAGTGTATTTCATAGATAGCATGGATGTAAGAAACAGAATACTTACATTTCAGCAAAAATAAAAGTAAGTGTGGGGAATAGAACCTGCAAATTGTAAATTTACCCTGTCTTGCTAAAAGCAGACGTCTTACCTCTAGGCTAAGAGAGACACTATATAAACTGTTGTTACACATAGAATATTGTAGTAGGAACATAATGGAACCAAAAAATAAAAATACATTGGGGGAATCAAACTCATAACCTTCTGAACTGTATGTGTCTAAACCTGGCATCTTACAAGGTGAGCCACCGCTGAATAAGCTTAAAGTCTAGGAACAGAATCATATCTTTTGCATGGAATATAATAGAAACAAAAAAAAGGTTTAGCTAGGGTACTGAACTTGTGATCTTCTGAACTGTATGTGTCTAAACCTGGCGTCTTACAAGGTGAGCCACCACTACACAAGCTGAATGTCAGGGTACAATTAGAAGCTTTATCTTTCTCATGGAATATAATAGAAACAAAAAAAGCTACATCTGGGGTATTGAACTTGTGACCTTCTGAACTGCGTATTTTTTAAATCTGGTGCCTTACCTGGTGCGCCAACACTAAATAAGCAGAGAGCCTAGCTACATTTGGTAACTTTATCTTTTGCTAGTAAAAGAATAATTTAAAAAATGGAATATGGAATCCCTGATAACTTAGAAAGCTGCTTGTTACCCTGCAGTTTATTTTCTAGCAACTCACACTGACTGGTAAATAAACTGCAGGGTAACAAGCAGCTTTAAAAGTCTTATCAGGGATTCCATATTGGTTTGTAGACATCTGTATAGGAAACACTTTGTGCATAGAGACAGTGAATACTGGGGTCAGGGGGCGTGGTTCTTAGATGACTTCATGGGTTGTGGGTTGTACTGACAACAACATGGAAGCCTTCTTATTTACAGAATCTATTTCTCACATATACTAAATGCAACGTACCAGAGAAGAATCTTACAATGTATAGGTGTTCTGGGGAGAAAAACTTTCACATTAGGTTTTTGAAAATGTAAGTTTAGTTCTCCTTTAAGTAACACAGACAGCAGCTAACTGCAGGATTGGGTTTATCTACACAGAAAGAGCACAGAGAAGCACAGAGAAACAGGTAATGCTTATTCATTTTCCTGATCTTAATGCTGAATCAATTAGTCATGCAGTGACAGAGAAATAAGCTTTACCTTTATAGAATGGATAGTTACAACATCTAGTGAGCCAGGGGAGGGGCTGGGTGATTGACAGTTCTTTACTGACTAGCTGTGCCCTGTCCTATTTAAAAAGGAAAACTGCCAGAGCTAAAAAAACAAGGGATAGGAAGGTCAGAGAAGAAAAAAAAAGCCGATTTTAAGATTGTTGGTAATTAATCTAATTACTGTGTGATTAGTTAAAAAATTATTTGCCCCAGTTTACACGTCCTTTAAGAAAATTATGTCTGACATATACCACCTTGCAGGCTCATGAAGATCTGGCTGACCTAGATACCATTGTTGAACTTTATATTACAGACCTTTTGAACATATCTGGATAGACCTAAGCAAAACATTGGTAAATGCACTGCTCTTTATCGTCAAGCACTGAAAATCAGGGCTTGGTTACTAAATTGCTGGAATTCTGGCAACATATGGCTTGCATTACCGGGTGTGTGAGGTTGGGAGGAGTTGGGGTCAGTAGCTTGGGAAATATGATGCAAGATAGTCTAATGCTCTCCTTCTCAGAATTGATGACTTATGGTGGCCATAGATGCTACAATCCGATCGTATGATTGGTGGGTCATATGATCAGATTGCCAATCGGGCAAAAGATTTTCAACTGGCCCAATGATTGGATGTTCGTCAAATGATCGTCCATACATGATTCCACGATCGTACAATATCGTGAATATCCCAATATGGGATGATCGCGATTCTTGCCTATGGCCGCCATAGGTTTCAACTGCCCTAACATTCCAGATGTATACTACTTGCCTACTGTGTACTTAAGTGTTTCCAACACAATAACCTTTTTTTGGGAAGCAATGGTTTGATGTGATGCAGTTTGTCCCCAGTGGCAAATAACCATATTATTTAATTTCATGTTATTCGTCGGGCATATTTATAACCTAGACAACTTTGTCATACAACCCATAATCCAGTTAAGATTTTATTCACTTGTGGCTGTCCATAATTCTGCTCTTAGTTATATGAGGTCATGTTCCAAATTTGTGAGCCCTGTTGCCTTTTTTAATATTCTATGCTACGAAAGTAATTTTATTTAGGTGAATGTCCCCAAAGAAGCATTAATTTAAAAAAAATGGCTGACTACTATAAACAATGGAAATTTTATAAATGGATTGCTTATTTCTACCTCACAATATTGTTTCGTTGAGTATCTACGACATGTACAGTTTTCATTTGCCAGGTTAGTCCTGTATTAAAGATAGTGCTGAAGCTAGAAGGAAGACCGAAGACAGAATCCATTTTCTTTGGGCTGGAATTAGCAGTCCTGTGTCCTTGTCCTGAGTACTTTTAATTTTAACCTTTTTTAAAAAAAACTTAATACACACGACAGTTCTCCTTTAACTAATCTGATTCCATAATTTATTCTTTCCTTTTATAGAAAGTATACAAGGTTTTCCTTTTTGTTCTTAGGCACAAGATGTTTTGTACAAGCAAATGTTTTTGAAATGTTATTTGTTTCTTCAGCATGTTTGAAAACTGTAGGCTGATTTGAGTTTAGACTGCACATCCACTTATATATGAATTTCCTTGCTATGTTGATACTTTGGACTCTATTTTTATTATCAGACAAAACATTGTACTTGATTTATTGTTTAAGCGCAATCAATAAACCGTATAAAAAAAAAAAAAAACTCATCTAAATACACATGTGCCTGCAAATATTTTTAAATAACTAATGTTGAGTTCTGGTTATTTATATTCTGTGCTTAGTGATCATACATTATTGGCACTTTAATAGCAACAATATGTTATGTTATGGGCAAAAATATGATGGCCTTAAAGGAGGGCATGTTAGAAGCCATACACAATGACTAATTCCATTAGAAAGTGCCTGTTTTGCAGCACCCATACTTTCAAATCTATTTTCCTTCTAGAGCCCAGACCGGTACCTGCAGCTTGGGGCAAAAGTACCTAAAGGAGCGTTGCTACTTGGCCCACCAGGGTGTGGGAAGACCTTGCTGGCAAAGGCTGTAGCCACAGAAGCTAAGGTGCCTTTCCTGGCAATGGCTGGCTCAGAGTTTGTGGAGGTTATAGGAGGTAAGATGTGGGCATTCTTAAATATAGAAACAGAAACCAATCACTGTAGTGTAATCTTGGCCACAGTGGATTTCCGTTAAAGTCCATAAAGATGTTGGGACATTTGTCTATATTTGTCCAATAGAAAAGTTGCAGCAGACAAATCTTCTGAAATGTCAAGTGGAATCTAAAGGTTTCCATACATGGGTCAATTTGTCTTAGATCGTTTTTCATTTCAATCAACTTGTTAGATAAAATGATTGACTGTTGATTGAAGTTGAATTGAACACAGAACCACACATGATTTTCGATTCTTTACTAAAGCGATTCCTTTATAAATGTGATTCCTTTATTAATGTTATTCTTTTCTAAATGATTCTTTACTATGATTTCTTTATTAATGCAATTCCATTTAAATGCGATTCCTTTTAAAATGTGATTTATAACTATTATTTCAACAAGTTTGCATGCTTTTTAATGTGATCTAACATAAATTTTCTGACCTGACAGATCAAAATTTGATCTATTCTACGATCTAATTCCTTAATCAGATAAAGCATTTTATTAAATAATAGTATAATATCATAATACACAAGTTATCCCAATTATAATGTGATATATTAAATAGATTAGACGTTTGTAGACAGACATCTAATCTAGTAGAAGGGGTTACTTCTGCGCTCTGGTGTGGTACGGAATGTACTTGAGTAGGGTGGCTGCACTGCAAGTTGTCCACTGAACTGTTTATAAAATCTTTAAAGGGCATGTCCACCCCCAAAACTAGAATCCCCCCCACTAATGGCACCATGTAGTGTAATAAAATCCTTACCTCACATCCCCGCCCCATATGGTTTCCTGTTGGTTCCCCCCCCCCCCCCCCAAAGTCCCAAAAACTGCCCACCAGGAGGATAGCAGAGTCCATATAGGACTCGGTCTCCTGTCTCGCCTCCGGGAGAAGTTTGGCATGCGTACTGCAGCCCTTCTCCCCCTCTTTCTCCCGTTTTGCAATCCCTCCCCCTACCATAAAACCCCTTGTCCATATAATAGTATATCTTCCCCCAGCCCCAACCACTAAAAAATAATTTAAAGAAAGACCTCCGAACTCTACTTACCTTCCCTCTCTCCCCCGGCATTCTGAGAAGCCGGAAGCCGCGTCCGTGATTGGCTGCCTCTCAGCCAATCACGGACACCGCTGACGGTCCCGCCCCCTGCTTGCAGTGTCTTGCAAGCAGAAGGCCGGGCGTCGGAGGAGAGAGGGAAGGTAAGTAAACATCGGGGCACTTTCTTAAATTTATTTTATAGCGGTTGGGGCTGGGGAGGATATACTATGATATGGGGAAAGTTTATAATAAGGGTGGACATGCCCTTTAAAAGTATCTTGCTTGCACTTGGGGTATGGATAGAGGAAAGGGTTAAAACAAAAAGTAAAAAATAAATAAGTTAAGATCAAGATCTCTGTAAAAAATCAGTTTAAAATGACACTTCCTATATTAAAATTCTTACGACACTCACTTAAGCCTATCCACCTATCCAGACATCTAATCTATAGCTAATCTCTAGCACTGGTGGTTTCTCACCTTCTGACCCTGTCTGGCTCATTTATTTTGCGATCAAAATTCTCTCTCAAACAATAATGGGTTAGGTGGTTCCTTCAGCATCACTGGAACGTTGCAGGAATGTCGAAATGAGAGTTCCTAATGTATTAGCACCTTAAAGGGGAAGTTCAGTGCAAATACATATGCTTTTAAGAAAAAAAAGCAGTATTTTTCGATCCCAATGACCTTTACCTTCCCATTCAGCATTTTGTCTGTGAAAAAATAAATGCTACAGAAAATTCTGACTTCCTGTTTTCAGGACCCCTTAATAGAGACCGTTATGGTCTTTCCCTTGACCCAGTACAAGTGGTGCATCCTGGGAAGAAGAAGGACCGTTAGAACCTGAAATGGCAGTTCACTGCAGGGGATAGCAAAGGGTATGAAATCAACAGATTTTTTTTAAAATGGAAGATAATATGTAGAATAACTAAGTATGTATAATACAAACCAAGAATTTTTAAAATTATATTTTCCACTGAACTTTGCCTTTAAGTCTTCTTTCTAAAAATTAAGCCTACTACAAACATGCGGCACTTGACAGGCAGGACGGACCACCAATGACACCTGATCAAGTCGCCACACATGTGCCATTGTTGACTGTAATGGCTGTTCGTTGGGTATTGTTTGTGCATTTGCACCTGTGTAATAAGCTTTAGGCTGGGTATACACTGTCAGATCCTTCCTTCAGGACTTCCGACCGGTTGGGCAGGAGGAAGAATTGTCGTTTGCAGCAAAAGTAGCAGTGGGCGACAATTAGCCGCGACCACATGATTGGCTGCGGTTTTCCAATATGTCTGATTGTGCCTTTGTCCGATTCTGACGAACGGTCGGTTGTGTCATAAAAACCATGCAATTATTTCGGCCTGATTGACCAATACACCAAACTAACAATCGATCGGGCCGAAATATTGCATGGTGTGTGCCCAGCTTAAGACATACCAGACATTAAAAATCTAAGTTTATTACTCATCTGTGATGTAATATCCTTACATTACTCTGTATGTAGTGAATTATCTCTTCTATTTAATATAACCTGTACTTAGCTCTTACAGCCTAGCTGAAAAGTGGCAGAAGTTGCTAATGTAAATGCATACTGTTATTATTACTGAGAGCGAAAATAAACTTACATTTGATATTGTAAGCAGAGTGTAAATAATTTAAACTGATATCATGTATGTTTTTGTGTCTCCACAACTTTTCTGTGATTTTAGGCCTAGGTGCTGCCCGAGTTCGTAGCCTTTTCAAGGAAGCTCGTTCCCGTGCACCATGTATTGTTTATATTGACGAGATAGATGCAGTTGGAAAGAAACGTTCCACCAACATGTCAGCATTTTCAAACACAGAGGAGGAACAGACACTTAACCAGTTGCTTGTGGAAATGGATGGTAAGAGAACCACAAAAAAGCTTTTTATAAAATGTTAAAACACTGGGCCTCTTTTACCCAGAGCCACAATCACTCGCGGTTGGCCAGGTGTCTATTGTGAAATCTGCACAGCCGGTGTTAAGATGAAGTGAAAGATTTAATATCGGTTAGCTCGACTAACTCCAGAATAGAGCCAAGTGCCTCCCCATAAATGAGACTGACTGTTTTTTAAATTGTAACCCTCTGAAGGCTGAAAATAAAATTTACATTCATTGGCAGCACCTGTTTCTTTACCCCTTACTAACAATTTTATTATCAGTGCAGTAGATATTGATTTAAAAGGCCCGGTGCTGTCTGAATAAGTTGGAACATTATTTCTTCATTTTCCTTGTACTGTCAGCTGGGGATGTGGCCTTGTGCTTATGCCAAGTCCATGGCTATAGAGTCCACCGACAAGGAGAGCTTTGTTCTTTGATTTTAACTTATAGTATCCTTTCAGGGAGACATGACATAATGTGATGGATCCCATCCAGGAATGATCGTGCACACAGTTTATTATCTCACGTGCCCACCTACCACAGTAGATAGAGTTTATGAAGCAGGTTATCCTTCACCTTTCGATTAGGTAATAATTGTGCTGCTCATAAACAGGTGTTTTCATCATTTACATTCATAATTAAAAGATATTAAGAAATATTAAAGAAACCTCCCCATCATTGGATTTTTTTTGGATGTTAAAGTGCCATAAAAAAAAAAATAGTAAACAACCTTGAAATACTTTTGCCCATATGCAGGGGTGAATGAAAATTCAAACCGGGAGATTCAATAAAAGTTCATATCGTTAAAATGTTGCTAATTTTTCACCAACCAATCAACTTTCAAATGAAGATCTGATTGGTTGAAGCAAAATTAGCAAAATTTTTAACATTAAGAACTTTTATTGAATCTCCCTGTATGAATTTTCATAAGCCCTGCAAAATAATGGATGATTTTCAACAATGCAACTGATTTCAGAGGCAAGAGTAGCCATTGGCTCGTTCACACTAGGAATGGTCAAAAATGGACAGAAATGCACAGTGTGTTTTTGCATGCATTTCTGGATGTTTTTTCGCAATGCGTTTTACTTATATCGATAGGAAAAACAGATGGGTTAACGGACAGAAATGCATGCAGTCCATGCAATGGACCGGAACGCAAACACAATCGGAGTGCAATAGTGTGAACAGTACTATTGAATTCTGTGTGTCCAGCGTTTTTCAAAATGGGACCAAGTGTGAACGAGCCCTTGGAGGAAAATGTAAAATTGATTCAGACTCATTAAAAATCTTAGCTTTAGTTCTTCCTTAAGCTGAAAACCTAGAAACCTATTGTTTCTCCAAAACTGGTCATCCTAACCTAAAAACAAACATTGAAAGGGCAAATGTCATCTATTAGGCTACATACAAACTTTGTTACAGACTGATCGTTAGACCAGGGGTTCTCGAGGGGTGTGCCTGGGTGCACTGGTGTGACTTCAGAGTGCCAGAGGTGTGGCCCCGGAATTTTGGTAGTAGAAATATTTCATTAGTATAACTTAACTTTTTCTCATAAAAAATGCCCGTTTGTTCTATTAAGAAGGGAGAGGGAGTAACTGGTAGACCTCCTGTCATTGCCCTGATAACTTTAATCTAGTTCAGTTAAACAGATCCCTAAATGATTTGAAGGGAAGCCTTAGATTATTGGACTGACAATTATCTAGTATGTGTACATAACTTAAGGCAGACAGGGCATTAAAGGGAGTCTAAACTAAGTATGTTAAGTAGCTGGCAGGGGGGTCAATACTTCACAAGGAGTAGGATAACTATTTCCCTGTTTTCAAGAGAACGAAAATGGGACAGCTCTACACTTACCTGTTGCTGCTTTTAACAGCTGATTGTTGAGCTGGCCCGACATCCCTCCTATCTTCTGCGCATGTATGCCAATAAGAAAAAAATAGGCACGTCGGGTATCCTGACAGTCAGCTGTTTAGAAGAAGCGTGCATGGCACTCAAACTGGCCTAGTTTAGATCTCTTGCACACAAAAAAGTAAGAATAAGCTATCTTACATCCCTGGGAATTATATATCTCCCTGCCGGCTACTTAACCTATTCAGTGTAGCATCTATTTAATTCATAAATGAGTCTTAATGCCTGTAGGTAAATAAAAAATGTTTATAAAAACTTACAGGGTTATTCAATAAAAGTTCATATCGTTTAAAATGGTGCTAATTTTGCCCCTACCAATAAGATGTTGGCTTGCAAATGTTAAATAAGATCTGATTGGTTGGGGTAAAATTAGCACCATTTTAAACAATAAGAACTTTTATTGAATCTCCCTGTTAATGCGGCACAACATCATACGGCACCTAATTGCAATTCTTATGTATAATCAACCAATAAAAATGATAAAGGGCAAGTCCAGCCCTTAAAGGACAACTCCACCCTCATAAGAACATCTTTTAGAAAGAATGGCCTCTTTAAAATATGTTGATATATCATAGTTTGTCCTATGAATTCATTACTGTATGCCTGCTATGCTTCTGTATGCCTCATGGAAACAGAGCTATTTAGAAACCTGTACCGAGCCTGTACTAAGCCTGGGCATGCTCAGAAGGGGCAGAAGAGGATTAACATTCAGTCGTTGGTTGTGATGTCAACTGTCAAATCCATAACTGACAGTTGCTAACTGGAAGAACCAGGAAGCAGAAAAAGGGGAAACAGGATTTCAGGTTAGGTTTATGTATTTCAGATTTCAAACTATTACAGTTTAGGGTTTGGGGGGGGGGGTGATTTACCTGTATGTAAGTTTTTGGGGTTGGACTTGCCCTTTAAATGAAAACTTATATACAGGTAAATCCCCCCCCAAACCCTAAACTGTAATAGTCTGAAATATATTTCTAATCTGAAATCCTCTGCAATATCCAATTGCTCCTGTTTCTGCTTCTTAGTTGTTCCAGTTAGCAACTGTCAGTTATGGATTTGACAATTGACATCACAGCCAATGACTGTATGCTAACGTAATTGCCTCTTCTGAGCATGCTCAAGCTCAATAAAGGTCACTAAATTGCTCAGTTTCCATGAGGCATCCAGAAGCATAGCAGGCATACAGCAATACATTCAGAGGACAAAGTAGGATACATCAACAGATTTTGGAGAGGCTATTCTTTCAAAAAGATGTTATTATGAGGGTGGAGTTTATGGGTAAAATGCCATTGTTAGTTAGCCACATCATCTGTTAAATATTGGATGTGAATTAAAAAATAGTTTAACATTTTACAATTGCATTATTTGTGAAAAAAACCCAATTGGGCTTATGCAATAAGAGGAGCAAATCATTGCCTGTGCTAGTAATGTACAGTAGGAAATATTTCCCTGTGACATAACATGATAGAATTCTTATTTCCAGTAACTGTTTTCTTTCATACCTGCCTCCACCTCCCACCAGCTCAAGCCCTTGTTGCTTCACTGATCATTGTTCTATGATAACTGTATCTAGCTTTCAGTGCTTCTAGTAATCTATGGCTTTTCTTTCCACTGTGGTAAAATAATGCATTCAGTTTTGAAAAGCAGTATTCAAGACACTGTGTTCTGATAATGTCACGATGCTCTGTAACCGTTAGCCTTGGATATGCGGTTGATTCAAATAGAATTTTTTTTCTTGTGTCTTCTTCCTAGGCAGCTGTTTCTGTAGCCTTGAAATTTATAATAATAAAAACTAAAGTGTTTTTATTCTTTGTTGCAGTCAACCAATTTTGACATATTTATACTTTCATCTGTATTTATTAGGGAATGGGTGGTTGGAAAAAATGTCAAAAAGAAATTGTGAAAAAGTGAATTGAAATAATGTTACAAAAGTATGTAGTGCTGTGATATGTTGCATTTAAATATATCAGTGTATGAGTTTATTATGCCTGCACAACTTTCTGCTGCCCCTGGTTCCTCCAGTGTCTGTTACGAAACATCACATAAGTAGAAATGAGAGTAAAATAGTGGGGAACCATTTGGATATAAAGCTAATTGCAGTACTCACGGTATTGCATCAAGCTGAAATGCATTTATTATGGTCTCACACGACATGTTTTGAAAGAATTGAGAAAAGATCAAGCTTTCCAAAACATGTTGTGTGAGACCACAATAAATGCATTTCAGCTAGTTGCAATACTGTGAGTGGTTGCTTTATGTCCAAATGGTTCCCCACGGTTTAATCTCATTTCAAATTATGATTTTATTGCAGCACTGAAACACAAATGTATGTGCCCTTAGCTGGCCTCTCCACAAATGTCATTGTATGCCACCTAGCTTTGCTCCTACCTGCTATATGTCTACATCATGCATTTTTTTCCCTTCCACCTTGCTACCTTTTTAGCCTACGTGGATGAAAAATATAAACTTATGGATTTCTTTTTTAAAAAAATGCTATATCAAGGGCTATGCACAGAGAGACTGTATCTCTCACTATTCCCTCTTCTATGCAGTGCACTGAGCCATAGTGTCTCTCTTGTATAGCGAATGGGATTTACCCATTTCAAATCTTTAACGCCAGCTATCTGCTGGCATTTAAGATTCTGTCTTCTGTATATTGCATTATAGCATACTGTAGTTTACCGGTAACTCTTAAATCAAACCACAATCTGACATGCAATCTTTTTCTTCAGGAATGGGTACTACAGACCACGTTATTGTACTAGCATCCACCAATCGGGCAGACATTCTTGACAATGCACTGATGAGACCAGGGAGGCTGGACAGACATATATTCATTGATCTTCCTACATTACAGGTAGCTAACACTTTAATGGGAAGGGAAAATTTGTAGATCTAGCATGCTATAATGATTAGTAAATGTTTACATATGCCTTTAGATTTTTCTGTAGTTAGTCAAATAATTTTCGACCTAAAAGTTGAAAGGTAGAATACCTTACTTAAGAATGATAAAATATACAGTATTTCTTAATTTGTTATAGGTAAATGGAAGCATGTACTGCAAAATGTAATAATATGTTGTCAAATCAGCACTTGAATAGCATATCCTCTTACCTTAAACTGTTTTCGCAGGAATCCTGGCATTGTGTTTTGTAAATCATATCCCCTTCCCCCTCAATAGCCATCTCTGTAAACATTTTATTTTGACCTCTGACACAGCAAATGTCTCTGTGCTGTGATAGCCAAAAGTAAGTGCAGACTGCATATTCCATCTATCAACACCTTGCTTGTTTACCCCCCAGAGTAGAAGACACAACACTTCACTAAAAGACAAAACATGGAAAGCCCTTTAAAAAAACAAGAACTAAATAATTTGTGTGTCCATAAGGCTATACTATTATCATACAGTATTGCCTTTTTTTATTTGTTATTTCATATTTTTGCACAGCCTTTAAAATAAAGTTCCCTGTTATGTTGTCAGCTTTAGCTGTTAAGCTTTTTTTTTACCTCTGGCTTTCTGTCACTTGACTGCTTAAGAACAAATGCAGAAATAGTGCCAAGCCTTTTTTGTTTAATCTCTTCCTAGTAGATAAAATGGAAACAATATTTTCTTATTGCTCCTGAGCATGGTTGCTACTTGACACTGAACTGGTTGCACTGGCAACATACTGCTGGTAAAGGGGCAAAAGTGATTATTGAATCTTAATGCAGAACAACCAAGAGCCCATTGCTGTAAAGGTGCACTTATTTTTTTCATTTTTTCCTTTAAAAGCATCACATTTTCCTTGCAAAGGGGGGAACCACAAATATCAAATTTGCACCAATTATACTGCATGATATACAAAGCTCTGTTGAAGAAAGCACATTGGAAAGCTCTTACAGTTACAATGGAGAGTCTTATTATATAGTAATAAGGGAAGCATCAAAGAGTTGCAAGTAATTTCATTTGAAAGCTTTATTTTGATGTCTTCTCCTGAGAAGGAGGTTCTCACAGAGAATTATAATAACTTGTGCTTATTATTAGAGATTTCATGCTTAAAGGGTAACTGTGGTCTCCATACAATTGTCCTCACTCTTTCATACCTTTGAAACAAGCCTAGGTTGATGTCTTCTCTGGGTCTTAAGTTATAGGCTTTTACAGACAGACAGGATAAACAAGGAAGTGTGTGACAATCAGAGGATGTGGAACACCCCACCCCCCCAAAAGAACAATCTTGTCTGAAGCTATTAAAAGACATGCAACCATTCTCTGTCCATTTCTCTATCTTGTTTTCTTTTCAGGCTTGTGGTTACCTTTAAATATGGATGCAACTGTGCATGCTGAGTGTCATTGGAGGCAGGGAGCAATGGTGCTGGCCGTGTGCTAGCTGGAAACACCACCCTTTTTACTGCTGTAACTTTGGAATGACTGCTTACATATGCCCTTTATTACAAAGAGATGCCCCCATGATCATGTTCCTAGCTGCAGACACAGTTACCCTTTAAAAGCAAATACTGGTAAAAAAAAAGGGCATAAACTGCAAGACTCAAAATACACAATTGTTCAGCATCAAGTATTCAATTTTAAAAAGCTCAATATTTGAAAGTTTTTGCATAATAAAGCACGTCTATCTCATTTCCACTGTGCGTCAGGCACAGGTTGGGCAAAAATAGAAAACAGAGCTGTCTCAAAAGCTTTTAAACATGGCAATTTCTCTTTAAGGAAAGAAGGGAGATCTTTGAGCAACACCTGAAGATCCTGAAGCTAACTCAGCCTGGAAGCTTCTATTCCCAGAGGCTGGCAGAACTCACTCCTGGATTCAGTGGTATTTTTTTTTAATTCATAAATTTCAAATAGATGCTCTCAAGGTTATTATTTAACCTATTAGAACATTGTCACTTGCAGTTACTATGTGCAGGAGAATCACAATATAAAAGCCACATTACAGAATGGACACCTGTGTACTTTAGAATGTAGGTTTGGATTTCACAGTCAAGTGTTGTAACATAGCTACATCAGATTGTTAGTGAAGGACTCTGTGTTTATTTGTTTCGTAAAACTTAAGTTGTAGCAAAGACATGTAATTTAGTTCGGTATATAGAATGTCTCTGTCAGTGTAAACAGTGTAGGAGATCTTATGTAGCCCATATACCTTGCCTTAAAAACAAAAATGCAAATTTTAAATGTATTGCGAAGCACAGTCGTTTTGCAATTGGCAAAGATGCTGATTTTACATAGAAATTGTGGTGTCCTTGCCTAACTTCCTTGCATGTGGTCTGTTTTCCCCACTCATGAGTGTCTTTTATAATTGATGGGTATTGCTTCTGTTTTATTCAGGAGCTGATATTGCTAACATTTGCAATGAAGCTGCCTTACATGCAGCCAGGGAGGGCTATCAGTCTGTAGACACTTACAACTTTGAATATGCAGTGGAGCGAGTTATTGCAGGTAAGGTTTAGTTTACACATATGGTGAACTAATGTTTACTGACTGTCTCAGTCTGCAGGTTTTGCATCTCTCTGTAAGCTGCTGCTCTGCTTAGGCTGTGTACAACTCAAAGAAAGATAAGAGGTGGGCTGCTCACGTACCGGATAAAAAAATAATCTTTATTATAACTCAATGATAAAAGCACCCATTATGCGGCCAGACGACGTATTGTCGTATCGTGACGTAATTGTCACTTCATCAGAGGCCAATAAACCTTGCAATACATCCTTTAAAAAGGCAAAGGGGGAGGGTAACGGTTACAAATATTATGATACAATTAAAAACAAAATATAAAGAAATTAACACAAAAGGAAGAGGATCATAATGCAACTAGAAGTGAATCCCATACAGTAACCGTCAATACCTTTTCACTATAGATGTTTGGAAACTACAACTCCCATCAACTAAAGCATGCTGGTAGTTGTAGTTTCCAAACATATACAGTGGAAAGTTTTTTTTAGTGGTTACTGTATGGGATTACTGTCCCATTTAAAGGGCAACTAATGCCTCAAAACAATACTGAATCAGGAGGATGGTATATATTGTTAAAAATATTGCCTTCTGAATCTGTGTTGTTTTGAGGCTTTAGTTGCCCTTTAAATGGACAGCAGAATTCCTATACAGTAGTCCTATACAGTAATAGCCACACTAAATTTACTTGCATGGTACTACTGTAGTGGAATTCTGATGTCCATTTAAAGGGCAACTAAAGCCTCAAAACTATAGAATCAGAAGGCATCAGTGGCCATAATTTCTACCCTTAACTTGTACTCAAGTCAATCATGTTTTACACATTTTCCAGGTAAAAATAGGTACTTCGACTTATACTCGGTTCGACTTATATTCGCACTAGGGCTCAACATATCGCACAAGTTCTCCGTTCTTTTGGGCACTATCTTCCAACCTCCTTCCAAAACCAAAAAGGAAGATAGTGCCCAAAAGAACTGAGAACTTGCGCGATATGTTGCCATATTGTATTTTACATAAGTATCTTCATGTATCATTTTGATATAATGATTGTGTGTTTTTATATGGTGACTAGATATTCTACCCCCAGGGGTTAACTGGGGGGTGGATACTTTCTCTTTTAAAAGGAAAAGACACATTGTAATTTCCTGCCTCACACGAAATGCGTCAGGTATGGACATTTTTTAAATACATGTGATACCAAATAAAGTGTTGTTTTATGGGAACTGCTGATGTGTTTTCCAGGTCGCATGTCTCTACTTTGATTTGTTTGGATCGCTTTGGAAGTTGCTATTATTGTTTCTGTATTGTTTTGAGGCATTCGTTGCGCTTTAAATGGGGAGTAATACCACATAGTAACCCCTAATTCCTTGCCACTCCAGATGCTTAGAAACTACAACTCCCAATATGCTTTAATTGCCCTCCCCCCCCTAATTTTAGTGGAGGAGAGGACTTGCCTGTGTGTACTCAGCAATCCAGCTGCTGCTGTCAATCCCTCAGCAATTCGGCTCCGCATCCACCATTCTGGCGGGAAGTGAGATTGCCGCCAGAACAGTTGATGTGGAAGCGAGCAGCTACCAGATTACCTGGATTAACAGGTAAGTCGAGGATCGATTTTTAGGCTATTTTAAAAGCCTATAAATCTCGACATATACTTAAGTATATACGGTAGCATCATGTGTCACACAGGAGAAGTCCTGTTTCAAATCACAGTCTGGAGGATTCCCAATATCATGATTAAAATGTCGGATCAACACTAGTCAAATCACAAACCTGTCTCAAATTTGTTTTGTGTACACGCAGGCAAAATTTTCACCTGCAGCCAAGATTTGCCCAATACAGGCAAAAATTAAACATGCGTTGGAAATTTTCTTGCAATCATGTGGTCTTTAATAGACCATGCAAGCTGTTGCACTGAACTATTCTGATGAATGCTATGCAGTTAAAATTAGTTGTATAAATCAACATACTGTAGATACCCTAAAAGTCACCATAACCATACAAAGGCAGAAGTTGAGTGCTTTTATATAGAGCTCCACGGTTACTTCTCATATACTTGTATCACACTGTAAGGACTATGTTTTTCTTGTAATATACATGTTTTTTTTTTTTTTTTCATTAGTTGCATGCAGATGCGCTCTGGTGCTTTTTATACTTGGGTATTTGAGTGGTTGTTTAGTGTACATATGATTCTGCTGTATTTGGCTTTGGTATTTGAATTAATTATCACTGGATACCATTGGGATCCAAAGGGGTGGATTATATTAGGGATAATACGCTACATAGGATATATAGGATAATACAGTGTTATATAAGGATATTACGCCACAGAGGAATTCCATGACCATATAGAAGCACAAGGACTTCCTATGTTATTGACTAATACAGGGAGGGGGAGAGGCAGGAGTAGTTTCAGTGGTATACAGGAAGTCACTGAGTTGTATACCACTGCTCATCCTCATTCTAAATCCTTATAACCCACTGCTGCTTTTCATTATAAAATTGTGCTTATAAATTTTAAAGCAATTAAATATGGATCAGAAAGTGCTTCCCCTGACAGAAAACATTACTATTATTACTTGCAGTTAAGTTCAAATGAAATAAATTTGGTAACTTTTCATTGCATACATTATTTTTCTGTTTTATCTTTAGGGACAGCCAAAAAGAGCAAGATCATGTCAAAAGAGGAAAGGCGCGTTGTTGCATTCCATGAATCGGGACATTCCCTAGTTGGTTGGTTGCTTGAGCATACTGAGGCTGTCATGAAGGTAACTATTTGAGCCTAAAACACATTTCACTTAACCTTTAACTTGGAAACTGCTGATCAGTACCATGTATTATTTGAGTACACACTAAAAATTTTTAGTATAAAATGTTTACAGTAATTTCCCCCTCCACTAGCTCAGTGAACTCAGGTATGTTGAGTGGAAATTATCCAGGCAGATCTAGAGAGGGATTATTTAATTAGCTGATTTATATCCTCTTGCAAAAGGGAGAGGGGAGTAAAATGTAAAGGGTATGTCCAGCCTACCCTAAAATTAATAATTTTCTGCAGTGTACCTTCCCCCCTCCCAACCCTAACCACGTGGTTATTTTTAAAAAAAAAAAAAGTCCCCAGAAACTTACTTACCAGACCGGGTTCCCTTGGCGTCAGCTGCTAATGCTACTTCGGGGAATGGGCGCTCCACAGCGCATGTCTGAGTCCTCAGGGAGGACAGAGAAGAGGCAGAAACCTTTTCATAGGCAGACAGGCTCCTACTTTTCACTTTCCTGGACTTAACATAGGCACTGCTGAAGAACCATTTGGAGCAGAGGAGAAAGATAAGGGTTTTGTAACACTACACAGTGGGGCCAGCATGGGGTTAAATTTTAGTTTTGAGGGTGGTCATGCCCTTTAAATGGAAAATAACTGGAAGTATTTTTGTAGTGAACTAGTTGATTGATTTTACAATATATCTTTTGTTCAGAATTACATGTAAAGACATTTACATCATTTTAATCAGCAGTTCCTTTAAACTTGTATATGTTTGCTTTTAAAATAAACCTATTAAAGGTTATCTCCACTCATAATATCGAATTTTGGGAATCCAGTTCCAGTTCTTTAATAGAACAAGAAACGGACTCTGTCTTCTATGCGCACGCACGATCTATGCACATAGAAGACAGTCTGTCAGGACCTGTCAGACTACGCTCTGGGGGGAGCGAGCAAGTTTCTTACCTTCTCTCCTGGCTCCTGTTTCTTCTAATAAAGAACAAGCCATAATATGGTGTGTCATTTTAAAGGCCCATACAAATGCTAGGTAATCGTTGCCCAAAATGAGCTTGGGCATGCTGAAGTTATGTGTGAGCGATATCGCTCCTTGTATGTCAACCTTTAGTCTTCCCACTTTCTTCATTATGAATTACTTAAGCAAGTGTTTTTTTTTTTTTAGGTCTCTATAGCACCCAGGACCAACGCAGCACTCGGATTTGCTCAGATACTTCCCAGAGAGCAATATCTCTTCACAAAGGAGCAGCTGTTTGAGAGGATATGTATGGCTCTGGGAGGAAGAGTGGCTGAAGCCATCACCTTCAATAAGGTCACTACAGGTATGGCGTTACATAAGTATTCATGGTGCTTTGTGTGAAGCTCATAATGTAATGGACTCTAAGGCATCCTTCCAAGAGAGCCATAAGCTATAGTGCTTTATGCATTTCCTATATTTCGCCATTTCCCCTACTTTTTTCCTTATTCAAAATAACTAAACTGAATAATTGTAGCTATTAACTTGCTTCTGACAAAATTATCCTTCAAGCATTAACTTTTTTGTCTTTGCTGCATAACCTTGTGTGTTACAAAATCAAATATTAAAGGAAATAACTATAGAAACTGAATATAGAACAATTATATCATTGACTTCCATAAAAACCAAAAGTTAATGTGTCAGAAATATTTTTTTTAATCCTATGTTGTACAGGAGCTCAAGATGACTTGAGGAAAGTGACAAGGGTTGCATATGCTATGGTGAAACAGTATGGCATGGTACCAACTATTGGACAAGTGTCTTTCCCTGATACCGAATCTACATCACCTATTGGGAGAAGACCTTTTAGCCAGGGTCTGCAAAAAATGATGGACTATGTGAGTGTCAGCAAATAGATTTAGTACAGAAGGGTATTGATTACAAATGCTTTTTAATAGCTTGTAATGAAGAGTTTCCTTAAATCAATAGAAATGGTTGCAGTTTTGACATTAAAGTAGAAATAGGGAACCAATAGGCTATTTTCAGATGACTTCAGCTATATTAAGAATATAAGAAAGATAATACTCTTGCTAATTGGAAGGAAGGTCAGTATCTCAACAGTGCCAAAGACCTTGGCAAAATAGAGGGAACAACCACAATCACATCAAATATTAAATTAATCGTAGCCGTATTAGTGGACTTGTAGTATACAAAAAATAGAAGAAAGTATAGTGTGTAATACTCTATATATATTTGCACTAACAATAGTGTTCTTGGGAGCTTCCTCCCTCCTTATGTAGTAGTCAGATAACGTAAAGATCTGAAGAGAAAACCATTAAGACACTATTTTTAGTGCAAATAAAAAGAGTATCACATACTATACTTTCTTTTTTTTTTGTATTCATTTTTAAGGAAGTGTTAGTATTTTCAGATGTCTAAATGTAATGTGCTGGAACTCTCTACACACAATTCAATGCTTGTTTTAACTTTTTAACTGGCATACCACCGTTTGATAATAGCTTTTTTGATAGCTGTACTATTACAGATGAGAATTAAAATAATTAATGCATCATAATAATAATTTTATGCAAAATGTGAAAACCAAAAATTTGTGAGTGTATAACGGTTCTTTAAGTAAAAGATAATTTTAATTTAATTGTTTAAAAAAAGCCAGTTTCTGGTTGGTAATATCAGAGGTTTGTGGATATATTAAACTCATGGTGATATTAGAATAAATTACCCAAATGCTTCCTGGTCTGGCTTGTCTTTACTAGGTAGGCAGGTTAATTCTCAAACTAATGATATTTCATTATTGAATACCTAGCATTTTAGGTCCTAACCCTGGTTACATATAGGAAATGAGATGGTTTATGAATTTATTTCCCCTATTTCCTGTCATTTTTTTCAGGAAGCCCAACAGATTATATCCACTGCTTACAAGCACACAGAGAAGCTGTTGCTAGACAACAGAGACAAGCTGCTTTTGGTAAGCTATGTATCTTTTGCTCATTTAAGAGACAACCCAAAATTGCACTAGTTTTAAAGGGCATGTTCATCCTTAAAACAAAAAACTGGTCAATTGTCAGTTACCCTGCCCGCAACTGATATATTTCGCGTATTATATTACGAACCAGATATTTAAGGGTATTTTCTGTCCCCATTCTGGCAGAGTAAGTTGGCCCCTTTCTCCATGCAGTCAATCAAGGCTGTGAAAACTGACATCACAGTCAATGACTGCTGTTTCACCTTTTGCTTCTTCTGCACATGCTCAAGCTTATAAAAAGCTCATTGAGCAGAGGGAGGAGGCAAATACATTTGCCAGAAAAGGAAATAACATCATTAAATATTTTAATACAAATGCATGTAATAAAAGGGTAAAAATAGCAGTTGGTGGCAGATAATTGAAAAGTCACCAGTTTTTTGTTTTAAGGGTGGACATGCCCTTTAAATGTTTGTTAGAAAATATTATAAAGGGCATTATATTGAAAAAGTAATATGGGATGTATTAAATATTTTGTTTATCTTTGATATTATGAACAATTTTACTTTGGAGTCTAATAAATGCTTATTTTGCCAAAAACATTTTGTCACTTTTATATCGTTGTCAGAGCAGACACTATGGGGGTTATTCAATAAAAGTTCTTATCATTTAAAATGGTGCTTATTTTGCCCCAACCAATCGGATGTTAGCTTTCAAATGTTACATAAGTTCTGATTGGTTGGGGAAAAATTAGCACCATTTTAAACGATAAGAACTTTTATTAAATCTCCCTGTATGTCTGTTGTATTCAATTAGATCTGTGGCAATTATGTATCCTGGAAAATCCCAATTAGCATATCACAGCCAGGTCTGTGGCAATTATGTATCCTGGAAAAACCCAATTAGCATATCACAGCCAGGTGTTACGGGCGTGATTGGATAGGCTAAGAGGTGTTATAGAAACGCCCAGAGTCAAAAACAGCATTGTACATTGCAGACAGTTGGGTGGCGAAACCCCCCCCCCCACCTCTATTTAGGCTTGGTTTCTTTATTTTCACATAAATGGCCTCCTTAACACTCTCTTGAACCAGTCACGTTCCTTTGCCAATATGTTAACATTACAATCTTCAAAGGTATGTCCTTTATCCTTAAGATGCAGGTACACGGCTGAGTCCTGACCCGAGGAAATGGTTCTTCTGTGCTGGGCCATATGTTGCTGCAGTTTCTGTTTGGTCTCCCCTACATACAAATCAGAGCATTCTTCACTGCACTGCGTATATGATGTTGCTTTTCTTGTGTTTCGGTATTGGGTCTTTCGGATGTACCAGTTGCTGCCTCAGTGTGTTGTTCGGTTTAAAGCAGACCGGGATACGGTGTTTTTTGAAAATTCTTCTTAATTTCTCGGAGAGCCTTGCTACATATGGGATGACCAGCTTCTTCCTCCTGTCTTGCTTTTCCCCTTCACTGTAGGTATTTGTGTTCTTTTCTTTCCTTCTAGTTCTTTTGACAAAAGCCCAGTCTGGATATCCAAGTTTTAAGGGCTCCTCTGAGATGTTTCATTTCTTTAGCCTTCGCCTCTGTGCTAGTGGGGATGTTCTCAGCTCTGTGTTGCAGGGTTCTGATGACACCTAGCTTCTGATCTAAAGGGTTCGACACCAACTGTCTGCCATGTACAATGCTGTTTTGACAACTTACTCTGGGTGTTCCTATAACACCTCTTAGCCACTATCCAATCACGCCCTTAACACCTGGCTGTGATATGCTAATTGTGATTTTCCAGGATACATAATTGCCACAGATTCTTGTACAAGTCATTTTGAATTGAGAAAGCCAGTCGGATGACTAGCGAAACGTCTTCAAGAACTACATTTCATGTCCAGTTGATCTAATTGAATACAACAGATATACCATGACCTGGATGAATGAGAATCTTCACAAGCAGCAGACACTATGACATGCATTAATTTAGACATGGTAAAAACAAAACTTCCTGTGCAGCAAATACCATACCTATGTGCTTTACTGAATGTATGTAGAAAATAAATGTAGCTACACTATACTATAACTAGTTTCCCAAAGTGCGTTCTCCCTTGTGATTTTTCCTTGTGTTTTTGCAGTTGGCTAATGCCCTGTTGGAAAAAGAAGTTATAAACTATGATGACATTGAACAGCTCATTGGACCACCTCCCCATGGTCCCAAAAAGATGATCGCTCCACAAAGTTGGATTGAGGCTGAGAAAGACAAACAAGATAGGGAAGAGGAAGAACCACCTAGACGTTCACCACCTAGAGAAGAAGAGGAAGAGCCAAACATGAATCCAGTCTGATCATTTGAAAAATCTAAACAGATTACATCAAAAATCATTGGTCAGCTGTCACCAGTGCCATATGGCAATGATTCAGGGTTGCCTTTTAAACCCTTAAAGGCACTTTCATGCTAGAAAGGATGTTTCCTTTTATGGTATGCTTGGTGACATAGATTGCAAGGGGAATTACAGGAGACAAACAGTAATCTTTACAGCTGGCCACTAAATTTGACCCTAAAAAAATGCTTAGATTTGTGTAGAATACCCCACCCCAAACCTGAAAAACTGTACATACAGAGCCTAGAACAGCACCTAGATAGATAGATTCCGATCCCTACTACAATCTTCATGCAAACTCCCTGCTCTTCCTGCAGTCATGACCAATGGCTAGTGCTTCTACCTGTAGGTGCGTCCATTGAGTGCAGTAAAAGCTCAGCAGAACACTCATGGAAACCAGGACATAGCCCAAAGGGATCAGGTTGAAGATCTCTAGGTGCTGTTTTGGAGTCTGTAAGTAAAGGGTTTTGGGGGTGGCCTGTTCTACACAAATCTAAAAGATTGTTTTAGCTTGTTTAAAATGTGCCAAAAAGGAAGGGAGAAAAATTTACCTTGCGCACAATCCACCGCTGGCTCCACTGACAACAGATCCTGGCCATTTCCGCATTCAGTTTAACTATAGCGTTCATTAATGTGCATGTGCACTATAGTTAAAATGAGTGTGGAAGTGACACATTCTAAATTAATTGAAGAACGGGAGGTAAGGTATTGCTCCTTTAATACCTTACAGCAGTAAAGGAATAGTTCACATTCTGAGTGAACTATTCCTTTAAGCAAATAATGAACATTTCCTTCAGAAAATACAATATGGTCTGTACATGTTTTATTTTGAATAAAACATTTTGATTTTTGAAAGACATTAAATATATTTTATTGTATAAATCTAAGAAAAATTGTATTGTTTTTATGACCATTTGGTCCCTGTTTTTTCCATTTTACCATAATGGAAAAATGCACAAGTACACTTAACCCATTTATTTAGTCAAATATCACAGCAATACAACTGTTGGATAAATAAATGCATTGCAGTTAAGAGTGCTCCGATTTGTAAGTGGGGTAGACAAAAGAGCAGCTGCACCATGTATGTCCCAAAACAGAAGGGACAATTCTATTCAGTCAAGGAAAAAATAATGTCAAAAGCTAGAGACTGCACAGACATAAACTTTAATGATATTAAATTAGCACTGTTTACCGATTTGTCATATAGAACCCTACAACAAAGGAGAGCATTAAGACCCTTGCTCACCCTCCTCCAAGAGAGAAACATATCTTATAAATGGGGATTCCTCTTCTTGCTAGTGGCGCGAAAAGACGGAATGACCGCAATCTTGAAAGACCCGGAAAATCTACAGTCATTTCTGGGGAAACTCAACCTACCAAAAATCTCTCTCCCTGACTGGGAACAACCTACCCATACCACCTACACCCACCAAAGACAAAAATTGGAAATCCCCAAAAACTACAAAATAAAAAAGGCTTCATCACACACAAGATATACAACCAAATTGAACTGATCCCCACATAGGAATCAGTCAACTACAGGTTTACCCAAAACTGATTCAAACAGGTGACTACAACTTTAAAACCAAAAAATCTTTGGGATACACATCAATTGCTAGATATCTACTTACAATATAGGGGCACGGTGGCTACCAATGAGACCCGCGCCAACCTCTAACCCCAAAAGGGAAAATTACCTCCCAAGGGAAATGAGAGTTTACTGTTATAAAGTTTTTACCCAGGGAACAACCTGGTCAGGTTATAATACTATCTATTTTTCTGTATACAGTTACGTATAAATAGCATAAAGTTTACAGGTTATCTAAAATGCAGAAATCTCAAAATATGCAGGATATATTATTTGTTTTAACTGGTTTTCTTTTCTTTCCACCCTCTATATCTCAACCCCAAATCCCCTTTCTACCCTTTCGAACTATAGATGTTCTGGTCTAAAATGTAATGATGAATGCATAAAAACTATTACATGGAGTCAAAGCTAAGGGTCTGCACACTAAATGCTAGAGGTTTAAATACACCGCTGAAAAGATCTCAAATACTACATCAAATGCACAAAGGAAAAATTGATATAACCATGTTCCAAGAAATGCACTTCAAAACAAATTCGATCCCATCAATATGGGAAAATAAATTACTCTCACTGGTTCCACAGCACTAACCCAGAAGCCAAAACAAAAGGAGTATCCATAGCAATCCACAAAAGATTACCCATAATAGCCAAAGACACACAAATAGACAAAAATGGCTGATATGTTATGATAAACATAGCTCTAAAGGAACAAAATCTAACACTAGCAAACATCTACCTACCCAACCAATCTCAAATTTCTACATGCATACAATACTTAGAAACACTGAACAACTTCGCTACTAGACATATCATAATGGAAGGAGATTTTAACTGTGTACTGAATCCATCAATGGACTCAACACACATATCCCATATAAAACAGTTAATAAACTTAAAAGAAAATTACATAACTTACAAATTATTGATATATGGCGTATTCTCCATCCAACAACAAAAGATTATACATTTTACTCGACCCCTCATGATACCTACATAGACCATAGAATAGACCTAAGCCTGGTCTCACATAATCTATTATCATGGCAACCTGAATGTTCGATAGGCTCCATTGTGTGGTCTGATCACACCCCAGCCTATCTCTCACTAACTATCCCAACACGCACCAAATTATCCTGGAACTGGAGCCTAAATGAACAATTATTGAGAAACCACGACTGTATACAAGATATAAAAAAAGACTATAGCCACATTCAAAGAAACATACAAGACAGACCTAACATCTGCCCCATACAAATGGGAAGCATTGAAGTGTGTCATCAGAGGCACACTCATAAAACATGGAATTAGACTAAAACGAGAATCCACAAAACACACAACAATTGCAAACAGAAGTCCTAACTCTAGAAACTGCTCACAAGCTACACAGAAATGCACAAGTAAAACAAAAACTAATTCAAGCCAGAGACCAACTTTTACACACACATAACAAGGCATATTGTCTCAGACAAGACTATAGACATAGAACAATGCATGAACAAAGCAACAAGTGTGGCAGACCTTTGGCAAACTCTCTCTTAGAACTAAAAAAATGAAAACATATATTCCAAAAATTAAAACCTCTAGTCTGGTGACTGGATTTTTGTGGGGCTCCGGAAGAAGGAGAGTCAGAATGGCACAACTAAAATTACCCAAAGAAATTAGCCGGGCTAGCTCTACCTGACTTTAAAATGTACTATTTAGCGAGCCAGGTCAAACTGCTAAGATGCTGGACCAATGCTGAGGAATCACCCAATCAATCCGATCTTATGCTGGCACTGTACTTAAAAGGCCCCTTTCTAGCATACCTATTCAATCCGGAAATACACATCATTGGTAAAGGAACAAAAATACACACACAAACTATTAAAATATGGAAAGATATAAACAAAATAATACAACCGCAAGGCCTACCAAGTATCACCCCAATCTGGCATAATAAAATATACCCACAACTAGCCGCCTTCCCGGCCGCACAGGACTGGATCAGAGTTGGGATCACTACCCTGGGACAACTAATCCAAGACAACCATATCCAAAACTATGAACTGCTGACCAAGAATTATAAATTACCCCCAATATATAAGTTCAGATACCTGCAAATAAAACACTGTATATCTGTTGTATTCAATTAGATCAACTGGACTTGAAATGACATTTCAAGTCCAGTTGATCTAATTGAATACAACAGATATACCATGACCTGGATGAATGAGAACCTTCACAAAAACACTGTATACAAACGGAGTTCCCGGAAGGCCTCCCAACAATAACCCAACATCCAATAGTAAAGATCCTACAAGACTACGCACAACCAAAACTAATTTCCAGAATATACGGCTATCTATTATACATAACAGCTGGAAAAGAAATGGACTCATTACTAGCTAAATGGCGACGCTATATCCCCACAATAACTGCTGAACAGGTACTGGATGCGGCAGAATCCCCAAGATCTGCATCCCCAGCCACAAATAACAAGCTCATCCAATATTATATTATACACCAGGCCTACCTGTCGCCAACGCAACTAATCCATATGAGACAAAATGCAAACTCACTATGCCCTAAATGTAAAACCAGAGACGCCAATTATTGGCATCTGATCTGGGAATGCCCAGTAATCACAAACTACTGGAACAAAATCCTTACATATTTAACCAATAACTTAAATCAACCAGTACCGCATAGAGCAGAGGAATGTATCCTGGGACTCCTGGATGAGGAAGAGTGACCAAACCATAAAAAAAACTAATCTTGCAACTACTCTTTTATGCACGAAAAGCGATTGTACTAAAATAGATGGCAGCAGATCCCCCAAAACGCAGGCAATGGATACAGTTGGTAAATACTGACCTGGCCTTCCACAAGATCCTGTATATACATAGACGATGCCCAAGTAAATATGAAAAAATCTGGAAACCATTGCTTGAACTGGGTAATAACCAACCCAAATGAACAACTCCAGAACTCCTCTCTATTCTCCTTCCTCTGTCTCTCCAACTAACCCATCCATGTCTCCCTATATTACAAGGGAACCTTCTCTCTCTTCTCTATCACTATAGGCATCTCGAGCACCAAAATTGTAACAATAATTATTGATAGCAAATAAGACCAGTAGCACAAGTTATTGAATGTTAATGTAAATAGTTTATTAATAATAAAAAATCTAAATAAGTAATGTAAGCAAAATATACGAAATGTACACTGTATAATTCTAACAAAACCGGATGCAACAAGATAACACACTAAATAACTGAGTTGTATATGCTATGGCTACAAGAGAATATATAGCGAATCTAAATGTGTTAGAATGTAACGATATATGAGTAAATGCTGATCATGTCATCTTCTTTTTTCTTTCTGATAAATAAAATGAATTAAAAAAAAAAAACCTCTAAAGATGTGATGATGCACAGATCGGAGGACATTGCTGAGGAATTTCAAAAATTCTACTCTAAACTCAATTAAGTCATCACACAACCCATCAGACACATCCCATAAACTAAAAGAAATGCAAACATATATCAACAAAACAGCTTTACCCACACTTTCAAATGAACAAACACTTTCATTAGAAATACCATTCTCCTCTGCAGAGCTTAACCAAACAATAACAACACTCAAAGGAAGCAAAAGCCCAGGACTCCATGGATTTGCCTCTCCCTTCTATAAACAATTCAAAGAAGAACTATCCACGCTCCTACTGTATACATACAATACAATATCCCCTGACTACCCCTTCCCCCCGCAAGCATTAGAAACCCACATAACAATCATTCCAAAACCAAATAAAGATCTAACTGCATGTGGAAGCTATCGCCCAATCTCTTTAATAAATACCAACATTAAAATATATGCTAAAATGATTGCCACCAGACTACAAAAATATATTCCCACATGGATTAATATAAAGTGGGGTTTGTACTAAGGAGAGAGGGAAGAGATAACACCATCAAAACAATTATTTTAATAGCACATGCCCAAAAACACAAAATACCAATATGCCTACTGTCCTTAGATCCACACAGTAAAAGACGCTATGTCTCCTTCATCAGATCTCCTTTACACCTGATGAAGGAGACATAGTGTTCTCCGAAACATACGTTTGTGTGATGTGAATAAACAGATTTCTGAGGAATAAGTGTGCTCTCCCATCTTCTTTATTGCTTGTACTGTCCTTAGATGCAGAAAAGGGTAGTTAGGAACTTCCTCAAGCTAACCCTATCACAGGCGGGAATAGGTAATATCTGCCTAAACAAGATTATGGCATTATACAATGCTAACACTACCAGAGTTCAAGTTAATGGACTCCTCTCTAACCCCTTCCACCTATACAACGGCTCAAGACAGGGATATCCCCTTTCACTATTTTTATATATTTTAAACATGGAACACCTTGCAAATGCAATAAGATACAACCCAAACATCACAGAAATCACAATCAATACAACAAACCACAAATTAGCACTCTATGCAGATGAGCTCCTTCTATATGTATCCAACCCACATATCTCAACCCCCAATTTATTAACAGAAATTCAAACATATGGCTCACTAAGCAACTTCAAGGTAAACTATCAGAAATACAATTGTTTAAATTGTTTAAAAGTACAGGAAAGATCTATTACATACTTAGGTATAAAAATACCTACAAAATTAGATGAACTATACGATCTAAATTTTACCCCTCTCATTGGCGTCATTTCCTCCGACCTGTGCTACTGGGGAAATAAATATTTTGGAAAGATAAATATTCTATGAATGAACTTACTACCCTGGCTACTTTATATGTTCCAAGCTATACCCATCTTACTACCAACCCAATTTTTTAAAAAAAAGTCAACAACAAATGACAATTTATATGGCAAAAAAAAACCTGCCAGACTCAAATTTTCAACGCTAACAAGGAAAAAAGAAGATGGGGGTCTAAATTTACCAGACCTAAGAAAATATCACTCAGCTGCACTACTAGCTCATATATTGGACATCATCAAGAAGATAAATTATGGGTCGAGGTAGCCACCCAGTTAACCCCACAACCACTCACAATACTCCCATCGATACATCCAAAGGATCGAAAACAATCCATAAATACCACCTTCTTTTCCCATCACATTCTACATACTTGGGATTTGTCTATAAAGAAATATAAAATATCCAACACAACCGGATATATGACACCCATACTTCATTCCCCCAGCAAAAAGACAACTCCCACTCAACACCATACTGAAAGAACAAATACCCACTTCCCAAATGAAATTTCAATTAAATCACTACATCCAAACTCTACTAGCCAAGAAAGATTTTCAAACAACTCCAACACCATTTGAACTAATCTGCTTAAAATCCTCAGCCCCTCAACATTTACTTTCAAACAAATACCGGATACTACAATCCACCAACTTACCAACTACCATCTTTCACAAAAAAATGGGAAAAAGACCTGAACCGCACATATACAATCGAGCAATGGGAACGCAGCTTCTCTCTCACACACAAGATATCAATATCTTGCAAAGCACAAGAAAACAAATGATAAAATACACACTAGATGGTACCGATGCCCAGCCAATCTACACAAGATATATCCCTGCATACCACAAACCTGCTGGAGATGCCAACAATCCCCCCGGAACCATATTACATATTTGGTTTGAATGCCCTCAAATATATCAGTTTTGGCACATAATAATAGCCTATACAACGAACTACACCGAGCACAAATCCCAAGCACAGCCCCAGTGACTCAATATCATACCTGGCAATCTAACGGGCTATACAACAGGAATCCTCCGCTTCTTCTTAATTGCAGGCAAAGCTGTACCCGAAACAACAAACCACCCCAACTACTAAGGAATGGATTATAGAAATCAATCAAATTATGAGGATGGAAGAACTCACAGCAACCATAAGCAACAAATCTCAAAAATTCAACAGACAATGGACAATCTGGATACTATTCCAAGAAACTGGCAGATACAAAAACCTCCTTACCCCCTAAAATAAAATAAACAAACTCTTGGGACAAAACAATAAGAAGAGATAAGAGATAAAGAATAATTTACAAAACGCTTATAATCACTGCAATGTAATAGAACTTTAAGTAATAAATAGTAACAAACAACTGTTTAAGCAGACCAGAGCATCCTACTAACCCACCTCCCCTATACCCTACCCCCCAATAACCCCACCCTCCTCTCTTCTCTATCTCTTTATCTTTTAAAAAAATACAGGCTACATCATCATGATACAGAGGGATAGATACAAGAAATACTGATGTTAAATGTTCTTTTTTAATATGTATTTTAGTCCTTATATGTTATACATATAAATGCTTGTTAAGAAAAATTCTCAATAAAACTGAATTAAAAAAAAAAAAGTGCTTATTATATGCAGCAGTTTGCCACCTCATTTCTTCCCCACAATTTTCAGAGAAATTCAACCCAAAACACTTTCCCCCAAACTTATGGATACTTTTGTTCTTTTAACCCAACTGCTCTTTGGCCTGTTTTATTTAAGAAAGCCTAAATGTTCTATGTTAAAGGGACACTAAATCCGTTCATGAAATCTGTATTTATTATTCAGAAGGAGGTGAGAATGCTTCTTCATACCTCCCTGTGAATAACAGAACGACCTGGGAACAGTGCAAACCCTAATTTTACCGACACTCCACTCGCGGCTCCTCCATGGTCAGGATAGCATGCCTGACAGCTGAGAAGGAGCCAAGTGGAGTGCCGGTAGGTAAGTGTTGCACTGTTTCCCGGGCACATTATTCTTAGGGTGGTGGGAATAAGTGTTCTCACCTCATTGTGAATAATAGATAGAGATTTCATATACTTAACGAAGTACATGAAATCTTTTTAATGTGCCTTAAAATATTTACAGGTTGCAATTTATATATGCACTTTGGGAGTAAGGTGATTGGAACAGTACCGCAAGGATAATACAATTTTGAGTGATGCACACCTAAAGAGATGTACAAGCATCAAAATGAAACTCTAATTATGAATTCTGTGCAGTTTATTGTTTTAGTTGTAGATGTCCTTGGGTTACAACTTGATGTCTTTCATATGCAAAACAATTAAAGGTGCCTCACTAATTGTATTGTATATATATGTATGTATAAGTTTCGGTCTAACACCTCAGACCTTTATCAAGCCATAAGTGATACACAACATTAACACTCTTTTAAACATTTCATGGGATATATCCTTTCCGGTGACCTCATTGGATGATTTATAGAGTGCCCTCTATAAATAAATCACTCTAATAAATTATGTAAGGGTAGTGTAATCCATACACAACCCTGTAGTGTTAAACATTATCAGGGTTAGTAAATGTTCTTATCGTTTAAAATGGTGCTAATTTTGCCCCAACCAATCAGATCTTATTTTACATTTATAAAAGAACTTTTTTTTATTGAATCTCCCTGTAAGTATAAAACCATATACAAAACGAAAGTGCATAATTAACAATTCATAAATATATCAATGTGTACAAAAAATGTGGTATTCAAAAAGAAAAAAAATATTGAAAAAGACCCGTGAGTGCACCTTCATCATTGGAATTTCTTATATATCCTTTATATTATATAAATATATTTATATCTTCATAAGAGATTGCATTTTGAGTTTTTAGGAGCTACCAATGAGGTGGGGTGGGGGGTATAGGATAATACATATAGGAAAGGTGTATATGTATGTGTGTACTATCTCATTATTATTGTACAGCGCTGCGTCCCCAAGTGGCGCTTTATAAATAAACTATACATACATACATACATACATACATACGTTACCTTTTAAATGACCATCAATAAAAATATATAAAATGTAGCACTGACTTATATTAGATAAAAGACAAAATATACAACTTATACAAAATAATTACAGAGCTGAGATTCCTATTTTAATATGGGATAGTCAAAATGGGAGGTGAATACTAGAAGGAAGTGGTAATGACATTATAACATCCAATGATGTGCTGTTTGTAAAACATGTGACAGTCTTAGCCAATCAAAAAAACCTTTCTGTATGCTACACAAGAAGTGATGTGTATGTAGAAAGGAGGATATAAAGGATGATACTTTGCATGTTTCTCTAGGTAACCTGGGAGGGAGATATATGTGTTTATATGTTAGATTATTAGGGCAATGCTATAATAACATGAGTCTGTGATATAAGAAGGCTCTATTTCATTTTATTCTCTTTGGGGAGCTTTTAGCTCCTTTAAAATCCACCATATATAGTTTGTAGGTAGGCACACAAACTATTGAGTGTGCCTACCTACAAACTATACAAACTACCTACAAACTATATATGACTGATTATACTTACCTGCAGTGGCACAGGTTATAGGAAGTGCACCTCGGATCTTACCTATCAGGGCTACCACATGAATTTGGAAATGGGCCTTTAAAATTCACCTCTACTTAAACTATATAGCCAATCGGTATCCTGTGCTGTCCTAACCCCATAGTGACTGTAAATCTGGAACTGGAACTAATAAGTATGAACCTAGCATGTAAAGCTTAATCCTGTATAGGGTCTCAGGTTGCCCAATGGTGCTGACTAGCTTGAACTGCACATTGTTGCTGGATTACCTGGGTCTATTCCCAGACCAGGTTTATTCCACTTAGATCTCACATTCTAGCTGGCAGGCAGGTAGAATAGTCCTTGGGTAGGAATCGCTAAAGCATGACCATGGTTTTTTAATGTCTGTATGTCAGAAAAATGGCTTTATTCCAGGATCTATGAAAATTAAATATTCCAGCATTCTGTGCAGCCAGGGAATGCTGGGAGTTGTAGTTTTTAAACATGTGAAAAGTTAAACACATATGCTCTATATAATTAGGCTGAATTGCATCTGTATATATTCATTAACCAATGGACATGCTAACAGAGAATGCTGGCTGTTGTAGTTTTCAAACATGTGAAAGGTCACACCCCTGCTCTATACGATTAAGCTTTATTATATCTGGACACATGCCTTAGCTACAGGACATTTAGAAGGAATTTACAGAAATTTAAAAGTTCTTATCGTTTAAAATGGTGCTAATTTTGCCCCAACCAATCAGATCTTATTTAACATTTGAAACCTAACATCTAATTGGTTGGGGTAAAATTAGCACTGTTTTTAACAATAAGAATTTTTATTTGTAGTTTTCAAACATGTGAAAGGTCCCAAGTTTAACACCCCTGCTCTATACCATTAGGCTGTATTACATCTGGACACATGCCTTAGCTACAGGCTATAAATTAGATACTTTGCATGTTCCAGCCCATTTCTCTGGGAGTGAGAAATATGCGTTTATAGGTTAGATTATTAGGGCAATGCTATTATAATAACATGAGGTTGTGAGATACCTTCGGTGGGGAGCTTTTAGCTCCTTTAACAACACCTCTCCCTAACCTATAAAGCTAATCAGTATCCTGTGCTCCCAAGTCCTAACCCCAAAGTGACTGTAAACCTAGAACTTGCTGTGGTAAATACTTATAAGCATGAACCTAACATGTTAATCTGCATACTAGTTCGGGTCTTGGTGTACCAAATGGTCCTGTTTAGCTTGAACTGCACATTGTGGCAGATTGCCTGGGTTTTCAGACCTGTAGTTTATTCTATATAGACCCTCTAGAAGGAGGTGCAGGATTGGGACTCAGCTCCCTGCTGTGTTTCAAGGAAAGGGTGTGAAGCACACTGTTTTGGACTGGGTCCTCTGCCTATGGCATGATCATGTGCTAATGTGGAAAGCCCACCATACTCTTCTGGCACGATAATGGAATAGCCAACTCCAATGGAAGGCACTTTGTCATACATCACAGGGCTAGATACACGATCAGCTGTTACAGCGATGACTGCATCCAAGCCTTATTTCGCTGCTATCCATTTGGGTAGTCCCAAACAGAATCTTAACTATAGATCTGCCTGCTAGATACCGTGTCATGCCTATCTTAGTAAAGGTGCACCTGATGAGCTGTTTAAAGAGTTGATCCAGGTATCTAGAAAGCAGATCTATAGTTATGCAGCTACTTGGAACTGCACAAATGCATACCAGTGCAGTAAGTCTTAGATGCTGTTCAGTCACTGGGGGCCACATGTCAAACTATCACTTGATAAGCTGTGTCAGTCCTGAACTGAAAAGCACTTCCCAAATGAAATCCTGTCACCTTAAACCCTTCAGAAAATGTGTGATTCTGTTACAGTGAGTGAAAAAAGGGACTTTGCATCAGTATAGCAGCCACTGCTGATGCATTTGTGTATTATTGCATTTTTAATTACATTTTCAATGGTATATAGTCCTTTTGTAGGTGCTGTATGCAAAGAAAGATACTCCTGATTGACAATGTATGCTTGGCATGTCTGTGATTAAGTACTAGCAGTAACCTTTCAAATATGCAAATAATGCAGGGGGGCTCCTTTCTGTTGCAGGAGTCTGGGGTAGTCTTGCGGGAGTGTGGGAAACCAACCCAGAATGCGGTAATGTGTAGAGATTGCTTGGGTCCTTTTTAGGAACTTCAGGCTTCTCCCATTTGGGCCTCCCCCTGGATGCTTGCTGGGAGCAGAAAGGGAGGGCAATTTGAAGAGGTTCCTGATGTTTACCGGCTGAAGGGATTCAAGTAGCCACTCTCTAGCCCTACAGCATAACACCTATAAGCATATGGGACAGGCAGACCCATATTTGTGCACTTTGTGTTGGTATCATTGAAAGCATGACCCTGAGCTTTTAATAATAATTTTTTTTAAAATGGTGCTGTTTTGGTTGTGTAATTGTGTAATTTAAATAGAACACAGTTATTTGGAATTTAAAGGAACACTAAATTTAAAAAACAATTATTTGGCGTCTGTTTCTATTATTCACAGGGAGGTGAGAACGCTTATTCCCACCTCCCTGTGAATTATTTGCTCAGGGGACCTTGAACTTACCTTACTGCGCTCCTCTCACAAGCCGCTCCTTCACTGACAGCTGCTTTGTCCTGACCACGCGCCCTATCTTAGGCGCATGCGTGCCAATACAAAAGATAGGGCGCGCGATCGGGACAGAACAGCTGTTCTGTGCAGGAGCGACTTGCGAGAGGAGCGCGGTATGGTAAGTTCCAGGTCCCCTGAGCAAATTATTCACAGGGAGGTGGGAATAAGCATTCTCACCTCCCTGTGAATAATAGAATTTTTTTATAAGTTTAGTGTTCCTTAAAGGACTTTTTTTAGGTTCATTTGGTTTTTTTGAAATTTGTTTTCTAGTAAATTATAACAAATTTATATTTTTAACAACAACAACAATAGTAACGGAGGTCCATAACATTTTCAGAAATACTTTTGCAACAATAGTAACATAGTAACATAGTAACATAGTAATTAAGGTTGAATAAAGACATTTGTCCATCAAGTCCAACCTATTACCTTTTTTTTTTAATTTTTTTATTATTATTTTTTTTTTTAACCCTACCTAACAGTTGATCCAGAGGAAGGCAAAAAACCCCAGCTAAAAAAGGGGGAAAAAAATTCCTTCCTGACTCCAAACGGCAATCGGAAAGTATCCCTGGTTATGGGTAGGGTATAAAGGTTGGACTAGATGGACGTATGTCTTTATTCAAACTCCAATACTATGTTACTATGTATCCCCTGTATCCCATCAAGCACTGCAATACAGCTTGTTAAACTCCCAGCATCCCCTCTGAAATAAATCATCTATCTTCCACCTATCCCCCCCATATGTTTTTTATAAAGCTATTAACTTTTGAGTTTATAAATATATATTTATACAATTGAAAAACACACAAGTCCCCCCAGCCTTCTTACAGAAGTGTGTTACAAGCTTCTATCTTTCCTCTTGTCTCTCCCTGCTCTATCAGCTGTGAATAGATCATGCAGAGACAGGGAGGAAAGGCTTTGTTTACATCAGGCATCACTGAGGTCAAGTGGGTGTGGCAACAATCATGAATATGCATGTGATGATGCACATTGACTGACAGCCTGCCCAGCACAGTAGCAGACACACCCCAGAAACGAACAGAACTTCCCCTGGCTGCTGCAATGAAACAGGATTTTTTAGAGATAATAAAGGTAGGAGGAGGGTTGGGGGAAGGTGTACTTTCAGCTGGAAATAAAAACAACAACAAAGTTTTTACATCAGTGGAGATACCCTTTAACCCTTTCACTGCCAGGAGATTTTCATTTTTTTTTTGCGTTAACTGCCAGAAGAATTTTCAGGATTTTGCCCTTAATCGCTTTAGACTAATTTTACAGTAGGAAACCTTGCAGTAAATCAGGAATATTATACATTGTTTTTTTCAGCACAAAGTGTACTTTAACATGGTAACAGAATTTTGTAACTTTTCTGGAAATTTTACTGGAATTATGGGTAAAATATGTAAAAAAAATGAAAAATTTGCAAATTTTCATGGATTTTTCCCATTTTTACTTATAGTTATCTTAAGGTTACGCACAAAAATCTTACTGTTTCTAAAAGCTCAGATACTCCCGAGTACAACGATACCAGATATATGTAGGTACCCGACTTTTCCTGTACAGGAGAACCCCCCAAACTAAAACTGCACCTCCTAGAATATTACACCAAATTAAAATGTGTAACCACTACTAACAGTTAACATAGAATATCTACCAAATTATCTAAACTATCCCCACAAGTGAGATATTTTTAGAAACTACACACTCGCAGGATTTTACGAGTGAGGTTAGTTTCGATCAAAATGCAGGTACCCGGACGCAGCTCTTCGTCAAATTGTAAGTTACTTTCTCACATTTTCCTTTTTTTCCTCAACTGTAAAATCAGAGACAAAATCAAATGCGAATTTCAGCTAAAAACTGTGGAGGAAAGTTCAAACGCATCTCAAATATGAAAGCCTAACCCCTCCCGAATAAAACGGTATGCCACATTCATGGGTGTACCCAGAGACATGGCTTCCAACTAACCCAGAGCGTGACCAGTGCCAAATGTCAGTAGCAGCAAAAAAAAATTAGCCAGTTTTGTATTTGAACAGTCTGCAGTTTTTCCACGAAACACCCCCCCAACTCAAAAATACCCCCCACAAACTATATACTCCTGAAATCTATACACCTTCAGCTATGTAACGCCGTAGTTCGTTCATTCATATCATCAATGGTGTGGGCGCAGTTCTTCGTAGAAATTTGCACTTTTACCAGATTTTCAAAAAAAATGAACATCAAACAGCGTTCAAAAAGGTCGAAATCATGCCAAAACCCCATGGAATGTAAAAAAAAGTTACTAAATATCAATCTCCCAAATGTCCTGAATCAAACGGTATGCCATATGTGTGGTAACACACGCAGACGTGGAAGCGAAAAGCCACAAAGTGAGACAATGCACGATGGCTCAGAAACGGCGAAAATATTTAGCCAACTCCGAATTTGGACAGTCTGCAGTTTTTCCACAAAACACCCCCGTAACTTAGAAATAACCCCCACAAACTATATATTCCTGAAATCTACACACCTTCAGCTATGTAACGCTGTAGTTTGTTCATTCATACCATCAATGGTGTGGGCGCAGTTCTTTGTAGAAGTTCGCATTTGTCTGAAAAAACGAACATAAAACAACTTCAAAAGGTAAAAATCATGCCAAAACCTCATGGAATCTAAAAAAAAGTTACTAAATATCAATCTCCCAAATGTCCTGAATCGAGAACACTATGGGTAATAAATATAATGTGAGAACACTATGGGTATAAATGTTATGAGAACACTATGGGTATAAATATAATGTGAGAACACTATGGGTATAAATATGTAATGAGAACACTATGGGTATAAATATAATGTGAGAACACTATGGGTAATAAAAAGGGTGGTGGGAGTCAAACATCAAATACTGATCTGTGTGTGTTGGTTTTCTGTAAACCTCTACTTCCAGTTTACCATTTCCGTTGTGATCAGTGCAGGCGGTGCCCTCCGTCCACACTCACAGCTCTGCCCAGGGAACCAATTACCAACCAAGGGAGGGGCAACCGTCCTGGGCACACACACTGCTACTTCCCTCTGCTGGCATGGGCATAGACCTTTATCAATATATAGTGTGACAGTGCCAAGCTCCACCCCATCATAAACTGTCCCCTCCCATAAAACACAACCCCTCAATCTCCCAGAGGTCTGGTGCTGCCATACTGCAACTTTCAAATGTGGTGCTGCCATACTTCAACATCAGTGTCACCCCTACCTGTAAAACATCTGGTCTGTGGTCAGTGGCAGATTATAGCAGTAAAGAGCCAGGTGGCTGGTAGAGCATGAGTTAACCATGAGGATAGGACACGGACTGGTGATGGGGCAGGTGGACGCTTCCCATTGAAGTAGTAGAGGGGACATTACTGACAGGGACCATGGGGAGGGTGATGCTGTCTCTGTGCTGGGTACTGTGGGGGTTCTGCTGTGATGCTGTTTCACCCCTTCAGCCCAGGGTACCGACAGGAGTTCGGACGGTGGGTTTGTATACAGGTGGCTTAAGAGGCACGAGAAGCGGGAGATGCAGAGGAAGATCATGTCTGTCCTCGGGCTTCCCCACAGACCCAGATCGGTACATAGACTGAACTCAGCCCAACTCAACCAGCCAGGGAAACTGAACTCATGTTGGACCTCTACAATGTCCTGTCCGGCGAGAAGCAGGGACCAGAGCAGAAAGGCTGGTCACAGTGGGGACAGTCACATAGTCATCAGACCAGGGTCAACACCTTGCTGGGCAGCCCACAGGACAGCGAGTTCCTCAATGATGCCGATATGGTCATGAGCTTGGTCAACTTAGATCAGTGACTGATCCATGGCACTGGGTGAGGATCGACATGTAGAGATGGCCGAACTTTCGAAAGTTCTGTCCGTTTTCGAACTATACGGAAAATTCGAAAACGGACCCATTAAAGTCAATAAGAGTCAAATAGTTCGAAAAGTTCGAATGAAATACAATTAAAATATCAATGGTAACTTAATGTACCATAAATGGCTGTGGGACCTGGGAAATGGTCTGGGGAACATGTTCGAATATCCAGGAATTTCGAAAATTAATTTTACTCTCACTCACGCTATTTTTAAGTCCTCGCGTTCGAACATTCGATGTTCACGCCTAGGTATCATGGACATTTTACTCGCAGATTCGATGCTCGCGTATAGGTTTTTAATGGACACTTTACTCGCGGATTCGATGCTCGCGCCTAGATACCATGTACATTTTACTTGCGGATTCGATGCTCGCGTATAGGTTTTAATGGACACTTGCGGATTCGATGCTCGCATATAGGTATAATAGGCATTTTACTTGCATATTCGAACGGTCGAACATTTGATATTTATTGAAAGTCCGAAAATATCGAAAATCCGGGTTCGGGATAGTTTGAGAAGTCCGAATTTGTCCGAATAGTTCAGCTCGAACTCGGGTTCAAGTTCTAGTTCATCTCTATCGACATGGTACCACTACAGAGATGACACTGGGTGATAATAAGCATGGTACCACTGGGTTATAGACATGGTACCACTACAGAGATGGCACATGGTGAAAAATGACATGATACCACACCACTACAGAGATGGCACACATGGTTGGTCCATCCATCTATCATTAGCTATCAATCTGTGTATCTATCTCTATCAATCTCTATCTTGTATCTATTGATGGGTACACACAGTCTGTGATCTATCTATCATCTCTGTCTTATCCATCCCTCCCTCCCTTCCTTCCTCCCCGGCCTTAGGATAAATAGCAACCTGTGCAAGATTTGTTGCTGGTGCCTAGCACCCCCTCCAAGAGACCCCCCCCCTGGGCACACACAATACGCGGTTGAATACTGCTTGCCTTAGCCTGCTTCAAATCAAGTTCCCCACCTGTGCTTACTGTCTTTCAGTATCTTCATTGCGTGATTGTATATATCATGCATGTATCATTACATAACACGTAACATACTAACAGGGTTATTCAATAAAAGTTCTTATCGTTTAAAATGGTGCTAATTTTGCCCCAACCAATCAGATGTTAGCTTTCAAATGTTAAATAAGATCTGATTGGTTGGGGCAAAATTAGCACCATTTTAAACAATAACTTTTATTGAATAACCCTGTAAATGCACAGACAGAAAAGCACAGCATACAGACATCTTAAGTAAGGCTTATGTGTGTTGGGACTCAGTATGTGGTATGGTGCTGATATATTTATTTGATATGCAGGATCGTAACTGGAGGGGCTGTGGTACTGATGAACAACTTTTATTTACAGGTCCATGACCTACGACTCCCGGCTGGTGCCCCCCCTTGGTAATGCAACCTGTGCAATCTCTATCTATTTACATGTCTATCTGTATATTTTGCTTAGGGTGGTTGGGGAAAGGGGTGTGGCCTTAAAATTGTGCACCGTGCGCCACATATAGGGGACCGAAGTGGGTATTACAGCCAGGGGCCCAAACTAGCATTAATCTGCCTCTGTCTGTGGTGACCCACTTCCCTCTCTACATAGAAAACCCATTTTACCCCCCAGGCAGCCCCCACCAACAAAGCAGATGAAGTTCTGTCTGTAACACAAAGACTATTAATGAGTAATGTTTGTCTTGTTAGTAGAGACTTGGACTGATTGCTCCAGATTTTTGCATTTTGTCTTGACCATATTCCATGGCAGACGTTATGTTATGTGTGTAACACAGTTTGTATGATTTATTATTATGTGTATCATTATTAGTGATTGAAAAATAATATTTTAATATGTGCTACTTATGTTTTATAAAAAGTTTTAGACCAACAATTCTGGAATGCTAGCAAAATTATGTAAATGTTAGATGGGCATTTCAGGTAGGGTATAAAGGTTGGACTAGATGGACGTATGTCTTTATATAACCTCCAATACTATGTTACTATGTAACTGTTATACAGACATTATGGGTAGGGTATAAAGGCTGGACTAGATGGACGTATGTCTTTATATAACCTCCAATACTATGTTACTATGTAACTGTTATACAGACATTATGGGTAGGGTATAAAGGTTGGACTAGATGGACGTATGTCTTTATATAACCTCCAATACTATGTTACTATGTAACTGTTATACAGACATTATGGGTAGGGTAAAAGGCTGGACTAGATGGACGTATGTCTTTATATAACCTCCAATACTATGTTACTATGTAACTGTTATACAGACATTATGGGTAGGGTATAAAGGTTGGACTAGAAGGAAGTATGTCTTATATAACCTCCAATACTATGTTACTATGTAACTGTTATACAGACATTATGGGTAGGGTATAAAGGTTGGACTAGATGGACGTATGTCTTTATTCAAACTCCAATACTATGTTACTATGTATCCCCTGTATCCCATCAAGCACTGCAATACAGCTTGTTAAACTCCCAGCATCCCCTCTGAAATAAATCATCTATCTTCACCTATCCCCCCCATATGTTTTTATAAAGCTATTAACTTTTGAGTTTATAAATATATTTATATACAATTGAAAAACACACAAGTCCCCCAGCCTTCTTACAGAAGTGTGTTACAAGCTTCATCTTTCCTCTTGTCTCTCCCTGCTCTATCAGCTGTGAATAGATCATGCAGAGACAGAGGAGGAAAGGTTTGTTTACATCAGGCCACTCATGAGGTCAAGTGGGTGTGGCAACAATCATGAATATGCATGTGATGATGCACATTGACTGACAGCCTGCCAGCACAGTAGACAGACACACCCCAGAAACGAACAGAACTTCCCTGGCTGCTGCAATGAAACAGGATTTTTTAGAGATAATAAGGTAGGAGGAGGGTTGGGGGAAGGTGTACTTTCAGCTGGAAATAAAAACAACAACAAAGTTTTTACATCAGTGGAGATACCCTTTAACCTTTCACTGCCAGGAGATTTTCATTTTTTTTTTGCGTTAACTGCCAGAAGAATTTTCAGGATTTTGCCCTTAATCGCTTTAGACTAATTTTACAGTAGGAACCTTGCAGTAAATCAGGAATATTATTACAGTGTTTTTTTCAGCACAAAGTGTACTTTAACATGGTAACAGAATTTTGTAACTTTTCTGGAAATTTTACTGGAATTATGGGTAAAATATGTAAAAAAAATGAAAAATTTGCAAATTTTCATGGATTTTTCCCATTTTTACTTATAGTTATCTTAAGGTTACGCACAAAAATCTTACTGTTTCTAAAAGCTCAGATACTCCCGAGTACAACGATACCAGATATATGTAGGTACCCGACTTTTCCTGTACAGGAGAACCCCCCAAACTAAAACTGCACCTCCTAGAATATTACACCAAATTAAAATGTGTAACCACTACTAACAGTTAACATAGAATATCTACCAAATTATCTAAACTATCCCCACAAGTGAGATATTTTTAGAAACTACACACTCGCAGGATTTTACGAGTGAGGTTAGTTTCGATCAAAATGCAGGTACCCGGACGCAGCTCTTCGTCAAATTGTAAGTTACTTTCTCACATTTTCCTTTTTTTCCTCAACTGTAAAATCAGAGACAAAATCAAATGCGAATTTCAGCTAAAAACTGTGGAGGAAAGTTCAAACGCATCTCAAATATGAAAGCCTAACCCCTCCCGAATAAAACGGTATGCCACATTCATGGGTGTACCCAGAGACATGGCTACCAACTAACCCAGAGCGTGACCAGTGCCAAATGTCAGTAGCAGCAAAAAAAAATTAGCCAGTTTTGTATTTGAACAGTCTGCAGTTTTTCCACGAAACACCCCCCCAACTCAAAAATACCCCCCACAAACTATATACTCCTGAAATCTATACACCTTCAGCTATGTAACGCCGTAGTTCGTTCATTCATATCATCAATGGTGTGGGCGCAGTTCTTCGTAGAAATTTGCACTTTTACCAGATTTTCAAAAAAAATGAACATCAAACAGCGTTCAAAAAGGTCGAAATCATGCCAAAACCCCATGGAATGTAAAAAAAAGTTACTAAATATCAATCTCCCAAATGTCCTGAATCAAACGGTATGCCATATGTGTGGTAACACACGCAGACGTGGAAGCCAAAAGACACAAAGTGAAACAATGCACAATGGCTCAGAAACAGCAAAAATATTCAGTCAAATCTGAATTTGAACAGTCTGCAATTTTTCCCCACAAAACAACCCCCACAAACCATATATTTCTCGAATCCACACACCTTTATCTACGAAATTCTGTAGTTTGTTCATTCGTACCATCAATGGTGTGGGCGCAGTTCTTCGTAGAAGTTCACAGTTTTAGCAGATTTTCTAAAAAATTTGAAAAAAACCACTCTCAAAGGTAGAAATCATGCCAAAATCCCAAGTAATGTAAAAAAAAATTACCAAATATCAATCTCCCAAATGTCCTGAATCAAACGGTATGCCCTATGTATGGTTCCACACGCAGACGTGGAATCAACTAGCCACAAAGTGAGCCAATGAACAGTGGCCCAATTACAGCAACTTTTCAGATTTGTCAGACTAAACACCCCTCTATATTAGAAATACCCCCCAAAACTATATATTCTTGGACTCTACACACCTTCAGCTACACAATGGTGTGATTCTTTTATGCATACCACCAATGGTGTGGGTGCAGTTTTGTGTACAATTTCGCTTTCTTACCAGATTTTCAGGAAAAATTTATAAAAATACAATTCAAAGTTAAAAATCATGGAAAATTTCCATGTCATGTAAAAAAATAATGTCAAAAAAACTTGTCAATTATCAATCTTCCAAATGCCCTGAATCAAACGGTATGCCATATGCGTGGATGCACACAGGGCGGGCCACCAACTAGCTCAAATGGGACGCATGCACCAGTGTAATTACAAAAAAATATCAAAGTGCTCTGTAATTTCAAACAGCCCCAAAACTTGAAATGCTCCCACAAATAAAACCCCCAACTAATATCAATCTCCCACAGTTCTGAGTCAAACGGTATGCCATATGCGTGGATGCACATAGAGACGTGGCCACTAACTAGCTCAAATGGGACCATGCACAAATGCAATTACAAGAAAAAATCAAAGTGCTCTTGAATTTGAACAGCTACACTTTTTCTAAGGAAACAGTCCCGAAACATGAAAAATCCCCACAAACTATATATTTTTGGAATCTAACACCTTCAGCTACGTTACGGTGCCATGCTTTCATACATACATGAAGAATTACAGACAAGTGATCCAAGAACTCTGCGTTTTTAGGAGGTTTTGTGAAAAATAAAATAAGATGATTCAAGATTGAAATCCTACCTAAACCCCTTGACAAGCAAAAAAACCCCACTAAATAGCAATCTCCCACATATCCTGCATCAAACGGTAGGCCATAGTTGTGGGTGACACAGAGACGTGAGACGTGGCCACCAACTTGCTCAAACGGGACATGCACAAGTGTAATTACAAGAAAAAATGTGTCCAGTAATTTCAAATAGCCCCAAAACTTGAAAATACCCCCCGCAAATACCCCCCCCACTAATATCAATCTCCCACATGTTCTGAATCAAACGGTATGCCTATGCGTGGATGTACAAGAGATGTGGCCACCAACTAGCTCAAATGGGACACGCACAAATGCAATTACAAGAAAAATTCAACGTTCTCGTAATTTGCACGACTTACCCTTTTTCTAAGGAAACAGTCCCAAAACATGGAAATTCCCCACAACTATATGTTGGAATCTACACAACTTCAGCTACGTTACAGTGCCATGATTCATACATATACATGAAGAATTCCAGACCCAGTGATCCAAGAAACTCTGTGTGTTTGGAGGTTTTTGTGAAAAATAATAAGATGATTCAAGGATTGAAATCCTACCTAAACCCACTTGAAAAGCAAAAAAACCCACTAAATGTCAATCTCCCACATATCCTGCATCAAACGGTATGCCATATGTGTGGGTGCACACAGAGACGTGGCCACCAACTAGCAAATGGGACACATGCACAAGTGTAATTACAAAAAAAAATCAAAGCGCTCTGTAATTTCAAACAGCCCCAAACTTGTAAATGCCCCCACAAATAAAACCCCCAACTAAATATCAATCTCCCACATGTTCTGAATCAAACGGTATGCCATATGCGTGGATTGCACACAGAGACGTGGCCACCAACTAGCTCAAATGGGACGCATGCACAAATGCAATTACAAGAAAAAAATCAAGTGCTCTGTAATTGTCAACAGCCTACCCTTTTTCTATGGAGAAAAGGAGATTCCCCCCAAAACTATAATTTTTGGAATCTACACACCTTCAGCTACGTTACGGTGCCATGCTTTCATACATGCATGAAGAATTCCGACCCAGCGATCCAAAGAACTCTGTGTTTTTAGAGATTTGTGAAAAATAAAAGATGTGATTCAAGGGTTGAAATCCTACCTAAACCCACTTGACAAGCAAAAAAAACAACAATAGCAATCTCCACATGTCCTGAATCAAACGGTGTGCCATTTGCGTGGGTGCAAACAGAGACGAGGCCACCAACTAGCTCAAATGGGACGATTTAGAGTGCAGTTACAAGAAAATTTTAAAACCAACGACAACCCACCCCCACACACGCATCTCCCCCTTTAGTGGTATTTAGTGAATGTGTAGTTAGTATGGAGGTCACAACCATTTTGCACACTTTACTGACCTAAAATTCAATACGGTCTTTATTTGCTACCTCTGCAAAATTCCTTATTAAAATAGGCTTAGTTTCCCTTGAAATCGTACAATAAAGTATCCGCGTTTACTTACCGATATCACTGGGGACATTGGGGAGCTTGGAGAAGACAACATTTTTCAATTTTATAGTTTTTAGGTAAAAAAAAAAAGGGTGTGTGTATCACTTTGAATTTTTTTGTGGTGTATTTCCCCTTTTTTTCCCCGATCAATTCCCAAAGATAATCATCGATCATCTTAGGGAATGATACCGAACTTGGAATACGGGCATAAATGCCCGTTTTCCAATCGAAATCCGATCGGAAAAATCACTTCCCGGAAATCATTTTCCAGGAAGTGATTTTCATTCATTGGCAAAGATCAAAATTTGGTGATCAGAAGTGATCACCAAATTTGATCTCTGTCACATTTTTTTTCTAAGTCTTCGCTAAGTAGCAAAGACTTAGAAAAAATCCTATTTGTGAATGGAACTTTGAGTTCCATTCACAAAATGTATAGTAAAGCTGTCAGCTGACAGCTTGTACTATATAGGTACTGCAGCATGATCTATGGAGACAACGCGGCAGTACCTCAACCTAGACCACCAGGGGCAGTCTCCTACCACTTAAGGGAGCGCCCGGTGAAGGAGGAAGCTCCGTGACGTCACCGGGAGTCTCCCTTTCCGCTTCCTCCGCTTCATCCACGTGGGGACAGAACCGAGCTCTGTACGACGCAGAAAGGTATGATAAAGCTCCGGGATCTCGCTTTAACTCGCGGATTTATTTTGATGTAAAGTTAGGACAGCCACGATCGTATATTCACGATCTGTGGCAGTTGAACATTCACTGCACAGACCGTGAATATACGATCTGTGGGCAGTTAAAGGGTTAAATGGTGATAGTTCTTCATTATATCTGCAAAAAATAGGTTATTTTAATTGACCATTACTAGAAACTCATTTTTTTCCAACCACCACTGTATAATTTTTTTGTTGATTGCCCCCTATTTCTTTAGGATTTACAATCTAAAACGTCTTAATATTTCAGATGCAATCAAGTTCCTTGCTCTCAAAAACTATTCTTCGTGAGTAGTTTTAGGGCCACAGCCACATGCAATGCAAACGCAATCGCATGCGATTCCTTGTGCGGATTTTGTGGCATTTGCCGCAGTTTTTTTCATTAGGTATTGGAAGGACGCATGCGATTGCGATTTAAAATGCAAAACGCACATGCATCGCACCCAAAATGCGGGGTTTTAGGTGCGTTGCCATGATTCAATTGATCTGAAAAATCGCGCAGTGTGGACAGCCATTACTGTAGCTGGAATAGTGACAGTTTTGAAGTGTAATGCTGTGTGGTGTGCCGGCTTGAAAGTTGGTTTTGGGAGAAAAAGTCAGGTCGGAGGGGGGAGGTTTAGGATAATGCTCCTAAACAAATTGTGTGCTCCATAACGGAAGGCAACAATCATGCAATCATAGGAAGTGTACGTAAATGATGCAAGTTTATAGATTGGGTAAAAGTTCATTTTTCAGTATAGTGTCCCTTATTTTACTATAGTTGTCCTAAAGTTATTAGTTCTAGTTCTCAGTTTTTATAGACAGATGTTGAGCTGGCTTAATCCTTTTGGATGTGGCTGCTGGAGCTCCACCCCAGTTAGATTCTTCAGAATTTCTCAGTCTCCAGGCTCTGGTCGATGCGGGTAAGGCTTTGTGTGGATCTTGCACGCACAGATGTCACTTGCATGCGCCCCTTCCACCGTTTCCGGGAACGTTGCGGCACATGCATGTGACATCCGCTACCGCGGTTGCAGCCTGATGATGTCATACACAAACACATTCCTGGGGAAACGGGACCCGGTGCATATAAAGAAAGGACAGTGGATTTGATTTTTAAATCACAGACCCACGAAACTCGGGAATCCATGTTGGGGGATTGGACCCATGATGTTCAATGGGAAAAAAAAAATTGGCCTGAAATTGTGGATTATAAAAAAACGCTTCACAGACTTCTTTAGCTAGAAGATAGCAACACTTCTCCTTGCGTCCCGCACATCTCTACGGATTTTGTGTCTCTAGCGTGAAAACTGTAAGAGGCGATACAGTCCCAATAAGCGGAAGAATAAAAGGGAACGAAAAAGAAAACGGAAAAGAACAGGATTTGTCGGCGGTATGTAACAGGCCACGGTCGAAGGATTTGTGGCAGTCCCAAAAACCTTCTCTTATATTTATTTATATATATATATATATATATATATATATATAACCGTCAATGTTATGTAGGCAGGTGTGTATGATGTATGTTCCAGGAAACATGTTTTTAAAATGGCTAGGGACAATTGACAATATTCCTGAGACTTTGTATATTTAGTTTAGGACCCTAAAAAGAGCTTAGGCTACTTTACAACTTTAAAAAAAAAAAAAATGCTCCGACACAACCACTTTTTTAACGTGTGCTGCCATTCTGGTGGAGAATAACTAAATCAACTAGGTACAGCTAAATTCTTTACTTCATTTTTGTTCTGTTCCTAATGCAGAGATCTGCCACAATCATGCACACTTGTAACCTCTTCTGTGCGGTGATCTCCATAGCAGAGCACGGAGGAAGTAAATCTGGAAGTTATACTGACCCATTTCTTATGCGAGAGTCCAATGGGGGGGAACAATTTTATCCTCGGTTCTCACTGCTGTGTACATGACTGACAGTGGACGATAAATCATCTATGGGTGCTGGGGCAGAAACCTTATATTAGCAGGCTGGAAAAAACCTTGTAAGTTCAGATGTTATCTACAACTCCCAGCATTGCCTTGCTGCATTCTACCAAGGGGGCCCATTCTGGGGAGTGGAGTTTCCACAAACAGTCTTTAAAAGGGTGTAACCTATTAGCTCTCGCACCCCCGCATCTTTTCTCCTGATGTGTCCGCTTTTATTTTAAAACTGTTTGTGAGTCTTTAGGGATCTTGCATTGGCCAGGCACTAGTGACTAGAATTACTAGATTTACACTCAGCCAACCACAAGTATGATGTCTAATTTTTATTTATAATACATAAAGCTAGGCATTTTCAATGGGTACGGCGGCATTGATGAGAATATATCTGGTCACTCAGTGTGTCACTTGCTGTATCCACTTCCCCTTCCCACTGTCCTCTCCTCCCTGTATTAGTCATTACATAGGAATACTGTGTTATTGTTGACAGACGAGGTGCGGTCATTCTTTCTCTTTTCAATAGGAAGGTAATCACTATTTATATACTAACAGGGATTCTTAGAGGGGATAAGCCCACCATGGACTGGCAGTATCGGGTTGGGGTTCTATTTTGGAAGGAGGGAGAGGAGATCATCGAGCTGCCCCAGTTTAAGATAGACTGGGAGGAGAGATAATAAGTAGCAGAATGTGCAATAGTCAAAATGGGAGATTAAGGGCATGCATGCATGAGCATTTTAGTAGTGGAGCGAACAAGGGCAGCAGGGAGGTTATCGTTGTTGTATTATCTTGGGTAAACCGCTTTGCTTGTAGTAGGGTTTTCAAGGACAAAAATTGAGCTAGGAGATATTCCTTTTCAAACAGGTTGTTTATTGGGTACTAATTACAGTGCTTAGGGCTAGGCCACCCACTTGCTGCGTTTTATGCGTTTGCGCTTGCAGTTTTTTCAGTAATTGAAAAGTGCAGCAACGCAAACGAAATGCGCATTTTCGGGTTACCAGTGCAATTGTTGATTTGACGTTAAGAATTTTTAATCGTTAATCGCATGCGTTTTCCTTACCTAATGAAGGAAAACCGCATGCGCAAACGCAACAAAATCGCCACATTTGAAATCGCATTCGATTCCAGTGTGCGATTGAGGCTGCCGGAACAGTGTGGCGTGCCGCTAATTACGGCTACTCATATAAAAGGAAAAAAAATATCAAATAATAAACCTAGCCAGTCCGGCCACTACTAAACACAGTAGTGATTTTTAAATAACAAATCAAACAAGTCTAGATCCTTGAGGTCTCCAATATTTATATACACTGAAATCTCTAGAAGAGACCAAAACAAACCTGCTCACAAGGATTAGAACACTCTCACAACTGGCCTGATTGCAACAAAGAGGACCAGTTGCAATCCCAGGATGAATCGAGATTTTACGGAATGGTAAGAAAGAAAGAAACTGGGTGACGTATAAAAAAAAACCCCCATACAGGATTTTTGCTGGCCACTGGATGCCTTGGGTTTCAGTCCACTTTTTGCAATGCATTCAATAACCATTTTTGGTTGCTGATAGGCATGCAATGAGATTAAAGGGTATGTCCATCCAAAAATAAACTTTTTATAGTTCCTTTATATATAGCACCAACTCAAACGCCATGTCTTTTTATCAAAAATTATTTGCCTTGCTGATATTTAATGAGTATATATCAGTCTGCACTTCATTCCACTTTCCACTTTAGATGACCCCAAGCTACAGTTGAAAAAAAAAAAAAAATTCTTTGCCTGTGTTTGTGTGTGTGTCTATCTCTCTCTATCCTCTCTCTCTAGGGGATGGCTGGCTGCAGCTGTTGTCCTGGATTTCTTCAGTACACACTAACTTTACAGCGTATGGTTTGAGAGGGACGAGGGAAATCCAGGGGAATCCAGGGGTCAGAACCATTACTGATTGCAAACTTTCCCTGTTCTCAAGCTGGATGTTAACAGACCTGCTCAAGAACATGAAAAGAAGAGACAAGGAATGTAACCTGTCTCTGTTCATCGCTGTATTGGTCCAGGCTGCAGGAAGGATTAAGCCAGCTACAAAGGTCTGTAACTTTTGAACACTGGATCCGATTTACATGCTGTAAAGTTTGTTTTGGAGCACTTATTTGGGCCAAATTAATATAAAAAAGTTAGTTTTGGGGGTGGACTGGCCTGTAAGGGACTGTTCGGGCTATTAGAATTTCAGTGCACGCAAACCGCAAGAAATGCATATCCAAAATGGCAACAGTCTCTTATTGGGTTGCGTGTTTGCCTCTGTAAAATCTTGGCATTTCCATGTATCCCTTGGTAAATAAAATATATAATTGTGTGTGCAGACTGGATATTTAGGGGAACATTCAGGGCTGTTCTCTTTTGCATGACTAATCCATGTACCACAGCTGATTGTGCTTCTTTCCCTTCATTGTGGAAGCCGCAATTGCAGCTCTTAGTACATCACCCCTTTGGTTTTTTCTAATTTTTAATATAATAAGTATACATAGTAGGACAATGTGTTATCATCTGCCAAATTAGCCAAGACCTGAAAAACAGATGATCTGTATTAACCAATTTGTAAACTCCTCCGATTTTTATTTGGCCTGCCAGTGGATGGAATCTCCATCATTCTTCCACCTCGGTCTGCACCTCAGTTTGGATTAAGAGAAAGTAAAAGGGGAGGGGTAACCCCGGAGCAGAGCTGGAGAATGCTACTGAATTTGCGGACCCAAGAAGCTACAGGGGACGGTGTGGGCACACAAGAAAACAGAGCTCAGAGACTTGTCACAAAGGCCGGTTGCCGTGCATGCAATTCCAGGACAGTCAGACATAGATAGTCCCCCCATTTTGCTCTATCTCTGCACTGTTCTAGGATCACTGCAGCAGGGAAGAGCAATGTGGGTACTGTGTGCTTGCTAGCTCTGTGCACTGTGGTGGAGGTGGGACTTTATTAAAGTACCTCACATGTATCTATGTTTGTATGGCTATTTAACACTGAGTGGTTTTTGCATTAGTTTCCTATGGCCTCTCGCCTTTCTTGCAATGCAACATTTCAAATGCAGATCTAGTGTGTATATACCATAGAGACAAGACAGGGCCATGCCGGGCGCCAATGGTTTTAAATGGTAGCCTGTTATTTGCCTATGTGATCAGGTGTAAAGCGATTTTCCCTGGGAAAATCTTGTTATTGGGATTCAGTTTATGGAAACCTCCTGTTCTAAAATAAAGAATATACCAAAAATGTTTCCCTTTCATTTTTTTTTATCACGTCTCCTACATTATTGAACATTGTTTATCAACATCTGATTGGTTGCTGCAGATTAAAAACCCAGGAACCCATTGGGTTTCAGCTCCATATTAAAAAACACCCTGTTAGTGTTTTTGGCCAAGACACCCTTGTTCTGGACCTGATGATCCCATTGGACTTTGGTTTCTGAATTGGTTATAGATTATAAGTCCTCTATATTGGACACATGGGGCCCGCATGATTATGTCTTATAATATAAGTTTGGACTCTCACCTCGGTTTCACTACCTTCGTGTTTATTCTTCATTTCCTGGCTGCCACTAGAGTCAGCATCTCCGGCGCCATCCATAGGTGTTTTATAGAACGCCAGGGTAAGGTGTATAGCACCTCTTAGTCACAATGCAAGCACGTCTTGACTTCAGAAGTCACCTAACCTGGCTTTGAGAGTAATGGGATTCCCGGTTGTTGCACCTGAGGGTACATCATTGCCACAGATCTTGTACAAGTCATTCTGAATTGAGAAAGCTGCAGATGACTAGCAAACGTCTTAACGAAACTAAACTCCAAGTCCAGTTGATCTAACTGAATACAACAGATATACCATGACCTGGATGAAATGAGAACCTTCACAAGCATGAAAATGCATAAACGTTAATATTTATGAGCTTTCTGAAATCATATTTAACAGAGTAGTTATTAAAAACTAGTTATGGTGATTTATTGAATTTTTTGTGTGTCCTAATTTAAAGGGGCATGGCCAGCCAGACATAAAATAAAATGTTTATATACAGTTCAGCACCCCCTCCCCAACGTTAATTTTAGCATGTAAGTTAAGGGACGTTACAACTAGAAACTGACAAACACAGCATGTGTTTTGTCAGGTTTGTATCCAGTTTTTCTTACATACCTTGATACATTTTTAACAATGTGTATTCCTAGATTTCTAAGTAAAATGCTGAAAAAAAAAACGGAGAACAGAAATGCTGCATGTCAGTGCGTTTTTTAAATGGACTGGAATGGAACCGATTATACGCAAGCGGTGTTGAACGATATTATGAAATCCTGTGGGTTTTAACGGTCTGTCCAATTTTTTTAAACGCACTGGCTTGAAAAACACAATACGGAACTGATGTACTGTGAACGGCCCTTAGATGATATGAAAATGCCCCTGAAGATATACACTTTTTTTCCCCACTACCTTTTCAACTTAACTCTTCCTCCTACCTTCAAGAGTTCTTCTGGCTTGTTGCTTTTTTGCCTGTCAAAATGGAAATAGTAGGTTTTTTTTTCAGTCTCTACCTACTCAATTAGGGTCATCCCATTGGATTTTAGGCAGCTTCTCATCCAGTATATCTTGTTGAGGTACGTTGATTGGATATTACAAAAAATGTAGGGTCGGAATTGCCCGCTCTGAAGTGTTTATTCACCTTTTCGATAGTGAAGTTTCATTTACTTTTAGATAGGTTCACTATGAGAAAGGCATTGCGCATTCTCAATAGTGAGAAATAGAGCTGTGCTAAGTATCAGGTTCACTTTTATCCATTCCTCTGCAGCTCTACCCTTTTCCCCTATTATAGAAACTATTAAATGTATAAGGGTGAAAGGTCATCAGATGGAATGCATTGTTGAGGGGACATGGCCATATTAAAGCAATTTTTGAGATTTGGCAGATTGAAAGTGAATTTAGATAACTGTGGGTAGTTTAAAGCAATCTTGTGGAGCTTGGAGAGATTAAAGCCTGAAAATATTTCATTACAAGGTTTGAACAGTTCATTAAATACATGATATGAAAATCAATGCAGCCTGCATCATTTCTAATGTAAATATCAACAGCCTTTCATGTGTTTTAGTATTAGCATTGGGTTCTGTAAATTCCCTGAGTATGGAGTCTTAAAGGGAAAAGTTCAGGTGGAAAATAGCAATATTTTTAAAGAAAATTTCTTGAGTTTGTATTATGCATACCTAGTAGTTTATATATCTCGTTCCGTTTTGAAAAAATCATTGATTCATACCCTTTGCTGTTTCCCGTCTATTGACATTAGTGAGCTGCCAATTTCAGGTTCCAATGGTCCTCCTTCGTCCACAGGATGCACAAACTTCTCTTGGAATGTTCCTGGGTCTTTCCTTGTGGTCAAGGGAAAGACCAGAAACGGTCTCTATTAGGCGGTCCCGCAAAACGTAAGTACAGTATTTCGTGGTTTTTGCATTTATTGTTACACAGGGACAAATGGACAAAATGTTGAATGGACGGTTAAGGGCACTTCCATCCCCCAAACTATAATCCCCCCAAACACGGGCCCACCATGTAGTGTAGTTTAATCTACCCCTAACAATCCAGCTCCATAGGGTTTCTCCTGTATGTCCCCCCCCAAAGCCAAAAACTGCCCCCATGAGGCTAGCAGAGCCATATAGGACTCTGCCTCACTACCTGGACCTCAGGTAGATTTTGCCATGCTACTGCAGCCCTTCTCCCCCTCCCTCTCCCTCCCTCTCCTTCCCCTCCCGATTCCCTCCCCCTGAGCATTAACCCTTAGTATAGGCTTCCACTGGTCCCCACAGCCCCAACCCATCATTTTTATTTTAAGAAAGCTCCCAAACTCTTTACTTACTCTCCATCTTTCCTCCGCTGAAGTGAGCTGCCGACGCAGCCGCATCGTGATTGCTGTCAGCTTCACGCCAATCACAGACGCGGCTGCCGGTCCCGACCCCTCTGCTTGCATTTCTCGCAAAGCCGAGGCCGGGAGCGCGGCGGAGAAAGATAGGAGGAAAGAGGGGAGGTAAGTAAGAGTTTGGGGAGCTTTCTAAAAATAAAAATATGCGGTTGGGGCTGGGGGACCAGGGGAAGCCTATATAAATGTGTGATTTAAGGTGGACATTACCCTTTAAGATCATTGGATTGAACAGACCTGCGTTGCAGTCTGCCACGCCCTTTATCAGAAGCCCTAATGTTGGGTTATGTTGAGTCTGTCAAACCAGGTTGGTATTATTAAAAATAACAGCTGATAGCAGAATTTAAAACTGATTTCTTTTAAGACACAAGTGTGACCCGATATGGCACATTTTTAAAGCACCAACCTTTAATTAGAATGAGTGGTCGTTCCAGACGAATGAGAAATAGGAAAGAATAGGTGCTACTTTTTAATATATAGATAAGTTCTTCACCAGTATGGTGATATATCTTTACACCCATTGGAAATGCTTGTGGAAAGGTAGTAAGAATACATAGTAACATAGTAATTGTTAGTTTTGAATAAAGACTACTGTCCATCAAGCCCAACCTATTTCACCTCCTTTTTTTTTTTTTTAACCTAGCTACAGTTGATCCAGAGAGAGAAGGCAAAAAAAAAAAAACAACAAGACTAAAAGGGGGAAAATTCCTTCCTGACTCCAAATGAGCAAACGGAAGTACCTGGATCAACCAGATCTATGTATTAATACCAGTAATTCGCAATAGTTTTAGTTTTAGAAACTTATCCAGGCCTTTTTTAAAGCTATTTTAATGAACGCCTTCTACTGGAAGGCAGTAGTTTCACTGTTCGCACTGTAAAGAAACCTTTCCTAACCTGCAGAATTAAACTTCTTTTTCTTCTCAACCTTAACAGGACCTGGGTGTTGCATCCCTTTAACCCTTTCACTGCCAGGAGATTTTCATTTTTTTTTTTGCGTTAACTGCCAGAAGAATTTCAGGATTTTGCCCTCAATCGCTTTAGACTAATTTTACAGTAGGAAACTTGCAGTAAATCAGGAATATTATACATTGTTTTTTTCAGCACAAAGTCTACTTTAACATGGTAACAGAATTTTGTAAGTTTTCTGGAAATTTACTGGAATTATGGGTAAATATGTAAAAAAATGAAAATTGCACATTTTCATGGATTTCCCCATTTTTACTTATAGTTATCTAAGGTTACACAAAAAATCTTACTGTTTCTGAAAGCTCTGATACTCCGAGTACAACGATACCAGATATATGTAGGTACCACCACTTTTCCTGTACAGGAGCCCCCCCAAACTAAAACTGCACCTTCAAGAATATTACACCAAATTAAAATGTTAATAACACTACTGACAGTTAACATAGAATTATTCCAAATTAATCTAAAATATCCCCACAAGTGAGATATTTTTAGAAACTACACACCGCAGGATTTATGAGTGAGGTTAGTTTCGATCAAAATGCAGGTACCCGGACGAGCTCTTCGTCCAATTGTAAGTTATTTTCTCACATTTTCCTTTTTTTCCTCACTGTAAAATCAGAGACAAAATCAAATGCGAATTTCGCTAAAAACTGTGGAGGAGTTCAATCAACGCATCTCAAATATGAAAGCCTAACCCCCCCCGAATAAAACGGTATGCCACATTCATGGGTGTACCCAGAGAACATGGCTACCAACTAACCCAGAGCGTGACCAGTGCCAAATGTCAGTAGCGCAAAAAAAAATTAGCCAGTTTTGTATTTAAACAGTCTGCGTTTTTCCACAAAACACCCCCCCAACTCGAATACCCCCCACAAACTATATATTCCTGAATACTACACACCACTCAGCTATGTAACGCTGTTAGTTGTTCATTCATACCATCAATGGTGTGGGCGAGTTCTTCGTAGAATTTGCATCTTTTACCGATTTTCAAAAAATTAACATCAAACAACATTCAAAAAGTGTAAATCATGCCAAACCCCATGGAATTAAAAAAAGTTAAATATCAATCTCCCAATGTTCCTGAATCAAACGGTATGCCATATGTGTGGTTACACACACGGACGTAGGAAGAGAAAGCCACAAAGTGAGACAATGCACGATGGCTCAGAAACAGCGAAAATATTTAGCCAATTCCGAATTTGGACAGTCTGCAGTTTTTTTCCACAAAACACCCCCGTAACTTAGAAATAACCCCCACAAACTATATATTCCTGAAATTTACACACCTTCAGCTATGTAACACTGTAGTTTGTTCACTCATACCATCAATGTGTGTGGGCGCAGTTCTCTGTAGAAGTTCGCATTTGTCTGAAAAAATGAACAAAAACAACTTCAAAAGGTAAGAAATCATGCCACAACTCATGGAATTAAAAAAAAGTTACAAATATCAATCTCCCACCAACCCAAATGTCCTGAATCAAACGGTATGCCATATGTGTGGTTACACATGCGGACGTGGAAGCGAAAAGCCACGATGTGAGACAATGTATGATGGTTGAGAAACAGCGAAAATATTTAGCCAACTCCGAATTTGGACAGTCTGCAGTTTTTTCCACAAAACACCCTGATAACTCAGAAATACCCCCCACAAACTATATATTCCTGAAATCTAAACACCTTCAGCTATGTAGCACTGTAGTTCGTTCATTCATACCATCAATGGTGTGGGCGCAGTTCTTCATAGAATTTCGCATTTCTACACAATTTTCTGGAAAAATAGAGAAAAATACATTTCAAAGTTACAAAATCACACCAAAACCCCATGTAATGTAAAAAAAACTTACCAAATATCAATCTCCTAAATGTCCTGAATCAAATGGTATGCCATATGTGTGGTTACACACACGGACGTGGAAGCGACTAGTCAAAATGTAAAACAATGCGCAGTGAGCCAATAACAGCATTTTCCCAGATTTTTCAAACTGAACACCCCTCTAACTTGGAAATACCCCCGCAAAACTATATATTCTCAGAATCTACATACCTTCAGCTACGTAACGCTGTAGTTTGTTCATTCATACCATGAATGGTGTGGGCGCAGTTCTTCGTAGAAATTCGCATTTGTCTGAAAAAATGAACAAAAACAACTTCAAAAGGTAGAAATCATGCCAAAACCCCATGGAATGTAAAAAAAAGCTATTAAATATCAATCTCCCAAATGTCCTGAATCAAACGGTATGCCATATGTGTAGTTACACACGTGGACGTGGAAGCCAAAAGACACAAAGTGAAACAATGCACAATGGCTCAGAAACAGCAAAAATATTCAGTCAAATCTGAATTTCAACAGTCTGCAATTTTTCCCCACAAAACAACCCCCACAAACCATATATTTCTCGAATCCACACACCTTTATCTACGAAATTCTGTAGTTTGTTCATTCGTACCATCAATGGTGTGGGCGCAGTTCTTCGTAGAAGTTCACAGTTTTAGCAGATTTTCTAAAAAAATTGAAAAAAAACACTCTCAAAGGTAGAAATCATGCCAAAATCCCAAGTAATGTAAAAAAAATTTACCAAATATCAATCTCCCAAATGTCCTGAATCAAACGGTATGCCCTATGTATGGTTACACACGCAGACGTGGAATCAACTAGCCACAAAGTGAGCCAATGAACAGTGGCCCAATTACAGCAACTTTTCAGATTTGTCAGACTAAACACCCCTCTATATTAGAAATACCCCCCAAAACTATATATTCTTGGACTCTACACACCTTCAGCTACACAATGGTGTGATTCTTTTATGCATACCACCAATGGTGTGGGTGCAGTTTTGTGTACAATTTCGCTTTCTTACCAGATTTTCAGGAAAAATTTATAAAAATACAGTTCAAAGTTAAAAATCATGGCAAATTTCCATGTCATGTAAAAAAAACTTGTGAATTATCAATCTTCCAAATGCCCTGAATCAAACGGTATGCCAAAAGCGTGGATGCACACAGGGGCGTGGCCACCAACTAGCTCAAATGGGACGCATGCACCAGTGTAATTACAAAAAAATATCAAAGTGCTCTGTAATTTCAAACAGCCCCAAAACTTTGAAATGCTCCCCACAAATAAAACCCCCAACTAAATATCAATCTCCCACATGTTCTGAGTCAAACGGTATGCCATATGCGTGGATGCACATAGAGACGTGGCCACTAACTAGCTCAAATGGGACACATGCACAAATGCAATTACAAGAAAAAATCAAAGTGCTCTGTAATTTGAACAGCCTACACTTTTTCTAAGGAAACAGTCCCGAAACATGAAAATTCCCCCCACAAACTATATATTTTTGGAATCTACACACCTTCAGCTATGTTACGGTGCCATGCTTTCATACATACATGAAGAATTACAGACCAAGTGATCCAAAGAACTCTGCGTTTTTAGGAGGTTTTGTGAAAAATAAAATAAGATGATTCAAGGATTGAAATCCTACCTAAACCCCTTGACAAGCAAAAAAACCCCACTAAATAGCAATCTCCCACATATCCTGCATCAAACGGTAGGCCATATGTGTGGGTGCACACAGAGACGTGAGACGTGGCCACCAACTTGCTCAAACGGGACGAATGCACAAGTGTAATTACAAGAAAAAAATGTGCTCAGTAATTTCAAATAGCCCCAAAACTTGAAAATACCCCCCGCAAATTACCCCCCCCACTAAATATCAATCTCCCACATGTTCTGAATCAAACGGTATGCCATATGCGTGGATGTACATAGAGATGTGGCCACCAACTAGCTCAAATGGGACGCATGCACAAATGCAATTACAAGAAAAATTCAACGTTCTCTGTAATTTGCACAGACTACCCTTTTTCTAAGGAAACAGTCCCAAAACATGGAAATTCCCCCCACAAACTATATGTTTTTGGAATCTACACACCTTCAGCTACGTTACAGTGCCATGATTTCATACATACATACATGAAGAATTCCAGACCCAGTGATCCAAAGAACTCTTGTGTTTTTAGGAGGTTTTGTGAAAAATAAAATAAGATGATTCAAGGATTGAAATCCTACCTAAACCCACTTGACAAGCAAAAAAACCCACTAAATGTCAATCTCCCACATATCCTGCATCAAACGGTATGCCATATGTGTGGGTGCACACAGAGACGTGGCCACCAACTAGCTCAAATGGGACACATGCACAAGTGTAATTACAAAAAAAAAATCAAAGCGCTCTGTAATTTCAAACAGCCCCAAAACTTGTAAATGTCCCCCACAAATAAAACCCCCAACTAAATATCAATCTCCCACATGTTCTGAATCAAACGGTATGCCATATGCGTGGATGCACACAGAGACCTGGCCACCAACTAGCTCAAATGGGACGCATGCACAAATGCAATTACAAGAAAAAATCAAAGTGCTCTGTAATTTCAACAGCCTACCCTTTTTCTAAGGAAAAAGGAGATTCCCCCCACAAACTATATATTTTTGGAATCTACACACCTTCAGCTACGTTACGGTGCCATGCTTTCATACATGCATGAAGAATTCCAGACCCAGCGATCCAAAGAACTCTGTGTTTTTACGAGATTTTGTGAAAAATAAAATGAGATGATTCAAGGGTTGAAATCCTACCTAAACCCACTTGACAAGCAAAAAAACCCACTAAATAGCAATCTTCCACATGTCCTGAATCAAACGGTGTGCCATTTGCGTGGGTGCAAACAGAGACGAGGCCACCAACTAGCTCAAATGGGACGCATTTAGAAGTGCAGTTACAAGAAAAATTTTTAAAAACGCCACAACCCACCCCCACACACACACTCTCCCCCTTTTAGTGGTATTTTAGTGAAATCGGTTAGTATGGAGAGTCACACACGTTTTTGCACACTTTACTGATCCTAAAAATTCAATACGGTCTTTATTTGGTACCTCTGCAAAATTTCCTTCTAAAAAATAGGCTTAGTTTCCCTTGAAATCGTACAAATAAGTATCCGCGTTTACTTTACCGATATCACTGGGGACATTGGGGAGCTTGGAGAAGACAACTTTTTTTCTAATTTATAGTTTTAGGGTAAAAAAAAAAAAAGGGTGTGTGTATCACTTTAAGAATTTTTTTGTGTGTATTTCCCCATTTTTTCCCCGATCATTCCCAAAGATGATCATCAGATCATCTTAGGGAATGATACCGAACTTGGAATACGGGCATAAATGCCCGTTTTCCAATTCGAAATCCGATCAGAAAAATCACTTCCCGGAAATCATTTTCCAGGAAGTGATTTTTCATTCATTGGCAAAGATCAATAATTTGGTGATCAGAAGTGATCACCAAATTTTGATCTCTGTCCCCATTTTTTTTCTAAGTCTTCGCTAAGTAGCAAAGACTTAGAAAAAATCCTATTTGTGAATGGAACTTTGAGTTCCATTCACAAAATGTATAGAAAAGCTGTTAGCTTGACAGCTTTTTCTATACTTTCTATCTCCATAGATCATGCTGCAGTACCTCCACTGGACCACCGGGGGCAGCAGTGTACCTCCATATGGGAAGACCCCGGTGAAGGAGGAAGTTCTGTGATGTCACCGGGGTCTCCCATTCAGCTTCCTCCTCCGGACCGGCAGCTTCAAGGTAGGGAAAACTTCAATGTAGGATATCTCCTGATCCCCCCCCTCGGATTTGGACGAAACCGAGGGGGGATCGAGGGGACTAGGGGGGCAGTTGAATGCTGCCCCCCGATCGGCCCTAGCAGGGGGGGAAAAAAATTTTTGGAGGGGGGAAGCCACAGATCGTATATTCACGATCTGTGGCAGTTAAAGCATTCTCTGCACAGATCGTGAATATACGATCTGTGGCAGGGAAAGGGTTAATTGCTTTCTTGCACTCCCTATTACAATGTTTATAGTTCCTGTAAACCTGTTCTGTTCCCTCTGATTTTTAAAGCCTTTTTCTTTTTTTCCCTCTTTACCTGAGCATTAAGCCGGGCCCGAGCAGACCTAAAAAAGCAGTCCACTTCTGCTCAATATCCTTACCTAGGAACAAGTCCCACCAGGCTATGACGAGTAGTGATACCTTTAACAGCATAAAATTAGCTTCCCTAAAGTTAAAAGGTTTTGTTAACCCAGTGCACTTTTGTTTTTTTGCAACCTATATTAAATGACACTATATCGTGATTACTATTCCCTAAGCTTCCCATTACCTTCATCTCCAAAATGAGCTCAGGGTTATTAGATATCACCAGATCCAACAAAGCATCCTGTCTAGTAGGATCTTCTACCATCTGTGAAAGAAATTGTTCATATAGAAAATTTAAGAGCTTGATACCTTTTGAGGTGCTGGCAGTTCCCTTACTTCAATCTAAGGGTAATTGAAATCCCCAATAACCTAAACATGCTCCATACCAGCAGCCTTCACCAACTGCATATGGAGATTAATTCCTACCTCCTCACTGGCATTTAGTGGCTTATAACATAACATAGTGCTGCATACTCTACATCATTATGAAAATGATTAGACCACTTACTAACCACTCCGTTTGAGCAGATTGATACTAAATGTGCATAGCTTTATCAAAATGTGCAGCATCAAAGCCTTCAAGACAAAATACACGTTGTACAACGTGACCTCTTAGAAAATGAGAAAAGCTGCATCCCATCCATTTGAAACTACACTTACCGTATATACTCGAGTATAAGCCGAGATTTTCAGGTTCTAAAATTAGCCTGAAAATGTAAGCTCGGCTTATACTTGGGTCAAGTTCCTCCCAGGACGCAGCAAGTGTTAACTTTTCTGGGCAGCAGGGCCTTTTGGGCTGGGTAAACTGGGCAATTGCCCAGGACCCTGATATCTTTAAGGGGCCCCACAGGGAGGGATTCCTGCATGGCACCGCTTTCAAGTTTTTCTCTGCCCGGCTGTCACGATCTCCTAGCACCAGCTGCTGCTCTCTGTGTGCCTGTGCGTCCATTCCATACAGTGTGTTAGCTGCCTAGTTCACTGAACACTTCTATGCTTTAGGTCTGCTGCCCACTCCTGGCAGCAATGCAGGGGGGCATTTTTATGGGTTTTTCTGTCCATCACGATCCCCTAGTAGGTTTAACGATTTGCTGTAGTAAGACACTGACTTTCCCCTTTCAGAGCTGCCGGTAATAGCAACATTGTTTCATCTATTACAAGTGCTGATTAGCAAGGTGAATAGATGAAACAATGTTGCTATTACCAGCAGCTCTGAAAGGGGAAAGTCAGTGTCTTGCTACAGCAGATCGTTACACCTCCTAGGGGATCGTGATGGACAGAAAAACCCATAAAAATGGCCCCCTGCATTGCTGCCAGGACGGAGACCAGGAGTGGGCAGCAGACCTAAAGCATAGAAGTGTTCAGTGAACTAGGCAGCTAACACACTGTGTATGGAATGGAGGCACAGGCACACAGAGAGCAGGAGCTGGTGCAGCCAGGAGAGACTCTGCTAGGTACAATAACATGGCATATTTGGTACCGAACGCTGTATGGAATTACTGGTAACCTCTCCCTACAGCTGTGGGTAAGAAGCCAGGACAGGGCTCGGTTAGGGAGCGGGGGCTCTGCAATGTCACTTTTTGATAGACTGGTTATACATTGCTAGCTGGGAAATTACAGGAGGACGTGCCCCTAGTTTACCCACCTGCCCATGCCACTAGACCCAGGCTTCCTTAATGGCAGAGTCATAAAGTGTTTGACTTTCTTTCTTCTGCTGTCCATTTAAAGGGAAACTTAAGCCTCAAAAAAATACAGAATCAGGAGGCAATAATGGTCATAATTTCTACCCTCGGCTTATACTCGAGTCAATCAGTTTTTACTTATTTTTCAGGTAAAAATAGGTACCTCTGCTTATACTCGGGTCGGCTTATACTCGAGTATATACGGTACTTCCACTGTAACGGAAACTAAAAGCATTTCTACTTGACAGAATCATACTTCACAGTGGGCTGTATTAATAAAGCTGTGATATTGCCAAGTACCACATACCCTCAATACCACATGCTTTAACAAGTGTTATCGTTAACGGTTAGAAAATAACTGCTTTTGACTATGTGGGATACAATGTATGACTATGCATAGGAGGTACATAGGGAAGTCAGCCTACTTAGCACTTTGTGTATTTTTAATTGTTTTTAAGTGTATTATTCATCCGTTTATCTGTTGTATTCAATTAGATCAACTGGACTTGAAATGTAGTTCTTGAAGACGTTTCGCTAGTCATCCGACTGGCTTTCTCAATTCAGAATGAGAAAGCCAGTCGGATGACTAGCGAAACGTCTTCAAGAACTACATTTCAAGTCCAGTTGATCTAATTGAATACAACAGATATACCATGACCTGGATGAATGAGAACCTTCACAAGCATTCATCCGTTTAGTTAATAAAGGATTTCTGTTATTGCACATACTAAAGAATGCTATATACCTTATGTAGAACATAATATATTTGTTTATTTTATACCTCCCGTATTAATTAATTTTTAAATTACGGTTCTTTTGAAGTTTCCAAAACTCTGCATAGTTTAGTGTCATCAGCAAACACTGAGACCTTGCTCTCAATGCCCCCTTCTAAGTCATTTATAAACAGATTAAACAGAAGCGGCCCCAGTACAGACCCTTGAGGCACTCCACTTAGAACTTTACCCCACATAGATGTAGCTCCATTTACCACCACTCTCTGTTTGCAATACAATAAACCATTCTCTATCCATGAACTTTTATACTCCCTGTAAGACTGTTCTATTCCCTCTGATTTCAAAATTTGAAAAGCCTTTTTCTTTTTTTCCATTTCCCTTTTTACCTGAGCATTAAGCCATGCAGGAATGGACCTAATTTTTTTTACACTTGTTCCCTAAAGGTACAAATTTAGAAATGCAATAGTTTAATATCCCTTTAAAAGTGGTCCACATCTGCTCAGTATCTTTACCTAGAAACCATTTCCCCCAGTCTATGAGCAGGAGTGATTCCTTTAACAGCATGACATTAGCTTTCCTAAAGTTACATTTTTTTAAATTAAGTTTTTGTTAACCCAGTGCACTTTTAGTTTTTTTGCAACCTATATTAAATGACACTATATATATCATGATCACTATTCCCTAAGCTTCCCATTACCTTCATCTCCAAAATGAGCTCAGGGTTATTCAATATCACCAGATCCAACAACGCATTCTGTCTTGGTAAAATTCCCCCAATAACCAAAACATGCCCCATACCAGCAACCTTTGCCAACTGCATATATAACATTCCCCAACAATTAATTTACCCACCTTCTTGCTTCCTGTACACAGCTCTACCCATATTGTTTCTTCCATATTGTTTATACCCCCATCTATTCCATCTTTTAGATTTGGCTTCAATTCCTCTTTAACATACATACTCCCCCTCCTTTCTTATTAACTCTGTCATGTCTAAATAAGGAGTATCCTTCAATATTTACTGTCCAGTCATGTGAATCATTTAGCCATGTTTCTGCTATACCGATCACATCATACCTTTCCTTTAAAGCTATTAGTTCTAGTTCCCCAGTTTTTCTACCCAGACTTCTTGCATTTGTAAACATACATTTTAGATTATCAATTGATTTACTTCCATACTTGGACGTACATGCCTCCTTATTCTCTATGCTGTCCCCTCCCCCATCTCCTCCCTCCGTTGTGTCATTAGCCCTTTGATCCCTAACTTCTCTATCTACCCCTGTGTAGTTCAATGTACCCTCCCCCCCATTCCTAGTTTAAAAACTCCTCCAACCCCCTAGCCATCTTCTCCCCCAAAACAGCTGCACCATCATCATTGAGGTGCTATCCGTCTCTACTAAAGAGCCTGTAGCCAACAGAAAAGTCAGCCCAGTTCTCTAAAAACCCAAACCCCATCTCCTTACACCACCCTCTTAGCCACACATTTATACTCCTAAGCTCCGGTTGCCTCCCAAGCGTAGCACGTGGCTGCAGTAGTATTTCTGAAATCACTACCCTTGAGGTCCTTACTTTTAACTTGGCCCCTAACTCTTGGAAATCATTTTTAAGGACCTCACCTCCACCTCTAACTTTGTCATTGGCACCAATGGGAACCAAGACCGCCGGGTCACTCCCAGCCCCACTCAATAATCTGTCTACACGATCTACCACATGCTGAACCCTAGCACCAGGCAGACAACACACTGTTCGGCATGTAGGGTCTTGGCGACAGATTACCCTATCTACCCTTCTAATAATGTCCCCTACTACTACTACCTCCTGCCTATCCTTCCTAGCCCCCAGTTCTCCCTCTCTTGTATTGGAGATGGCAGTCCCCTGGGTGCTCAAATGAAAGGCCCGCTCCATACATGCTACTTATCAGTCTGTTCTTAACAGATATATAAGTTTGTCTGTCTTCCCAGTAGACAACATCCAACCAGAGCCACGCTGGGGACCACACTAGTGGCCACCAATGCATTGATCAGGCCGCAGGTGTAGCCCTGCCCCCAATCCACCCAAGCCTCACCCTGGAACAACAAAGCTCCACCCACAGACCATCTAATCCCCATTCCTTACTCCGCTCACCGGGCTGAAAACAATTGCAGGTGGGCAGCTTGTGGGTCTAGCATCACTGGTGTACTGATTTATAGAATCAACGTAGTATAGAGCTGCGGGAGCGAGAACCAGATCTTAGCACAGTTCTGTGCAATGCATTTCTAATCAGTGTCCATTATGTAAAGTGAATATTGGAGGGTATTCAGAAATCTGCTTCCTTGGGTTTATTTTTTGACAAACATTTAGGACAGGAATTTGTATGTCCCTACAACACTTTTTTTTTTTTTCATTGTCCTGGTTGATGGTTGAATTACAACCATCAACTTAAGTACACAGTTAGGCTGAGGCCACACTAACAATCGCACACACGCTTTGTACTTGTTGGTGGCTGCTTGAGCTAGGATACCTGTCATTTTCAGGGTTCAAAGAGTATGCAAATCGCAACAAAAATGGTGAAAAAAAACCGCGATCAACAGATAGCAGCGCAAATGGATCCAGTGCACCACGTGTGGCCACACCAATTGGGCCACACTAGTGTGCAATTTTTAACACTAGATTGGATTGTGATCAGATCGCGTGTTAAATCGCACTGATGTGGCCTAGTTCTTACTTGAGTACTACCAAAATTCACATCTTTCAGGGCAGCAATAAATATGTTATGAGAACACTATGGGTATAAATATAATGTGAGAACACTATGGGTATAAATATAATGTGAGAACACTATGGGTAATAATTTATACCCATAGTGTTCTCCACATTATATTATCCCATAGTGTTCTCACATCATTTATACATAGTGTTTCAAAACATATTATACCCATAGTGTTCTCAACATTATACCCATAGTGTTCTCACATTAATTTATTCCCATAGTGTTCTCACATTATATTTTATACCCATAGTGTTCTCACAATATATTATTACCCATAGTGTTCTCACATTATATTATACCCATAGTGTTCCAAATATAGTTTATACCCATAGTGTTCTCACATTATATTTATACCCATAGTGTTCTACATTATATTTATACCCATAGTGTTCTCACATTATATATTTACCCATAGTGTTCTCACATTATATTTATACCCATAGTGTTCTCACATTATATTTATAACCATAGTGTTCTCACATTATATTTATACCCATAGTTTCTCACATTATATTTATTACCCATAGTGTTCTCAAACATTTTATACCCATAGTGTTCTCATAACATTATTAACCCATAGTGTTCTCACATTATATTTATTACCCATAGTGTTCTCACAATTATATATTACCCATAGTGTTCTCACATTATATTTATTACCCATAGTGTTCTCACAATTATATTTATTAACCATAGTGTTCTCACATTATATTT